>OX637340.1:10377549-11104539 GCA_951799405.1 Agapetus fuscipes | reverse complement strand
AAAGAAAATCGACCACCCATTCTTTAAAAAATGTTTCACTTTGCAGATTTCAGCTGTGTTTCAGGGGAGGTTGGCAAGAGTTGCAGGGCTTATGTTCATTAGAGAATGGGTTTTTATGTTGTAAGTCCACATGGGCCATTTGTAAGCGCGAATTTTTACCTGTCTGCTTGTGGGAATGCATTTAATATGAATCTCAAATGGTATGTATCTTTGCAACTTAGATTATGTAAAGAAATACACAAAATAATTTCGTTGACTTATAGGTTGGTATGAGGCTGACCACCATACTTAAAAAAATGGTTTACTTTGCAAATTTCACCTTTGTTTCAGGGAAGGTTGGCAAGAGTTGCAGGGATTATGTTCATTTGGAATGGGTTGTTATGTTGTAAGTAGGTACACATGCAGCATATGTAAACGCGAAGTTATACATGTCTGCTTGTAAGAAAGCATGTAATATGAATCTCAAATGTTTTATATGTGTGCAACTTAGATTACAGATTTCAATCCATTTTTATTTTGTGTATTTTTTTTTTTAATTTGCATGAAATAAAAGAAAATATAAAAAAACTTTCACGTTTTGCCGCTAGATGTCAATTTATTTCCATACATTTTCAGTATGAACAAACAGGTTTATTGAAAGAAGTTTTCATACATTTTTAAAAACAAACGCGAAAGCTCGCAGCATTGCAGCATATATACAAAAATTAATTTGCCATAGATCAGGAATGTGTTTCTTCTGCTGTGATGGCGTTTATTTTGAAAATCGAAAATGTAAGCGAATGACGACGGTCTGGAGCAATATAAAAAGGATTCAAGGCAACCTAAGGATTTCAACATTTAATGATTTCTACATTTATTAATTCATACTTATTTAATTTCAGATTTGTAAACTCAACGCTCTACAAAACATTAGCACAAGTTGCCGGTGGGGGGGCAGGAGGAGGGGGGGGCGGCGGAAACACGGGGGGAGGAACAACAGAAGAACCTGCAGTCTCCCCCAGCTCTCCTAGCGCCACAAACACAGCCAATAATGTGGTGCAAGAAATAAACCCGTCAACCAACGAGACGTCACAGGCTAACAGTGCGTCAACGGCAAGTTTAACAACGGTTAGCGCTAGCGGACAAGCATTGGGTGCGTTAACAACAAGTGGAACCAAGGAAAGTGCAATAACAACCAGTGGAAGCAATCAGTGTTCCCTAACAACCAGTACACCAGCAAACACACAAGCAAATAACACTTTGACAAGCAACACATCTGTAAATAGCGCCACATTAGCAAACAGCTCCAACGGGGTTTCTCCTAACGCAATACCAGTAAACAACACAGCAGGACACAAAGCAACTAACGAGGAAGCTCAAACAAACACCAGACAAGAAAACAGTGCCATTGAAAAGAAGGAAAGTGCCGTAGAAAAGAAGGAAACAGTCGCGGAGAATGAGGAAAGTGGAAAGGTGATCAGCGATACATAGTTAACTATATTAACAATTAGAAATCAAATGATGAACAATTTGTGAAGATATAAAGATGAATGTGAAGTGAATAAAAAAAGATGGATAATCTGAGCAAAAAGGTGATCGTTAACGGGTAATATTTTTACATCTTCAAAATATAAACAGAACTAAAATAGACAATATTTATTACCTACCAAAAATGAAATCTTAATTCTAAAATTTAAATGTATTTAAATAAAGCTGCTTCTTTTTTTCATATACTAGTAAATATCAAATGAACGTTTTCTACCTATGTACTCGATGAGTTATTTTTGTAGGTTCTCTAGGATATAATGTAACAAGATCGTCGCTAATTGATAAAAAAATTTAAGCGATAATTAGAAATGTATAGTTGCCGTGCGGTGACCAAAGAAATCTTCATAGAAATAACTTTTTGATTTTAAAATGAAACTTTGCATCGATGAGAATAATCGTTAAGATGAAAAAGTAATCGTTAAGATGATGCTAGTCAGCGTTTGTACTTTAAGCGATAATTTTCAGCGTTACCCTACAAAAATCTTAGTTTTTAAGAAGAAAATGGTGTTACCATGGTCTCAGATCTCAGATCTCATGCGATTCTATTAAATTAAATTATTGTTATTATTATAGCAATGGACCAAAGAAAACACTGCAACATTGTATGACTTCAGTTTAAACAAAATTTTATATGCTGGAACTAAACAAGATTGTTAAAGTTGAATCTGAATATAAGGACTACAAAAGAAATGAGAACTTATAATATTGGACAAATCAGTTACTAGGACTAGATAAATGGTTAATTAAATGACTTAAGTTTTTTTCTGTTGTCATTAGCGACTTAAGGAATCCAACATTTCAAGGGAATAATAATATAACAAATAAATATGATGAAATAAGAGCATACTACCTTTTATTCATGCTCTCTGTCTGGAATTAAACTCACTACCCTCCATGTACGAGAAAGCGTTAACCAATAAACTACCAATTAAGTATATAGTTCAAAGTGAAGTCGTTATAAACAGATTCAACAGGATTATGTTACTTTTTATAAAAAGAATATAAGAAAATATACAAATCAAATACAGTAAGTGAAATAACATAGTATAATAATTACCACTTGTTCAACAATGATTTTATAATATGGTGTACTTACTATTTCTCAATAAATAAAAATTGGCATCTCCCCCTGAAGGATGTTAGAGAGTTCTCAATATTTATACACATAAATACAATTAAAAAGAGAATTATTTCAAATAACTCAAACAGGATACAGAAATCTTTCTTGAATTCCAATATTTTGCTGTTTTCAAAACTCAATTGAAACAAAAAAGTTGATTTTAATATTTCTATAATTAGTTGAACAAAAGTTGTAATGAAATATATTGTAGTTCTAGTCATAATTAAGAAAAAATATATAACTAGAAAAAATAAATTTTAAAATAGGTGTACTAGTAAATTTAGTCATGTATATTCCTCAAATTCTCTGTTGTGATTTTTGTTGTTAATAAAAAATAATTTTAAATATTTAACATTAAAATAGAGTACAGAAAATAAATTAAGTCGTTGTGAAACATATAAGTGAATGTTGTTTAATTTAGGTCCTATTTGTCATTAACGATGTAAGAATCGTTAATAATTTTTGCGCACAAAATGGAGGCAGATCTGATGATTGGTGTTTGATAATTATTGTTTATGGTTGCATTCTGTCATTGCGTTGGGTTTATGTTGCCAGCAATGGCTTATGTGACTATTCCGCCCACGCTAACGAGCCACTCACAGGAGGGAAATACTTATAAATTAACAGAAAGAAAACTAAACAATCTTTTTGACAAAAATTTGAGTAACAAATTTGTACAAAATGTTTGCAACATTGCAAACAAAAATAGTATTTTTGTGAAGTTACGCAATACTCATCTGAAAAAAGTCACATAAAACAGTATAAAAATTATACATATATATTTATTTTTTTAACTAACATTACAAAAAAACTTCAGTTTTAAAGGAAGAATCGGTTGCTGTAAGACTGGATAAACTTTTGTGATCTTTATAAAATGCAGGTTAAGTGTAATATTTAAATGAAAGCGTTCACTCATGAAAATTAAGTAGTGATTTTTTAGCTTTACCGAGGATTTGAACCCGGTACCTTCAAATAACTAGGGAAAACTGATAACCGCTTGTCCATGATCAGTCATGATCCTAAATTGCAAAAAAAATATCTTATCAATACTTTTTTTATTGAAATTTGGGCTGCAACATTTTTTTAAATGGGATAACATAAAAAAATTGTGGTGAAAAATTTATTTTTTTAATTTTGGAAATAATTGTAAAAATTGTTGTAAAATCATCGAAATACTTCTGTGATGCCACCCTTCTGTGAGAACTCCTAGGGCCAGTGAGATTAAATTAATATTGTTCAATAATTTTATTGTCGTTTATAGTAAAAATGGCTCTAACTTTATTATTATTATTATATTATGGTAAGTAACTACTTATAAGTGCAAACCTTTACGTTTAAGAGAAACTGCAAATACATTCATATTTCAAATTCATTTAAATTTCAAATACTCTCCATTCATTTAGGTTCTTATTGTTCAAAACAAAAATACTGTTGTCAACATGATCTTTTTATCAGGCAACAAAATATTTATGGTATTTTCAACCAATCCGAGCTCACATACCCATACTTCTTCTATCACTCGAAATTCAAAATGTAAAATACATAACTGTCAGCAAGATTTTTTTTATGTAGGTACATAATCTCTTGTCCAAAAAAGCTACTGTATTTTCAGCCAATTGAAATTCAGATGTCACTTCCTTTCAATGGGATTGTTGCATGAAATTCAAACAGAAATCCCTGTCAAAAAACTGTCAGAGAACTGAAAACAAAATACAACAATAAATTCTTTGCAGTAATATCATTTCATCAGTTTAGACCAACTTATATCGATGCTAGAAACTTCCTTTTATATCTTGATCCCCTATAAGTAAAAGCAAGGAAGAAATTAAATTTAAAAATGTAAAACCTTGTGTTGCCACAAAAAAATACTTTTAATGTCAATAATCCAAAATGAAATTCTAATCCAATATTGCCATTTTGTATTTAAATAGCATAAACAAAGCATAACTTTTTAAAAAAAGAAGTTTCTAAAAAGTTTTACTTTGTTTAAAAATAAAACCAAATTAAGTTGATTTTTTCTCTATAGTTTCTTAAAAAGAAATAACTAAGTACTTATAATAGGTTTGTGTGATGCAAATTCACTGTTCAAATAAAATATATATTTAATCATAAATCATGACATAAGCTCTAAAAAATAATAATTACTGTTTTATTGAATAAGATAGTACTAAGTACTAGCAAATTAATGGGTGTTCAAATTTACTTGTAAAAATATTTACAACACATTGACTGCCAATCTTTAATTTGAATCACTTAAAAGAGTCTTCACATATTATGACATAGACAAAAAAGCTGTTATGGCCATGTTGCCAGGGTTCAGGCTAACTAATATTTTTTTATTGGTTGCTAAGGACTCTAGTCAAATAGAGTGTGACATTTGCCGGCCGAAAAAAATACAACTTTATCCAAATTATGGCGTATTGAAAATCAATTTTAGCTTGTTCACAAATAAAAAAATAATTACAAATTTAGATAGGTACTAAAAGATTTGCTGTTGAATAACTTATTTTATTCTTAATTTATCATTGGTGTTATGGCCAACGTCCTCAAACACCCCTGTTGTGCTATAAGCAAGGATGAACTGTTTAACAATAATAATTAGTTTATCCTTTCCCCCCCTCCCTACAATAAGGATGTCTCCCAAGGATTTTGGTTATGACACCAACAAAACATTGAGAATACAATAAGTTCTCCAACAACGGTTTTATGTGAATTTGATTAATTTTAATTTGTTAACAAGACGAACCCCCATAATCGTAGTTTGAATTCAATAAATGTTAACTGTCAGTTCTCTTCTTCAACTGACAGGTAAAGCATAATTTTAATGATGATTTAAAATTATTTGTTGCTTAATTACTTAAATGATGACCAGTCAAACAGTTCTCATCAAAAAACACATTACTTGTTTTACGATGAATTTAATTCATAATACTTTCCATATGTTTGGCATAGATAAATTTTTAAACACCAAAAAATATACTTAAGATTAGATTCAATACATTATCTACAAATTCAATATATATGTATACAAGCATACTTATTACGATTAATGGATATTACAATTGTAGGAAATTAGTATCTATGAAAAACTCAAATTCATGTTAAGAACCAAAAAGCATGCTCGAGTTGAAAATCTATAAATTTAATGTAATCAATTCAATAAAATGATAAAAAACTTAAATATAGCTTTGTAAAACATGTGGGATTTGACCTTCATACAATTTTATCCAAAATACTTAAATTATATTCATAAACTAAGGCACGAAAACTAAAATATTAAGTTAAAATTTTTTATCTAAGTCTGTATTCAAAATGAGAAGTAGAAGAATTAAAACAAGATGGCAATGGACAGATGAGTCATATAAAATTCAAGGCGAAAATGTAGGGTTTTTTTTAAATGAGTTATATATATGGAACCAACGAGAACTTATTTGTCTGTGTTTCCATAATTCGTATCCTCAGATATGGTGGAAGTCAAAAATAATATAATGTTTTGAGTTAAATATGCCATCGGATAATATTCGATAGGTGATATGTGTTGATAAACTGTCATAAGTAATTCCAAGAGGTTTTAATAATAAAATGAGAAGTGTATGTCGCACCCTATTTTGTTTGAATTTATATGCCTGCAAGAAACTTCACTCACTTTCTTTCAATTTGACACTTTTGAACTTGTGGCACCAAAGATCTAGGAATTATGAATTCATTGGGAAAACCCCTAGATTACTGCCTTTGATTCTTTATGGCTCAAGTTTAATAAACTGTCCATTTCTGGAATACGAAGCCGGAACCAAATTAAAAATACAATAAAAGGTACGAAGCCGGAACCAAATTAAAAATACAATAAAAGGTGACAACGGAAGATAAAAGATGTCGAGAAGTTTAACTTAAATGTAAAGTAAGTGTAGGATTACCTTCATCTAGTCAACTTCGTAATTGTGATCCCAAAATATGAATTCACAGCCACCATATTTTTTTCTTGTTAATTTTAAAGTCTTCTCTAAGAGTCCTGTATAATGCCCCCTTGACTTAGGAAAAGGCCTCTGTCCTGGGCATCCAGAATCAACTCCTCCACTTATCACAGTCAAGTCCAACCTAGAAAATTTCCCTGTCATAAAAGTCATCTGACTTCTGTCTAAGTCTCGTCGACCCTCTATCAAAGATGGAGTAATTTATATGTTTGGGATGCTTAACCTTTCACAATGAGGTCCGCACGTGAATTGACTTAGACAAAACTGTGTCTCACCAGCCAGGTTGCTTTAGAAAAGGCAAATAAATACTTTGTTATTGGTTACTAAGGAAGGCAGTCCCATACAAGACTGACGTTTGCTTGCCGAGAAACCGAGTCCGTTAGAAAAGTTCCCTTAAAAAGGTCTATTTAATTAAATGAACATGTTTTTTCTGAATCAATGTGAAGATCTCATTTCAAAAGTTTAACTTTTTTTTTTTGGCTGTGGATTCTCCATTAGATATTTCTCACCCCCATAGAAATTGATAAAATTAGAATAATGATGAATAATTTGGGTTAATCCATTTAGAAACCTCCATGTTGGATTAAATGTTTTACCTTTTAGAAAAATAGAAAGTACCTTTTTCATGTTTTCAATTTTCTACACGGTTTACCTCTAAAAATTAACATTATATTATACCTATTGAAAATCAAATTTTGGATTGCATTGTATATTTTTTTCTTTCCTTGCAATACCAAAGTATTTTACAAGTAAATTGAGTCCGCACATTTAAATTTGAATGTGCTAGGCACTTGTGATTGGTTGAATGATTGCCAAGTACCTTGGTTACAAATTTTGACCACCACTGTCCAGGCGCTATCCTCCATACAAAATAAAATATTACACTTTGTACCAAGCATGGTTATGCTTCCTATATTATCTACACAGATAGATTGAAAAGGAGATAGAGCACTATGTTCTGTACAGATAACACCTGTCATCAGGTGTCACTGTACTTATATATATCGCAATGCTGTAAAATAAAATAATCCCTGATCATCTGGAATCCATTGTTTTGGTTGATTATGAGTGGCAACTTGTGGTGTCTTCCAGTCGAGGGATATTTAAATGGCACTAATCTCTGATTTGCACCCTTCCGTAAATGAATTACAACAAGACAAATTAAGAAATAAAGGCATTTTTTAAAATAGGTACATATTAGTATAATATTATAGGTTTGTCAAGAGCCTTTAATATAAAAAATGTAAATTGAAAAAAAAAACAAACAAAAGCTTATTCTAAAAAAGTGTTTTTTATCTAAAGTAATATCCCCAGGTATTTTTATTATTTTTTACTATAAACTATAGTATTTAATGGACTGAACATTCTACACAATCATTCTTGTAAGATACGTTTAATATAAATACTTTCAGATTGTCACTTTCTCCGTTTTGTTTGCCTACAATGATGCTAGCGTTCATGGTTTTCATTAGTAATTTGACAATTCAGTAAAGTGTATAGTATTACAACAAAGAACTTCTTAAAATCCGGTTTTATAAACTATCACAATAATTAATTTAAAAGAGTCATGGATTGTTAATGAGGTATATTTCAAAATTAAATTCTCCAGTTCTTCAACTCTTGAGATTTGTTTCCAGGATCTACTCCGGCCGATAGCTCAGTTGGTAGAGCGCTTGTGTTCCATCCCAGAGGGCTAGGGTTTTGATACTTACTTCAAGACCAAAATAAGATACTCTTAAGGCTTACTCAGAAAAACATAAGAAATGAGAACCTGCCCTTTCAGTAGTGGTTCCTAGAGCATAAAAAATATATAGAATTTTATTTTTCAAATGTGCTCTTTGCTGGGTCGAACAATTCATACAAAAAACTGGTCACTCAGGTCCAACCTCACGGTAAGTGGGCCTTCCTTGTAAATGTGGCGCTAACTAGCAATAAACAAGCATGCAGAGAGCTTTTGAGGTGTAATTGAAACAGCATTTACCAATAGAAATCATTGTAAAGAGTATACTTACATTTTATTTATTCAGCTCTATTTGAGAATGCTTTGTAAAGAATTTGAAAACAATTACAAACCATTTTGAAGATAGGGTTTCTCAATGTTTCGTCAAAGTCCTATCTGATGTCATCGGAAAACGTTCAGTTCATATTTTTTTGGTCGTAAAAGAGACTTACCTCCTGATGACTTTGAAAAACCCGTTCATCTCTAAAATACCATTTGTAAATTTGTTTTTTAATCCCATACAAAATGTCTGACGACCATGATTCTAATTTAAAATTATCAAAAGAATGTGTTCATTATTTTAACCAGAAGTTAGTCTAACGTTTAAGATTGTTTATAAAGCAGTCCCTCAGCTACTTACCTATTTTGGCACATTTCTTTCTATGTATGAGTAGAAATCCCATTTTTACGCAATAGTCCTTCACTAATTTCCCAATCTGATCCCCGATTCTGATTAAGCATTGGTTCATTGCCAAACAGAGCACAAACAAAGTACGAATATTCATATGTAATTATACTTTACACCATTTAATGTTTTTACACAAATGAATGGTAAGAAATCAAATACAACTATCTAGGACTTCTTTTTAAAATGTGAAAAATATATGGGAATGACGAGAAAATCATTTCCTGTGTTGCCATAGGCATATTTATCTCATTTTTAAAAAATCTAGATTTCTGCCTTTGATTCTGTATAATTCAAACATCATCCCTAAGTATGATTGATTTTTACATATAAAACTTTGAAACGCTTACAATTTTAAAGGTTTTAATTACAGAATAAATAAATAGATTACAACAATAGGAATCAAATGATTAAATTAGGGATGCAATGACAATATGTGTAAACTGCAGATTTTTAAAAATAGAATCTGCACACATAGACACAAAATTTGTGACGTTGTTAGGCCAGGTTGATAAGGGGAAGGCTAATAAATATTTCGCTGCATATTCCTCTACTTGATCGTGGTCTATCATTTTGTCCATATTCTTATGTTTCGTTAAAAAATCTACATTGCACTCCTTTATAACTTTGTAACTCTGAGTAATTTTTTTTTTAAGAAGTAACACATAGGTTTGTTATGAAAAGTAAGCATCTACAGACAAAATGATGAACCACGGTCATCCATGGATATCAAAGGTCCAAAGTCAATCATCAAAGTATAAAAAGATTATAACTTATATTTTGTTAAGGTTGCTAAGGTCCCTTGTTACATAATATACATAGATAATTGAGATTGACAAGGATGAAAGAACAGCACTCCACCAAATTATCTATAGCAGACAATGTACCTACCCATACAAGCAAATATGATTTGATGGCGATGGATGTAATATAGGGCTAAACTGGAAGTAGCACCTTGGCACAAAAATGTGACCATTCAACAAAAATAATTTCTCTAAACTTGGTTGGCAATTAAATGGTGCAACCAATAACAAGTACATTGCATTCATCAAAAGTATCAGTATCATTGCATCCCTAATAAATCATATTCCACTTCCTTTTTATGGAAAAATATAATAATAATTACTTAAGTGGTGATAAGATTAGAGTATTAGGTGTGTTCATTTTTATTTACTGATAATTTTTCAACATTTTGATAAGCAAGTATCTGTACCCCGTTTATAAAACATTACATAAATACTTCCTAAACCTACGCGTAAGAGAAAACATGTATGGAAGATGCAACAGCGCCTGCACTGAGTATTATTACCCACTGGTTTATTCTAGAGGTACTTTTGAATAACAATATTCCGTTATTTTGTCAAGTGAATGATCGCTGGACTGTTGAAAAGTCAAACCTAGTTGATTTGGAGATGACTCTTCCTTAGAAGAGTAAACTTTTCATCTTCAGCACTCCGCGAGCACTCCGAGAGAATGATTTAGATTTAACATTTTTTCAATTACACAATGTTGTATACTCGGGGCTTTGATTACGAGATGGTTGAATATTGAAGCATCGTCTTACACTTGGGTACAGATATGCTTGTAACTGTTTCTTGGGCTTTTGAGAAATTGTCTTTTTGTTACTTTTGGAGTACATTCAAACACTGTACAAATAAGTGTGTTAATAAGATAAGGTAGGAATGTACTAGAGAGGACATGACATGTTTACTGTATTGTTTATTATAATACCTATTTATAAAATATTTGCAATACTAGCCGTTACCTATGATTGTCGTGTTATATAAAGTAATCTCCACGTACATCTATGTCTTAACATCGGATTCATTTCTTACCAGAATGTCGCTGTGTTAAAAATATATAATAAATTATGATAATTATCAACAAACTGTTTTATTTCATAACTAAAGTAAGCCAAGTAAGGGCACTAATATGGTGCCTTGAGAACAGAATCCCTGCCTTTGAAATGTGGGTCTACCGTCAGATGTTGAAGGTATCCTGGACGCATCGAGTCACAAATACCGAGGTTCTCTCCTGTATGAATACTAGAGTCCAACTCCTGATGTCCATCAAAAGGCAAAAATTAGTTTGTTTTGCCCATAATGAGAAATATTCACTTCTACATCTCATCATACAGCGAAGAATTGATGGAAGACAAGCTCCAGATTGAAGAAGAAAATTTTGTTGAAGAACCTGAGACAGTTGGCAGAAACACAAGATTCCTCTTTCTTGCTGCAGTATCGAAGGTGCAAATGGCCATCGCCAATCTTTGCTGAGGAGACGCAGGAGGAAGAAGAAGAAGATAAGCTAGTAAACTCTTTTCACCTCTTATATTTTGTAATGAACTTTCAAGATTAACAGTTACAGTTTCATTTCTTACCTTGAAGAAAGGCTATCTTGTCAGCCTTATCTGGATGCAGGTGATTACGCTTTTCTTCATGAACATTTTCAGTTTCCGAGAAAAGCCTCTCGCCATGACGCGCGGGATTTAATGGGGTGAACTGGGCAACCAATGTGAAGACTCTGAAGGTGGTGGACAGCCGTCAAATTTTTGGCCGAATATTCGGTACTCGGATACACTATTTGTTGACCGAATCCACTATTCGTTGCATCACTAATCAAAAGTGAACTGTCAAAATACTAAAAATAAATCAAATATTCATTCTTTGTCATAAAATCTCTTAAGTTTTTTTATTGAAATTATTCTACACTTATTTGTCAATTTATAATATAATCTTACACACATAATCATTCTCATTTCAGTTGAAATCATAAAAATAAATACAAAACCAAATTGCGGTCAAAAAACACTAAAATTCAACAATCCAATCAAAATAATGTTTTTCCTTAACAAGTCATTTTTTGTACATAAAACTAAAGACATCCATACAAGGCTACCTGTATTCTACATATTAAAACTGTTTCATAAAATTAAAATGGACTCTACGCAAAATTTGTTTTTTTTTTCATCGGGCAAACGTCACAGGTCTATATGACTATGGTCCTTAGCAACCAATAACAAAATATTGTTTGCCTTTTCCCTAACAACCCAGATTTTATACATCACTTCCTTTTGTCTAAAGGATTTGTCCTGAGTCCATTTATGAGCCTCCATTGAATGCAAAAATACACTACCCATATTTAGTTTTTAATATTATTTTCAATAAATAAAATCATACTTCCTTTATTGCTAATCATTTAACATGCATATAATCTAAAATGTTTGATAATTCACATGAGAAATCTTTTTTGCTTTTCTTCTAAATAGTATTCATAACCCAATATTGTAGTAGCATCAAGTTGAGTGATTCTTTGAGGTTACCTTTTTTATTTATTTCTTGTAGTTTATATAGAGGTCAGATTTTTATGATATTGTGAGATGATATTTTTAACACTACTTACAGATCAAAACAGACGGGAACAATAAGCAGAATACAGTAGGAGTGTGTGTGTTCAAGGGTAATCGGACACAAAGGCATTGACCTACCATATTAACGTATGCGGGTCACACAACACTTTATGACATTTACAGAGAGCCCAATGTGATCAGTTCCATTAAAGTAGACTTCTAGTTATTGGAGCTGGTGGCAGCCGCTCCGCTGTTGAGTGGCGAGAGTTATATTTCTCCTGGCCACAGCAGTGGAGGGGAGGAGCCCTTCTAGTTATTGGAGCTGGCCGCAGCGGCTGCCGTTGGGTTGGCCAGCGCGATGTTCCTCCTGGCTGCTGCGGTGGAGCACTGCCCCACCTGCGTGGCAAAGCGCAGCGTGCTGACGGACTCGTGGCCGCAGTCCTCGTAGGGAGCAGCCGCGGCCACCAGCAGGGCCTTGGCCGCGCCGCCCAGCTGCGGCTCCAGCAGGCGGGTGAGCTTGGAGTTGCGGAACGGGATGTGCTCCTGCTTTTGCTGCAGCGCTAGTATCACCTGAAATAAAGTATCTATGGGTATAAGAAGAAATGAAAATGTTACCTAACAGAAAACTAGAACTGGAGTATAGTCTGCACATGGAATAGGATGTTATGGATATGAGGTTTCAGATATGGAATTAATTGAGATATCCGCTAGTTCCAGATTGTCTTGGTTAAGGATATTAGATTTATAAGAAATTGTAAAGAAAAGTACCTACGAATAAGAACATAAATTGTATCGACTTTATTTCAAGGTTATCATTTAGTTTAACAATCAGTCGTATTAGTGATTATTATAGCTATTCACTTAAGAATTAACAAAATATATAAATAAAACAATATTACATTCGTACTCTCTATTACATCATTCAATATTATCCAAAACTTTTATTTAGATTTATGTTACGGATACAGATATTTTTTCATTTTGGATATCAGATAGTTTCGGTTACAAATAAGGATATTTATAACATCCCTGGTATAGAATGGCTATTTCCGCGTAAATGCATACCGGCCCGAAATCAAATTAAAAAACCGCGGCGGTAGACAGGAGTTGGAAGCAAAGGCTGACGGACGCCAAGGCTCGATATGTGCTGTAGAGCCATCGAAGAAGAAGCATACCGGCCCAACGCCATCTCGCTGCCTTAGTTCTTGTTTACTGTAAACGCCATTGAGCTAATTTTACAGGAGCAATGTTTTTGTGTTTTGTTATTGTAATTGACAAAATCGTAATTCAATTGCCTATTTTACCGAAAGTACTGCAGGTCTGGCACTATAATAATTGATAAAAATCATAATAATGTTACGTTTAATACTAAAAAAAGGCGTTTTAAAATGGATATACGTCAAAGATGCGCAACGGAAATTTCGTAAAGTGGATATACAGTAAAACGATCTTGAGATTGACCGGACGCTCGCAACAATCTTTTAGTTCTCGTTTACTCTATGCGCCAAATCACATATAAAGGGTGTTCCAGTCACTTCTTCACCGAACATTATATTTGTTGTACTTATTTAATTCATATTACACAGTAGGCTATTGAACTTTCATTTGACTTTTATTTATTTCTTTACTTCCTTCCTTTCCTATTAATACTCTAGTGTTACCAAAGAGATGGAAGAGAGAAGTTTATTATCAAAATATTTTTTTATTTTCTTTAAGGTTTTTTTTTGTTTTTTACTTTCTTGCTCTAGCTGAAGACTAAAAATTTCATTTTTTTTCACAAAACGGCGCTATAAAGAAATCATCAACACATCATCATCATAAAGAAAGTATTGATTTGGTGTGAAATTTTTTTTTCGAGGTTTTCACGGAAATGAGTTGTCCTGGTGCAGGACATGCCAAAAAACACTATCTTTCAAAAACGTCCGTCTGTATGTGTGTGTGTGTGTGTGCGTGTGTATGTGTGTCACTTTCCAAAGTATTAGACTTAGAGATACCAAATTTTGGCTACATCAACTCTTTTGAACATGTTTTAAATATGAATTTAATCATATCGCATGTATTTAATAACGGTTGTCAAATTTGCTCCTAATTATTTCAAAAATTCTCCATAAAAAGTTTACTAAATTGAAAAGAATTGTGCATACTGTGTACCTTGAAGACACTTTTACATCCTGGATAAATCGCAGCCTTCAATCAACAGTGAAAGTATGATATTTCATCTCATTAAAAAAATAAACTTGAATCAGTCATAAAAACAATACGGATTATTTTCGCAAATCATTGGTGACGTCAAACAATCATCCAATCCTAGACAAGCTGTTCAGTCATAACTACCCGGCACCACACCAATAAGCAGCGAGATACACTAACACAACTACTGTGCAAACAGGGTTGCCACAATACTTGTTTTGTATAAATCTATCAATAAATCCCAAAAGTACGCTTGTTCTTAAATATTTGTGATGGATGCACAGGAGATAATTACTATGGTGAAAAACGCTGCTTGTGCCTTATCCCAGCTCATGACTGACAATGGAAAATTCACTAGAGATCTTATTGGAAAAGTTACTCCTATTTCAATTGAATTCATGGCCGCAATGAGTACTGCTACAGCCAAGATCGCCAGTCAAGAAGCAGAAATTAGGCATCTTAAAGAAAGGTTAGCTCATCTTGAAATCACTGGCTCATCGGGCAAGACGGCGGAAGTATGCAACACTCTAGCTGAACTGGCAGAAAGAGATTCACGTTCGAAAAACATATTAATTTTCAACGTTCCAGAGGTGAGCGCAGATCTTCCTGGACGTGAACAGAATACTGAAGATTTAGATCAGACAAGAAAAATAATCCATGGCATTGAATCTTTGAACAACATACCTATAGCAAGAATACAACGACTTGGTATCAGGCAGAAGGATAAAGCAAGACCTATCAAGATAACTTTAAACGACAGTGAAGACGCAAGAACGATATTTTTTAGCAGGTTTCGGTTTCCTAAGCATATCCGAGTTAAACAGGACCTCACACAGATGCAAAGAGCTATCCTAAAAGAGACATGGGATGAGTTGGAGAGCAGAAGAAAAAAGGGAGAAACTGATCTTGTAATCAGGTTTGTTAACGGAACACCAATGATAGCCCGGGACATGAAAAAAAACTAAATAATATCAGCATTTATTCTCAAAATATAAGAGGTGTAAGATCGAAATTAACAACATTACGTCAAAACATACCAGTTTTGAATCATTGTATTTATGTATTAACAGAAACATGGCTTGATAGCACAATTAAATCGTCTGAATTGTCCTTCTCTGCATACAATATGTACAGATGCGATCGGAACCAACTCACGAGCAGAAAGGAGAGGGGAGGAGGAGTTTTAATTGCAGTGAAAAAGAATATTTCATCCATCTCGATCAGGATCCATAATAATAGCATTGAACAATTGTTTGTCTTAATTAAAGTACATCATTATCAAATCATAATTGGGAATGTTTATATCCCACCAGCATCACCATCAGAATGTTACAAAGTGTATTGTGAAGAGGTAGAGAGAATACAGAGCAAACACCCAACAGCCAGTTTCCTATTGTTTGGAGACTTCAACTTACCCAGAGTCAAATGGTCACCAAATATAGGCACATTTCCAGTTAATGAAGATAACAATGAGGGCGCCAGAGAGCTAATAGAATCAACTATTTTTCTGGGATTAACTCAGCGAAACTTTATCTGCAATTCTAGAAATCGCCTTCTCGATCTAGTTTTTTCTAACATTGATAATTTATATGTAGATCTATCCAATGATGAATTAGTACCAGTTGACACTCATCATCCTCCATTACATGTTAATATATTTCTGAAAACTACAAAATGTAACAGTAGGGAAACTTTCTCATTTAACTATAACAAGGGGGACTATGATAGTGCGATTGACTTTCTTTTCAAATGCGACTGGTCATTTCTACAAAATGAGGACATTGAATATGTGATCGCTGTGTTTTATGGCATTCTATACGATACTATAAATAAATTTATACCACATGAGAAATACAGAGCTAGCACATATCCTATATGGTTCTCACGTGAACTCATTGAGATGATCCAGGAGAAGAAGGCGGCACACAGAACTTACAAAGAATCATCTAATATTAAGCACTACAATGCGTTTAGAAACCTGAGAACCAAGTGCAATGCATTAAAGGTGGTATGTTATACCAATTATATAAAAAAAGCAGAGAATACAACGACCGACGCTAAAAGTTTATGGAAATTTAAAAAGTCATTGTCCAATAGTGATAATTAGGGCCCGGATTAATATGTATCAAAAATCACGAAATATGTGAATATAATATGGATATAAAAAACTGAAATATGGAAAAATATGGAATAAAAAACAACTGTTACCCAGTACAAAATCCTTTATTTTAACATCAAAGAACATAAAATATAAAATCAAAGAACTTAAAGTGCCTTATATTTACTCTGCGTCTATCTTTTTAGTCGAGTTGTTGCAGTACACAATAACATGTTTCTTTAAATTTTCAAAATAAAACCTTGTCTGTTTTTTCGAAACATCGCCTTATACTGACTGAAAGACCTTTCAACATCACAGGATGTGATTGGGGCAAACTTAAATTTGCACAACTCTGAGGGTGAATATGCCTCCTCTGGATTGCCAGCTGCTGTTCCATTTAGCATGTTGTTAATTTTTTGTAGCGTTGTATACCCTTTATTTTTTTCAAGTACAGACTTTATTTTGTTTTTTACCAATTCAGCAACAGGGCCTTCCGCCTCCATAATTGTGGTTTCAATTGTTTTAATGATCTTAACATTTTCTTTTAATGATGTTGATGGATTTTCCAGTGCTTTGATCTGATGTGACAGAAAACAAAAATTGCTTCTTATGTAGATTAGATCATTTCGAAGAGTTTCATTTTCGAAAAGTTCTTTTGCATTTAAAATACTAGCGGATTCATCTTCTAATTCAAAAACAATCGTTTTAATCTCAGTATAATACTCGCAGTAGTACTCAACCGCTGCTAACCACGTACCCCAACGCGTCAGCACAGGTTCTGGTGGCAAAGGTATGTCTGGATGCATTTCTTTAAATTTTAAAATCCGACTTGGTGCTTTCAAAAAGATTTTCTTTACATTTGATACCAAACTATCAACATTTTTAAACTGGAATCTCACGCATTCGGCTAGTCTATTAATTCCATGTGCCAAGCATGTTACGTGAATCATTTTAGGATACAACACTTTAAGGGCATCTCCGGCTTTGACCATGTAAGGAATAGCATCGGTCAGTAGCAAGAAAACTTGTTCATGTTTAACACCATCGGACCACAAAACACTCATTGCATCGTTGAACAGCTTGGCTGATGTTTGATGGTTGCATTTAGGAAGTTCTTCGCATGCTATCAAAAAGATTTGCTGGATTTTTCTTCCACTAGGAGCCCAATAATCACATTTCCTATGCACCGGCCCATGGCGTCCGTCGTCTCGTCAATTGCAACCCATATAGGTCCGTCCTGAATTTCTTCTCGAATCGATGCCAAGCAATCCTCGTAAATATCATTTACGATTTTTTTCCGAAATGTGGATTCGTCGGGAATAGATTTGCCTGAGTACTTTTCAAGAAAGCTTTTCAATACAGGATTGTTTACTTTCCACAGAGGTATATCTGCACTCATCATGGCATGACACAAATCTTTCGAGAAAGTATCACTTTGAGAACCGCTGGCTATTGCTTCAGAAAAAAATTGTTGTTTGAATTTGCTTTTCCTTGAGATATTCATCTTATGTTTTGTGGTAGATACATGCTGTGATATTAAGAAACGCTGCTCAGTCGAAACGGATTTTTCGCAAGCATTACAAAACAGTACATTACCATCTGTACTCAGAGACTGGTTTGGGAAATCTTCAATATATTTTCCTAATTTAAACCGCAAAGGTTGTTTGTCCTTGGGCATTATTTCAATGGGCACAGTTAAATAATTCGGATATAATAATATGCAGGAGAATACTTAAATCACGACGCAAGACAAAGAAATTCAATGTGCGCGACACAAGCAGGCGACACGAGTACGCGCGACGATTAACAAGTTGTGACTGGCTGACGACGAGCTGACGTTCGGCCTTCGGGCGAACGCCCGGCCGAGCAGTGAACGGCGAAACGATTCGTTAATTTTTTACTCGTTGTTTTCAGTATTTGCCGCGCCAAACCGCGAACTAATTATTTCCGAAGCGCTATGAAAGCAAAAATTATTCCGTTCTCTCTAATTTAAGTACCAAACATTGAAAATATGGACTAATGTGATTTTCGTGTGCAAATATGGTCTTAGCCTAGAAATATGGAAAAATATGGAAAATAAAATCTGCATTTTCCAGCTCAAAACATCATAATCTATGTAGAAAACTAAATAATTAATGGAAACTATTGAAATAAAAAATATGTATTTACATATTAATCCGGGCCCTAGTGATAATGATTACCCTGTACAGATGTTTCTAGATCATGAACGTGTAAGTGAAGTAAACAACATTGTTAACAAATTTGCTGATTACTTTAGTAATGTTTATGTAGACAATTTACCTAATGTGACTGATCCCTGTCGTGTTGGTAATAAAATGATCGACCTGTCTCAATGTCATATTCCAATACAAAAATTAGAAATTAAATTGTTCCAACTTGATGTAAAGAAATCATGCGGCCCCGACAATGTACCACCAATTTTTTTGAGAAAATGTGCCGATGCTCTTATTATCCCTCTTCTGATAATTTTTAACAAATCCTTACAAAACGCAGTTTTTCCATCTGTGTGGAAGATTGGCAATATCACACCAGTTTTCAAGAAAGGTGACAAAACGGATATCTCAAACTACAGACCAATATGCCTTCAATCCTCTATGGCGAAACTATTTGAGTCTCTTGTGCTGGAACAAATTATGCCTTCTATATCTTGTATCATTGAGCCTCAACAACATGGATTTATTTCGGGCAGGTCAACTCTGTCAAATCTAGCTATTTATGAAAATGCTATAGCCGAAAGTCTTGCACATGGATGTCAAATGGACAGCATATATACGGACTTCAGCAAGGCATTCGACAAGGTACCTCATAGCATCCTTCTTAATAAGCTATCTGTTTTAGGATTGACGGGTGCTCTGCTAGAATGGTTTAGAAGCTACTTATCGGGGCGATTGTTGCGAGTTAAGATAAAGGATACCATTTCAAATAGTTTTGAGGCAACAAGCGGCTTGCCGCAAGGGAGCCATCTTGCACCAATACTTTTCCTCATTTATATTAATGATTTGGCTGGCGAGATGAGGGATGTAGAATGTTTGTTCTTTGCTGATGATCTCAAAATATTCAAAAGAATAGAACATGTAGGTGACTGCTATATACTTCAGAACAATTTAAATGAACTGGGCAGGTGGTGTCACAGAAATAAATTATTCTTAAATGTTGAAAAATGTCAATGTATAACTTTTTCTCGAAACAAAAATCCCATGCACTTCAACTACTGTATCGAAAATGACAAACTGGACAGGGTAACGGAAATAAGAGATCTTGGGATTATCTTTGATGAGAAATTATCTTTTGTGAGCCACATAACAAAAATGACCGGAAAAGCATTGCAAACATTGGGCTTTGTCCTTCGCACTGTTGGCGATTTCACAAATGTAAACGCAATTGCAATACTCTATAAGTCATTAGTCCGTAGTCAGCTGGAGTTCAATTCCCAAATATGGTCTCCCAGTTACAATGTCCATATCAACAATGTGGAGCGGATCCAACATAAATTTTTAAGGTTCATAAATTACAAATTGGGTATACCTCGACGTGATTTAAATTACGAAAATTTGAAAACAGGATTACACATTGAATCTCTTGAGGACAGGAGAATTATTGGGGATTTAAATTTTTTGTTTAAAATTATAAATAATTGTTTTGACAACCCTGATTTGTTGCAGCTCATTAAATTCCGTATACCTACACGATGTACTAGAAATCGCGAGTTGTTCTATATAGACAACCATAATACAAATTATATAAGATCGACAATAATTCCCCGCTTACATCGACTGGGCAATGAATATTTGTCGGATATTGACATATTTAATTTGGATCTCGCTTCATTTAGGACTTTGATAAAAAAATTATTTCCTCCAGCTGCTAGGTCTTAGTATGTTGTACTTGTTGATTAAATTACTGTTCTCTTGCTTGAAAAAGATATTTAATTTTGTTTATGTTATGTTATAGTTTTTATTTTATGTCTATGTTTAATATGTTTTTATTTTTATTTTATTGTATTTTACGAGTATATAAATGGATTTAATCTTAGCTTTTTTATGGTTCTTTAGTAGTTTTTATAGTTTTCTCCAATTTTAAGATTATATAGAGTTTTTACTTTTACTTTAAGTTTCAAATCTGTTCTATCTTTATATATGCAATGATTTTTTTTTTTTTTTTTTAAATGTATTTTTTTGTAACTGTAAAAGGCGAAAGCCGTTAATTGATTTAAATAAATAAATAAATAAAAATTACACGGCATTACACCAACTTGAAAATTCAAGATGGCTGCCATACAAAAAAAACATAAAATTTCAGATGGCAACCCATAGACCCAGGTTTGCAAGAGTGTTGCCATACCTAATTTTCTTAGTAAAAATTTGAGCAACGACCACACTGAAAAAAATAATCTTGGAGCCGTTTTTGAGAAAAGTGCAATTTTATGTTTTTTTTGTATGGCAGCCATCTTGAATTTTCAGGGTGATCCCATGCCGGTCGGCTCATCAAAGTTTGTGGTTGTCAATTCTCTAAATCTAAAAACTGGTGTCTCTGTGATTAGTAGTTTCGGCTGGGACATACACACATACGGACGGACAGGTTCGACAAATTAGGTTTTTTTGCACGTCCTGGCGCAAGACAACTCATTTCCGTTGAAACCTCAATTTTTTTTTTCGGACGAATACAATACTTTATAGCTCCTTCTGACTGCTATAAAGTAAAAATATATTGAAAAGTTCTCGGCAGTTAGAGTGTTAATAAAAAAATACTTTTTAGAAAATTTAAGACAATAATGATAACTTATATGATGTCATCATTATATTTTCCAAAAAGTGAATCACATACAAAGTGAGAAATTTCCAGACAAAATGTTTGGTAATCAGAGGGTTAAAATTAGATAAAAGGCTGCTATTCTTAAAACTTTCTAAATAGCAATAATAATCAGTCGTTACTTTTTCAAAACATGACAAAAAAGTTTACCCACCATACAAAGTCCAAGTTTGCATACAAAAGCGTTCAATGACCATCTATGTACATATGTAAAATAATCGAGAATCTTAGTTGCAACGAAATATTAACATTCAAAACTCAGATCAATTGCATGCTCACAAACAGAAACTTGTAAGTTCGCGCTTGCAAATGCTGAGTGTGTACTTACAAATTAAAACCAAATCTCAAATGAACATTAAGCCTGCAACTCGGACATTGACAAAGTGAATTATTTTTTACACTATGGGTGGTCAGCTTTATACCAACCTATAAATCAAGGTTCTTTCTTGTGAAATTGGCGTTTTTTTCAGAGACGACCAACCTCGCAGAGGGCTCTTGAGGTGTGATTCACACAAAACGGCAATCACCAAATAATCTTTTTTTTTTCTTGAAACAGCATAAACTGGCAGATGATTCTAGCTTTACATTCGTCATACAGTGAGTTAATTTATGTAAGAAAGTCGAGTGCAGATTCTGTGCATTTTTTTTTATTATTTTGAAGAAAACATCAACGTTAGCCATGTTGAAAGCACCGGTTCCCATAGATCACCGAAGTTAAGCAACATTGGGCGCGGACAGTACTTGGATGGGTGACCGCTCAGGTACACCGCGTGTCGTTGGCATCTTGGACCGGTCCGTAGTCCGTAGTGGCAACACTTCGGACTCGTAAATGGAAGGTTGTGGATTCGGATCCCGGCGGAGCACAAAAATATACCATTTATATTTCGAATGTGCTCTTCGCTGAGTTGAAAAATTCATAAACCTTTACCAAAGACCGGTCACTGAAAGGTCCATCCAACCTTACAACAACTGGGTCTTGCTTGAGAATTGGCGCTTTCTACAGCGACGACCAAGCTCGCAGAGGGCTCTTGAGGTGTGATACACACAAAAACAGCGCTCACCAAATAAATCATCCTAATATTATTATTATTATCAATTATATATCAGAAAATATGTTTTTTTAGGACAAAAGTTGTAGCTTTCTATCTCTTGTATAAAATGTTTACGAAAGTAAGTCTGTTTTTATTTCGAATTTCCAAATAGTGCGTGAACTACGTTATTGAAAGATGGAACATTTTTATACGTTTCAATGTTTTGATGTTTGCTAATGATGCTCCTTGCCTGATAGGTTGGTATGAGGCTGACCCCCCATGCTGAAAAAATAGGTTCGCTTTTGCTTATGCCACCCTGATTTCACGGATATGTGACAGGAGTTGCAAGGTTTATGTTCAAGTGAGATTTTGTTGATTTTAATTTTAAATTTAACGTCAATTTCAATTTTCAGTAAGGATAGGCAGAATAAGAAGAAATGGAGGCAACTCTGCAGAGGCTCTGGCCACCCCTAGCGGAATGGCGACAGAATTACAGTTACAGTTACATATATACATAAATACTTGTTCAGATTATATTAAATTTTTATGAAAATAGAATATGATCTGTAATTTCGGCTGGTACATGCATACATACATATACGGACGGACGGGACATTATGTCTTGGGACATTTTATCGGTAGGCATTTTGTCGTCGTACCAAAAATATACTGTAAGTTATTCACGTACTTGTCTAATTAAGCATTTTGTAATCTCGTATGGCAATTATTGTCTATTAATAATTACCTACTGTTTCACGAACTAAAAATGTAGCAACCTGTATGTTAAAATGCCATTACGTTCATTTCAACAAATAATCGACTAACCGTTCACATTGAACAATGCAATGGTAGAAATTGTTTTTGCAGATGGTCCGGGAGATGTTTTTCTTCCTATGAACTATAATTTTTAAAGGATTTATCTCAGGAATCCCTTTAAAACTTAAATATTCATCTCAAAATTCCGAGCGGGCTACGGTTAAAAAACGATGTTTAGGTGTGACGTCACACCCACGCGCGTCTGTGATTGGCAGATAAGGCAGTCACTCGTCAGTGACGCATGCGCATCAGCGTTTGCGGCGTATACATTACACAAGAACTGAGTTGAAATTTCGAACACAGAATATTGTCTGTGACAATGTTGAATAACTCGCACATTTGAAGACAAATACGTATTTTTTTTAGCTCAGATTGTGTAGAATTTTATTCTTAAGACAACTGCATCAAAAAGTCATATTTGACAAGATTGGCGTATACAGTAAACAAGAACTGGGGGAGCGATCTGACAGATTTTTAATCAACTGTACAATATCATAATATGCTGGCTCGACATAAAAATAGATGGCAAAAAAAATATTTTTTGACAACAACCCAAAAACCCCATTCTTGCACAACCGGTGTATAAAATTTTACTGGTTTCTAATTTTGCTAATTGATAGAAATAATCTATTGGTTGGTTATATATATATACATAGATTATTTTATTTTAGCAAATTACTAATTACAACTTAATATAGTAAAATACAAAATCATATACTTAATCATAAAGTAATAATAAACATTAAACAAAAGTAAACCAAACAATTAATAATTATGTTAAGGCCGGATTGCACATAACATATATTTTTTTAATGATAAAAGAAAAACAGCTTTGTTTTCGATTACGTGAGTATTTATTTTTATATCGTGGTATATAAAAATAAATACTCACGTAATCGAAAACAAAGCTGTTTTTCTTTTATCATTAATGATGAACGATTACAAAGTTAATGCCTCTACAATCAATAAAATTATATATTTTTAATTTAACTTTAAATTCATTAATGCACTTAAGGGTGTATGATTTCATTTTAATATGAATTTATTTGCCCGTCACGACCACCTATTATCCAGTAGCCGCGAAAATGCATCAAATCCCGCGTTTAGCTTTGAGAGTTCGTCGGTAGGAGATCGTATTGTATCTGAACCATTTTGTGTTTTTTTTAGCAATAAAATAACATGAAAGCGAAAGCGAAGCGAAGTTATACATTAATTACAAACAAGCATTTATTTTATTTTATTTACATACAAATACAAAAAAAGGCATTCATTTTATTTGTAAACAAATTTACAACAATTCACTTTCGTTCGTGTTAACAGATATATCCAAGTATATAAGTAAATAATTATTCACCCTGTACCGATTACTCAAAAATGCATAGAAACTGGCATACGGTCTCTAGAGAGCGTTTTACATTTCACAGAATTGGAATAAAACGCTACAGTTCAGTTTACACTATAGTCACACAGAAGCACACACGTGTGTGCCTGTATTTTTTACATTGCATATTTTATCAAAGTGTAGACTCCAGTGGTTGCAGACCTATACAAGTGTATTAAAATAAAATATGAAAAAAAAAAATATATATTTCATTTTCATTGTTTATCTTGACTTATAGGTTGGTATGAGGCTCACCACCCAAACTTTAAAAAATGGTTTACTTTACCAATGTCACCCCTGTTTCAGGGAAGATCAGTAAAAGTTGCAGGGCTTTTGTTTATTTGTGGATTTGATTTTAATATGTAAATGCGCATGCACGATTTGTAAATGCGAACTTACAAGTGTATTTTTGTGAGCATGCACTTAATATGAACCTTAAATGTTAACATAGTTTTGCCACTTAGATGATAGATTATACATTGTGATTATGTCCCAATGACTCAGTTGATAGAGTGCTTGCATTCCATGCCGAGAGCTGAGGTTCGTATCCCACGGAGGATGTCAGAAATGATTTCCCGTGTCGGTGTTTATTTCAACTCAATAATAAAATACCGGCAAGGTTTCTCAACCTTAACAATAAATGAGAACCAGCCCCCTCGGGAGCTGGGACACCCCCGCTTCAACTGAAATGGTTGGCGTAAGGCCGGCTTCCTTACCTATAAAAATACAACTTTCATTTTTCTTTTCATCTTCGTCTCCTAAATGTTATTAATTTTTAAAGTTAAAAAAAGGTTTCATATTACTGCGTAGCCAGGGAATGTTTGTTGAGGCCGTGACTGCGTATGTGTTCAGTAAATATGCCAGTGTGTGTGTGCTCATGGACTTCACCCTGTGCGAAGGAAGACAACGCATCCAAGTGCTATATATGCCTGTATAGTATACTTTTTTATACCATTGGATGTGTACATTGAAATAGCAACATGAAGTTTTTTTTCTAATAATTCAATTAAGTGATGGAATATATTCTAAGCATAAAAGCAGCACAAAAGATATACCATTTATATTTTCAAATTTGCTCTTCGCTGGGTTGAAAAATTCATAAAACCTTTACCAATGACCGGTCACGAAATGTCCATCCGGCCTTACAGCAACTGGGTCTTGCTTGAGAATTGGCGCTTTATAGCGACGACGATCAAGCTCGTAAAAAGGTCGATAGCTCAATTTGTAGAATGCTTGCATTCCATGCCGAGAGCAAGGGTTCGATCTCAAAGTTTGACTCAGCCTTCACAAGAAATGAGAACCAGCCCTTCACGGGAGCTGGGAAACCCCCACTTCAACTAAAAGTGGTTGGTGTGAGGACGGCCCACTTACCTGTAAAAAAAAATAGGTCCCGAAGCGCCACATGCGACTCCTTCGGGGATAACGCAGGCAAGAAGTTACACTACATGTGTAGCTTAGTTGCGTTTTTATATAATTACCCACTGATATAATATAAGGGTGTCAGAAATGATTTCCGGTTCGGTGTTTATTTCTAACCCAAAATAAAATACCAGGAAGGTGTACTCAGCCTTCACAAGAAATAAGTACCAGTCCCCACGGGAGCTGGTATGCCTTCGCATCAACGAAGTGGTTGGCGTAAGGCCGGCCCTCTTACCTATAAAATAAATAGGTTCCCTCGCCACATGCGAAGCCCTTCGGGGATAACGCGGCAAGAAATTATTATTTACTTAGCCACACATACTCATGACATTTTTGTTAGATTTCGACGGAACTTAGTTGTCTTGCACCAATCGAAATCTTGACTTTTGGATTACGAGTCCGTGAAAATCCGTGAAAACCTAAAATTAAACATATATACCCATATATATATATATACATATGAGGATAATTTATTTATTTAATTTTTTACATGACCAAAGAGCGCCGTTTTTGTGTGTTTCACACCTCAAGGGCCCTCCTAATCATGAATTAGATATTTTAAAAAGGTGCCGTTTCAGTGCTCCCTTAAAAATGCCAACAGATTCCGAAACCCTCACTCCGGGTGGCAGTCTGTTCTACTCCATCGGCCCCGAAAACCGGAAAGCGCGATCCTCAAAATTAGTGCGTATTTGACGGCGAGGCTGCATCAATCTGACAGCTTGACACCCCGCTGACCTAAGTGTCCGCCCCCTTACACTCACTTCAACGGGGGAAAATATGTCTGCCAGATATGATGGAGCCAAACCATTTAGGGCTTTAAATACCATCAAACACACACGGAACCCTCTCAGGGAAACGAAGCCAATGTAGTTCTTTCAACAGCGAAGTGATGTGAGAGAATTTGGACATCCCGAAGATCAGTCTTGCGGCCGCATTCAAAACAGACTGAAATCTGTTCAGTTCAGCGTTAACCACTAGACTAAATTACAGGCCTGAAAATTTCAAATTGCTCTACGCTAGGTTCAAAAAATGATTTCAATTCAACAAAAAAGGCCAGCCAGCAGAATTCTTTCCAGCTAAATCATTGAGCTAAATGAATTTCACTTTGAAATTCAAACAAACTTTCATATTATTCATGTAATGGAAAAAAACTTATCAGAATACTATAAAGTCGTGTGCAGCTCTCCGTACAATTCATTTCATCTGATTGAATGATCTTTCGCTGTCTTTCGCCATTTCGTTAAACTTTGCAAACTGTTTTTATGTACGTACGTATTATACTACCATAGCGTTTATGTATATACTCTTACACACACAATATAAGAGAGGGCTGACTCGAGCATCTTCGGCAATATACGATGATACACGAGTGTACCCGAAGTATGAAATGTAGCAAATACAGCGCAACCAAAAAATGTATGGAATCTTAAACAGCAACTCTAGATGGCGTTTTGATTTCCATGCATTTTTGAGAAACCAGTTGGTCCAGTTGTAACGTAAACGATTGTACTCTTTTGCATTATATAAATCTTGCTTCCATAAAACTAAGGAGATATAATATTTTTCTCCGCAGTTCATCTACCGGCCGCAGGTGACGCTAGCGACCGGGTCATTTTTTGTATGGAAATCTTTATTTTTCCAGAATAAATAGAAATCGGGGGAGAAAAAATAAAACAAGTATGGCATTACAAACATAAAAAATATCACTTCAAATCCTAAAAGGAAAATAAACCATTAAAAGACGAATGTAGCTACAATATCGTATGCAAAATTTGGGTACTTTTTAAATAATCATAAAAAATCAATGAAAAGTAAAAAAAAACAACTAACAAGTAGAAAAAATAAAACTAATCAAAATTAATGTTTTGAAATAAAAAAAAGTTAGGATTTATTCATAAGAACAGTGGAAATCTCCATTTAAGGTATCTCCGTAAATAAAATTATTTTGAATTGGTTTTTTATGGAAAAAAATACCTAATTTTATGTGTTAATTTAATCTGGAAAAAAAATGCTACCTTACAATTAAAAATATGGGCTATTTTGGTCATCAAAGTTGGGCGCGCTGACCTCTCAATCACCCTTAAGTACAATCTTTCATTTCTAATGGTAAGTTATTATAATAATCAAGTCCTCTGTGCAAAACGCCCCTATCATATTTCACACTTTTTAATTTTGGTTTCCTTAAATTATCCTTTTTCCTGGTATTATACTTATGAATATCCCTGTTTTTTATTAAAAAATTCTTCAAATACTGAGGTAACATATTTTTTTCTAATTTGTGTATGAAAATAATAGCACTAATCTAATCTAAGCTGAAAGGATATATACCATTTAAGATTTACATCAAATGCATTCCCACAAGCAGACATGTATAATTTCGCGCTAACACATGCCGCATGTGGACCTACACTATAAGAACCCATCTCAAATGAACATAAGCCCTGCAACTCTTGCCGTCCTTCCCTGAGACAGGGGTGACATTGGCAAAGTCAATGGTTGTTATATCGTCGGTCACGTCGGTTATGTCGTCGGGGTTATAGCCGCGGGGGCCAAGAGGGCTGATCTTTCTAGCGTGTGTCGAATGGAACAACGTTGGTTCGATCCCCGCTTGGGTCACTTGACTTTAACTTTGACCCTGGTTCAACAGATGTTATTGGGTAATTATTATTTAATAATTCATTGATAATAAACAATAATGAATTACTAAATGATGATATTAATACCTGTTTCTGGCCAGGCAGAATAGGTTGGTGAATTGCATTCCTCTTCACAAATCTATTTTTTTAAATTAAATATAAATAAATATAAAAGTGAACCATTTTTTCACAGTATGGGTGGTCAGCCTCATGAATAACCAATCTAGCGTATCTATCATATAATTTATTTTACAGTCAAGTTTTTTATTCAAAATAGCTCTCATCCCCCTGTTTTGTAATTTTTGTAATCCCCTATAATGTAAAATTCAACGGCCTCCCCATACAAAATAATTGTGCGTTAATGGATGACAAACTGAAGAACTCCTGAACAGATGCACGTCATATTCACAACAAATATTGTTCAGGACTTGGGATGTGCTTCCTCATCCCCCTATAATATAAAATGCAACGGCCTCCCCATACAAAATAATTGTGCGTTAATGGATGACAAACTGAAGAACTCCTGAACAGATGCACGTCATATTCACAACAAATATTGTTCAGGA
Source organism: Agapetus fuscipes (assembly GCA_951799405.1). Lineage (NCBI taxonomy): Eukaryota > Metazoa > Arthropoda > Insecta > Trichoptera > Glossosomatidae > Agapetus > Agapetus fuscipes. The sequence continues at coordinate 11,075,200 of OX637340.1, read as the reverse complement.
CTTGGGATGTGCTTCCTCATCATTAATAGATTTTAAATTGTTGTTTTTAAAATAAATAAACATGATCAATCACAACACCTTTTTATGTAAAACCTATGCGAGAAACAAAACTCATTTTGACATTCGAATTTCAAATAAATTGCCAACACTCAACATACGCTTCAAAGTTGCCATACAAGTCGATTCTTTTTCGGTTGAATTCCGTTGAGTACCTACCTATATTCTTTATTTATTTCAAAATTATACTTCAACCAGTTATAACATGTATTTTTTAGAAATAATGACGATCGATTAGGTCAACTTTTTATATGAAACCATACTTATTGCGGCATTTAATTTTTTTAAAGTATTATTATAATATACAATCTAAGTTGCATAGACGCATTAACATTTATAATTCATATTCAATGCACTACTCCACGGAGACACGAGTGAGTTTGCGCTTACAAATGCTGCATGTGTATTTACAAATAAAAATTTCAGCCTCTCATGACCATAAGCCCTGCAACTTTTGCTGACCTTTTCAGAAACAGGGGACACATTTGTTAAGTGAACCCATTTATGCGATATGGGTGGTAAGCCTCATACTAACCCTTAAGTCAAGGAATTTGATTCAACAACGTTAAATTTAATTTATAATCTAAAGTTGCAAAAAAAGTTATTTGATGATTCAAATTGAATGCACGCCCACAAACTGGCAAATGTCATTTCACGTTAACATATAGTTGTGGCGCTTGATTTTTTATAAATATTAGAATATATAATCTAAGTTGCACAGATACAATAACTTTTATAATTCATATTCAATGCATGCCCCCCTAGAGACACGAGTGGGTTCGCACCATAGAGTTATAAAGGTATAGAGATGAAGTCCAGGCCAAAATAATGTCCCCTTTTTTTTGGACTGAAGCGCTGAACCTCGATCCGCGTGCAATTTGTAATGCTCGGTTTTGGTCTTATTATTTCTCCAGCGCTCGGATCGTGAACATCTCGTTAAAAGTGGTTTTCTGTGTGAAAGGGCGCAAAAATAGGTCCGAAAAAGTAAAATACATGGATGAAATCACATTTCACATGTAAATTTATGTTTTTAATACGCTAATTAACGTTTTATTTATATTTTGTACGAATTATTGACAGGCGCGTGCTAGAAGAGTGCGTCTACTTTAAAGATAGTGTTCTACCGTGTGAAAGAAAGGGACAACAGCGCCCAGGGCTGTACTCGAAATAATCGAGCCTCTTGAAAAATATTTTCCACTAACTACTAAAAAACAAAGTGGCACAAAAATGATAATATTAGGAATTCTTCGACTAATAAATGGAATATATGTACAAAAAAAAATGAGGCTTAATACGGTATACTCTTGCAAAAGTCGCTATGATATTTGACAGTTCAAATTATAACAACTCAAATTATACGAAACTTAGCGAGTTTTGAAATAGTACAATAAAATACAGAACAACATTTTTTTAAATCCAATGCAACGACAGCCATTGCAAAAAAAACTTTTTTTTAAACTAAGAGTGGTTTGCAAGTGGATTCCTCGATTATTTCATCTAAATTAATGTGGTTACAATTTTAAACGAGTCGTATTATTTTTAAAATTAAAATAATAAAATCTTTAATTGATGAGGCATTCACTTTGTAACCTTTCTATATTCTACAATCTAAGTTGCAAATATATATTTACATTAAAAACTCATATCAAATGCATACCCACAAACCAAAAAGTGCAGTTCACGCTAGGGCATGGATACCGGTATACCGAAATACCGGTATACCGACTGTTATTTTCGGTATTTTGAAACCGGTATTTGAGGATAAAATACCGGTATTTCGATTTTTCGTAAAAAAATATCAATTATTATTGCAAAGGTGTTTAAAAACTATGCAGAACGCTCGATTTATATGGTTCACAGTGTTGTTCATACTTCAGATGAGTTTTCATATGAGACGAATCACGATTATTAGAAAAAATCATCACAATATCAACTACGCAAAATTCTGCATGCTTAATAGTATCTAGTTGGTATTTAATGATATCGCTTTCAGTTGTTCGTCTAATGTTTACTTATACAATTAACTGCTACCGGCACGCGCGCACGCTCGAACACAACACAAGACGATACGTAAGTACGTAAGCGCTATATCATACATCTTTCTCTCTCTCTCATACATTGGATTAGTATTAAACCTCTCGCACGGTTCTTTTTGGGCATCCGGGCACTATGGTCTACGCTCCACCCCTCCCTCAATCTATCACCACAAATCAAAACAGATCCCAGGTTGGTCAGATCGGAGAGGAAGAAGAAGATAATATTCAAACATTGATTCGTATTGAAATGACATTGTATGAAAATGGAGGTACTAGAGGCAGATTTTTGGACGTAGCTTACAAGTACCTCTTAAGCATTCCACCGACGAGCGTTGAGTCAGAAAGGGCATTTTCAGCTGTAAGTTACATTATGTAACAAAATAAGATCATCTCTCAACGACGCAAGTTTGGACGCGTTATGTTTTCTTCGCACGATTTTCCAACAAACGCGATCTGACTGAAAAATAAACTTAAGTTTATTGCGCCTGCGCCTATATTTTGGTTTATTTAAGAAAATAAAACAATTTGATTTTGTTTTAACTTATGTACGCTATATAAGAAATTCTCGTTGCACGATTTCATATAATTAGAGAGTAAGACTGATTTTAATACCAATGTGATTGTGATGTTTGTGCCTTTAAAACAACTTAAATAATTCTTGGATCCAATAACGTATTTTATTTAATATTACCTTAACTATAATAACTCAATAAATGGTTTTTACTGAGTTGATCAATAGTTCGAGTGTTTTTGACAAATAGCTTAGAAAACTGCTTTAATGAGTTACTTATCGTTTTTGGCATCATTTAACCAGTAATTAGCAGTATTTAATAAAATACCGAAAAAATACCGAAATTTCGGTATACCGGTATTGGAAATTTCAATATCGGTATCAATACCGGTATGAAAATTATTCCGGTATTCCATGCCCTAGTTCGCGCCTACAAATGCTGAATGCTTATAAATAAAATCCTAGCCTTAAATGAAACAGGGGTGACATTGGCAAAGTGAACCATTTTTTACAATATGGGTGGTCAGCCTCATACCCTATAAGTCACGGAAATTTGTTTTTTTAATATTAAAATGAAATCATGTTTTCGAAATTGGTTGTACATTAATAAATTTGACTCGTCCTGTAACCATATACAACTTATAATTTGATTTTTCATTATTAAATATTAAAATCTTTTTTGTTTTATTATGTATTCTTACCCTGAATCGGCTCTGGTAACCATTTTTTGCAAGAGCCATGTTTTACCGTTATTCTCGTAAAAGGTCTGTACATACATGTATGGTTTTTAAGTGATTTAATATTATTGTTCACACCCATAACAAGAAAAAATCATGTTATGTATGGTGCTTTACATTATCACAAAAATAATATTTCGTAGCATCCATTGGTTTCATCCTGTGGGCAGAGCGAGACAAAAGTATATTTACCTCGCTCGTAATGTTTAAACGAGCTATTAGATGAACAATAAAGCTTTAAACACAAGAGTGCACGGCTGAAGATGCAAAAAAAAAAAAAATTGTGCACTACAAGTTTATACCTATTTGTGATAAATCTTGTACTTTCGTTAATTTACCCTCGTTGAGTTGGGTCCATATTTGTATGTTCCTTTTGTAGGAGACACGCGGTCTATATATTAGTAAGTCAATGGTTCGCACTTATAAATGCTGCATGTGAACTTACAAATTAAAATTAAGGCCTCTAATGAACATAAGCCCTGCAACTTTTGCCAACCTTTTCAAAAACAGGGGAAACATTTGTCAAGTGAACCATTTTTTGCGATCTGGGTATTCAAGCTCATACTTCCCTATCCGTCAAGGATTTGAGTTTAAAAAATCCTTCCACAACGTTAAATTTAATTTATAATCTAAAGTTGCAAAAAAAGTTATTTGATGATTCAAATTGAATGCGCGCCCACAAACTGGCAAATGTCATTTCACGCTAACCTATAGTTGTGGCGCTTGATTTTTTTTAAATATTAGAATATATAATCTAAGTTGCACAGATACAATAACTTTTATGATTCATATTCAATGCATGTCCCCCTGGAGACACGAGTGGGTTCGCACTTATAAATGCTGTATGTGAACTTACAAATTCAAATTAAGGCCTGTAATGAACATGGGCCCTGCAACTTTTGCCACCCTTTTCAAAAACAGGGGAAACATTTTTCAAATGAACAATTTTTTGCAATATGGGTATTTAGGCTCATACTAACCTATAAGTCAAGGAATTTCTAATCTAATCTAAGCTGCAAGGATATATATCATTTAAGATTTATATTCAATGCATTCCCACAAGCAGACATGTATAATTTCACGCTGGCACATGCCGCATGTGGACCTACATTATAAAAACCCAATCTCAAATGAATATAAGCCATGCAACTCTTGCCATCCTTCCCTGAAACAGGGGTGAAATTGGCAAAGTGAACCATTTTTCACAGTATGGGTGGTCAGCCGCATTTGAGTTTGAAAAATCCTTAAACAACGTTAATCTTAATTTATAATCTAAAGTTGCAAAAAAACTTATTTGATGATTCAAATTAAATGCACACCCATAAGCTGGCAAATGTCATTTCACGTTAACATATAATTGTGGCACTTGATGTTTTTAATATTAGAATATAAATCTAAGTTGCATAGAAACATTTTATAATTCATATTCAATGCATGCTTCCATGGAGACACGAGTGAGTTCCCGCTTAGAAATGCTGCATGTAAACTTACAAATTAAAATGAAGGCCTCTAATGCACATAAGCTCTGCAACTTTTGCCGACCTTTTCAGAAACAGGGGGAACATTAGTTAAGTGAACCCATTTATGCGATATGGGTGGAAAGCCTCATACTAACCCTTAAGTCAAGGAATTTGATTCAACAACGTTAAATTTAATTTATAATCTAAAGTTGCAAAAAAATTTATTTGATGATTCAAATTGAATGCACACCCACAAGCTGGCAAATATCTTTTCACGCTAACATATAATTGTGGCACTTGATGTTTTTAATTTTAGAATATAAATCTAAGTTGCATACATACATTTTATAATTCATATTCAATGCATGCTCCCAAGCAGACATGAGTGAGTTTGCGCTTACAAATGCTGCATGTGTAACTACAAATAAAAATTTCAGCCTCTCATGACCATAAGCCATGCAACTTTTGCCGACCTATTCAGAAACAGGGGGAACATTAGTTAAGTGAACCCATTTATGCGATATGGGTGGTAAGCCTCATACTAACCCTTAGGTCAAGGAATTTGGGTTTGGAAAATCCTTAAACAACGGTTATCTTAATTTATAATCTTAAGTTGCAAAAAGAGTTTTGATGATTCAAATACAATGCACACCCACAAGCTGGCAAATGTCTTTTCACGCTAACATATAATTGTGGCACTTGATGTTTTTAATTTTAGAATATAAATCTAAGTTGCATACATACATTTTATAATTCATATTGAATGGATGCCCCCAAGCAGACATGAGTGAGTTTGCGGTTACAAACGCTGCATGTGTAATTATTACAAATAAAATTTTCAGCCTCTCTTGACCATAAGCCCTGCAATTTTGCCGAACTTTTCAGGAACAGAGAAACATTCGTTCAGTGAACATTTTTTTAGGTATGGGAGGTCAGCCTCATACCTCATGCTTCATACAAGAATCTCAGAACATGAAAGAACTAAATAACCCTTTTACCGCAATTTTTTTTCAAATTACTTCTTAAACCATTTAATTACTATGAAGGAGGTGTGAGGAAAAATTATTGCGAAGCCAGACTCACTCTGCCCGAAGGGCCTAGCAGACAACCGTGCACAGCACGGTCAGTCTGCTAGTCATTAATAGATTTTTAATTGTTGTTTTTTAAATAAATAAACATGATCAATCACAACACCTTTTTATGTAAAACCTATGCGAGAAACAAAACTCATTTTGACATTCGAATTTCAAATAAATTGCCAGTACTTCAACATAGGCTTCAAAGTTGCCATCGTTGCCATTGCCAAGTCGATTCTTTTTCGGTTGAATTCCGTTGAGTACCTACCTACCTATATTTTTTATTCATTTCAAAATTATACTTCAACCAGTTATAACATGTATTTTTTAGAAATAATGACGATCGATTAGGTCAACTTTTTATATGAAACCATACTTATTGCGGCATTTAATTTTTTTAAAGTATTATTACAATATACAATCTAAGTTGCATAGACGCATTAACATTTAAAATTCATATTCAATGCACTCCTGCACGGAGACACGAGTGAGTTTGCGCTTACAAATGCTGCATGTGTATTTACAAATAAAAATTTCAGCCTCTCATGACCATAAGCCCTGCAACTTTTGCTGACCTTTTCAGAAACAGGGGACACATTTGTTAAGTGAACCCATTTATGCGATATGGGTGGTAAGCCTCATACTAACCCTTAAGTCAAGGAATTTGAGTTTGAAAAATCCTTAAACAACGGTAATCTTAATTTATAATCTAAAGTTGCAAAAAAAGTTATTTGATGATTCAAATTGAATGCACGCCCACAAACTGGCAAATGTCATTTCACGCTAACATATAGTTGTGGCGCTTGATTTTTTTAAAATATTAGAATATATAATCTAAGTTGAATAGATACATTTTATAATTCATATTCAATGCATGCTTCCATGGAGACACGAGTGAGTTCCCGCTTAAAAATGCTGCATGTGAACTTACAAATTAAAATTAAGGCCTCTCATGCACATAAGCTCTGCAACTTTTGCCGACCTTTTGAGAAACAGGGGGAACATTAGTTAAGTGAACCCATTTATGCGATATGGGTGGTGAGCCTCATACTAACCCTTAAGTCATTTTTTGCGATATGGGTATTCAGGCTCATACTAATCCATAAGTCAAGGAATTTCTAATCTAATCTAAGCTGCAAGGATATATATCATTTAAGATTTATATTCAATGCATTCCCACAAGCAGACATGTATGATTTCGCGCTGGCACATGCCGCATGTGGACCTACATTATAAAACCCAATCTCAAATGAACATAAGCCCTGCAACTCTTGCCATCCTTCCCTGAAACAGGGGTGACATTAACAAAGTGAACCATTTTTCACAGTATGGGTGGTCAGCCGCATACCAACCTATCAGTTAAGGATTTGAGTTTGAAAAATCCTTAAACAACGTTTATCTTAATTTATAATCTAAAGTTGCCAAAAAACTTATTTGATGATTAAAATTAAATGCACACCCATAAGCTGGCAAATGTCATTTCACGCTAACATATAATTGTGGCACTTGATGTTTTTAATATTAGAATATAAATCTAAGTTGAATAGATACATTTTATAATTCATATTCAATGCATGCTTCCATGGAGACACGAGTGAGTTCCCGCTTAAAAATGCTGCATGTGAACTTACAAATTAAAATTAAGGCCTCTCATGCACATAAGCTCTGCAACTTTTGCCGACCTTTTCAGAAACAGGGGGAACATTAGTTAAGTGAACCCATTTATGCGATATGGGTGGTGAGCCTCATACTAACCCTTAAGTCAAGGAATTTGAGTTTGAAAAATCCTTAAACAACGGTTATCTTAATTTATAATCTAAAGTTGCACAAAAGAGATTTGATGATTCAAATACAATGCACACCCACAAGCTGGCAAATGTTTTTTCACGCTAACATATAATTGTGGCACTTGATGTTTTTAATATAAGAATATTAATCTAAGTTGCATAGATACATTTTATAATTCATATTCAATGCAAATCAATTCAAATATAATTCACACGCTCAGGCTGGCAAATGTTTTTTCACGCTAACATAAAATTGTGGCACTTGATGTTTTTAATTTTAGAATATAAATCTAAGTTGCATACATACATTTTATAATTCATATTGAATGCATGCCCCCAAGCAGACATGAGTGAGTTTGCGCTTACAAACGCTGCATGTGTAATTACAAATAAAAATTTCAGCCTCTCTTGACCATAAGCCCTACAACTTTTGCCAGCCTTTTCAGAAACAGAGAAACATTCGTTCAGTGAACATTTTTTTAAGGTACCTATGGGAGGTCAGACTCATACCTCATGCTTCATACAAGATACTCAGAACATGAAAGAACTAAATAACCCTTTTACCGCAATTTTTTTTCAAATTACTTCTTAAAGCATTTAACTACTATGAAGGAGGTGTGAGGCAAATTAATGCGAAGCCAGACTTACACTGCCCGAAGGGCCTAGCAGACAGCCGTGCGCAGCACGGTCAGTCTGCTAGTTTACTTATATAATGCTTATAATTATAAGTTGTAGTTTTATTTTTCCTAATAGTTTAGGGAAATTAAAGAGTCCAGGGCTGGTTGTCTCAACACAAACGGTAGATCCTACCTACCGATTGTCGTTCAGATTAGTATGAACACCTGTCAATCTCTAATCAGCTGTTCACCTGCGGCCATCTTGTTTATTTTTTTTGTATGGGGACAGGTAACGACGGTAAGTGGTATCAATACGAGTCTCGACATGTCAGCTACCGGAATGATAGGTCGCCAAATGTACCGAGTGACGTTTAGGTACTTTTTAATGAAATATGTAGAATTATTGATCAGCTGTTCACCTGCGGCCATCTTGGATATTTTTTTGTATGGCGACAGGTAACGATGGTAAGTATTATCAAAGCAAGTCTTGGCAGTCAGCTACCGGTCATGATAGGTCGCCAAATCAATTGAATGACGTTTAGGTACTTTGTAAGAAATACGTAGAATTATTGATCAGCTGTTCCCTTGACGCCATTTTGTATGGCTTTATTGTATGGACACGGTCAACGTATCTCCTCTAGTAGGTCTACCATTCATTATTGTTGACCAAATCTGCCGCTATGATATGCCAGCAGCCTTCGACGTATATAACCTAAGTTGCAGGGCTTATGACGCTTATTTAGAAACTTCACGTGTAGCATGAGTAAACACGAACTTGCGCGTATTTGCTTGTGATTAAAATTAACGAAATAAATAAAAAATTGACAAAAAAAAAAAAAAAAAACCAAATGAAATTAAAATTAAATTAAATAAATCCAAAAATGGTATCCTAAGTTCTAAAATCATATCTATTATAAATATCATAAATCTATAATCAAAGATCAAAGATGTATTGATATTCAAGGGGATCATATTTAATGCACGCTCACAAGCAGACACGTGTAAATTCGCTCTTTCACATGCTGCATGTGTACGTATAAAATAAACGAAACCTCACGTGAAAATAAACCCTGCATTTTTTTCCAACCTTCTCTGAAACAGAGGTGGCATTTGCAAAGTGAACCATTTTTGAAACTATGGTGGTTCAGCCTCATACCAACCTATATGTCAAGAAATTAACTATTTTCTAATCTAATCTAATCTAAGTTGCAAAGATATGTAACAATGGAGATTTACATTACATGCATTTTCACAACCAGACACGTACAAGTTCGCGCTTGCACACGCCGCATGTGAACCTACAACATAAAAACCATCTCAAATGGACATACACCCAGCAACTCTTGCCGTCCTTCCCTGAGACAGGGGTGACATTGGCAAAGTGAACCATTTTTACAGCATTGGTGGTCAGCCGCATACCAATCTATAAGTCAAGGAACCCTTACCCTTACCATTTTAATTTTCTTAATTTAATTTATAAGTTTTATTTTTATTTACTGTTTTTTTTTTAAATATTGTTTTATGAATTTTATTAAGTTTAAAATTTATTCCTTGCAGGTTGATATGAGGCTGAACACCCACATTGTAAAAAAATGTTTCACTTTGCAAAAGTCACCCCTGTTTCAGGAAAAGTCGGCAAAAGTTGCAGTGCTTATGTTCCTCTGAAATTTGGGTTTTTATATTCTAGGTCCACATGCAGCATGTGTAAGCGAGAACATATACGTGTCTGCTTATGGTTATACATTTAATACTCGTATAAATCTGAAATGTAATTTCGTACTTAAAGATAACAAAGATAAGAATATTTCAAATAACTGCAGATACTAGTTTACTCCAATCGTTTGCGTATCAGGCAGTTCAATTTGCTTGATACGCTACCATAAATATGGTAGTTAGCACGAACTTTACCATCAGTTGAGTCTACCAAAGCTCGTTAACATTGTACCTAATCTAATCTAATCTAATCTAATCTAAGCTGCAAAGATATATATCATTTAAGATTTATATTAAATGCATTCCCACAAGCAGACATGTAACACATGCCGCATGTGGACCTACAATATAAAAACCCAATCTCAAATGAACATAAGCCTTGCAACTCTTGCCGTCCTTCCCTGAAACAGGGGTGACATTGGCAAAGTGAACCAATTTTTTTACAGTATGGGTGGTCAGCCGCATAACAACCTATAAGTCAAGGAACATACATGACAAATTACATTTTTAAAATCAATAAAATAACAATATATACATTGACATAAAAAACTAAATCACAAAACCAATTTTACTTTAACAAACCCCAGCCGCCAACATCACAGATCAACCGCCATTTCTTTCTATCCTTACATACTTCTTTCATTTCCTCCAGAGTCATAACCTTCTTCATACAAGCTCTTCTTTTTATCTACCGATGAAAGGTATTGAACTATTCGACCAATCATATATATAGAAAGAAGTATGTAAGGACAGAAAGAAATGGCGGTTGATCTGTAATGTTGGCGGCTAGGGTTTATTAAATTGGAATTTGTTTTTATTTGTAAATGGATATTTTGTATTTGGATATTATTATTTAGTGATGTATAAAATGTAATTTGTCGTGTGTGTGTTCCTTGACTTATAGGTTGGTATGCGGCTGACCACCCATGCTGTAAAAATGGTTCACTTTGCCAATGTCACCCCTGTCTCAGGGAAGGACGGCAAGAGTTGCAGGGTGTATGTCCATTTGAGATTTGGTTTTTATGTTGTAGGTTCACATGAGGCATGTGCAAGCGCGAACTTATACGTGTCTGGTTGTGAGAATGCATGTAATGTGAATCTCCAATGTAACATATCTTTGCAACTTAGATTAGATTAGATTAGATATGCACGCATTGACACCTAGCGGCGCTATTGCAAACTTTCAAATAGGTATCTCTAACGTACCGTCGACGGTAACATGCTATCTACCGTCCTGATGAGACTTCCAGCCCAGAGCCCACAAGCCACTCATAGTTACAATCATCTTGGCCTACCCTCAAAAATAAAACAATAAAATAAAAAATTGCTATACACACATCAAGAATCTATGACATTTTTTTATACACACCCGAAATTATCCTAACATACGTCCGAGAGGCGTAAACATTAAAATGGCAGGTATTGAGCATAAATATAAATCAATAAATAATTAAATTGAGATTTGCCTTGACACGTTCGCGGACACACGAAATGTGAAGTAGACTAGAAAAAACACTTATTTCATCATCTCAAATTGTATTTTTATTATATTTTTTTTTTTTTTTTGACATCCAGGGACGTAACGGCTATTGCCGTGTTCTTTGGATTTCTGTAGGGACGCACAAATGCTACATGTATGCAAGTTCTAACAGAAATAGTCGTTTCTTCCCTAGTAATAACGTTTTATCACAACGGCTATTACTGTTTCGTCCAGCCCTAGACAAGCTCATAGAGCGGCTTTAACCGTTTCGCCCGCGAACGTGTTAATAAAAATAAAATACATCTAGTTTGATATAACAGCGACATAAATAGATCCTTCCTGATATTTAAGATCTATTGCATATATCAAGAAGACAATGAAGAAGCATCCCAGCTCACCTGTCCCAGCTCACTCAGACTCCTATTGATGTTCTTGGTCTCCTTCATCCTCTGCGACACCTTGGCGCTCTCGCTGCCCGCGAGGTCCACCAGGCAGGCACGCGCCTGCACGCTGAGCCCGCGCGCCGCGTGCCTCCCCTGCAGGCGGATGCGCGCCACCGAGTGGGAGCGGGAGGAGCGCTCGTTGCCGGCGGTGGCAGCAGTCTGGCGGTTGTCGGCCGCACGGGCTGAGAGACGAATCAGCTCGGATGCCGAGAGCACCTCCTTCATTCCAAAGATACATTTTCAACAAATACTTACTAATTAGGGTTAATACTAATCGTATAATGCCACCGTGTTTGTCTAATGGTATACAAAACCATCAATGGCTCGGTTCCACCTTACCTAACTGACATGATTTCACCTATCTAAATCTAAGTTGCAAAGATATGTATCATTTGAGATTCATATTAAATGCATTCCCACAAGCAGACACGCATAATTTCGCGCTCACACATGCCCTATAATAATAATTGGCCAATTTTTATATAGCGCCGTTTAGTGGCACTAGCCACCCCAAGGGCGCTTTTATGTGTTGAAGCTTCTGTTAAACAAATGTGTCTTAAGCCACTTCCTGAAATTGCCAACACTGGTCTCTGTTCTCAACTCCAAAGGTAGACTTTTCCGGCAGGATGTACCAGCCGAACTAAAAGCCCTGTCTCCGAAACCGGTTCTGTTCAGTCGAAGTGGCAGTTGAAGCCTGTTTACGGCGTCACTCTGTGCAGAACGAGGAGTACGTCGTTTGCCACCTATCTGGTCGACTCTGCACAATAGGGTAATTTCACATTTTTTATTTATTTCATAAAATGGTAGGCTACATTTTTAAAATGCATCTGCGTTTAAAAAAAAATCAGATCTGGCTTAGTTTTTAAATTAAAACTCTTTAAAATGAAACTCTTTTGTTTTTCTTCTTTCTTTTCTCTCTTATGTTTTTCTCTTCATCTTCTTACTTTTTGCATAAATATCTTCTACTTTTATTCTGTAGTAATCTTGTAGTAAGCTTTATTTTGTAGTAATCTGTTTTATTTTGATACTATTATGTTTGTAATGTTTTTTTATTTCTATTTATGTATACATGTAAAAGGCACAATGTGCCGTTAACGAATGAATAAATAAATAAATAAATAAATAAAAATTAGTGTATTTTTTATTTCCGGTAAAACAGGTTATTTTTGAAGCTTCAGCTTTTACAGACCAAAGCAACAGATTCCGGGCAGCAACTCTCCCACTTACATTATTCTTAACATTTTGTTGGCAACACAGCCAACATCTGCAAAAGGCACCCTTTGCACTACGGTAAAGGATGAACTAATTTTATTTATCTTTTTTTTTTAAATAGAATGCAATTCAACAAACTATTCTGCTTGGCCAGAAACAGGTATTAATATCATCAATTAATTATTCATTATTGTTTATTTGAATGAATTTATTAATTAATAATTACCCAATAACATCTGTTGAACCAGGGTCAAAGTTATGGTCAAATGACCCAGGCGGGGATTGAACCAACGTTATTCTATTCCAAATACGCTAGAAAGATCAGCCTGGTTGGCCCCCTTGGCCATAACACCGACATCATGGATTATCAAGATGTTTGCCTGTGGATGCTGTCAAAAGCCTCGTAGCTGCTTTCGTCGTCTCCCGATTAGATTACTGCAATATTATATACAGCAGAAATTATTTGATCGGCTGCAAATGGCTTTCAATGCTGCTGCCAGGGCAATTTTTCGACAGGGAAAGAGCTGTCATATTTCGCCATTGCTGAGAGAACTGCACTGGCTGAGGGTCCGAGAGAGGGTAGAATTTAAGTTGTCTCACTGTACATAGGGCCCTGAACGGCACGGCACCCCCATGTCTCGCTGAGCTATGCTCTGTTGAGACTTCAAAAAGACCACTACGCTCTGCCCTTACTGGTGTCAACAAGGTTATAGTGCCCAATAGAGCGAACACATCAAATTTTGCCGACAGAAGCTTTGCGGTTGCCGGGCCGGTTGCCTGGAACAATTTGCCCATCGGTGTTCGCGCGAACCAGCCTACCACCACCTTCAGAAAGGAACTGAAGACACTACTTTTCTCCAGAAGCCATGGCGCCCTTGAGATGGTCCTGGACCATTAAATGGCGCCACAGGAAAGAAATCATCCATCATCATCATCATCATGAAGTTTTCACCTGTTCCGTGAGGTTGGTCACATAGACGTCAGTCCCCTTGGCATCCACCATACGGATGTCCAGCTCCCTGGGGTCCCTGCTGGGCTGCAGCAGGTCAAACAGCTGCTCGTTGTAGATCTCCAGGAAGGAGGCGTGCACTGTGTACTCCCACCTACACCAAACAACCATCACATCATAGTTAGGAGGATACTGTGTAAGTATAGGATGTCCAGCTCCCTGGGGTGCCTGCTGGGCTGCATCAGGTTACTTTAAACTTGATCTTTAAAGCTGATATTTTTAATTTTTGATTATATGTATTTACCCAGATTTGCAGAGTGTCTTGATGGACTCAAACAGCATTGTGCAAGTCCTGGGAATGACTCCAGGGTTTTCTCCCGTCCCTTCCATTGTGTATGTCTTCCCTAAAGTAAACACAAATATTAGTATTAAAATAACAGATGCGTATTCAAGTCGGACAACAGTAACTAGAACAAGTTGATAGTAGAAAATGACTAAGTACATAAAGCGTCAAACCTGAGCCAGTCTGTCCGTATGCAAAGATGCAGATATTGTAGCCGTCGAGGGCACTCTGAATAAGACAGGAAACTTCCTCCCACACATCCTCTTGACTGCTGGTAGGTCCAAAAACTCTGTCGAACTGGAACAGAACACTCGATTATAATCCATTTGATTATTAATTATTATTACAGACGTGCCAAATGTTCAAATTTGGTATGTTCAGTTAATTTTTATGTTCATTTTAGACCAAATATTTAGTTAATTTGCTGAATAGTTAGCAAACATCGAAGAAGTGTTATTTTAAGATGTATATACTTTATTCTGACACCTGGCAGTATTTATTTTAAATGAAACAAAAATTATCTTGTACACCTATCATTCATTGGTAAAAAATCATCATGATACCAGTTTTATTTTAAATCAATGATTTTATTTTCTCACAATGGACAAGGTTTGCTAAATAACATTTACATAAAATCAAAGATTTTAAAGAACATGCGATCACAAAAACTATGGAGGTGGGGAATGCTACCACTCCCAGAGTACCTTGCTGAATAAATCTGTTTTTAACATGGAGTTCTATTAAATGGAGAGGATATTTATTTGATTTAGTTCTAAACACTGTGATCCATACAGTCACTGAAATCTAATTTCGCCAGACATTGTCCCTTGTTTAGTCTCGCTCGCACAACATACGTTTTTTGTTGTTGTCCTTTTCTATCACGTTATGTGTCTCTACTCCGTCGTTAATTTATGTAAGCAGGTAATGTTGCTTAGCAACGAATTGTTGATGTTATTTTCCTTGACAACATAATTTAGTGTTGTTAAAGGTTTTGAAAATATCTGATACTTTTTAATGCTTTAAATTAAATTAAATATTTTACTTAATGTGACATAATTACTTGTGAAAATTATTTCAATTACATTTTTTTATTTTAAGTTTTTTCCATGATGTTAGGCAGCAGCGGCTCTAGCTAAAGTCCGGGAGAGGGGATAAAAAAAAAAAGGTTATATTGGGGATGAATTTGGAAAATACTTTGATGTCCACCCTATAGCACCTCACGTATCGTACACCAACAAATTGTTACATAAAAATCTAAGCCAAGCGCTCGTTCAATAAAATTCCATAAATGTCTCCTCTGATTTTTTTAGAATTTTAACATTTTTATTTTTAAAAATACGTTACATTTGAAAATGTGTACGTGAGTTTGCAATTGATTGATTTTTATTGTTGAACTGTTGTAAATAAGACAATAATTAGGTTGAAAAAACCACTACAATAAGCAAGTACTTGCTTACCAGTCTGTTTTGGATGTTACTTTAAAAGATGGTGAATTATTAAAATAGTCCTAAAATTTAATATCCTGTTCACACAGTAATTTCAAAATGGAAATAAATAAACTTGCTTTTAAAGAATCACCTTGTTCATCGTGCCTCTTACTGGATTTTCACAGTTTCCAAGCAGAGGTTATTTAGATGTAATCTTAAAATAAAATAAAAAGTTTCACAAATATTTCCGATTCAGGGAAGCACTTCTGTTATTTCGATCTTTCCATGGCAAAACACGCGCCAGAACTAACTTTTAGCCAAAGAACAATATATTTTTTATTTGTGTAATATTATGATGGCAGCTCCTTGTGAAATACTGGATCGAGAAATTTCCGAAAAGAATAATCTCATTCATTCATTTATAATATTATCATGTTTATGTCTCAACGCGTTATACGATTGTTCATGAGGTATAGCCCGAAAAGTCCCTACAGACCGATCTATAGGCAACCGATACACGCAGGCGCCAACAGCTGATGTATTGTACATTTCGTCGTACTTACAGGCTCTCATGTACACATACTATCAAAAACACCAGTGGGGAAAATCTAAATATCACCTCTCACCCGAACTAGCCCGAATCACTTCGTTCTAACATGTTTATATTGCGTTCGTGCAGGGAACGAGGCACGGGGAAAGAATGAAGAGGGCCTCATATTTCATACTTAGCAAAACAATAATATGGACCTTTAGTTTTAACAAATATTATTATTTTTATATCAACAAGAATCTACGTGTGTCTCACTGCGTACGTTTTATTATGAAATATTATACCCTCTTCGATCAGTAAAATTGTTCAGAAAATACTTCGCTTACACTCTCTTTTACAGATTTTTCAGTTTCTACTTCACAAAAAATGATATGTTTCCAATTTCATTCACAGGGATATTCCCCACTGTCACCTAATGAAGAGCCGCCACTGATGTTAGGAGTAATATCTATAGAAGACAAAGTAAAAAAAAATCTTTTAAATCCAATTTCCTTGAAATATAAAAGGATAAATAAAACAAAAAGTGTAGGGTAGAAATTGAAATTTTGAATTTTGAAATACAGACCACTTCAAATACATATCTACATTTCACAAAAAAAAATTGTTCTCACGTGACGGTATCAGATACTATATTTTATCATCATCACATCTCTATCACTAAAAATGGCCGACGGTTTGACAGCGGGGCTATTGTTTTGTGGCTAAAGGTATCGGCAGATAAAATATCAATTGAATTTACTTAAATATTAATATTCACTGGTAATTACGAGTGAAAAGTTACTCCAGATTTTTTATTACATTTTCTCGTATTGCTTGTGCATTTGGAAAATGTGTGGCTTGGCATTTTTATGATTTTTATTTCCAGTTAGGAAACACACCTGTTAATAGTTGGAAGGTTACCGATAGACTGAATTTGGATTTTTGTATGACGAGTGGGGTAGCGCATTTCTAATTCACAAAGGATTGCTTTCTCAGCCTATCCAGTCCTTATAAATCCATGGTTTTTAATATAATAATAATAATAATTAAATCAGGGTGGCATTGGGAAAAGTGAACCAAATCAAATCAAAATCAAATTAAATGTAGAATTTTTCTATAGCACCTTTTCGTGACTATAGTCACCTCAAAGGCGTTTCGTGCGTAACAGATTGGGTTTCCCTCCATGTTTTTCTAGTCGGGGGTTCAGCCTTATACCAACCTATAGACAAGAAACCTTCAGACAATAAAATAAGAAGGTTTTCAAGTCACTACACCTGTCTTGGCATTTATTCACAAGACCTCTGCTTATTTAGTGATTCAAAATGAATAACCATCATCATCGTCATGAGCTTGACAGCCCTGGGTGGACCTTGGCTGAGTCCAGGATTCTCCTCTACTCTCACCTGTCCATCGCCTTTGTTCTCGAGCTACGCACATCTGCCTTGGCTGCATCTGCGGTGACACCGTCCCTCCATGACTAATCATTAACTCTGCTGCACCCAGAAATTAAGTTGACGATTTTGAATGTTTTCATTACCTTGAAGTCGTGCTTCATTATCCTCTTATTGGCGCCAGCATCAAACCTCTCCAGCTCTATGGTGCAGGCATCTGGGAAGCTCATGGCTGCCACAGGGCGACCCACAGCCAGGGCGGGGCGAACTCGGCACACTACACGGATGTTACCTAACAAGTGAACAATCACATATTAATACAAAGATAACTACAATATTTTCAATAAATTCTACAAGGAACTGTACCGGACATTCTTGCTTCAATGAAGTCACAGAAGGAATTTGTCAAGCTAGAATATTGCGTGAACATAGTTGCAGGGCTTATGTTAATTTGAGATTTGGATTTTTATTTTGTAAATAAATATGCGGTATACCTAAGTGCCAACTTGTATGTGCTTTGTGCTCTATGTGCAATTGTATGCATAAAATTTGAGCCTTAAATTTTAATATAACTTTGCAACTTAGATTATACATCCATTAATCCTATCCTGAAAAACAACCTTCCAGTCCAACCTCCAGCCCTCAACCACCGGGCGTAAAAACGTTAAACTACTTTTCAACCCATTTCAACTGTAACATTATTCATATTGTTTTAAATCATCTATAATTTGGTATATAAAGACAAAGAAAAGTGATATGGACTACATTCCTGATAATGCAAACAAATGAGATATTCAGAGCCATAACAAAAGGAAATCTTGCATGAAAAATATTATAAACCTGGATGAAATGAAAGAAGTAAGTATACAAGGACTGAAAAAAAATGTGGTTAATGATGTTGGCACTCGAGCTTTTAATTTTAATTTGTGATCTAGAAGTCAGTGTCTGGGCACATGAGACACTGCCTAATGCTATATAGGGCAAGACTGGAGTAAATGGCTCACCCTTCATGTCTTGCAGTTTATTGTGCAACGTCCGCCTCTCCCAGTGCAGCCGCTGAGTTGATTCCTGGAGTTCTTCAATGTCTTCAGCTTGCTTTGTGATTAACTGTTATATACATTGAAAATATTTAAAGTGGCGTAATTTATTTATTTATGATATTTGAGATTGTAATATCTGAAATATTGTGAATTTGTAGCTAACAAATTTGGTGAAGGCATCAGTGTGTTTATTACCATAGGATGCCACTTTTGGTCATTATATCTAGCGATATGACCTGCCCAAAGCCTTTAAGTACAGACTGGCTTAATGATTACTTTAAGGAATCCTGTGCAGGACTCTCCAGATTATAAGTCATTCGGAGATCTGTGACACTTGTGGGAGTGCCGCAAAGGTTTTAATGTCCTTATCTTTCATAGCAAAGTTTAAGCCGCATAAAGCTGTGCTGCTTTTGTTTTGAGTAAATTGAGAGGAAGTGGCATCGATGTTAGTTTTGAAACATTCACAGGTTTTTAAAATTAAAACTATAATGAAACATAGTAACAGTTACTGTAAGGCTGGGTTAATATGTATAAAGTCAGATATCTTACGTGTTCCTGTTGTCGATTAACCAGCTCGCTTCTTGTCAGCCTGTCTGCCGTCTCCTGAAAGCTACGGGTCAGTGTTGCCAGCTCTCCAGTCACCCCTGCCAACCTTTCGAGCGCCAAGTCCTTATCCTTAACCGCCAACTCATACTTCTTCAACAAATCACTGTAATCATTGCTCAACTGCTGGATCATACTCCGATCTGACTCAGCTTTCTTCTTGTACTCTTCCAGGACAGTACTGTGTGAATCGCATTCGCTCCTAAGCTCGACCAACTCTTCGGTTATCGTAGTATGGTTTTTCTTCAATTCTAGATATTCAGCTTTCATCGGTTGGTGTTTTTCAAGCAAATCATTGAAACGAGTTTTGTAATCGTATGGAGCGACAACTTTTTTCGCTGTAGCAGATTTTGCGACAGTGTTTTGTGTGCTTGCAATGTTTGAAATCCCTCCAAGTCTAGCTTGTTTAGGGGCTGTAGCATTTGCTGTAATACTGGTAGCTGGTCTTTTAAGAGCCGAGAAATTACGTATAGGTTTGTTTTCTTTTGTTTGAGCGATGAATTGATTCGACGTCTTGCCATTTTTCGGTAAAGCTGAAGAAACCAAGGTTCCATTTCGATCGGAGATTGGCCGTCTGATGGTTTGTAGATCTGAGAATGATTTGCTTCTTCTAAGGTTCGTTTGGGGTTTCCTGATTACTGGAAGCGACTCTTTGGCCGTTGAAAGACCTTGGATTCCTCTTCCTATTAAATTGCTTCGAGCTGGCTGCCAAATTTGTCTTACTCTCGGCAATTTCGACGTTGAGTCCATATTGATATTTTTGTGTTCGAAGTTTGAAAATAACTATGCCACTTCCACTAAAAACGAACACAAATTTAAATGACCAGCACACTAGATATTTTTAGACTTCAAAATACATTAAATTTATTTTAAACGACAGAATTAAGAAATACATCAACTGACAGGTTTGAAACATCAACCAACGGTTTTTAACGTCGCAGGTCGCTGCAGAATAACAGAATAACTTTTCAAAATTCAAACAAACAGCAACAGTCATACCACCACCAACATGAAAAAAATATTTTTGAATCTAGCTAGGCGCAGAATGAGAGTTATAACAAAATAAATTCTAATAAAAATCCGATATTAGAAAAAACGAAAAGGCGAAGACCGAGAAAAGTATGCATGGATAAAATTTCGTAAATAGCGAATGAATGGGATATCCAGAGTCTTAATAAAGGAGAGCTTGTATAAAAAAGATTATGACTCTTGATGAAAAGAAAAAAATATGTAGACCAAAAGAAATGGCGGCTAATTTGAGATGTTGGCGGCATATGGCCTATTTTTCATACAATTCTACGTAATTGATGTCTCCTCTGACTTTTTTGTAACGATTTATTTTTTTAGGTTTTGCGTATTATTATATACTTAAATGTTATTTATTATGAGTATTCCTTGACTTAAGTATAGGTTGGTATGAGGCTGATTACCCATACTGTTAAAAATGGTTCACTCTGTCAATGTCTACCCTGTTCAGGTAAGGTCTGCAAAAGTTGCTAGGTTTATTTTCATTTAAAGTTTGGAATTTATTTTGTAAGAACTTACATGTGTCTGTTTGTGGGCATGCATTCAATATAAATTTAAAATATTTTGTATTGTTTGTGTATTAACACTGTGAAAATTCATATTGTTTAATTTATAATTTTTTCGAATGAATTCAAAACAAAACACTGTTTATTTTTATTTTTTTTAAATAAATTTTATTGTGAAAATCAACAGTGTTTTGTTTTGAATTCATTCGAAAAAATTATAAATTCAATTTAAAATGTTAATACAGCTTAGATTATATAAAAAAAAGTGAACTCTTTTCTTACATTTCTCCTTATGCAAGTACACTTCTTGAAGGGAAATTACTTATTGGTAAAATATTCAAAAACTTTTGATTTTTCCTATTCTGATCTGAAGACAGATCAATAGTTTGAAAACAAGTGTTTCCACCTTTCACTGAAACAGGGATAACATCGTTAATACTGTAAAGTATTCATACATTAAATTATTTAGTGGGTTATCAGCATCGATATAAATATATTTTATTTAGATCAATGGTTATCAGACATATTTTTGAAAAAAATAATAAAAAGGTACAACAGACTTCATTGGTAAAATAATTATATTCCATGCCAAGAGCCAGGGTTCGATCCTCACCAAGAGCGTCAGAAATGATTTCCCTTTTCCGTGTTTATGTCACACTCAAAATAAAATACCCACACCGTTTACTAAACATTTTTGCTTAAAAAATATGATTGCAATTTATTTCATACAGCACTTCATAAAGTCATGAAATTTTTTATTTTTTTGTAGTCCTGCAAATCCCGCAGAACCCTAGGATCAATAATCTTAATCCCACAAATCCGTGGGATTGGGATTTTGAACAAAACATTGAAATTCATTTTTAAAAATACATGAAAAAAAACAACACCGAAACAGTTCATTTTTTAAGACTTTTTATTGAATGAATTAAAAAAAACAACTACTTAATTTTAATAACATTTCAACCAATAATAATTTATGAAGGAACTATGGTCTGTATTCTGATTCCGTGCATATCTTTGATTTGCTGGTTGAGTGCTGATGTGACTAGTCTATGCTGCTTCACTATTGACAGTCCTTTAAAATCCGGGGCCTCTACAGTCACCTACAAACATAGAAACAAATTACAACAATGCTCTGCACATCATCCAGTTCCTATTCCGCTAGGCATTACTCTACAGACGCACCTCTACAGTTTCTTCATTCTGTCATCTATATTGACATTTGAGGCTTATGCTCAATGCATGCTCACAGGCAGGCACATGTAAGTTTGCGCTTACACATGTTGCATGTGTGCATACAAAGTAAACCAAACCTCACATGAACATAAACTTTGCAACTCCTGCCGCTTTTCCCTGAAACCAGGTGGCATTGGCAAGAGTGATCCAAGTTTTTACAGCATCGGGGCAGCTCCATACCAACCTATGAGTCTAGGAACAATAATATGTTAACATATCTTTGCGACTTTAATTATAGATGGTGAATTTGAAAAAATGAACATTCAAACTATTACAATAAAGATAATTGTATTTGAATGATTGAAATAGTTTTATCAGGTGGTTTCCCGTAGCCTTCCTGACCTTACTTAGTCTATCCAGTAGATTGTCTCACTGCTTTCTTAGATGGGTTTGTTGTCTCCAGAACAAAGGCACCCTCAGCAGTAGTTGCTGGTTCACTGTTTACACCAACATTTTCGTCATAAAGGATTTTTTAAATACAAAGCATCAGCGGTTGAAACAAAGCAGCCATTGTGAATTAGCAAACCTCAAACATAGCCCCACAGCCTCCAGACACATCGTTAACTTGGATGAAAGTGGCGTTGGGGAAATGCTCCTTCAGAGATGTCGCTAAATGCTCTTCTGCCATGACAGTTTTAGCTCCATCGCTCCCTGCGACAGACTCCCATCTCCTTTGTAAATTATATCGCAGCTGAAACACAAATCCCAAAAAAAACACCTCAACGCTATTTTTAAGTGATTTTAATATTAAATTTTCTAAGGTTTGTGCATTAACGGAGTGAAAATTCATTTTTAATTAATTATAAAAATTATAAAAAATAACTTTTTTTATACAACACAGTTTTATTTTCACATTTTGAGTTAAATTGCCTAGGCGCTATCGGGCTTTAACCGTCCATCTTCAGAGGCTAACTGAGGTAAAAACAAAAGGATCAAAATTGAGTAGTCCAATTGCAAACAGCGCTATGTTAAAAAAAAAAATATTTTTGTTTTTGATGTCATTATATTGGATTTTTAAAAACGCTTATGTGTATTTTATTAAACTATTCAAAAACTCGCTACGTTACGTATAATTTGAGGCTTAATACGGTATACTCTTGCAAAAGTCGCTATGATATTTGACAATCCACTTTCAAAACTGTCTATGTTACTGTTCACTTGCAAATGGCGCTAAGACACCAACATCCTCGTGCAAATCCCGCTATCTTGCCTGTAAAACAAAAGCTCCAAATCAAATTTAAAAAATAGCAATTATATTTCCGGTAGTTGGGCATTCTTTCTTGCCCCCTGACCGTATATTTGGCAATTTTGAAAGAGAGATTAAGACTAAGAGAGGCTTAGTTTTACGACTTACTGATTCAAAACTGTCTATGTTAATTCCATACAACTGCAAAGATGTCTATGTTACAAATACTTTTGCAGAACTTGCTATGTTCAATTTTAATATTCAAATTACAAGAATTATATAATACCGAGATTTCATTTTTGATAATAAAATAATTTCTAAATAATACCACTGTAGAATTATTATAATGTAACAACATTTTCTTCAATAACTTAACTAGTAGATGTTTTTATTGAATTTCGTAAAAAAAACTTTTTTTAACATAGCGCTGTTTGCAATTGGACTACTCAATTCAAGGTAGGAAAGAGAAGTGGGTGGGATTTTTCAGGCAGGTATTGCTAGTAGGAGAGAAGGACTAGCCCCCAATTCCAGTGAAATGGTCAGCATAAAGCTGGTACCCTTTAAAATAAATAGGTTCCACTCACAACATTGAGTTTTTTGCCTACATATATATTTTTGTAATTTGACTAGGTTAGTACCTACCTAAGTACCTACATAATAAAAAAAAATCATTTCCTAAATATATAGGTATCTCAACTGAGTCTCAACTGTTCTTCTGTAACATTTGCAAACTGAGTTAAATTTAAATAATTTACAAAATAAATATTATTTCATAATGCATAACTACTTACAATCTGAATTTTTTTGGGTGCCTATTTTACAAAATATGGAGAAATGATTTTTAAAATAATCTTAATGGCGTCTTCTATTTAAATAATCATTTTACTATTTTATTACTTTTTATCTAATGGTATGGAATGTACTTTACATATTATTTATAATAATACTTTTAAAGTACAATGGTAATAATATTGGGTACATTGAAATTTACACTTGGTGACTGACTTCGGTGGTAGCCATTAAAACGTCAAGAAATAAAAGTACTCACGTTGAATATCTGTGTTTTGTGTAATTCAGCTAGCATTCTTTTAAACATAGTGTTTGTGAATGTTAATAAGGTGAAATACAAACAAAGAACTATCGGGACATCCAAAAATTATCAATATTACGCTAAATTTTGAGGTTAGTAAATTGACTTTTAATTTTTTGACGTTTGACGTTAACCACAAACAAGAGCTTTTTTTATTCATCTAACGCTAAAACTTGGTAGAGCGTCTTAAATAAATATTAATGGGATTTCATAAAGGCAGAGTCGGCGTTATAAACATATTAAAACGTTTCGAAACAAAAGTATAACAAATTGGGAAGTTGTGTTGATTGGTTTATGTTAAACTGTGACTTGAGGTGATGATTTTTAGATTTAAATCTATGTTTTAAATGCATGAAAGCCTTTTGTCTGTAGGTATTTTATCATTTAAACGTCATACTTTTATGTTTTGTGTTTCCTTATTTGTACTAAATTCATTAGGCACTTAAGGCTAGTTCACACAAGGCGACTAATTTAGTCAAGTACCGAGTAATTTAGTGGTAGGCGGGGCGCTACTCGCCCGTGAAGCGTTCGCATTACGGTCCAGTCACAGAGTATATAGGTACTTAGAGAAGCCACTCTATGGCTTTGAGGTAGGTACGTACTTCGAAACCCCCTTCTCCGTCTTTCTTGCTTCGCTGCCTCAACAAGTACCTATTCGGACTTTGATCTTGTATGCATGTGTGTATAAACACGCGACAGGCGGGTACACCCACACCACTATATTAATATATTATTATCTGCCCTGATATTATTAATAAATATTATTATTATTGCTAAAGCTGTCAAAATAAAACGATTAGATTTTGCACAATATTTATTTATTCAAAAAATATTAGTCATACAATCACAAAAATATAGGTACACTGTGCAAAGAAAAAAAAAAATAAAAAACACAAATGATATGGCAAAAATAAACTAAGTAGGTAGATAAACAATCAAATAGGCACCTGCCAGAGAAAATAATATTGTCAAGGACACTGGCATTCTGTATTTGTATTTCTTGCAAAAGTTTTGGATCCCTGATGATTGTCCTGATGATGGTCTGAGGACTGGAAATGTTTTTAATATGAAATCTATACACTTTACTTTCACTTCCTTCGGCTCATCAGCCTTAAAGGATCCAGGGGCTCCTGCACCACAATCCTCCAGGACTCTGCCTTGTGCTGCTTCCCTCCATGGTCCCCACAGATGGTCCCCTCACTCCCAAAACTTCGGCGTCAGCTTCGAAGTTCTCTGCCCACCGCATCCTCGTCTACGTGGTTAACACCTGAGGGGGCACCATCCAAGACAGTTCTGATGATCCTGGAGTCTTCTGCACGTGCTACATTTCCGGCCACTGGAGTCTTCTTGATTTCATTAATCTCTACACTCTCTTCAATTGCAGTGAAAATATAACAGTTAATTTCAAATACGCTTGACGCATTGACGTTCACAGAGTTGACGTGAGTTGACGTTTGAGACGATCGACGGCGTCTAACACGCCGGTGCTAAGCACAGTTCAACCATCATTAAATATATATTTATTAATCAGTTTTTTATAAAAAAAAAACAGTAATTTAATAAATAATAAACAATACAAAGTTAATTAACACTTAAACTCTTTTTTTAAATGAATAACAGTAGGTAAATATAAATCATTATTTCAATTTTATTTACGCTCATTCTGATTTCAGTTAAAAAAAAAACACCTCTTCTCCTTCCTCCTTACTCCTTCCCATTGTGCCCAAGTATGTCCACACCCAAGATGGATTCCAATATGGCTACCGATATTATAAAACAAGGTTACCAGTAGCAAAATACTAGTTAACGGGGTCTGGGTCCAGTATAGTACACAAGTGCGAAGTTGGCTGCCCTTTCTATAATGGCGCCAAATTTTAATTGGCTGCAGTTTGAAAATTTAAATTGAGTATTAAAATCATGTTATTATAAAGCCCTTTCTATCTAATAAATAATCTAATAATCTAAGTTGCAAGGATATATTCATTCAAAGCTCTCAGATGTATGCCCACAAACAAACACGTGTAGTTCGCGCTTACAAATGCTGATTGTGTACTTAAAAATAAAATCCAAACCTCAAATGAACATAAGCCCTGCAACTCTTGCTGAAATTCCCTGAAACAGGGGTGACATTGGCAAAGTGAACCATTTTTTACAGTATGGGTGGTCAGCCTCATACCAACCTATAAGTCAAGGAATACGAGTAATAAATAACATTTAAGTATAAAAAAAAAAAAAAAACAACAACAACAAAACCTTAAAAATAAATCTATACAAAAAAATCTTATGCAAAAAATGTAGCAAACTAATAAACTTACATTACAAATCAGCATTGCAGATTAGCCGCCACTTCTTCCTGTCCTTGCATACGTCTTTCATTTCATCCAGAGTCATAACCTTTTTCATACAAGCTCTTCTTTTATTATGACTCTGGATATCCCATTCACTCGCTATTTCAAAAATTTGGTCTATCCATACCTTTCTCGGTCTTCCTCTTCCACGACATCCATCAATTCTTGCAGCATACACTTTCTTCGTCAGTCTTTCCTCATTCATTCTCTCTAAATGTCCAAACCATCTAAGTATACTTCTTTTAATCTTTACTTTCACACTTTCTCTTACACCACATTCCTCTCTAACAAAATCATTCCTCACCCTATCACTCCGTCTTTCTATAATGGTGGCAAATTTAAATTGGCTGTGGTTTGGTAATATTAACTGATCTATGCCCGGCCACCTAGCTAGGAGCCTGTTTAGCAAACAACTACGAAAATCGATTTTTGTAAATTCGAAATGTATTTTATGGTTTATAAAATAATATACTGATACGGCACACTTTTTTGTGTAGGCCCTGAATTTCGCCATCCGTCGAACTCCTTGACAAAACTTAACCCTACACGCTGATTGGCCGGCGTTCGGCAAGATACCGGCCGAGCCGAAATTACTGTAACAAAATTTATGTGTTTTATTGTAATAAAAAGGGAATAATTTGTCACAAGGTTTGTCGGCCTGTTGGCCCGAAGACCGGTTCTGTTTGTAATTTGTACTGAAAAGAGAAAAAGAGAATAAAAAAAACGAAAGTAAAAAAAGAAAACCCTTCAACCAAGTCTTCCTCATTTTTGATTTTGAAGAGAGGGTATCAATTGACGCCGCGAACGTGGGGCCAAGTCACTTGGAAAGTGACAACCCAAGTACCGGAGGACTGACTTGTGGCGCCCAACAAAGAACCAGAAGCAAGACAATGAAGACTGCGCGGCCCTGTGATGACTTGATGGAGCAGGGAGCTTCAGTCAATGAATACAGGACGCCAGTGGCACGGCTCCCCATGCCATTTTCGGGGAAGCCGGAGGAAGACCCAGGGCTATTTTTGGAGTCAGCCCTGGCGTACTTCAAGGAGAACGCAACCCCAGAGAGCGAATGGGTGATGTGGGCAATGGATTGGCTGCAGGGGGAAGCGGCTGCCTGGATGGCGGAGCTCCCAGTGACAGACTGGCTGGAGGTTGAATGTGCCCTGGAGGGAAGATTCAACAGCAAGTCAAGGAGGGAGAGAGGCCACTTCCTGTACCTCTATGGACGGCAGGAGCTCAGGGAGGAGGCAATGGGATTCATCTTGAGGAAGAGAGCGCTGGCCAAGCGCTTCTGCAGCACGCACTCTGAGCAGGAGGTCATCCAGCACACCATGGACCTCCTGTTGCCGCAGTGCCAGGCGAGACTTCAGAGCGCCAGCGCCTCCTGGAGCAAGCTTCTCGCAGCTGCGGCAGGCTGTGAAAGCAGGGGCAGCAGCGATGACCACCATCCACTCGTCGGATCTCATCAGCAAGGAGGGCGATGGCCAGCCCAGGAACAGCAACAAGGGGATTGGCAGCCAGCAGCCGATCACCATCAGACCGAAAGGCAGTCACCAGGCCAGAAAAATCGTCCAATGGCATGGCAGCCACGGCCAGGTAGCGAGCAAGAGACCGCACGGTCATATTGGCACTGTTCAGGGCCACATCTCGACCGGTCTTGCCCCGACCGTGAGGGGAAGCCTTCGCAACCGGAATCAAGCCAGGATGAAGGTGAACCGGAGCATGCAAGTGTCAGCATGCTGAGGAACGCGGAAGTTCCTGAGGACACTCTGAGAGCAGTCGAGGAGTTTCAACGTGTGGAAGAGACACTGGCTCCAGAAGTTTCAGAATCCAGCCACGTCTGCCCTAGCCAGGATGAGAGGCCTGTACAGCCTGAGGCAGACGTGCTGCCAAGAGACATGGAAGATGACCCTTTGGAGAGAGAGCTGTACTTTCAACGCGAATCCCACCCGCAAGCGTGCGAAGTGGAAGACTCGACGTTTGACACGATCAAGAGGAACTTGAAACCAGTCAGCATGGAGGTGCAGAGTGGACGACAACTCGTGCTAGAGGATTCCGTCTCGAAGAGTAATCAGAGCCATGGGATGGCCAGGAAACAGCCACCCCGCACCAGCAGAGACGTGCACCCAAATCAGCTTAGGTTACCGCCCGACAAGCAGGAGGAGGATCC
This sequence comes from Agapetus fuscipes, assembly GCA_951799405.1. Lineage (NCBI taxonomy): Eukaryota > Metazoa > Arthropoda > Insecta > Trichoptera > Glossosomatidae > Agapetus > Agapetus fuscipes. Next base: position 11,046,230 of record OX637340.1, on the reverse strand, counting down.
GATCGAACAGTACACGAGGCCGCCGGATACGACGCCTCGCCTTCAGCGCGCACCACCTCTCCACGAACATCGGAAGAGAAGGAAAAGGATGAAGGAACCGTGGCCAGGAGTGAAAAATCTGTGGCAAGGGTTGAGGGCGTAAGGAGGGTTAAGTTTTGTCAACAGAAGACGGTGGGAATTGATACGGCACACTTTTTTGTGTAGGCCCTGAATTTCGCCATCCGTCGAACTCCTTGACAAAACTTAACCCTACACGCTGATTGGCCGGCGTTCGGCAAGATACCGGCCGAGCCGAAATTACTGTAACAAAATTTATGTGTTTTATTGTAATAAAAAGGGAATAATTTGTCACAAGGTTTGTCGGCCTGTTGGCCCGAAGACCGGTTCTGTTTGTAATTTGTACTGAAAAGAGAAAAAGAGAATAAAAAAAACGAAAGTAAAAAAAGAAAACCCTTCAACCAAGTCTTCCTCATTTTTGATTTTGAAGAGAGGGTATCAATACACATTTTAAATAAAAACAACACATGACTATTTTATTTTTATAATAATATCTACCATTTACCCTGCAAATATTATTTTTTAATTGAATTTTTATCTTTACAATGATGAGTACATAGTATATTTTGATATGCACACACTATAAAAATAAATTGTACAGTGGACTGCACAGGACTTTATAGCACAAAATACGGTCATGTTTAGGTCATAGCCAATTTTCATAACAAAACATTTAGTTGTGTGTAAGTAATGAAGCTAATCTTTTTAAGCAATCGTTTTTTTGCAGTATGTATTATCATTGATCCCGTTTGTATTAAAACTAAAACTTTGTTTGGTGGGTACCTATACTTTTCATTGATATTTTGGAAAGTTATGATTGATTATTATATGGGTACAACTTACTAGATTTTAAGACTCGTAGCCTAGTATTTTATATTAGGCGTTTTAGTACCAAGAATATTACAATTATTTTTGTATTAAAATTTGTCACTTTGTATGGTGGCTACACCTTATAATATTTATTTGAAAAAAGTAATGATTAATGTATGTAGTGTAATGTTCCCCCCCCCCTGACGAAGAAAGGGAGTCGGAGGAACTAAGAGGAAGAGACTCGAAAAGAAAAGCGCGAACGAGGGATTTTCCTCCTCCGGTAAAAGTGGAGCGATCGAATGTACAGGGAGAATACCCTGGGGTCATCAGGATTCAAGTGCAACAAACCTTCTTTGAAGGAATAGCACTAGGCTGCTTCGATTCTTTTCCACCCTTCAGTTTCAGCTGCTGGAAGAGCAATCTACCCCTACCGAGGTAGTAATTATCTTTGGCCAATTATTATGTGATCATCTAGCTAAGGGTAGGACTCCTCGTCGTGTGGAAGATTATGAAACAGAACGTTGTGTAAATTTTTTGTTTTACCGTTTCAAAATCTACTTTAGTGGCAAACCCAAGTACTTTTTGGGAGGTGTACCTCTCATACATTTCTACCTTTTTATAAGATTATAACGAGTATTGATTTTGCGTTTACGCGATCAAAGATGAGGTAGTATGAACTACAATTATTTTTAAGGCGACGAGATTTAAGCGTTATTAATTACGGAACGGTCTTAATGTGTGCGAGTTTAATTAATTGGAATATAAGGTAGTCGAGATTATTTTCAGATAAAAACATAAATGACATAAAAATTGCGAGATGAAAGGCAGTTAGGTTTTAGTTTGTTAGTGAAAGTAATTACATGCAAGGCGATCTCTTCTTTGTTGTAATTCTTACCTTTGCGCGTCCACCTGTAAGTTAATAGGTTCATGGCTTTTACAGCATCTTTCTGTGACCACCGGTCATCTGAAAGGCACTGCAAAATGGACCTTTATTAGTTATTTCAAGGAAAGGATTCGGATACACGCGGCGTGAATCTAAGATTTCGACACCCTCGTCGATTAAGTGACTCTAATTAATCATGGCAAATGGCCCCAACGGCCTTTTGGGTACCTCCTCCAATTCCCCTTGTACCCTACCCAACTTCTCCGTATGGTAATCTTTTGCTGCAAAAAACCACGGGACAGGAAGGTTAGTCTGGATTGTGTGTGTTCAGCTACAAGTTACTGCAATAATGTTGGCTCCAAGCAAACTCCAAGTATATATGATCAGAGATCATGGAACACTAATCCAGCTGAGTGAGCCCAGATCATTTCAGGAACTCTCGTTGCGACCAGAGGTCGGGAACATATCCAGTTGTATTTGGCCAGAGGCCGGCTGCCAATTATCAGGAACATTGTTGTGGTCGGGAACATATTATGAACAAGGTCACTCAGCGGTTTTCAAATTCAACTGCATTAGGTACATCCGCGTTATTCTTTGTGTATCTCGATATGAGATTGCAGGCATTTCGGCTTCAGCACATACTGCAGAGTTGTTTGTTTATAATTTATTTATGAAATTTGCATTTTATTAGCTTGGCCAACCCCTAGTGTGATGGATGTGTAATGGTGTGTTTGGAATACATTTTCACCTTCAGATGGATTACTTTCAGACCTTACTTATAGGGAATACATGCAGCATACGAATTCTTCATAATCCTTCTTTCATTCTCACCACCCCAAGGAGAACAGCATTCCGTAATGTGTAAGAGTGATTAGGTAATTCTGCATTGAATGTTATAGGTTCTCAGGGCCATCCCGTGCCTGTGGACTATTCCATCACCAGACCCACATTTAGAATCTAAGACAATAGGTCCCTGATACCCTTGTATGTATCTTGTACCTTATAACCCTGTGAGAAGTCCACTTGACGGGAACCCAGACTCAGCTGTTATCCACAGAAAGGAATTCTAGGAGGGAGGCGGAAGTGATCATGACTCTTGGACAGCCAAGGACGGAAGCTTCGTGTCTCGATTATAAGTGGACCTAACAAATTTTGAATTCAATATAACATTGCAGAATTCCAGTGAAAGAATTTAATTGAACGCAAAATCAAAAGTGGTGTGTGTGTGTGTGTGTGTGTGTTAGTACATGGAAGCGAAGAAAAAAACAGCGATAGTAAACAATTTCTTAGTCTAAATAAAAAGGGGAAACCTTCCCCCACTCAGGTAAGCCAATGAATCCCTGAAAATACATTTATAATTAACAGAAATCGAGCAATAAGTAAACTTGAAAGAAACACCAGCATTCCCCCACTCAGGTAAGCCATTGAATCCCTGAAAATACATTTATAATTAACAGAAAGCAAACAATAAGTACTCCTGAAAGAAACACCAACATGAAAGTAATACAGACAAGTGGTTTTAATGAAATTAGTTATTTGTTAGTATAATTGAAAACACTTAGCCCAGGATCTTCTTTTCTGCTTCAACTCTGAATTAATTCGAAAATAATGGTTTTATTTTTAAATATTGAAATGCCGGAACCCAAAAGAAATAAGACACTGCACTTCCACTCTCACAATTATTATTTAAAGTAAACAAAAGAGAATTTCCGCGTTTAATATTTATAAGGTCCATCATTTTATTAAAACGTTTAAAAATGTTTATTTCGGATTTGATTGATTAAGTTTATATTTAATTGAGAATTTATTATCGGAGTTTAGAAAACCGGAGTTTATAATTTTACGAGCTTAGGGAATGAAACCCCACACGCGTGTCGACTGTCGCACCGGATTGAGAATCGCGTTTATTTAAAATTTAGAAAATATAAATTTATATTTTTAGTGTTTGAGATTTGAACAAACCACGTGCGTATCGATTGGCAACCGAAATCTCACTTTCCGAGTTTATTAAAATTACGAAATAGAATTTATATTTTCAGTGTTTGGGATTTAAACAAAACACATCCGTATCGATCGCCGTGCAAGATCGAAGTCCCCTTGTTTATTAAAAATTAGAAAATGAAATTAATTATTTTTAGTGTTTAGAGAATCAAAACACATCCGTATCGATCGCCGCGCAAGATCCAACTCCCCCATCCCTTGCAACGTCAGGGGTGCATCTCTTCCCTCTCCTCCCCTTGAGATCTCCCTTCCTCCACCCCAAGATCTGCCGCAAGTCATAGCGATATAATTATTGGTTGAAAAAGAGAGAACTCTACAATTTCCCCCAAAAATTTAGAAAAATGGCAATCTTGTTATTTTGAGAAATTTTTCTCAAGGTTCTCGTCCACTGTTCAACCAACAGGTTCAAGTCGACATATATATTCTCTTCCTCTCCCCAAACCCATTTTTTTTTTTTTTCAAATTATACGCGCTCAATCCCGATAAGGTGTCGCATAACGCATGTGTGTAACACATGTGTCCCTTCGTTTCCATCCCCAATCACGGGCCCACTTGGAGTCATGCTTCATCTCTCAACCCAAAGAATTAAAAAAAAAACCCTTGGACTATTCAGTAAATATGCCTCACACAGGGATCCAAGATTTTAAATTAAACCATGTTCGTGCGTAAATCATTGAAAACGCATTCGAAACCAAAATTTTAGTTCTGCCATACAACAACGCAGGCAAGTAACTAAAATTAAACAATAACCAATTGTCCCAAATTTAATGTACCTGACACTCAACTATCTTTACAATGCAAGTTGCAAAGATGTACCAATACCGAAGATTCGAAATTAATGCACGCCCACAATCAGACGCACGTTAGCCCAGGCCATCACACTTCGTGTGTGCATCAACAAATCAAACCCCAAATGTTAAAAGAAACTTTTACCGCCACTCCCCGAAACATAAGTGACATCAGCAAAGTAAAACAACCTCGACCGTACGGGTGGTCAGCCTCATACCGGTCCACAAGTCAAGGAACAATGTCAAGTATATACCTTAACCAGGATTCACCCTAGTTTTAGTTTTTTATAACCATTCAAGGTAGCGTTTTATTTAATATTGAATTTAAATGTACGTCAAACAAACGCTATTCAACCGTTATGAGGCGATATATTCCCCCAAAACTTTAGCACAACTGTTACTTTTAACAGATAAAATAGTTAACCCAAATAGCAAATTTTCGAAATGGAAAACACCATTCCAGTAAAATAAATGCTCATTTGAAACTTAATTGAGATAACATCTTAATATATAAAATATTAAGTGTCTAAAAAAATTACAAAATTTAAACCCGGTTCCCTCGTAAGGCCGGGATGATATTATGCAACGCAAGTGATCGTTCAACAATCAGTCGTCACTGCATAAAATCTTATGGCCAACACGACATGGACGCATGAAATAAAATAAAATAAAAAAATAACACATTAATATTAAGGGCCGCTCCAAATTTCCTGGGAATGAACAGATCAAGGGTCCTGTGTACAAAAAATCCCACCCCTTGTTTTAAGCGTTATTTCTTTCACGACCATAAAATTTTATTTCTTGAAAAATAAATTGAAAGATTAACGTTCCTAAGAGTTATTGGTTCCGAAAAAAAAAGACCACTTCACGCATTCAAAATCCATAATTTAAATCCCTTTTAATTTTTTGTCGTTTGAGTGAACTAATTTTTTCTTCCGTCCCACGATAGTTAAAATAACACGGTATCAAAATTTACGACTTTTTAGATTATTTCTACCCCAATCTCTTCACACATGTGCCGACCCGAATTGCCTCAGTTCCTTTCCATTTTTTGTTTGCATAAAATCTTAGCAACAGTGACATCACTTCGTGTCCAAAAAAAGGAAACTATACCATGCAAATAATCAGATTTTAGATGAAGCAATAAATTTGCTTTCTTGACATTATCTAGACTTTCAGCAATAACTTCATGAAAGTTCATTTTAATAGATTAAAATAAAAATTGCTTTGTTTTAATTCACATGACTTTATTACACTGAAATCATCAATTTCAGAGATACATTACTTAGCTTTGCAACCTATCTAAGGAGCCGCTACCACCCCAAAATTACACACCCTTATATTAATTAACTTATGTGGTAAGCGCTGTTTTAGTGTGTTTCCACACCTCAAGAGCTTAGTGAGTCTAAAATTTAAGGCAAAGTGAATTTACCCCACAATACACATAATATGATATCTCACAAAGGTTTAACATTGCGCAAAGTGCAATAACCTGTTTTACATAATAACAATTTATCATCTCATCACAAGATGTAGAAAATTCAAATACTCAAAATAAAAATAAATCGGAAAGAGGAAAACTTCATTTCAAATCCTAATATAGGGTGAAATATAAAATAGCATTAGGAAGCAAGAGGCACGTAAAACATGTGTAAGGTAACAAAGACGACGCCCGTGATATTACTTCAACGTTTATTTTTATTTTATTTGAAAGTATATTAAGCGGACTAAACTTTGCTTTATTATTATCCGGCGGTATGTTTACTTCTAGTTTACGTAAGTTACTTGAGTTAAAGTTTCTTTATTCTTTAACAAAAAAAATACTGATTTTAAAATTTACACAAATTATTAAACGCAATAAATGTATGAGAGATACTTGTATAACCTCCCATCCTGGTCACGGCACCAATTGTAATGTTCCCCCCCCCCTGACGAAGAAAGGGAGTCGGAGGAACTAAGAGGAAGAGACTCGAAAAGAAAAGCGCGAACGAGGGATTTTCCTCCTCCGGTAAAAGTGGAGCGATCGAATGTACAGGGAGAATACCCTGGGGTCATCAGGATTCAAGTGCAACAAACCTTCTTTGAAGGAATAGCACTAGGCTGCTTCGATTCTTTTCCACCCTTCAGTTTCAGCTGCTGGAAGAGCAATCTACCCCTACCGAGGTAGTAATTATCTTTGGCCAATTATTATGTGATCATCTAGCTAAGGGTAGGACTCCTCGTCGTGTGGAAGATTATGAAACAGAACGTTGTGTAAATTTTTTGTTTTACCGTTTCAAAATCTACTTTAGTGGCAAACCCAAGTACTTTTTGGGAGGTGTACCTCTCATACATTTCTACCTTTTTATAAGATTATAACGAGTATTGATTTTGCGTTTACGCGATCAAAGATGAGGTAGTATGAACTACAATTATTTTTAAGGCGACGAGATTTAAGCGTTATTAATTACGGAACGGTCTTAATGTGTGCGAGTTTAATTAATTGGAATATAAGGTAGTCGAGATTATTTTCAGATAAAAACATAAATGACATAAAAATTGCGAGATGAAAGGCAGTTAGGTTTTAGTTTGTTAGTGAAAGTAATTACATGCAAGGCGATCTCTTCTTTGTTGTAATTCTTACCTTTGCGCGTCCACCTGTAAGTTAATAGGTTCATGGCTTTTACAGCATCTTTCTGTGACCACCGGTCATCTGAAAGGCACTGCAAAATGGACCTTTATTAGTTATTTCAAGGAAAGGATTCGGATACACGCGGCGTGAATCTAAGATTTCGACACCCTCGTCGATTAAGTGACTCTAATTAATCATGGCAAATGGCCCCAACGGCCTTTTGGGTACCTCCTCCAATTCCCCTTGTACCCTACCCAACTTCTCCGTATGGTAATCTTTTGCTGCAAAAAACCACGGGACAGGAAGGTTAGTCTGGATTGTGTGTGTTCAGCTACAAGTTACTGCAATAATGTTGGCTCCAAGCAAACTCCAAGTATATATGATCAGAGATCATGGAACACTAATCCAGCTGAGTGAGCCCAGATCATTTCAGGAACTCTCGTTGCGACCAGAGGTCGGGAACATATCCAGTTGTATTTGGCCAGAGGCCGGCTGCCAATTATCAGGAACATTGTTGTGGTCGGGAACATATTATGAACAAGGTCACTCAGCGGTTTTCAAATTCAACTGCATTAGGTACATCCGCGTTATTCTTTGTGTATCTCGATATGAGATTGCAGGCATTTCGGCTTCAGCACATACTGCAGAGTTGTTTGTTTATAATTTATTTATGAAATTTGCATTTTATTAGCTTGGCCAACCCCTAGTGTGATGGATGTGTAATGGTGTGTTTGGAATACATTTTCACCTTCAGATGGATTACTTTCAGACCTTACTTATAGGGAATACATGCAGCATACGAATTCTTCATAATCCTTCTTTCATTCTCACCACCCCAAGGAGAACAGCATTCCGTAATGTGTAAGAGTGATTAGGTAATTCTGCATTGAATGTTATAGGTTCTCAGGGCCATCCCGTGCCTGTGGACTATTCCATCACCAGACCCACATTTAGAATCTAAGACAATAGGTCCCTGATACCCTTGTATGTATCTTGTACCTTATAACCCTGTGAGAAGTCCACTTGACGGGAACCCAGACTCAGCTGTTATCCACAGAAAGGAATTCTAGGAGGGAGGCGGAAGTGATCATGACTCTTGGACAGCCAAGGACGGAAGCTTCGTGTCTCGATTATAAGTGGACCTAACAAATTTTGAATTCAATATAACATTGCAGAATTCCAGTGAAAGAATTTAATTGAACGCAAAATCAAAAGTGGTGTGTGTGTGTGTGTGTGTGTGTTAGTACATGGAAGCGAAGAAAAAAACAGCGATAGTAAACAATTTCTTAGTCTAAATAAAAAGGGGAAACCTTCCCCCACTCAGGTAAGCCAATGAATCCCTGAAAATACATTTATAATTAACAGAAATCGAGCAATAAGTAAACTTGAAAGAAACACCAGCATTCCCCCACTCAGGTAAGCCATTGAATCCCTGAAAATACATTTATAATTAACAGAAAGCAAACAATAAGTACTCCTGAAAGAAACACCAACATGAAAGTAATACAGACAAGTGGTTTTAATGAAATTAGTTATTTGTTAGTATAATTGAAAACACTTAGCCCAGGATCTTCTTTTCTGCTTCAACTCTGAATTAATTCGAAAATAATGGTTTTATTTTTAAATATTGAAATGCCGGAACCCAAAAGAAATAAGACACTGCACTTCCACTCTCACAATTATTATTTAAAGTAAACAAAAGAGAATTTCCGCGTTTAATATTTATAAGGTCCATCATTTTATTAAAACGTTTAAAAATGTTTATTTCGGATTTGATTGATTAAGTTTATATTTAATTGAGAATTTATTATCGGAGTTTAGAAAACCGGAGTTTATAATTTTACGAGCTTAGGGAATGAAACCCCACACGCGTGTCGACTGTCGCACCGGATTGAGAATCGCGTTTATTTAAAATTTAGAAAATATAAATTTATATTTTTAGTGTTTGAGATTTGAACAAACCACGTGCGTATCGATTGGCAACCGAAATCTCACTTTCCGAGTTTATTAAAATTACGAAATAGAATTTATATTTTCAGTGTTTGGGATTTAAACAAAACACATCCGTATCGATCGCCGTGCAAGATCGAAGTCCCCTTGTTTATTAAAAATTAGAAAATGAAATTAATTATTTTTAGTGTTTAGAGAATCAAAACACATCCGTATCGATCGCCGCGCAAGATCCAACTCCCCCATCCCTTGCAACGTCAGGGGTGCATCTCTTCCCTCTCCTCCCCTTGAGATCTCCCTTCCTCCACCCCAAGATCTGCCGCAAGTCATAGCGATATAATTATTGGTTGAAAAAGAGAGAACTCTACAGTAGGTATATTAAAGAGCTTTCCAATTGTAGAACATTATTTTTTAGTTAACCCGTTGTCTGCCGGGAAAATTTAAAATATTGTTTTCTCTTGTATGGCAGCCCCCAAAACAAAGAGTATTAAGAGGCAATGCTTATAGTTGTTTTATAGCAATTGATACAGAGAATTGTTATGTAGCTTTATTTATGGGTATTAGACGTTTTGCTACCAAAAATATTACAATATTTTTTTGTATGAAAATTTGTCACTTAGTATGGTGGCTATACTTTATAATATTTTTTTGAAAAAAGTAATGATTCATGTATGTAGGTATATATAAAAGCTTTTCAATTGATTAACATTATTTTTTAGTTAACCCTTTCTCTGCCGAGAAATGTAACATTTTTTTTTTCTCTTGTATGGCAACCCCCAAAACAAAGAAAATTATGAGGCAATGGTTATTGTTGTTACATAGCAGTATAATAATGAGGATTATGCAGAAAAAATAAAGAAAATCGTAGGAGCCGTTTTTGAGAAAATCTCATTTGAAATTTTCAGCTATTCGGAAGCCATCTTGAATTTTCTAAAATTTGAAAAATGTTTCACTATGAATTATAGTGATTACAAAGTTCTTTCTGATTAAGTTAAGAAACATAAAAGTTGTTTGCGTTCTGATGGGTTTTTGTAGCCTTTTAATTTCAATTTTTGATATCATGTAAACGGCCCTTTATGTTTTTATTTTCAAAATTTTTATTTAATTTTTATATAGAATTTGATGTTACGTATAATATTGTAGAACATATCTTTTTTGTCAACGCTGTCACTTCTGAGAAAATCACAATTGTTTATTTTTTTCATATGGCAACTCATAGACGCAGATTAGTAAAAATGTTGCCATAACTAAATTTGATAAAAATGTATCAAGCAACTACTTTACTGAAAATTTAAAAAAAATCGTTAGAGCCGTTTTTGAGAAAATCGCATTTGAAGTTTTCTCCTCTTTGGAAGCCATCTTGAATTCTCAAAATAGTGAAAAACAAATTATAACACAAAGAAGTTTATAAATTTTTCTTTCTTGTGAACCTAAAAAAAGGTTTACAAAATTGCGTTTTTGTGGGTCTTTTTAATATTTTAGATGAAAATTTTGAGATCGTGTAAACGGTACTTTAAGTAAAAAAAAATTTATAGGATTCTTTAAATTTTTGTAGAAATTAATATTGTGCGTAATATTGTAGAACATTTTTTTTTTGTCAACCCAGCCATTTCCGAGATAATCACAATCGTTTTTTTCTTTCATATGGCAACTCATAGACGCAAGTTGAGAAGAGTATTGCCATAACAAATTTTCTTCGCGACAATTTAGGCAACGACCACACTGAAATTTTAAAGAAAATCGTTAGAGCCGTTTTTGAGAAAAGTGCAATTTTATGTTTTTTTTGTATGGCAGCCATCTTGAATTTTCAGGGTGGTGCCATGCCAGTCGGCCCATCAAAATCTGTGGTTGTCAATTCTCCAAATCCAAAAATTGGTGTCTCTACGATCAGTAGTTTCGGCTGGGACATACACTCATACGGACGGACGGACGGACGGACGGACAGGTTCGACAAATTAGGTTTTTTTGCATGTCCTGGTGCAGGACAACTCATTGCCGTTGAAACCTCATTTTTTTTTTTCGGACGAATACAATACTTTATAACAGTCCTTCGGACTGCTATAAAGTAAAAACGTAATGTTGCCGACTTGCAGTCTGCAGGTGCAATTAGATGCGGTTGTTGCGTTTTTTGTTGTTAACATGTAAAATCGGCATTTTCAAATACACGGCGGTCACCAATCAATTATCAAATTAAAGAAGAAACATGGTTCAACTTTTCAGAGGCTGACCGCGAGAAACTTGTTCAATCCTGCTCAGGCCCGGATTTAGGGCGGTTCGAGCGGTGCGACCAAACCAGGGCCCCCTCATCCTAAGGGCCCCCGAGGCGTTTAAGAAAAATAAACTACAAATAATTTTTCGACATGAATTTGTTCAGGGGCCCAGGATTTTAAGGCATTCGCCACCAAGGGGCCCCCAAAGACTTTTTACAAATCAGTCGAAGAAGATATTTACTTTTGATTGAGATACAAATCAAAAGGGGCTTCCGGGACCAAAGATACCAATGGCAAATTGTATAGAAAAATAATTTAACATGTCTTCTTTACCACAAAGACAAGAGGAATTTCCCTCCAACAAGTGTCATAGGCCTCCCGAACAGGTTTCCCAAAAATAAACTTAAAACTCCGTCAGTAATCATTTTTGTTCGCAACAAGAATAATATATTTTTTGATAGGTCGTCGAGGGGTGGTGGGGGTGTTGGGGGTAAGAGGTATGGGTGTTGGAGGGCCCCCTGACTTTCCCCGCACCAGGGCCCCCAGTGGCCTTAATCCGGGCCTGATCCTGCTACATGGCGTTACATTTACGCCTCTCACTTCTGTCACAGATATCAGCTGATGGCTTACAGTGGCATAAAATTGTAATGCCTCTAATCAGTTATCCCTGTGTGTCACTGAATTGTTTCTGTACAAAACAATAAGTAACAATCCATCTGAAGGATATCATAAGGCCTGTGATATGACAAATTAATGGTAGGTACCTATAAACATCGATCAATGTAAAAGATCGATGTTTTTAAATCTATACTATAAAACCAAAAAAGCGTTCGTTGGTAATGCGATAAAATGGTGAAAGACTAAACTGTTTTGGCTGTCTTTCGTTTCAGAATAAAGAACGTAATCTGGGAAGGGTTTTAGCGTACAAAAAAGTTGATAAAATAACGCAGAACATGTTTAAATTTGTGAAATGCTGAACGTCGTTTTTATATGGGAATTGATCATTTCCAACTTCATCTAATTGACAGATTTTTGTTCCATATTCAAATTTCATTAAATGGGTTCGGTTTGAAATATTGTAAGAGGTTACACAAAATCAAATTAATAAAATAAACTGGTAGGTACAAAATTTTAAAATGGAATAAAAGATTTTATTCATCAACTGCCTTTACCAAACAGAACTCTTTTTTAAAAATTGGAATTTAGCTTTTCAACTGTCAAAGTCATGAAAAGCGTTCAAGGTTAAATAAATAAGTCTTTAATCTCAGTTACAAATATAACATTTAAGGTTCATATTTAATGGATGTCCAAAAGGAAACACATGTTAGTTTGTGCATACACATAATGCATGTATATTTTCAAAATAGGACCCAACTGCAAATCCCAAATAACAACGGTGCAATTTATGCTGACTTTACTTAAAACAGGCAGAAGTGAAACAATTTGTACACCAACTTACAAGTCGAGGACTTATAATCTAAGTTGCATAAAAACATATGGTGGCGCTTTCAACATTTCTTAGATCCGTCTAATCTAATCTAAGTTGCAAAGATATGTTACATTGGAGATTCAAATTACATGCGTTCTCACAACCAGACACATAAAGTTCGCGCTTGCACATGCCTCATGTGAACCTACAACATAAAAACCAAATTTCAAATGGGCATACACCCTGCAACTCTTGCCATCCTTCCCTGAAATAGGGGTGACATTGGCAAAGTGAACCATTTTACAGCATGGGTGGTCAGCCGCATACCAACCTATAAGTCAAGGAACATACACGAAAAATTACATTTCAAAACATATAATCTAAGTTGCAAAGATATTTTGTCATTTTAGACTCATATTAAATACATGCCCAAAAGTAAGCACAATGTAAGTGCATGCTTACACATGCTGCATGTGTACATAAACTTTGAAGCCTGCCACTTTCGCTGAAACCAGGGGGGCATTGGCAAAAGTGAACCAAGTTTTACTACATACTCGATCTTCTTACTTAATATTGAACTTTCTATGTGCAAACTTGAGCTCGAATCGTTCATACGAGGTAACAAATCAAAGCTAAAATGAACAAAATTGTGAAAAAAGGATTACATTTTTTCCGAATCTAAGTTGCAAAGGTATTGGTGATTCACAAAATATACATTCTCACAAGCACACATGTATAAGTTCGCGCTTGCACATGCCACATGTGAACCTACAATATATATATATTTTATTTTTTAATTTTTAATTTATTTATTTATTACAGAAAACAACAGCACATACACATAAAACAAGTAAAGATTTATAATAAATACATATAAGGCCAATAATAGTTTTCTTAAATAAAAATAATTACAATAAAAGCTTGTCTACAGCAAATGTAACAGCAAACGAAAAGAACAAAAGAAAAAAAATAGGAATGCAGAGGTTTTTATCAGAGACGATTTGGGAAAATAGGATAGAAAGGACGATGGAAGGGGAAGAGGATGCCATTCAATCAGTTTAGCATTTTCTCAAGTAGTACATCCGCACCCCTTGAAGAAATGCGTTCTTGGACAAACAAAAAATGTCCAGGTGATTAAAATTTGAGTTATAACAAAACATAGCTCTCGTTAAAGTCGAGTTCCTGGCATAATTTGTAGTGTGCGCTCCCGTATAAAAAAGTGAATTTAACCTAGTGCGCCTTGTAGGTACACGCAAAGTGAGCCCCTCACAAAGAACGGTGGAGTCAATATGGCCGTGTACTATATCGTACAGAAAAGCCATATCTAATAGCGTTCGACGGGCTTCTAGGGACATAAAACCGTGATGACGGCAAGCATCATGATAATTATTAAAAGTTAAATGTTCCCTGTAATTTAGATGCTTTAGAAATTTCTTTTGTATAGCTTCTATTTGTTCCTTATAAACACTGTACTGTGGATTCCAAATAGTTGAAGCGAATTCAAGCCTACTGCGAACATACGCGCAATAGGCCATCCTAACGGCATTAGAACCCCTGAAGGGCTCACAGGTCCTTAAAATAAATCCCAGCATTTTGTAGGATTTAACAGTGGTAGAGGAAATATGGGCATCAAAGATTAATTTAGCATCCATAAAAACACCAAGGTCCCTCACCCCAGTCACAGTGTCAAGGTATTCACCCTTGAGTTGATAATTAAACTTTAAGGGGTTTGTCTTGCGGGTAAGAGATATCTTATGGCACTTAGATACATTAAGATCTAATTTGTTTTTAATACAATAATGTGTAAGGTTGTCCAAATTATCCTGCAGCTTCATGCAGTCCTGAATGCTATTAATTCCTAAGTAAATTTTAGTATCATCAGCATATAATAAACATTTTGTAAAATTAAAACACTGTTCAATGTCATAGACATATACATTGTAAACATATACATTAAAAGACACATACATTAAAACCCAAATCTCAAATAAACAAACACCCTGCAACTCTGGCCGACCTTTCCTGAAACAGGAGTGATATTGGCAAAGTGAACCATTTTCTACAGCATGAGTGGTCAGCCGCATACCAACCTATAAGTTAAGGAGCATAAACACAATGATCTAAATCTAAATTGCAAAGATATGTATCATTTGAGATTCACATTGAATGGATTCCCACAAGCAGACATGCATAATTTCACACTAACACGTGCCGCATGTGGACCTACAATATAAAAACCTAATCCGAAGTAAACATAAGCCCCACAACTCTTGCCGACCTTCCCTGAAACAGGTGTGCCATTGGCAAACTGAATCATTTTCTGCAGCATGGGTGGTCAGCCGCAAACCAACCTATAAGTCAAGGAACATACACAATAAAATATGTTTTCAAAATCAATAAACAATAATATATATGGACATCCAAAACAATGATCTACCCTAAATTATCTTATTGATTTTACTTCTTCTAATATCAATCAATATGTATACATACACTGTACATCAAAGATTGCAACTAGCTTTATTTAAAGCATCATTTAAAACCTATAAATGATAATTTGATTATTTTTTAGATGTACACAGAAAACGTTTCCTTCTGCCCAATAGAATGACAGCATTCTTTTATTGGTATTAAGCAATGAAATTATGCTTGAAATACCAATTACAGTGTAAAAATGACAAAAGATATAAAACTTTCATATACACCTCCTGAAATTTAAAAGGCTACAACATCTTTCATAACTGCAATCCATAGTACTTCAATATCTTTAAATGAGCCCAATTTCATTTGATATAATGCCCATGAAAATATGCACGCTCAATTGTTTTAAGTTATTGGGCGATGCCGTCTCACTATAATAGTTACAATGATCACTTCAAAATAAGATTTCTTCGTTCATCTCCATTTTCTGAAGAACAGCCATTCCCAAATTTACAAATCCACAAAACTATTGAATCTCATTTATAAAAATAAAGGCAGAATAAAATCTGCCGGGTCAGCTAGTGCGTAATAAATTCATGGACGATAATGGTTATTTCCACAACATCTTTACCAAAACTATGTTTATAAATAATTATAAAAAATTATAAAAAACACAGAGTTTTATTTTCACAAATTGAGTTTTTATTTCCACCTCAAGTACTTTCGACTTATTTACGTCATTATCAAGAGGATACTCGTGTAAGGAGTACTAATACTCATAAGGAGTATCCTCTTGATAATGACGTAAATAAGTCGAAAGTACTTGAGGTGGAAATAAAAACTCAATTTGTGAAAATAAAACTCTGTGTTTTTTATAATTATTTATAAAAATGAATTTTCACTGTGTGAATACACAAACTTTAAAAAGTCTAAAACTATATTTGTTCAGCTCTATTGTCCGAAAACTTAAAAATTACTACAATTTCATCCAGCAAGGAGCTACAAGATTGTATTTTTGACAGCTGATATCCGCACCAAAAATCGATGTCATACTATTCTTATCGAAAAAAATTACCTTTCTCAAAACTTTTTGGACGTAGATAAGTCCTAGCAACTTCTATATTCTCAAAAGTTTCTAAAAAAACAAGGATGTCGGTGTGCATATCTACTTATTTACAGTTTAAACATGACATAACCTCACTGACAGGTCGCTTAGTTTAGGGAGCGGATCATCGGGCTCGCAAATATAAGAAGTTCTTAAGTACTTAAATATTTTTAAACAGCACTTTATCTTTAAATATTCTTGCTGAAAACGGGCATTATCTTTTCAAACTGCAGCCAATTTAAATTGCCGCCATTCATGCATTTCCGTTTCCCCTCCAAGAGTGAGCGGCCAATGGCGCGGCCGCTAATAAACTCAACTCGGACTCGGGCTTTTCCGTGGCTATTCGGACTCGGACTTTTCCGTGGCTTCTCAGCAACACTCGCCCACGGACGGTGGTGGGGGGCGCTACTTGCCCTAAAAAATAGATTGAAATGGATTGGCTTGACTAAACCATTGACTTAACTACTTGCCTATTTTTTTGTGGTTCGCACACGTGTAGCTACTAAATTACTCGGTACTTGACTAAATTAGTCGCCTTGTGCGAACTAGCCTTTATTGAGGTTTATTTTGGCTGACTTAGCCAGTCCATAGATAAAGTATACTATAAATTATAATACTACCGCCAGCCGGCCTTTTCCCTAGCAACCCGGCCAGGTGACGCCACTATATTGCTATGCCAATTTACGTTCGGACCTCATTAAATATGTCATAAGAGTTACATTTGGATACCTTTCCTTAGCTTCACATGTTTATCTCAAAATGGGATGTTATTGAATTTTTTTTACAAAATAAGTAAAGCTTTCGTTAGCTAAATTTTATCTTATCAATTTGATCATGCCTCTAACCTTGAGTTGTTACCAGTAGGTACGTGAATCAAAATATTGATGTAAGTAGTCATTTACATTACCTATAAGGAAGATAACATTTTGCGTCATTCTTTAATTGGGCGATAAAAGTAGATTAACAAAAAGACAATAATGATTACAGCCAATATATAAAATTATTGCGCATCCGTTTAGGCATTATTGTTTATCTTTTTGTTTACTTTTTGTCAACGTTATTGACGGAAGCTTTCTTCACTATAATAAAACTTTACTTTTAAACTCAACCATAGCGTTTTTAATAAAATTAATAGAAACTAAAACGCTCAACAGAGAAAGTGTAGAGTTTTGAAAATTATAAATGGTTTTTGTCACTTCCTTACCTCAAGTTTAAAACTTGAAGTTCATTACGTTTACCAAAATAGTAGCAAAGTTTAAGTAGCACTTTTAAATAGCGTTTTAGATTCAATACATTTTTATAAAACGCTTTGACCGAGTAAGTTGAGTTGTAGCGTTTTCAGTTTTAGTTACTTGTGTTGGTAAGTAGGTGTATTGTTTGTATACACGACGCTGCGCGCCTGCGCAGAGCTACCAAAACAAAAACGCTCCGCTCTCTCCTCCCCGCGCATGCCGGCCGCCATTCAGTGTTACAAACTACGTTGACCCGGCGGGAGCTCGCTCAAAATAAACATAACACAAGCAAACCCATTAACCGTTGTAATGCCCAGCAAACAAGAGTTGTGCGTCGTTGCCAAAAGTGACTTGCAGAGAGATTTCCTCGCAAGGGATGTGGAAGAGTTAGTGTGCGAAATAAAGGAAAACCTGCGGCTCAAGGCTAAACCATCACGGGCGCAGTCGCAGAGGCCCGCTCCTTACAAATTGGATCGGCCTGCTAAGAGGCCCGATCCCCCCGCCGCTTCGCAAGACCCTTACGAGATGCTACAACAACTTATAGACTCCAATTCTTTAGTTTCTGAAGCCGTGAGACGCTTGCAAGAGGGGCTGAGCCCCAAACAGCGCTACCTGTATGAAGATGAAGACGAGGTAGCGCTTCTTTCCTGCCCGTTGAACTTTTAGAATGTTCCCGTGTTTTGGATTTCACCTCTGATGTATACAGATCTAGGCTGAACGTTCTCGAAGGTTTTGTGAAAGTGTTAGTTGTGAAATTGTGTTGCGGTCAGGTGATCAAATGTGTGAGTCGGGGAACTGTGTGTGTGTGGGTATGGAATAATAATATTATTGTATTTCGCAACGGAGAGTGCTAATTGCAGTATACGAGAGGGGGGAGTAGAAATATCAACACAAGAGAAAATGGCGACCATTATACCTGCGTAGTAAAATTTAAAAAATATATAAAATGTAAATAAGAATGATTTATTTAATGAGCGTTGTTTTTGTGTGAATCACACCTCACGAGTCATCTGTTCGTCGCTATAGAAGGCTCCAATACACGAGACCTTTTATTGAATGGACGTGTGATGAACCTAGCGGAGAGCACATTTAGAAATTTGTTTGCGCTCCGGTTGGAATCAAACTTACTGCCTTTCGATGACGAGTCTGAAGCATTGGCCACTACACTACGGACCGCTCAATCAGTTCGAATGTCACAAGAAATGTTGGTTGCGTCATGAAGTGAAGTGTACACAAGACGTCGTAGTCAAATCAGTTGTATAACCCAGAAAGACTTATCAAGAATAATTCATTTTGCACAGAATAGTACATGCGTTTTGTATTATTTCCTGCAATATAAATATTTAATGTCTGCTACGCTTATGTCTATAGATTTACGTTTAAGTTAGGCCATGAACGATTTCGGTTATTTTTAGTTATTTATTTTGTTTTTATTTTGTAATAGCGGAGGTGACCCATTTTGAATGAGTTGTTTTTTTTGTTCGTGTACAATCTGAACCCCAAGTATAAATATTTACGTTTTAATCAACCGTCAAGTTTCACAAAAAGGTGAAGAAACTAGGATGCGCTGTTTTAGTTTCTATACGTTGTTTTGGTTTTTAACATTGTGGTAGAGCTTAAAACGTAATGCTTTGTACTTGGGGCTCGTTTTACGTAGACGAAGTGAGACGAAAAAACCATAAGCGGCAATCTAGGATTTTTTCCGAGTTTGAGTTAAATACAAGTGCACATTAAAAAATGTTTTCTCATGATTCCATATAAGAATAACAATATATGAAACTTATTAACCATATTTTCATGAGTTGAATCACTTCTGAGGCGCTTTGCAAGAGTCTTATATTTCAAGCATGTATTCATCTTATTTAAAAAAAAAAAAAAACAATATTGCCGCATTTGGTTCTATACGACGCAGTTGTTTGTTATGATTTTATATAAATGTTCCTAAAAGCAAATGAAAATAATGTTGTTGCATTCTGTTTATTTACTAAGCCTTTTTGTATTTGTGTTAGTGTGGTGCATATGTGTGTATGTTGCACGCACACATACACGTTGTGTTATGACTGGTGAATGCCGGTTTTTCAGCCGCTGACGTGTTCAACAGTCATGATTGTCTGCTATTTTATGACTCACAGCATACCTACCAGCTTTTATGTCGTGTCAACTCAACCATAGCGTCTCAATAAAAAAACGTGTCTGCCTGTGGACATGCATTTACTATTAATCTTGGATGTTATAAATATTTACCTGCAATTTAGATTATAAGGTCCTTGTTCCTTGATCCGCTTGGTTTTCATACATTGTTTTGTAAAACGCTATGATTGGGTTGAAACATAAAGCCTTGTAGTTGGGATGCCTACTGTATCCAAGTCACTATCCCTCTTATTCGTTGAAGGGTTTTAATTTTTTATTCATTGTGAAGGCAATTCAAAAACGTAGATTGAAGCCTGTATTTTGATACAATAAATCTAATGACAAAGACCATTTACGTTTAAACTCAACCATAACGTTTGAATTTAAGCATATGGCTTGGGGTCCTGCTGGAATCAGAATGATGTTTTGTTTTTTCTACTGGGTCGCCTCTGGCTTCTCTTATACAAGATTACTTTAATAATGCGATTTAAACATTAATAAATTATTGTCGTTACGTCCATTTATATTAGATTTAAGGATACTAGTGTAATAGCGTAAGTTAGGGGCCTACGAGGAGCTGCGCTAGGAAGACAACGTTGCTATGACTGCATGTTTTAGTGCATTACCAACGGATTCCTTGCAATCCTATTAATGAAATCAAATAATTTGTGATTTATTATCAAAGGAAAGTGATATAAATATAAAACTCTAAAAGAATATCCGTTTGTTTTATTTCTTCCCTCAAACTATCAACACAATAATACCCATACTTTCAGAATATAAAATTTGGAATGCTGCTTTTACTGGGAAGTTGTACCAATAAAAACTGAAAACTTTTTTTGAGTAAAGATACTTGTTTTTAGATAAAATGTATGAAAAGACCTCAGGGAATATGTTCGAATAATATAATAGATAGGACGCAGTCTGCAAAAACTAAGAACCTCTGCAAGAACACATGTGAAAAATTTAAGAATGGATAAGATTCGTCGAGTTTCTTCATTCATTCTATCGCACATTCCCCGCCTGCTTTCAACACTTCAGCTCGTCAACCATCGACACTTACGCTTTCTTCAACTCTTATTTTCTTTTTTGCTTCATTTCTCGTTATTTCTAAGCATCCCATCATGCTCTCCTTTCGCAGTTATTTTTCTCATTAACCCTCATTAAAAATCCAGTTAAAATATTCTTCCCACCTCTTTTTACATCTTTATCAGAAATAAGTACAAATAGAAAATCAAGAAATTGACTAAAAATAATACATACCTATAACTTCCCAAAACATCAACGGTCAATAAAAACATGTTTACAAAGCCAGACCACGCGGCTAGACTGAATCACAAGTTTAAAACTTTACTCAATCAAAGCGTTTTACTAAAAATGTATGTTAACTAAGATGCTCATTAAAAGCGCTGTCCTACATTCCGTACATATTTTGGTAAACGCTTTACTTGAGTAATGTTGTTTCAATACTTGGAGTACAATTTTCTTACATACCTCACCACATAATTTATTAATACGCAGAAACTCCGTCTACCCAGCAAGGCTAAACATAAGCTGACGTGATAGTAGTATTATATTGACAGATGTAAAAAAAAAATCCACAGAAAGAAATAGCAGGCCAGTTTGAATACGTTCTGCGTATTTTTAGAGTTTACAGGTTAAGCCAGACTTGGTTTTACATAAATGTTTATGTTGAAAATTGAATTAAATATATTTAACTCAAGAAAATATCGCACGTTTAATAATAAATATTTGTTATATTTAAGAATCCAGGGCTCTCCTCCACTTAAGCCTGTCCATCGTATTTGCTCTCCAGCTACACTCCAACGCCTTTCTCCTCCAGTCCCATACTCCTACCGCACGACAGTCTGCCCACACTCCGTCCAGCCACCTTAAGGCGTGTTATAAAGCTAGATCTGCCGTTTTTGTTTCTTACACTTTATGGTTTTAGCAAAATAGTTACAGTAATGAAAAAAATCAAGCATGTTTATTATTTTTTTATCTTAATTATTAAGCTTGAACAAAATATATAACTTAAGAATTGCCACCACAAAAAAATATTAAGAAAACGCGTTTTTTTTACATTTTTAGCTTTTTTTTCGTGTGTGCTGTATTTTGGATTTTTGTTTTTGCTTTATAATTACAGAACTATACTTTGTTTAGGTTCCGTACTCAACATTTTTTTTATAATGTCAATAGTTTGTGAGTAAATATGGAAAAACTGTGTTCTTTGATTTAATTAAAATTTAATTCATTAAGTAGTTTCAGTTTTTCCATATTTACTCAAAAACTATTGACATTTTTAAAAAAATGTTGAGTACGGAACCTAAACAATGTATAGTTCTGTAATTATAAAGCAAAAACAAAAATCCAAAATACAGCACACACGAAAAAAAAACTAAAAATGTAAAAAAACGCGTTTTTTTAAATATTTCTTTGTGGTGGCAATTCTTAAGTTATATATTTTGTTCAAACTTTATAATTAAGATAAAAAATTAATAAACATGCTTGATTTTTTTCATTACTGTAACTATTTTGCTAAGACCATAAAGTGTAAGAAACAAAAATTGCAGATTTAGCTTTATAACACGCCTTAATCTGAATCTTCCTATATCCCATTGTCCAGTGCCCCTTTGGGGCCGTTATCAAAAATATCTTTCCAGGCTGAAAAATATAAATTATACTTGCCTGCCTATACTTTTCATTCGTTTTGTTTACACATTGAGCCAAATTGTTGTTTACAAAAGTAACCGAAGAAACACTTGAAATTCTGCTTATTTTTTGTGTTTACATACTGAGCCATACTTACCTACTGTTTACAGAAACATAATATTTTGTTTACAATAAAAATGACTTCAAAATTGCTGGAATTGTGACTCGAAGCTACGTGTAAGGAAACAACACTATCTGATAACAAACCCGAAGGCTAAAAACTAGGCTTGTTGATAAGAATAATTATGTTTATTTGGAAAAGTTGTGTGTATCGAATTTCCACGAGGTCGGTGTTTAATTTAAAACCGACGTTGAGGAAGCCTTGCTAGATTTCTAAAGTACGTTTCGTAACGCCGCGCCGGTGACATAACCATAATATTTACACTGATTAATAATATGGATTTATATAATCATTTTGTTGGTTGTTACCTATTGTTCGTTAAATGCATTTTGCAGACTGTAATCAGAGGACAGGTAGGGAAGGCAGAGGAGGAAGGAGGCCAAGGCTCGAACTCGAAATGGACTGCAGCGTCATTGAAGAAGAAATGTCTGGATTTGCAGAGTGAGAAAAAGAGAAGGGCAACACAGAAGAGAGTGATGAATGTCAGGGTGAAATAAGTTTGCAAGGAAATAACAAATTGAAGACGCACCATCGAAAGTACTGACCACTCCTAGCGCATCAGCTGCTGAATGCAGCAACAGTTAAAGCAGATTATCAGTCCAGTTTATTGCTCAGTTGGTAGAATGCTTGCGTTCAAAACTCGAGGGCTGGGCTTCGATTCCCACCAAGTGTGTCAAAATCATAATATCAACCTTCACAAGAAATGTGAACCTTCCTCCTCGGGAGCAGGGTTGGCGTAAGGCTGGCCCCCTTACCTGTGGAAATATATATTCGGGGACAACGCGATGAGAAGTTTCCCTATATGTGCATCTTTCGTTGTCTGTGCGTTTTTTGTGGCAGACTTTCGTGAGGTAGGACTCTACGCATTTACTCGTAGGCTTGGAGGAGTAATGTGATGGATAGTCGATAGACAATAGTGGCATTATGGGGAAAGCACTGCTGAAGGAAAAAATAAACGATTTTTATTGAATCAAAAGTCAAACAATTGAAAAATATACTGTTAATTAGCACAATTAGCATTCGTTTAGATTTTATGAGCATAGAGCCAACGCTCGTCTAGTATAGTTTTAAAGTGCGGGCGCCCAGCAGGTAAAGGGGTGCGTTACCTAGGTATTCACTCACTTTGCATACTTCTGTAGCCTTGTAGTTATGTATTTACAGTCCCCCACAAAGTTGCATGTGCGGATCTGAAAAAATCGCAGTTCACATTGGTAAAAATAAAAACAATTTTTAGTTCTTATCTCAGTGGGAGGCATGTTTTACACATGCATTTCAAAACATGTGTGAGACTCGTACACAAATTCGAGCTCTCGTGATATATTTCACTTCTGTACTGTATCCTGCCGCCGTTCCACTAGGGGTGGCCGGTACCTCCGCAGATGCGCCTCCACTTTTTTTCTGTCCTTGCAAACCACTTTCATTTCCTCAATATTCATCACCTTTTTCATGCATACTCTTCTCTTATTCTCACTCTGCAGATTCCATTATTTCGCAATCTCACCTATTTGGTCTGACCATTCTTTCCTCGGCCTTCCCCTTCCGCGCTTTCCTCTGACATTTCCTTTGTACACTTTCTTCGTTAGTCGTTCATCATCCATTCTTTCGAGATGTCCGAACCATCTCATCGTACTTTTTTGTACTTTCATTCTCATATTCTCTTTTATGCCACACTCGTTCATCACCCAATCATTACGTACTCTATCATTCAGTGTCTTTCCAGCCATTGCTCTCAGGTAAGCCATTTCAACCGTACCTACATACTTTACTCAGTTCACATTCATTAACTGTCCACGCCTCACTTCCATACATCAATGTCGGAACCAATATGCCATTGTGGACCGCCAATCTCATATTCTTCGTAAGTTTCCTATTTCTTGCAATTCTTCCAATCGTTCCCATTACACTTCTTCCTCTACTAGCGCGCTTTTCCAATTCTTTCGTCAATTTCCCATTCGACTCAAACTTGCTTCCCAGATAATCAAATTCTTTCACGACCTTCACTCTTGTTTCATTCAGTCTTATCTCAATTTCCTCGCATTCCTCAGTCCTGTCAAACACTAATACTTTCGTCTTACGGGCATTCACTTTTATAGCGTTCTTACTAAAAGCATCATTCATTTTGGTTCACTTCGAAGTTTCTAATACAAACATTACTTATTGTGCTGTTTATTACATTCTTGCTGTGGGACGAAAGTGATGGCATGAATATTTTAAAAATTTATATGTCTAATCTAATCAAATCTAAGCTGCAAGGATATATACCATTTAAGATTTATATTAAATGCATTCCCACAAGCAGACATGTATAATTTCGCGCTAACACATGCCGCATGTGGACCTACATTATAAGAACCCATCTCAAATGAACATAAGCCCTGCAACTCTTGCCGACATTCCCTGAAACAGGGGTGACATTGGCAAAGTGAACCATTTTTTACAGTATGGGTGGTCAGCCTCATACCAACCTATAAGTCAAGGAATACGAGCAATAAATAACATTTAAGTATAAAAAAAACAAAACAACAAAACCTTAAAAAGAAATCCATACAAAAAAAGTCAAAAAATTATTTTGCAAAAAATGTAGCAAACTAATAAACCAACATTACAAATCAGCATTGCAGATTAGCCGCCACTTCTTCCTGTCCTTGCATACTTCTTTCATTTCATCCAGAGTCATAACCTTTTTCATACAAGCTCTCCTTTTATTATTAGAATGGATGATGAACAACTAACGAAGAAAGTGACAAAGGAAATGTAGGAGGAAAACGCGGAAGGGGAAGGCCGAGGAAAGAATGGTCAGACCAAATAGGTGAGATTGCGAAATAATGGAATCTGCAGAGTGAGAATAAGAGAAGAGTATGCATGAAAAAGGTGATGAATATTGAGGAAATGAAAGTGGTTTGCAAGGACAGAAAAAAAGTGGAGGCGCATCTGCGGAGGTACCGGCCACCCCTAGTGGAACGGTGGCAGGATACAGACAGACTTACATATTTATTTTTATTGTTATTATTGATTAAAATAAATTGATATTTGTAAAAAAAATAGTGTTTGTAGCGTAGCATACTCGTATCTACATTATTAAGATTTTACTTGATTTGGTTGTATTCATATTATTACTGTTTGGAGAGAGAAGGATCTGGAACATATTTTGTGACCGACTTCATCCCCGCCTGTTGTAGGCGATGGGCTCGAGGGCCAAGGCACAGAGTATATAGGTACTTAGAGAAGCTACTCTATGGCTTAGGGGTAGGTACGTACTTCGAAACCCCCCTTCCTCGCCTTCTTACTTCCCTTCCATACATTCTGCGTATTGGACTATGATCTTGTATGCATGTGTGTATTATACACGCGGCACGCGGGTACACTCACACCACTATAATCATATATTATTATCTGCCATGATATTATTTATTAATATTATTATTATTGCTTTAAAGCTATCAAAATAAAACACTTGTATTTTGCACAATATTTATTTATTCTAGAAAGATTAGTCATACAATCACAAAAATACACACTGTGTAAAGAAAAAAATAAATAAAAAAACCTCAATGTAATAAACACAAATGATATGGCAAAAATAAATTTAGTAGGTAAACAATCAAATAGGCACCTGTCTATATTGTCAAGGACACTGGCATTCTGTACTATTTCTTGCAAAAGTTTTGGATCCCTGATGATTGTCCCCTGATGATGGCCTGAGGACCGGAAATATTTATAATATGAAATCTATACACTTTAATTTCACTTTCTTCGGCTCATCAGCCGACAGCCTTCAAGGCTCAGGGACACCTGCACCACTCTGCGTTGTGCTGCTTCCCTCCATGGTCGCCTCACTCCCAAAACTTCGGCGTTGGCTTCGACGTTCTCTGCCCACCGCATCCTTGGACGTCCAAGTGATTAACACCTGAGGGGGCACCATCCAAGACAGTTCTGATGATCCTGGAGTCTTCTGCACATGCTACGTGTCCGGCCACTGGAGTCTTCTTGATTTCATTACTCTCTGCACTCTTCAATAATAGTGAAAATAAAACAGTTAATTTCAAATACGCTTGACCGCTTGACGTTTGAGGCCGACTGGCGCCAAGCAGGCGTGTGGGGTGGTTATGGCTGTTATCGCTGCGCAAATCCTACACACAGTTCAACCATCATTATAAAATATTTTTTCATCAGTTTTTTTTTAATAAAAAATGAGCAATTTAATAAATACTAAACAAAATAAAGTTTATTGGCGCTTAAACTCTTTTTTTACATGAATAACAGTAAATATAAATTATTAATTCAAATTTATTTACGCTCATTCTGATTTCAGTTTAAAAAACGACCTCTTCCCCTTCCTCCTTCCTCATAACCATACATTCCGCGTACCATAGATCGATTACAATATGGCTTCCGAATTATAAAACAGGGTAACCAGTAGCAAAATACTTGTGAACGGGGTCGGGGCCAAGGGTAGTGAGGATTTTCCCCTCCAGGGGGAGATCAGCTGCCCAAATCGTATAAAAGGTGTTAGGTTTTTGAATGGAAAGGTACCTTCTGATGTACCTACAGGATACTCACTCCGGCTAGCTCCATCGGCATCACTCTCAGGGCGTGGGGTTCTTTCTTTGTGTTGCTTACTTTATAAATTGGGAAGGGTTGTATATTGAAACTTTATTTAAAGGAAACAACAATAGGCTTATTTAACACTTAATAAGGAACTGGAAATGGGAAACAATAAATGGCCAGACCTGCTTCAGAAAGCCTACACGTCACTTCACATCACTCTTTTGTTGACTGGAGTTTCGAATTAAGAGCCTGAGGCAGCGCCCCAGGCAGCGGCGGCTCACGAAGCTGACGCCTCCACACGTTTAAGCCCCTGAGTGGTCGCTCCTATGCACCCGTCTCTGGTCTACAAGGCGGATTCCTTTGCTAGCAGGAAATCCAAGTAGAAGGGGAGGGAGAGCTCCATTGAAATGTCCCTCCTCGCACCGCTTGGTGCTTGGTTGCGGACGTCTAACCCTGCTCACCGCTTGTCGAGAACTGACGAGCGATAATCGACGGCCCGATGACATCACTCGGCGCAGTTCGGTTGCTTCCGTGACTATTCGGCTCTGTTCGGCCCACTGTCTGTACTGTACACACTTCAGGAATGTCATTTCTATGTTATTTAGAAAAATAACATAACAAAGGCCAACCAGTGGACGCATTCGTCAGTTGAGAAGGATCCTATGGGCTCCAACCCACCTTCTCTCTCTCCCCTTGACGTCATAATGCTTCTGTACCAGGACATACATGACTGATGGGGTTATTTTATGTACGAGTATATATTATATATCGCACACCTCCCGAATTAGTAGGGCGAGCAAGCTTCCTTTCTGGGACTTCTCACCCCTACAGTTCATACTCCTGTACTTCCTGAGCGACTAGGGCGAGCAAGTTTCCTTTCTGGGACTTCTCACTCCTAACGTTCACCCTCTTTTACCTCCTAAACAACAGGGACAAGCGAGCTTCCTTTCTGGGACAACTTGGACCTAAGGTTCATCATCTTTTACCTCCTGAGCAACAGGGACAAGCGAGCTTCCTTTATCAAGCATATCAAGGGTTTCATCTGATAGACGACTCCTGATTTTACAGGCCAAGTACCCCGCGGCCGAAAATGCTCTTTATGCCTCTACACTAGTCGGAACCACAGTCGACAAACAGTTGTGTACAAACTGAAGGAGTTCACCTTTAACCCCTCCAGCTTCATACAAATTCATCTCTTTTTTAATGAGTATCTCCAATGAATTTGCAGAATTTGTTGAAAGATTGGGCTTTTTCAATGCTGTCAACAGTGTCAACGATTCTTGTAGCTACGAGTAGTGCCTACAGCATGCGCAGAGCAGTTCGCGCGCAACCGCGCTACGATACACATACCGATTTTGCTGCGCCACTCAATCTCGCAATCTCGCGAGATCTCGTACAAAAATTGAACGAGACTCAGTCTCGCAAAATATGGACGAGATCTCGCGAGATCCCGATCTCGCGAGAACGAGATTGCATTCCCTAGAGCTGAGTAAAGTATGTACGGTTAAAATTGCTTACCTGAGAGCAATGGCTGGAAAGACACTGAGTGATAGAGTACGTAATGATTGGGTGATGAACGAGTGTGGTATAAAAGAGAATATGAGAATGAAAGTACAAAAAAGTACGATGAGATGGTTCGGACATCTTGAAAGAATTGATGATGAACAACTATCGAAGAAAGTGTACAAAGGAAATTTCAGAGGAAAGCGCGGAAGGGGAAGGCTGAGGAAAGAATGGTTAGACCAAATATGTGAGATTGCGAAAGAATGGAATCTGCAGAGTGAGAATAAGAGAAGAGAATGTATGAAAAGGGTGATGAATATTGAGGAAATTAAAGTGGTTTGCTAGGACAGAAAAAATTGGAGGCGCATCTGTGATGGTACCGGCCACCCCTAGTGGAACGGCGGCAGGATACAGTACAGTACGGTACAGAGGTCAGCTTCATACCAACCTATAAGTCAAGGATCTTTCTTGTGTAATTGGCGCTTTTTCCAGAGAAGACCAACCTCGCAGAGGGCTCTTGAGGTGTGATTCACTCAAAACGGCGCTCAACAAATAAATCAACCAAATATTTATATTCATTTAAGTTTTTATATGGCTATATCCATATAGTCCGGTCGATAGCTCAGTTGGTAGAGTGCTCGCATTCTACCCCGTGAGCTCGGGTTCGAATCCCACCGAGGAGGGTGTCAGAAATGATTTCCTATTTCGGTGTTTATTTCAAACCCCGCATAATAAAATTACCGGCAAGGTTTACTCAGCCTTCACAAGAAATGAGTACCAGCCCCCTCGGGAGCTGGGAAAACCTCCACTTCAACTGAAGTGGCTGGCGTAAGGCCGGCCCCCTTACCTGTAAAAATAAATAGGTTCAACTCGCCACATGCGACCCCTTCGGGGATAACGCGGCAAGAAGTTACACTATATGTGTAGCTTAGTAGCGTTTTTTTTATATCCATATTGTACGAGTATGCAGGTACACACCGCGGTGGAATAAAATTGATTTATTATGATTGATTATTGAGCTGGTAGATGATTCTAGCTTTACATACGTCATACAGTGGGTTAATTTTGGCAAGAAAGTCGAGTGCAGATTCTGTGCAATTTATTTTTTAATTAAAATGGAGTTCTACAAAGTTTCCGCTGAAACATTTAAAAAATTGTTCTATAAATCTTGTCCACCTTGCGGACAGGGTTTTGAACACAGGAAAGGCACCAAGTCTCACAGCCGTACATCAAGATTTATCTTATCCGGAGATACTCGTATATCGTCAAGACAAACTCGTTGAACTGTTTTCCCACCCGGCGCTGAAAAAAAAAAAAAAACGTGCAAACCAGATAGAATGCGTCTAGTCTATAATGGATGTAACTCTCAGAGCACCATAAGACCGAAGGATACCACGAAAGTCAAAAATGCGATGGACGGACGATATCCAGGGTCAACGCAGATGCAGCCAAGGCCAAAAGTGGGTTTTACGTAGCTGGAGAGCTACGAGAGCAAAGGCGAGAGTGGAGGAGAATCCTGGATTCAGGCAAGGCCCACCCAGAGCTGTCGATCTCATGATGACCTGTGTTGCTATATTGTCGCAATTATGTGATTGCAGTCTATGCGAACGTGCTGTCATTGCCTATTACAGAGACAGGCATAAGTAGGTGTGTACTTCAAGAAATTCGGTCAAGATTGACTTGAAATAAATAATAATTATGAACGTAGGTGAGTACAAGTACCTATCTGCCTACAAATAATGTTTTATAATATCAGGGACACAGACACCGGTATTCACGAACAATCCTATGACTAGAAAATGCTATGCATGGATTCCAAACGAGTGATATATATTGTGCTAGTCAAGGTGCATATAAATATGTGTGTTCACCGGACAGTTTTGGTTATTTGCTGTCTGTCTCTTTTGTATTCGTACTTGAATCTAATCTAATCTAAGTTGTAAAGATATGTTACATTGGGGTGATTCCATTATCGCGGGTGCAACATTTTGACGCATGTTAAGTGTCATAATAATCAAATTAAAAGTATTTTTAATAGAATTGTTCTTGTAAGGGCTACATTTTAGCAAATTCACTTTATATTTTGTAAAAAGAATTTTATTGGAATATACAAATTGTCAGAAATGAGGTTCAAAATCCTATCGCGGGTGCAACAAAATCGGCCCTACCTTTCCAGATTATGAAACAAAAACACAAAAGTCTGTTAATTGTGAAACATTTATTATGTTATGCCATTATTTTTTGTAAGGCGTTAAACTAACCAAATGAACACACATATTTGTTTATAGGAAACTAAAATAAATACAAAATTATTCACTTTTAAAGCAATCGCGGGTGCAACATCAAATTATCGCGGGTGCAACGCGTCTACTTTAAGTGAATACTAACATCAATAAAACTTTTACAGGAATGAATTAAGACATAAAACAATGTTTATTATAAATTAGAAGACTTCTTTTTCACCTATATTAATTATATCTTTTCAAAGACGTCAACATTCGCCGAAAATTCTACAAACAATTTTTTCCGTCCATCTGTTTTACTGGTGCTTCAAACTTCGGGTGAATATCTTTAAATCGCACGTCCGATATGTCATTATCAATTTTAGTTAACAGTTCGCCATCAACCGTTGTCAGGAATTGCACTCTAACCTCTTCATCTTTATCGATATCACTCTGGGACACCCCTAAATAGCGATATTGAGCATTTTTTTTGCCAGACTTACTGAGAAGTTGTACGAGCACGTACAAACCAGCGCTTATTCTCTTGGTAAGGCAGAGAAAGAACCAGTTCCAGAGAATGTTTCTGAAAATATTTTTGAGGGTTGAAGAGACGTTTTTGGATATTCGTCGTCAGAATCATTTTAAACATCAGAGAAGCGCAATTTCACTTTAAGTGGGACAAAATATTTACTCTGATCCGATACTAAAGGTGAAAATACATAAGGCCAGAGATTTTATTTTTGTATTTATTTTATAAGAGGTTCCAAATCATCGTCATCCTAATCACTTTCTGTTTCAGTAGTGGTTTTTGGAGATTTCAAAACCAGTGTGAAGTTTCAGATGAGACAGTGAAGTTCGCGCCATGGAAATGCTATCATTCCCAACTTCAGGTTGGAAAACAATGTTTTGATTGAATGCCTGGTATTTTTGTCAGTCCTTCCCATTTAGCATTCAACATGACTATCTTTTATTTAACTTTTTCTTTTGCTACGAATAAAAATAAGATGTTTTCAGAGAGACTGCGTGCCAAATCATATAATTCTTGGGCACTGTTGACGATATCTCTCCGGGACTAAAACTTTACTTAAACATAATATGTCACCAAATACATATAATTATTATGCACACCGGAATATAATTATTATTCAAAGCATAAAACAAGAAGAAAATATGTGATAATTCAGGCAATACGGTTACTTGTCAAAGTGTTGCA
This sequence comes from Agapetus fuscipes, assembly GCA_951799405.1. Lineage (NCBI taxonomy): Eukaryota > Metazoa > Arthropoda > Insecta > Trichoptera > Glossosomatidae > Agapetus > Agapetus fuscipes. Next base: position 11,014,284 of record OX637340.1, on the reverse strand, counting down.
CCCGCGATCCTAATTCATGATCGCGGGCGCAACCGATTTGAGTTGCAGTTAATTTTCATTCAACTAACATTATATTCCTAAAAATGATTTAAATAAGTTTGCCTTTGATTATTTCTTAGTTTTACAAAGTTTGAGAACTATAGCATTTCATTTCTGTGAAAAACACAAACTTTTATATTTTTTGAATCGCGGGTGCAACATGCTAACAGTGACTTTTTATAGCCATTAATGCTTAAAAAATAACAAGTACTTACTTATGAAAAAAAATGATTTTTTTTAATACATTCATACCTTTTTCTTTGTACCGATATAAAAAAAAGTAACAAATAGTGTGATTTAAAAATTCATGTCAAAAATCGTCTATAGCGGAATCGCCCATTGGAGATTTACATTATGTACATGCATTCTCACAACCAGACGCGTACAATAGAGTGGAGTGATCTTGTATGAGATTTTTTTTTTTTTTTCAAAACCATATACCATTTTTTTTGTGCCATTTATGAAATAAAAAATATACAAAAAAAATAAAAAAAAATAAAAATTCCATCTTCCCGCACACTGACTTCAAAGTTTATGTTTTTGTTGAAAATTTGTAACATAGCTCCAGCTCAATATTGAGCTGAATAAAGTTAGTAAAGGTGTAAAAAATTAAAATAAAAGTACTACAAGCATTCATTCGTACATTCCAAAACAATACAAAAAGAAAAAAGTACAGGTTTTATAAAAAAAAAAAAAACATTTTGCTTGAAAATTGCCTTTTCTTTTAATTTTCGGCATTATGCTCCTTCGTTATAATTAGGCTTTTATAGCCACAAATCTAAATTTTTGGTACATTGGCTCAAAGCAGCTTTTCTTGTTATTTTCACTGCTCTTTCAACTGCCTAAGTATAGCATGGGAGCAGGGGCGTGCATCCCATACGGGCACATGAGTCTTATGGGTAGGCAATATATGGTAAAAAAAAAAAAAATCTTGATCCAAAATCAAGGGCTCAAATTCAGATTTAAAATTCAAAATTTAAATTCGATTAAAGCCCTCGTTAGCGCTTCAGTCAATAGCAAATGAGCTATTATAAAGGAATGGGAGAAACTATTTATTCGGAAATTTATTACTACCTTACATGGTATCTGTAAAACATGCATGTCATTGTCACCACTAGATTGAACTTTCTCATAGGATTTTTTTTTTTCTAAAAGAGGCTCATTAATATTTTCCTGATATATTATTAGATCAACTTAAGTTGCAGCATTGAAATATATTTCAGGCCTCTTAAAAAGTCATTGTGTGAGAGATTTGATTTTTTTCGTGCCTTTAAGCTACGTCATGTTGTGAATTCTTTAATGAGGTTGTTTTTGCCGATAATCATCGCTAATAACATACTTTCCGAATGCCTAAAAGAGCTATTTTTTCCAAAGACTGAATCTTTTACTTTTTTGATATCTATCAAATATTTCGAGGCCAAAATGATGAAACAAATATAATATGAGTCATCTTTACATGAATAATTATTTTTATAAGAACCTATGATGGAGGATACACTTTTATCACAAAACAGCTAGAGTTGTCAAAGTTTCCGACGGTGATTCCGTCGCTACATACAGATGTAGTATTTGGTTGGCTTGTGTAAGCCAAAGAACGTGTAAAATCTGGCCTGAAGATCTATTTGTCAGATCTGTAGGACAATCGTTTGTTGTTACTGCTGACATAATGTCGTGCAAATACGGTTGGTCTGTTCTCAATTTTTGTAAACGTTTGTACTTCAATTCGTTGAATTATTTTAATAGGCAATTTCTCGCAAGTTTCGGGAGCTTTTCTCAGTGGTCCAATGTAAGACTTAGGTCCGGAAGTACACCCATCCATATAAAGAAACAAATGTCTCAATGATAGTTCATTCATATGTTGTTGTTTACAAATTATCCATTACAGTGGTCTTAAGGTCTTTAAGCAGTCTGATGATTTCACCATTCTTTCCGGTGTTAACATTTGGTCCATCACAATCGATTGCCATCAGGGTACGTTGAGAAATATTTCATCTGAAAAATGTTTCGCTGAGCCCATCTTAGGTACTAGGTATCCCCCGTAAATAGACCCCGTGTCTCTTTAATTAGCATAATGTGCTCTTAAAATATATTTTTTTGTAGCATTTACCTTTTTTTCAGGAATATTTCATGTTTCTTTCTTACATTCCATTACAATGCTGATATTTTATGAAAAACCTCTTCCATCAATGTATGACTTTTCTTACAAAGTTTTCTCCCTTTGTCTTGTGTGTCTTATTAAATATAGAGGCATCAGCCTTAATATCAAACGAAACATATTATGCAATTGCAGTTATTGCCCTGTTTGACACTCCATACCTGTAACGTTTCCTCAATACTGTAGGGAGGTCAAAAAGTAAACTTTTTTTTTCAGAAATTTCTTCCTTATATGCGATTGTACAGTCATCTGAAGAACTGAACGTTTCAGAAATAATGAATTAAGCAAATATAAAAAGCAAAAAATATATTTTTAATATTTTTTAACAGCGTCAAACATGAGCTTAAAATTACTTTTTTACATAACATTCGATGGCGTTGTGCGGAAAGATCCTCTCATTTTTACTTAAGTTTCTTTTTGAATAAGTATATTTGATCCTAAAAGGCACCTTTTCTACGCTATTTGTGTTCGATAAAACGAAAAACGACATTTCACTCCACTCTAGCGTACAAGTTCGCGCTTGCACATGCCGCATGTGAACCTACAACATAAAATCAAATCTCAAATGGACATACACCCTGCAACTTTTGCCGTCCTTCCCTGAGACAGGGGTGACATTGGCAAAGTGAACCATTTTTACAGCATGGGTGGTCAGCAGCATACCAACCTATAAGTCAAGGAACATACACGACAAATTACATTTTTTAAATCAATAAATAATAATATCTATGGACATCAAAACTAAAACAAAGAAAAATCCAATTCAATAAACCCTAGCCGCCAACATTACAGATCAACCGCCATTTCTTTCTGTCCTTACGTACTTCTTTCATTTCCTCTAGAGTCATTATCTTTTTCACACAGGCTCTTCTTTTATTATGACTGGATATTCCATTCATTCGCAATTTCAGATATTTGGTCCATCCATACCTTTCTCGGTCTTCCTCTACCACGACATCCATCTATTCTTGCAACGTATACTTTCTTCGTCAGTCTTTCCTCATTCATTCTTTCCATATGCCCAAACCATCTTAACAAACTTCTTTTAATCTTCACTTTCACACTTTCTCTTGCACCACATTCTTCTCTTACAAAATCATTCCTCACCATATCACTCCGTTTTTTCCTAATCATACTTTTAGAAAGTCCATTTCCAACCGCCATTTCGTTAGAGGTGGCCAGTACCTCCGCAGATGTGTCTCCACATTGTTCTGTCATTGCACACTTCTAATATTTCCTCGAGGCTCATCATTCTTTCCATGCATGATATTCTATTTTTTTTTCATTTGCAAGATTTCAGTCATTTGCAATCTTGCTTACTTCAATTCTTTCCTCGGTCTTCCCCTTCCGCGCTAAGGAACCGTTGACATCCCCTTTCTCTTTCATCATCCATCCGTTCTTTCTAGATGCTCAAACATCGCATTGTCATCCTTTGCACTTTCACTCGCATATTCTAGTTCATACCTACCGTACTCATTCATAATCTAGTAATATCATTCAAAGTCTAGGCGCTAGTGCGCAAGCTTATTAGCAGCCAAAAAATGCCGCGCACCCATTTCGTCCACGCCATAATTACAAAGATCACCCTTTTCCCTATTTTCTCAGGCGCTGCTAAGCAATATTGGTGCTGCTAAATATGCAGGCAATCTACGAGATTTCTCACCTTTTTGTGTTTACCTTCGTGCCAGCGTTTAAAACAACCAATCGTAGAATTCCAGCTTGGCATTGTGAGCAATGTTTATGAATACGCTAATAAAGAGTTAACGAGAAGAAAACATACAGCAATTTCTTACGTAAGTAAAGTCTGTTTCAAAAAGAGGACGCTATAGATATTTCAAACAATAATCTGTTTTTTCTTCTTAATAAATAAATAATCAATCACAAGTTGTCTGTGGACCTATATTGTGCGTGACCGAAAAGTCGTGTGGACGAACCGTTGCGTCGTGTGACCGATTTATCCATGGACGAGCTGTTATTATCTTTAAATGATTTGTCGTTACACGAAAAAATGTTGATGTTCTATGATGTTTAATCATGTGTTGTTCTGTCACGTGTCGTTCTGTCACGTGTCGTTCTGACATATGTCGTTTTGTCACTGTGCCGTTCTATCCTGTCACCGGAGAATTGAACCGTGCCACTTGAGAGTGTTTTAGGAATTGAGGTTTTAGGTTTCTTTTACATATTTGATATTTGTTGTAAAAACGCTATGATAAAGTTGAAGTATTTTCCTTCTAAGTTCAGACTTTCCTTGTTTGTGTAGGCACACTAGAAGTGCATTTAAATTATTGATATATTTCCACCACTTCGATTATCACATTAAGTTTTTCCAACAAATGTAAAATAAATAAATGACGAACCCATTATGTACTTTTTTTTATTAATAAAACGAGATAATAATAAATCAAACAATTACTTTTATCACTAAGCAACATTTTTTTTTTATAAAAATAATTAAATATCCACATGACATGGCTATGAATATTTTTTATCGGCAACATTATTAATTTCATTCTTTTCCCAACCATCTATCAAGAGAGGAGTGTTTTGTTAGTGTTTGAAGTCTTTGTTTTTTTTTATTACAGAAAACTACGATCACATATTCTCGTTGAAAAAGTCGTTTGCTGTTTAGAATGACTACTGTTCATGAGAAAGCAAAAGATGGGTGAGTCAATGTTTTATTTTCTGTCAAACAGTATTGTTTTCTGTCTTATCAATGCCTAACTTTTGTAAGTCAATGCCCGTTTTCACCAAGAATATTTAAAGATAAAGTGCTGTTTAAACATATTTAGGTACTAGTTTTGTTTTCACCAGCATTTAAGAACCTCTTAACTCGCTAAGAACTTCTTATATTTGCGAGCCCGATATTCCGCTCCCTAAACTGTCTCTTACGCTAAAGGACACTTTAGCGACCTGTCAGTGAGGTTATGTCATGTTTAAACTGCAAATAAGTGGATATGGACGCCGATATCCTTGTTTTTTAGAAACTCTTGAGAATATAGAAGTTGCTAGGACTTATCTACGTCCAAAAAGTTTTGAGAAAGGTCAATTTTTTTGTTGATAATAGTATGACATCGATTTTTGGTGGAGATATCGGCTGTCAAAAAATACAATCATGTAGGTCCTTGCTGGATAAAATTGTAGTATTTTTTAAGTTTTCGGACAACAGAGCTGTACAAATATAGTTTTGGTAAAGATGTTGTGGAAATATCTATTATCGTCCATGAATTTATTGGGTGTTTAAAAACATTGATCTTTTACATTGATCGATGTTTATAGGTAAGTACCTACCATAAATTTGTCATATCACAGGCCTTATGAAATCATTCATATGAATTGTTACTTCTTGGTTTGTATTATTATCTACAGAAACAATTCAGTGACACACAGGAATTACTTATAAGAGGCATTACAATTTTATGCCACTGAAGGCAATCAGCTGATATCTGTGGCAGACATGGGAGGCGTAAGTATAGCCCCATGTAGCAGGATTGAACAAGTTTCTCGCGGGCATCCTCTGAAAAGTTGAAGCATGTTTCTTCTTTAATTTGATTACATCGTGATGATTGATTGGTGACCGCCGTGTATTTGAAAATGCCGATTTTACATGTCGAATATTGATGTAAATTGTCAACAACGAAAAACGCAACAGAGAAACGCATCTGAATGCAGCTGCAGACTACGAGCCGTATTATAGTGTGTGCATACAAAATATACTTTGTACACATCATTGAAAAGATAAAAATTCAATTAAAAAATAATGTTTGCAGCGTAAATGGTAGATATTATTATAAACGTCAAATAATCATGTGTTGTTTTTATTTGAAATGTGTATATTATTTTATAAACCATAAAATACATTTAGAATTTACAAAAATCGAGTTTCACAACACTAGTTGCTTGCTAAACAGGCTCCTAGCTAGGTGGCCGTTTTTTAGGTGACAGTTTGACTCGTGAAACTCAACGTACGTTAGGTACCCGTTTAAGAATCTCTTATATTTAAATACTTTTAGCTAGGTGACGGTTTAGAAGGAGTCGGTGAAAACGGGCATTAACCTTCTTCATCAACCGTTCAGTCCAATCTTTCCATACTCTGCTACCACTCTATCCAGTCACCTTGATCTAGGTCTTCCTATCGCCCTGGATCCTTCTTTAGTCCATCACCACAACTAAATTTTCCAAGCGAAATGGTCAATGTCAAGCATACAGCAAATCCAGCAAGGGGCACACAGCAAATGTGTTTATGTGTCCCAGACAATGTAATGTAGTGGGTCTTGAGTCTTGGCTTCTTTCACCAACCGTAGACAGCATTGCCTGCCCTAAGTGTTGATTCACCAGTCACATACTCTTACCGTACGACAGCCTACCACTACTCCACCCAGCCACCTTGCTCTAGGTCTTCCCACTGCCCTGCGTCGTTCTGGATTCATTATGACGAATATCTTCTCGAGGCTGTGATGTTCCATTTGACGTATGTGTCACAGACAATATCTGTGAACTTATTTGAGTTAATGAGTTGTCCAATGCTTTGCTCCACCAGTCTCTCTCCTAACGGCACGACGCATGGTCTGCTATCGCTCCGTCCAGCCATCTTGCTCTGGGTCTTCCCAATGTCTTGTAACATTTTTAAATGATCACAATTCACAACTGCCTCCCCACAGCAATGCTCCGATCGATTTATGTGCCCCAAACAATGTATTCTGCTGACTTTTATCTATCAGACCACAGAAGTTTCTTGGTATAGCTTATACGATCCGTCATGTTTCTATCGTTTATTGAACCTAAATACGGTTAAAAAATGAGGGTGTCTTCTTTTCATTTCGTAGGTACTTTCTACAGAAAAAGGTCATCTTGTCATAAGGCACAGATCAATTTATAACAATATTATGTTGTTAAGTTAAGTGAAAATTGCAATCTCCTTTACCTAGTTTCTTGTTTACAAAATCGTACCTAATCTACAGGTTACGATGCCAGCTGGCATGTTTTGGCCAAGGATGTTGAAATTGCATAAACAACAATAATTTATTTATATTGCATATATATTTAATTATAATAATAATTTTATGTTTAATTACTTTGGTTTATTTTTAATCAATATCATAATAAATTTGATTAATAATTATGCTTAGGTACTGACATAATATTTGATTTGAAGTTATGTACAATCCAACTCCTCATCTCTCGGAGGCTTGTAATGGAATGAAATGCGTCTTTTTTTATACCCATATCTGTCTGCTCAGTTTTCGTCGTCATGTCTTCATCAGCCAATAAAATCGTGTTGCGTTTTTTTACCCTTATTGTAGCACCTGATGGTATTGGTACAGTCAACGGGAATCTAGTGGCTGTAGCTCTTTTGTCAATAGGAGTGGCTTAAATATCTGTAAGGTAAACCCAACTTATTTCCATCCAGACCAACCTAAAATGACGCTATTTTAATGATTCTTCTTTTTTCTTGATTTAAATCTTTCGATTTGTGATTCACAAAAAAATAATATCAACTTACGGATCCTGAAATGAGAGCGCTCAGCTATTTTTCCTCCTTTCAGAAGGTCTTACAGTTGGACAGTGACCATATTTGTGTTTTTCATGACCATATTATGTTCATGACTCATTCTGAACACATGCTTTTTATAACTGGATTGGTCGAGTGGTTAATTTATATAAAATACGATGATTAATTTGAAGTTAAATGAATTTATTGACAAGAGTTTCGACCGTGAATCTGGATAATCTACGGAAAGAAGATGCTGAAGGAAGATGGTAAAGGTTCAGCTGTGGCCTTCCTTCCCTCGTGAGGTGTATTTATTCACTTTTGGGTGACACCAATATTGATTTCAATACAGGATCCTTATTGGTAGGATCCTGCGGGAGGATGGCTTGGCTAGCCATATATAAAAAATAGGAGCGTACGATTATCGGCCTTGCAGATGGTAAATGTCATGTCACACCTCATGTGACAGGGTGTTCGAACCGTAACAATGATATCTCCAAAATCGCTTCCTGGATCTGCTTCATCTCACCATGACTTCAATTTCACAGGTTGTTTAATCTCTCCAAAATCGCTTCCTTGATTTTCTCCATTCACTATGTCCTCAAAAATTGCTCCCTGGATCTGTTCCATTTGACTATGTCCTCCAAAATCGCCTCAGAGATATGCTCCTTCTGACTATGCCCTACAAAACCGCCTCCTAGATCTCCTGCATCTCCCTATGTCCTATATTTCACAAGGTTTTCTTATGTGGTCACTGTGGATAATCTTTTGATGAATCCTACCAATTATATAATATTTTTGACAAACTAGATTTTGGTCAATGGGACCCGGGACGCTGGAGGTACCTCTAGAACTGTTTGCCCTGAACAGAAGACGTCTTGCTGCCAAGATTCCCAAAAATCAGGTGGTCTACATGCAAGGTGGATCAGCTGTCAACTTCTACGACACGGATGTCCAGTACCTCTTTCGACAGGTGAGGAAAATCAGCTTCTATGTTCCTTACCCGTTAGCATTATATTATTTGTATTTTGAAGATTGATAAAATTGGCGAAATTGCGAAGGAATAGGATGTACATTATCTAGAGTGAATTTAAAAGAAGGAAATACGTATGAAAAAAAATGGATATGAATAAGTAAATGAGACTCTGCAGAGGTTCTGGCCACCACTAGTGGAACGGTAACGGCATTGTAGGGCGTACTTGTGTAATAGTCGGCATGTACTGAAATGCTGACCGTTAGATCCGCCACTGACCAAGTGCGGCCCGCACTAAATCCCACGTAAAATATTTGGCCCTTTTGCAACAAATGGTTGCCGACCCCTGTTGTAGGCAATAAACGTCACTTTGACGGGTTTCTAAGGAAATATATAACTAATATGTATAATTGTATACGTATATTATTCCTTGACTGACTGAATCATTTTTTCCAGTAGTATCAGCCTCCTCATTCCTGTCTCATTCCAGTAGGTCAGCCTCATACCAACCTACAGTGAAGTACGATAAAGAAAAAACGCTCTTCTTTTGTTTTAATTGTATAATGACTCAATAGCAAAACAATAACACGAATTGTACTGTTCACCTGACTAAAAACAATACAAGTACTTACTTGAAAATAAATAAATGATGAGTAATGAAAAATTCATTAAAGGTGACGAAATCATGCGATGATGTTTGCGTGACAATAATTGATAGTGGTGGATAATGAACCGAGGACCATCTGATAAAAAGTGGAATATTCTTATCAGGCTAAAATATTAGGTTTAGGTACGACGCATTTAAGCTAATCTAATCTAATCTAATCTAAGTTGCAAAGATATGTTACATTGGAGATTCACATTACATGCATTCTCACAACCAGACACGTACAAGTTCGCGCTTGCACATGCCTCATGTGAACCTACAACATAAAAACCAAATCTCAAATGGACATACACCCTGCAACTCTTGCCGTCCTTCCCTGAGACAGGGGTGACATTGGCAAAGTGAACCATTTTTACAGCATGGGTGGTCAGCCGCATACCAACCTATAAGTCAAGGAACACACACACACGACAAATTACATTTTATACATCACTAAATAATAATATCCAAATACAAAATATCCATTTACAAATAAAAACAAATTCCAATTTAATAAACCCTAGCTGCCAACATTACAGATCAACCGCCATTTATTTCTGTCCTTACATACTTCTTTCATTTCCTCCAGAGCCATAATTTTCTTCATACAGGCTCTTCTTTTATTATGACTCTGGATATTCCATTCATTCGCAATTTCGGATATTTGGTCCATCCATACCTTTCTCGGTCTTCCTCTACCACGACATCCATCTATTCTACCAACATATACTTTCTTCGTCAGTCTTTCCTCATTCATTCTCTCCATATGCCCAAACCATCTTAACAAACTTCTTTTAATCTTCACTTTCACACTTTCTCTTGCACCACATTCTTCTCTTACAAAATCATTCCTCACCCTGTCACTCCGTTTTTTCCCAATCATACTTCTTAGAAAGTCCATTTCAACAGTATGGACTTTACTAATTTCACTTTCATTCACCGTCCAGGCCTCGCTTCCATACATCAAGGTGGGTAAAAGTATGCCACTGCGTACCGCCCTTACCTAATATGAAATATAATATTATGTACCTACTTACGTACCTATACGAGGAAGGATCTAAAATAATAAAAATGAAAATCATCACCAAACTTATCACCATCTTCTAAAGGCAGTGCTTTTTCGTGCCAGCCACCTGTCTCTGATGGTTTCCATACTCTAGAGCAGCGGTTCCCGAATTCTTTTGGCTACGGAACCCTTTTTGGCTCACCGTTTTTCTGCGGAACCCTAGCTAGGCCCCAGAGTCTAGTAGGGCCTAGAGCTCAAGTAAGAAGTAAACTAACTGTAACATTGTTTTTTTATGTGAGCTCACACCATACTGAGGCTTTTTGGCTTGGTGTTTGCATCTTGTAAGTATAGTTTGACTTTAAAAGAAAGACTTTTTAAGATAAAAATATTTATTTAGTTATAACAAAAAGATATTTACTTTAGTTAGATGAACTTAATGTGAAGAATGAAATTTTTTCAAAGTTTTTGACAAAATAACATTGAAGTCAGGTTTTATGTCTGACAATTGGATTCGGAGGTCTGGTGCAGCATTCAGCCTACTCCTAAGTTTATTTTTCGTGTAGGCGTAAGCTGAAAACCCAGCCTCGCATCTATAAGTTAACACAAATGGAAGTAACGCCATGATAGCCTTTTCGACGATGCCCGTCAATGTTGAAGGTTTCGTATGAATCCTAAATGGATTTCGGACCCATTCGATATATCCTCTAACTGTAACTTTTCTTCTGGAAAAAACCAAAATTGGCTCGGGTTCGTGGTAGCTTTTGATTCGAAAAGTTGTTTGAGTGTGGATTAATTTTTAATATCAATTAAATTTTCATACTCCTACACAGTCAATGTTGAAGGTTTGGTATGAATCCTAAATGGATTTCGGACCCATTCGATATCCTGTAACTGTAACTTTTCTTCTGGAAAATATTCGTACAAAGACTTTTTCAGGTTTGTCAAATGTTCACGTATACTTTTTTCCACGTCTGCAGCGATTTGAAGATGATTTTTTTCGAGAAATTGCTGGAGTAGCGGAAAGCAGTCATAACTCTTTTGTCCAAGACATTCAATCCAGAAGGCGATTTTCCCTTTCAATGAAGATATTTTGTCGCTCACTGTAAACATGGTTATCTGTCTTCCCTGCAGAGAGCTGCTCACTATGTTCAATTTATCAAATATATCGGCCAAATAAGCCAATCTCACTGACCATCGCTCGTCGCGCAACAGTTCGAGATGGCTAGCACTTGCAGGCGAAGGGAGGGTCTGTAAGAAAACTTTCAGTTCATCGCGCAATTCGTATAATCTGGTTAAAACCCTTCCCCTGGAAAGCCATCTCACTTCCGTGTGTAGAAGGAGTGATTGGTGCTGACTTTCCATGTCTTCACACGTCTTACAGATCGGAATACAGTATTTTAAATTAAGATAATAATTACGTTCATTTATAAAATTACCATATCTATATCTAAATATTTCAAAGGTACAAGTAAAGCAATTTAAAATAGCTAGAATTAGAAAAAAACATCGAAATCTTGAATATTTTCGCGGAACCCCTGAGAGCCTTCTACGGAACCCAAGGGTTCCGCGGAACACCATTCGGGAACCGCTGCTCTAGAGCTGTGAATAGAGGAGACATCCATGAGCCGCTGCCCGCTTCAAAGCCTGGAAGTATGAAGCTTTTAGGCGATCTCTTGTTCGCATTCCATAACTCTATGTCGCATTCACAAGATTTTTGCATCGAAGATGTTGCTAAAAAAATAAAATAAACTTTGGAGTATCCCATTAGTTTGATTTTCCTCTTCACTTATAAGCTCTCTTTATTCTTTCTACTATTTCCTGCAACACCTTTTCGTTGGAATTCCTTTCAACCAATGATGAATTGGTCATCTTCCTCCAAATCCACATCTCGGATGTTTTTAGACGGTCTCTTTCCTATTTCTGGATGGTCCAAGTTTCGCAGCCACACAACAAAATGCTCCACACAAAACCTTTCATAAATCCCTTTCTCGTTTCACAGAACTAAGCTGCACATTATAAGTCATGCGACATGCACTTATGTTCTGTTACCCCTCGACCATTATTTTATTTATGAGATAAAAATGCCGCGTAGAAAACAAATAAACTGATGGATAAGTAAATAAATTAAAATTTATTGATTTTTATCCATCTTGATGATAATTATTATTCAATGCCTTACTTTATCATGGTGTTTATTATATTATCAGCAGTTGAATATTAAGTTAAAAACAATACAAAAATATTTATTTAGTAAAGTATTTCGTTGGTTGTTTGTGGGTATGCATTTAATGTGAATTTTAAATGTTAATATGTCTTTACAACTTAGATTATAGATTATAGGCACGTGCAGCATGTTTAAGCGCGAACTTACACGTGTTTGCTTTTGCACATGCATTTAATATGTATTTTAAATGTTTATTATCTTCGTAGCTTAGATTAAAGTATAGGTGAGGTAGGTATACATAGAAACACTGAAAAACATTTTTTCTCATGATGTCGTAGTTATCTTCATTTCCGTAAAAAAATACTTCATAGTAGTTACGTATCATAAATCTGCAATATTTTTAATTAAAAGAAACCCCCTTACATATTTCAATTTCTACATTATTTAAATTATGTTTTAACAGCCGTTAGATAAATATGGTGTTTAATATAGTAAAAATAAAATAATAATAAAAATAGCTGTTTTAATATTTTTGTATCTTTTAATGCGACTCTCGTTTTAGAATCGCAATTTATCATTGTTAACCCATTTCATGAAAAAAATATAAGAACTTAAACCAGTGAAACCTCCCCCCCCGTCGACCTTACTTTTTTGGGGGACAAAATGTTTTCTTGAAAGGCGATTCTACTCCCCCCTCCCCCGGTCATAAGGACCGATGGGCTTATCTATAGATAACGCATAAAGGGGTGATGGGCAAAAAAAGTTGGAAAACGCTGTAAGATTTTAATTATCCATACTTTATCTCTACCGGGCCGCTGCTTTCAACCTTTTTGACCACTTCGAAGATTTTATTTCGACCATGGACCACCTCTTAGGCGCGTCCTCTGGGTAAACGAAAATAAATTTCGAAATCAATAAAATGCTCCTTGTATTTAAAATGAAATTAAATACAAAATAATTAAATAAGAATAATAAATTGTCAAAGGTTAGCCACCTAATCTACTAAAATTCCGTTTAAATATTTTTTTGCTTGTTCTACAAAATTTGCACGAGTGTTTTTTAATTAGTCATCTGCATTTGAGCTACTTAGGTACCTACACGTGTGTGCACTCGTATATAGGCACTACAATAAAGCTCTACAAAAGGCACTACAGAAATTACAATAAAGGTGTTTTGAGAGGTGATATTCACCAGGGCCCCTGCGTCCCAAGGTGCCCCTAAAGTCCTTTTGGGCGGAGGCCCAAAAAAATATTAATTCATTATTAAAAAAAAACGAAAAGATCTTTAGGGCCCCCCCTGATTACAGTCACAGATGTGCCAAAAACTATTTATAAATAAGCGAACACAATAGTTCAAAATATAGTTTTTTAAGTACTCTCTTGGTCGTGGAGTCCTTAAAGATTATAAGTGCATTTGTATATGATACAAAATGCATCTTCTGGATTGTGCAGAAATGTTCTGGAAATCCCATGTTTTTACCCGCACGGCCCTCAGAGGTCTTAATCAGGGCTTGCATGCATAAGTTTATCCGCCTGTCTTATATGTATATGTAGAATGTAGGTAATGTAAGAAATGATGCCCTTTTGTCAATCCACCGCTCGCGCTGTTCTTCACCGTTATTTCGTGCACATGCAGCATATGTAAACACATCCCTGCACATTGCTGCTGCTTTGAGATTGAACCTCAGAATAGTCAGATTAATACATCTCTTGTCTCTATACCTCGCGCCCCCCACTTTGGAATCCGCTGCTCTAGAACTAAGATTGTAGATTATTTTTCACGCTAATTTCAACATAACTACTGCAATTGCAAATATTTACCTTAAGAGGGTTTTTGAACCAGTTTTTCTGTAAATTGGTGGTATTTTGAAATCTGAAAAAAAAATACAAATATACTTTATATCCTGTTTTAGTTGGTGGTGTGATTTAAAATGTGATTGAGATGAAGAAAACTGAATTAAAAAAAAAAATCTAGAAGCAAAAACTGACAAAAAAGTGTACACTGTATCTTCGAATAAAATCTCAAAAAATGGTTATTTGTACCCAATTATTTTCAAATATTGAACAATATAATCTTGAGCTTAGTTTTCATTTTTTTCAAATTTTTTATTTCATAAGATCTATTTTTTATTATTATTTTACAAATGGCTTTTAAATGCGAGATTCCCGGGGTAAAACCGTAGACCGGCTCCGAAGCCCACAGAGGACGGACCGCGTCACTTTTTTTTTTTAGCTAAAACTCTGTCATAAAAAACTTTGGATTCGTCGGCAAGTGATATGCAACATTTTCGAAGCGAGTACATTTTACGATTTTCCATGTTACATTTTTACAAAAATATTATTTTTTGCAATCAACAATTTCTTAATAATACATTCCTTGACTTATAGGTTGGCATGAAGCTGACCACCCATACTATACAAAGATGGTTCACTTTGCTAATGTCACCCCTGCTTCTGGGAAGGTCGGCAAAAGTTGCAGGGCTTATGTTCAACTTCTATGTGTGTGCTTGTGGGAATGCATTTAATATGAATCTGAAATGATGTATATCTTTGCAACTTTAATTTAATTTTGACTTTGATACTTAACTTAGAAATTTATCATTACTATTTTAGAAATAATCGGTCGACATTCTTCATCCTGCGGATCTTACGCAAAAAATAAAATAATTCTAGTCATCAAGAAAGCGAAATTGCGAGAAAGTAAATGCAATTTTACAGTATGTGAAAAACTAAATATTTACTAAGAAATACTGCGTGTATGCACTATATTGACCACTATTTTCAGAAAATTCCTTGGAACCTTCACATATCCATAACATTATTATGTAGTTACGCTTACGAGTAACTAAAAACTTGTTTTTTTTTTATTTAATGTTTTTCAAAGTTCTAATGAATTAATAAAGTGGAAATACACAAACCATTACCAAGACCCGTCACCAAAATTCATCCAGCCCTACAGCAACTTGGTATTGATTGAGAATCGACGCTTTCTTTAGCGACAACCAAGCTCGCTGGGGGCTCTTGGGGTGTGATTTACACAAAAACAGCGCTCGCAAAAATCATCCTGATATTATTATTACTGAAAATATAATTTGCGAAACTATTGATTTGTTGTTGAACATTTTTAGTATCGCTATTGAAGGATGGAAAAGGTTGAGTCTATCTGACCGGCATAAAAAAATGGCTGGCAAAAACTGTACTGCATAGCTACTATGAGTAATAACATAGAGGAGCGGAAACTAACGTGCTGATTTGATACATACTGCAGTTGTCATAAGAATAAAATTCTACACAATCTGAGCTAAGAATAAGCGTAAAATTCGTAATGTGAGAGTTGTTTTAAATATTTTTGAAATCAATTTCCGGTTTTCATTAGACACATTGGTCCAGTACACATGCAAACATTGCTCATGTAAAATTAGCTTAATGGTCTCTACGGCAAACAAGAACAAAGGCAGCGACATGCTACCACTTGCGTTTCTCTCCTGTCACACGTTGCAGTGGTTATAATGAAATGAGTGATAAAGTTAAAATATGAAATATTGGCACGACTTTGGCGATCACAATATTTATAACGTGTGTTATCTGTCAACTCTAGTTATTTCCGGTCTAGTCGGCAGCCGTTATTTGAAATGGTACCAACATTCAAGATTTGTTTTTCGTTGTGCTGAGTTTTTTGTACACATGGAAATGCAACTGTGAAGTTCTTTGTTATTTTTATTACTAATGAAATGCAACTGTGAAGTTCTTTGTTATTTTTATTACTAATGACCATTTTCGTAAGTAAGTTGAGACATATATGTCTTTTTTGGTTAAAATAATTTCTAGTCCACAGATATTATAAGTTAATATACGTACCTTTCAAAAACTACAAAGCAACGAGAGAGTAGAGCGCCGAGCGCGCCGCTGTGGCATAGATAGGAATTAAGCGAACGCAGATTTTAAAATTACAAATATTCGAGAGCGCTCTTAATTGCCTTCATTTTTACCTCAATGAAACATTATATTTTCATACATTTACGTCAGACGTTTATACTTGTAGATATGTTTTTTTATAAATTATAAAACACGACAATCAGACAATAGGTTCAACTCATTTACTCGCCACATGCGACCCCTTCGGGGATAACGCGGCAAGAAGTTACACTATATGTGTAGCTTAGTTGCGTTGCGTCACTTAGTTGCGTTGCGTACAATTAATTATGTAGGTACATTTATATGACGTCATACGTTTAGGTAAATTTGATAATTAGTTAAAATAATTTCAAATTCATACAAACACCGCAAATGGCTTGCCTTACCCATTTTCACACGATCCGGTGCGGTAACGGATCGGAAGTCGCGACAATGAACATGTATGTTCGTTTTCACACGATCCGGCGTTGTTTTCCTGAAGATTCTATCCATTTCGCGACAGGGTAAACCACGGGTAAACGCTACCGGATAGCCGAAATCGTATTGTAGGAACACGTAGTAAAAACTGCATTTACACTTGAACATATGAGTGGACCGGGTTGTTCGAAATGGGAGTTTCTATACGATTACAATCATGTGAGTATAAAAATGAGATAAATCGTGAATGTGAAGCAGTCGTCTGTATGTAGAGGAGAATTATACAATAAAATATTATATTTTCATACATTTACGTCATATGTACGTTCATTGATATCAAAATAACAATAAGTAGATTTCATATAGTTACTTACAAGCCACAGTCAGTGGTTACACAATCTTGATGATATTCTGGTAACAGATGGTAAAACAAAGTCATCTGAACATGCTTAAATCTAAGATATGTATATATATGACAAATTTCCGGTCAATAGCTCAGTTGGTAGAATGCTTGCATTCCATCCCAGAGAGATATGGATCGATCCCCACCAAAAGTCTCAGAAATGATTTCCCACAAAATCCATGGAACCTCAGAATCAGTACAATGAACTGGTTAGAAGCTTTCGAAATGTGGCTGCACCTAAGAGTGCTACGTATTCCTTGGATTAACATGGTCAGCAACACAAGTGTTCTTCGGAAGGAAGAAGAAAATCAATTTAACCAAGAAAATTCAATGGAAAATGAAAATAAACCTGTGAGATAAAAAGCACGTGCTCTTATGTAGCTCTTCGTCATCAGCAGAGGTACGAGTATAGCTGGTATAGTCTTGTAGCGCGGCGTTTTATTTGAGACGGGGTAAAAATAGCCGGAAGCGTTTGGGGAGATCGCCAATGGCCCGCTTTACCAACAAAGTGCTAATTAGAGTTGAGGTTCCCAAATTCTTTTGCCTCAATGGACTCGGAACGTTTTCGTCAAATTTAAATTTGAATATTCTCTCGGCGGGTAAACGCCACACTTGTAATTTAGAATCCTTAGTGATCAATAACAAAAAAATTGTAAGCCATCACCCTAGCGACGCAGCTGTGTGACGTCACAACGTTTTTTGTCCTTGCCAAATATGCGGACATCATTTTTTAGTTTTCGAAAGACAAATTCAAAAAACCATTCGCTCTCACTTGTCTTTTTATTTGTCTTGATTCCGATCTTTGATTCACAAAATCTTGGCATCGGCTCATAGATCTTCATACAATGATGTCCAGCTAGCTTTCAAGCCTTTGGGAGGTCTTTCAGCTAGATACTAACCAGTTATCGAATACAATAATCTGCAAACAGTAGATCTGCACTCACTTTTCTCCGTCGTATCATGAAGTTACAATTATCAAGCCTAGCATCTCGAGCACACTGTTTGTGACTATGTTGGATAGCTGTAGACTCAACACACATCCTTGCCTTACACCCTTCAAGCCCTTCACTATACTCTCATTCCATCACTACGATAACATGACATACTATTTTAATTGAACTACGCGTGTACCGCAATTATCAAAACCTCATCCTTCTTTTTCTTGATTTACATCTGTAATTCACGAAAAAACTTCATATCGGCTCATAGATCCTGTGATGAGAATGCCTAGTTATCTTTCCAACTTTTAGGAGGTCTTCCAGCTGCGCATCAACCTATTAGCGTCTTGTTAGCTACTATGTGTGCGAGTTTTTCACTCCATGCTTTCAAAAAATCCCACAATATACCTCTGTCAATGAGTCAAAATCCTTTTATAAGTTTATTAAAGCCGTAAGCAGTTTCTCCCTTATTTCAAATCATCCTAGAATTATCTAACGACAATATAATAGCCATTAATGACCGCATATCGTCTGTAGAAGAGACACTAGAAGAAATAAAAGAGTTTCTGGATCACAGATCCTGGATGCTACGCACCTAACATACGTCTCTCAAATTACCTACGCAATTTTTTTAAATATCGGAGTATGTAAAAAGTGAGTTGGTATACCTACACATGTCGTGTACACAATAATATTATTATTTAGTGTTCTACTTTTACTCTAGCACATGAGACAGTCACGCAGATAATAGAACAAGTAATAATAATAATAATAAACCAATTACTGTAGAACATCGATTATCCAAGGTATTCTAGACCGGACCGGGCCTACCTCAGCAACCAGGCCGTTTGTCCACCGCCGCCGTCACCGTCACGTCACCGAGAACGAGATTATTTCGGGGCGAGTTTAATATGACGTGACGGCGATCGTTTGTCCACCGCGACCGATTCCGTTGGTTTAGTTTGTTCCTCAATATCCCCAAAGTTCGGCTCTAAAAAGGCACAAACCTCGCGCCATGCATTTTTACGCAAAATTTTATCTTTGGGCACATCCTTGTTTTTATCCCACAAGCATTCTTTGCTTTCTATAACTTCTAAAAATTCTTGGCCATTTTTATTACAACTAACGAATTTTATGATATTTGATGATAGAGAGCTATGATATAGATATTTAATGATAGATAGCTGCGACGCGGCGGCAGTGTGGACAAGTTCACGCATGTTTTGTATTGGCCGCACATGGGCCCGTCAAAATCTCGGTGACGATCTAGCGGTCACGCCGATCTACTCGAAATCTCGGCGGCCGGGAATGGCCGGGATGACGGGACGGCGTCCGGTGGACACGCGGCTACATACATTACTATAAGAAATGTATGTGCCGCTACTTCGGCGCCGTCACGTCACCGAGAACGAGATGACGGCGCCGAAGTAGCGGTACATGTAATGTATTTGTGTATTGCCAGGTTGTAGGCAATACAATACATAACCTATAACCAGCGAAATCGGTCGCGGTGGACAAACGATCGCCGTCATATCAATTAAACTCGGCCCGAAATAATCTCGTTCCCGGTGACGTGACGGTGACGGCGTGCGGTGGACGAGTCTGAAAAATATGGTTCCGATGATGAATCCAAAGGCGCACCCGCACAGGGCAATGGCAGACTGCTGTGCAGTAGGGGTATCGGGCTGGAGCAGGAAGGTGTTGGCCAGGCAGCGGTGGCTGCAGTTGATCAAGTTTATGAGTGTTTAGTTATGACTTATGGCCAAGGGGTGAAGTCGCTAATGTTGACTAGTGAAGTTGAAATAAAATAACGCTGGTTCGATTTTCATCCGCCCCCCTGACCATACGAGTAACTTTGACCCTGGTTCAACACCATGTTATTGGATAACAAATTTTTAATTAACAGTTTACTTACTGAGATATACAACAATGAATTATTAATTCTAAGTTAGGTTGGTATGAGGCTGACCACCCATACTGTCAAAAAAATGGTTCACTTTGCCAATGTCACCCCTGTTTCAGGAAAGGTCAGCAAGAGTTGCAGGGCTTATGTTCATTTGAGATTGGGTTTTTATATTGTAGGTCCACATGCGGCCTATGTTAGCGCGAACTTATACATGTCTGCTTGTGGGAATGCGTTTAATATGAATCTTAAATGATATATATCTTTGCAGCTTTCTGGCCAGGTAAAGTACATACCTAGATTGGGGAATTGCATTCCACCTCACAAATCTATTAAAAAAAGTGAAGACCTCGTATAAAGCGAACCCGGATAATCGAGATTCTAGTGTAATAATAATAATCTAGTAAGCCGTGACGTCATACGTGATCTCATTGCCAGACGTTCATAAATAAAAGATGGCGTCGAATTTATATCTCACTGGGACGCATAAATAGGTACCTAGCGACTGTAAACATACGAACTCCTGTACCCCAAGTATAAAGCATTGCGCAAATCTCACCTCGATTGCGTAGATACATAAAAAATGTATGGAATATACTCGTACAACGGCACTCCTAGAAATTGATTTAGTTTAAAAAATATGCAAGCTTTTATACTCTGAGTTTGCTTTGTTTATCTGAATATTTATTATCAGATACCTTTTAAAATTTTAAATGATGATGTTGATTTCCTTGACTTATAGGTTGGTATGTGGCTGACCACCCATACTGTAAAAAATGGTTCACTTTGCCAATGTCACCCCTGTTTCAGGGAAGGTCGGCAAAAGTTGTGGGGCTTATGTTCATTTGAGGTTTGAATTTTATTTGTAAGTACACATTCAGCATTTTTAAGCGCGAACTACACGTGTTGGTTTGTGGGCATACATCTGAGAGCTTTAAATGAATATATCCTTGCAACTTAGATTATGGATTATTATAGTTGATGATTTATTTAGAGCGCCGCGCCATTTCGTGATGTAGTCACTCTGAAAGCGCTAGTGCTAGAAATTTGCTCGTCTTCTGTGCATTTTTGAACTTCCCATGGTCCTCTTTCTCTCTCACATAATGAGTATAGAAGTATAGATTAATATTTAAGTATAGAAGCTTGAATAACAGGAAAGAACTTCTGCCAACCATCAAAAAGAGAAAGCTGAGAACCAAATGTTACCTACGTAGGTTCACAAGTCTAATTCGCCGTCTTTAGTAAAAAGGAGTGGCATTGGAAAAAGTGCACTAATTTTAACTGTTAATGGTTAACCTCATATCACCCTTCTGATTTCTGTCCTTCTCTTCTTTCTTGTCTTTCCCTATAAGGCGCTTTTCACACTAGAGTCGCATTTTGCGCGGTTTGTCTATGGATTACCGGGCAGACTGTGTGAAAGCTTTCATACACTACTAGACTTCTGACCTAGTAATCCATAGACAAACCGGGCAGGATGCGTCCAATCTGTAACGTGCCTAACTGGCTGAGCTAACTGGCCAAAAATACAGGATGCCAATGTGAAATCCTGCCCGGAAGTGAGATATCCAACATGGCAAACTGATTTGTTTATTGTTTGTATTGACAGGAATCCTTCTTCACGTGGGCTTGCGGAGTACGCGAGGAAGGTTGTGCCCTTGCCATAGAAGGTGTATCAGCTCGCACCACGCTGTTCGTGCCACATCTCCCTGAGAGCTACGCAGTGTGGTCAGGTCCTCTGCTGACCTTGGAGGACTTCAAGAAGATCTACCGCGTGGATGAGGTGTATTACGTGGAGCAGGTGATGCAAACAATATTATTCTCTTCTCCTCTCTTAATCAGTCCATTATGTCCACTGCTGAACAACGGTCTCCCTCATATCTCTCCAGGCTTCTCTATCCTGATGGGTCTGCTGCATCCAATCACCAGACTGTGACGTTTTCCCACCGAGAATAGAATCGTTGTCATGGAAAATAAATTACTTTAACGAATACTTAGTTTGCTATTCTTCTATTGTAGCAAAAATGTTCCAAGGCGTATTTCTAGCAAAAATGTTTTGGCGACGGGAGATTGACTGCGTTTTTATCCATCGTTTTGAGATCTCGAAAAGAACTAAAACGCTGAAGTGGGCGTGGGCAGGGGCCCAGGGCATGTTGCCAGATTCATGACCAATTATGGACCAAGAGGATAGTGGAGATCTCAGGAAGACAAAGGAAGTAAAGAAAGGCCTCCAACACTATGGTTAGACGAAAGACGAGTTAAAGAGGATTACAGGGCTGGAAGTCTCATCACCACGGTGATTCTTACCTACCGAATATCGGTAATATTTGTATGAAGACCTGTCAATCCAAGATGACCGCAAGTGAACAGCTGATTAGTCTTCATACAAATATTACCGATATTCGGTAGGTAAAAATTACCGTGGTGATGAGACTTCCAGCCCTGGTCTGCTGATTGCGGCAAACGTCACATGTACAGGGCTGGATGTCAGCTACGTAGTGTTGTATCGTGTTGCGTTCGCTTTGGGCTACTGAAAGGAAGTGGCGATTGATATTGTTTTGAAAAGACGATTAAATTTGGTTGAGAGCAAGTCGCGGAAACACCAAGTTCTCATAGTTTTGATGTCGACTGCAAAACGATGAATGTGAGTAGTTTTGAGAGTTGCCCTTGTTGTGATGAGAGGAGGTATCTAATCTAATCTAATCTAAGCTGCAAAGATATATACCATTTAAGATTTATATTAAATGAATTCCCACAGGCAGATATGTATAATTTCGCGCTAACACATGCCGCATGTGGACCTACAATATAAAAACCCAATCTCAAATGAACATAAGCCTTGCAACTCTTGCCGTCCTTCCCTGAAACAGGGGTGACATTGGCAAAGTGAACCAATTTTTTACAGTATGGGTGGTCAGCCGCATAACAACCTATAAGTCAAGGAACATACATAATATAATATATAATAAGGTCTTTATTGTTTTTTATCAATATGTACAAAGTATTACAATAAAAATAAATTTTAAAAATCTAATTACAATAAATACTCCCCAAAGTAAGCATAGCTTGTGTTTTGGGGAGGAGATGTGACAATGACAAATTACATTTTAAAAATCAATAAAATAACAATATATACATTGACATAAAAAACTAAATCACAAAACCAATTTTACTTTAACAAACCCCAGCCGCCAACATCACAGATCAACCGCCATTTCTTTCTATCCTTACATACTTCTTTCATTTCCTCCAGTCATAACCTTCTTCATACAAGCTCTTCTTTTATTATGACTCTGGATATTCCATTCATTCGCAATTTCGGATATTTGGTCCATCCATACCTTTCTCGGTCTTCCTCTACCACGACATCCATCTATTCTACCAACATATACTTTCTTCGTCAGTCTTTCCTCATTCATTCTCTCCATATGCCCAAACCATCTTAACAAACTTCTTTTAATCTTCACTTTCACACTTTCTCTTGCACCACATTCTTCTCTTACAAAATCATTCCTCACCCTGTCACTCCGTTTTTTCCCAATCATACTTCTTAGAAAGTCCATTTCAAAAGGTATAAATAAGGATATTTCATCAAAACATACGCCATCAATAGAAGAAGCTGAGAATTTCAAGCCTGCTTCTTCGAGACTACGACTAACCATATTGCGCCATCTTGGGTAGATTTGCGGGGTGGCAGGGGTTGTGGTAGGCCGACAGAAAGGAGGGGGGTGTTGATCAATAAAATAACATTACTTGAAGCGGCATACCTCAATCCTCTCCTCTTCTATACTATCTATAATCTATAATCTATCTATAATCTAAGCTGCAAGGTTATGTAAGCATTTAAGGCTCATATGAAATGCATGCCTACAGACAGGCACATGTAGGTTCGCGCCTACACATTCTGCATGTGTGCATACAAATAAAGAAAACCTCACATGGACATAAACCTTGCAACTCCTGCCGCCGTTCCCTGAACGGGGTGGCATTGGCAAAAGTGAACCGATTTTTACAGCACGGGTGGTCAGCCTCGTACCAACCTATCAGTCAAGGAGCTATATGTATATATAATACGCCGAGTATAAACTAAACTTTTTTTTTTTTATAATAATTTATTCAACAAAACAGGAAAATACATTAAAATATATAAAACAATAATAAAAATATATACAATTGATGTTGTACCTTCCCAATTACAATGTTGACATTAAATATAAGTATTAAAAATAAAAATAATATAAAAAAGAATATAAATATAAATACTAATGACAGTAAGATATTTTTTCATACAATGTTGACATTAAATATAAGTATTAAAATAAAAAAAAAAGAATACAAATATAAATACTAATGATAGTAAGATATTTTTCCTCTTTTTATTTCAAACACAAAATATAAAATATAAAAACCTATTAAAATAATCATGATAACCGTAATGACACCAAACAATAAGAGATAAAAACAGAATTACATATATCAAATCAGCCTTACATTCACTTGAACATGCCAATATTTTTAATTATAATTTTAATTTTAATTTTTCCCACTCACTAATACCTACACACTGAAATTCTAGTCAAAATTCAATTATATTTCATGAACACGTTTCTATTATTATTACAATTACAATTATTATTACTAAACGTTTAAACTCAATCATAGTTTTTGCCAAAAAACATATAAACTTGACAGCGCTTGTAGCGAGTGTTTTGGTTCACATGTATTTTTTGAGAAACGTTATAGTTTAATGTTTAGAGGTATTTTCCATACAGCTCGTAGAGAGCCCTGTCTAAGTAAAAATAGAACCCGGAAAAGTCTACCTCAAGGAAAAATCGTTATTACTGCGAAAAAAATTACATCTTATATCGACTGGTTTGTAGTCTAGTGCTTAACGCTGCGAACTCGAATTTCAAAGGGTTTGATTCCCGGCAGAGCAAAGATAACATCATTTGATTTTCAAATTATGCTCTTCGCTTGGTCTAAAAATTCATCTGCCTTTGTCACCCCTGTTACATGGAAGGACGGCAAGAGTTGCAGGGTGTATGTCCATTTGAGATTTGGTTTTTATGTTGACATTGTTGAGGTTCACATGAGGCATGTGCAAGCGCGAACTTGTACGTATCTGGTTGTGGGAATGCATGTAATGTGAATCTCCAATGTAACATATCTTTGCAACTTAGATTAGATTAGATTTAGCGAGATCACCAGCTGCTGTCACATGAAGTCCATTCAGCCTCACAGCAATCGAGTCTCGCTTGTGTGATTTGATTTGTCATTACTGATAGTCAAGCTTGAAAATGCCATTCGGCGCTATGGCCAAGCAGTCAAGCCGCTAATCTCGACTAAGCGTGTTGAAATAAAATAGCACTTGATCGATTTCCGTCAGGCTCCTTGACGATAGCTTTATACCTGGTTCAACAAATGTCATCGGGTTATTATTAATTAATAATGATAAAAAATACCTATTAATAGACAATGTTAAACCCTGTTTCTGAGCAGGCAAAACAAGTTGGTGAATTGCAGTCCTATCCTATTCACAAATTCTTTACAAAAATGGGATTTATAAAGTTTTAATTATTTTTGCGTGTGTGTCTTTTGCCACTTCTGAAGTTCTTAGTTACTGAGTGAAAGAGAATCCTGGATTCAACCAAAGGCGCACCCTTTGACCTTCACATGATACGATAATGAGTTACAGTAACCAAAACAAATATTCATCGAATGGTCGAACTTAGATAAAAGGCAGCGTGGCAATAACGCCGAGTGCATATTTACCATACCTGCCATACAAACTGAAAATTAGAATCGCTCCGCCAGGCTCATACTCGATACCGTCATATATTTTAATATTTCAAAGAAATTTGAAAAAGAGTACAAGAAATTACAAGGTAAAATGATGGTAATAAAGTAATATTTAATCAAAAAATTCACTTTAAAAAGAAGGGATATCAGGATATGTACAAAAGAGATTAGTTCAGTTTCATTCAACAATTGTAGACTGTTCAGACAGTTTTTCTAGCGATGCATAGTAAATCACATCAGATATCAACTTGCGCGCAATGACAAGCTGTCGTTTACTGACGTCCTTGAGTTGCACACCTATAGCCCTTCCTTCAATCTCCCAATCCTCTTCTTTGCTTGTCAACAAATGCTCGGCTGCCTGGAGGAGGTTTTCTTGATCTGGTTGTCTTGTTGATGAAGAGTCGCTGCAACTTTCTTTCCGTTTATTTGTTGGTGGTATATAATTTTGTATGTTGTAGTCAGTTATGTCAAGGTTTGTCTCATCTTCTGTGCACGATGAGTTCTGAAAAAAAGTTTAAAATAACACTGAAATGTAAGATTACGACAAGATTTATGAATCTTTCAACTCAGCATATTTGAAAATATAATTGGTATATTTTTTGTGCTCCACCGGTATTCGAACCCACGACCTTCCATTTACGACCGGTCACCAAAGTTTTACCTTACCTTTACCAAAGACCGGTCACCAAAAGTCCATACACCCTTACAGAAACTGGGTCTTGCTTGAGAATTGGCGCTTTTTGGCGACGACCTAGCTCGTAAAAAACCCGATCGATAGCTCAGTTGTTAAAATGCTTGCATTCCATGCTGAAAGCAAGGGTTTGATCCTCGCCGAGGGTGTCAGAAATGATTTCCCGTTTCGGTGTTTCAAACCCAAAATAAATAACTGCAAGGTTTACTCAGCCTTCACAAGAAATGAGTACCAGCCCCCTCGGAAGCTGGGAAATCCTCACTTCGACTGAAGTGGTTGGCGTGAGGCCGGCTTCCTTACCCCGTAAGAATAAATAGGCCCCGAATCGCCACATGCGCCCCTGGGGGGATAGCGCAGGCAAGAAGTAACAATATATGTGTAGCTTAGTTGCGTTTTTTGAGAAATATAAAATGATAGATCCGAAACTAGCTTACAGCATTGAAGCATATTACGAAACACAAGTGTAGACATACAGAATATCCTGTTTTCTTGTTTTCTCCATCTTGTGATTCGACCATTGGTTTCGACACCCATATTCTCTCATTGATTGTTGAGGGAAATACGCTAGTGTGAACGTGGGTTACCGGGTTTTGAATAGGCCCTCCCCTTCGTGCCTGCCTCGCCCCCCTTCCCTGCGCTTGTCCTACTGCCAAGGCCGCGTGGCTTGCGGATCGATTCTGCCGTCTACAGCTCAGCTGCGCCCTCCTACCCCCTATTCATAACAACTAGAGATGCAACGAATAGTGTATTCGGTCATCCACCAAATACCGAATATTCGGCCGACTTTTCGGTGGCTGTCCACCGCCTTTCGAGTCTTCACTATCGGTTGCCCAGTTCACCCCATTAAATCCCGCGCGGCATGGCGAGAGGCTTTTCTTGGAAGCTGGAAACGTTTATGAAGAAAAGTGTAATCGCCTGCTTCCAGATAACTCTTGCTAGATAGCCTTTCGTCATCACAACCTGCCTTTTTTAGATTTTAAATATTCGTAGAGTAACAAATAAAAACGTAACTTTTTAAAATCAATTTCGTATTTAAAATGTTTTATGAGTTATAATAAAACTATACACATTCAATGAAATAAAACTAAATTTAAAAATTCACGAAATAAGCAACTCCATGGGGACAGGTGGTACGGTTCACAAATGAAACAGACTTTCTTGTTCTTGAAACAGACTTACTTGTTTTTACAACCAACAAATGTAGGATTTATTCACGAAATGCTGTTTTGTAACTCAAACTGCACCACACAATGGTAATGGAGAAAGCATCGGAATTCTCATTTCTTTACTAGTAAATTGGTATTCGGCCAAAATGTTACTATTCGGTATTCGGCCGAATAGTGAAAAAGTAGCCGAATATCGAATAGTTACCGAATATTCGTTGCAACGCTAATAACAACCCATAGAAACCATCAACCCGGTATGACGCTTCTGCACGTATCCACCAGTCTAAAGTTTTTTTTATCTATAATAATCTCTTTTGCAAATATATTAGACGGCAAATATGTAAGATTCATATTTGATTCACGCCTATGTATAATATGTACCTACTTATAAAATAAGACCCAAACCTCAAATGAATGTAAGCTCAACAACTCCTTTCGTCTTTATTGGAGTGGCATTGGCAAAACGGAACCGATTTTTATAGTATAGAAGAGGTCAGGTTCAAGATATTATAAATTACAAACAAGCGGGTTCATAAAGCTTTTTTAAAATACAGTTTAACATAAAAAAAAACAATCAAATACATGCAACAATTTGACGCATAAGTGAACGCCTGCAGAGGGTATAACACTGTCTACACCACAGATCACTGGTCTACACTCTACCCGATACTTACCTACCCTCGAATGTCATAATGACATTCGAGGGTAGGTAAGAATACAAACACAAAATGGCGGATATGTACGGAAATAAACTCACTCATAAAGTTTAATCGTAAAATCAAAGGCGGAAATTTAGATTTCTTTGTAGATATCTATATCTATAAAGAAGGATGTATGTATGTATGTATGTATGTATGTATGTATGTATGTATGTATGTATGTATGTATGTATGTATGTATGTATGTATGTATGTATGTATGTATGTATGTATGTATGTATGTATGTATGTATGTATGTATGTCCCCTATAGACTCATAAACCGCTCATCCGATTTTGACGAAATTTTCAGGAAACATGTAACATATTCTTAGAACGAATCCTGTGAAGTTTGATGGTGATCAAATAAACAGTGGTTCTCAATTCTCGATATTTCAGCAACGAGGTCGGTAAATTTCGAAACCACCCAATAGAAGACGACCATTATATTCAACTACAATACATAATCTTTGTTGCAAATATACATTTACATTAAAGATTCATATAAAATGCATGCTCACAAGTAGACACATGTAAGTTCACGCTTACAAATGCTGCATGTGTACCCACTCATAATTTAAAATCCAAATCTAAAATGAACAACCCAGTAACTTTTACTTTACGCCAACTTGAAATGGATGTTATTCAGCTCTTGAGTGGATTGACACTCATTTCTTATGAAGGCTGAGTAAGACTTGCCGGTATTTTATTTTGGGTTTAAAATAAACACTGAAACGGGAAATAATTTCTGAAAACTTCGGTGGGATTCTAACTCGAGATCTCGGCATGGAATGCAATCTTTCTATCTATATCTATAAAGAAGGATGTGTGTATCTATGTATGTATGTATGTATGTATGTATGTTCCCTATACTCATAAACCGCTCATCCGATTTTGACGAAATTTTCAGGAAACATGTAACATATTTTTAGAATGAATCCTGTGAAGTTTGATGGTGATCAAATAAACAATGGTTCTCAATTCTCAATATTTCAGCAACGAGGTTGGTAAATTTTGAAACCACCCAATAGAAGAAGACCATTATATTCAACTACAATACATAATCTTAGTTGCAAATATACATTTACATTAAAGATTCATATAAAATGCATGCTCACAAGTAGACACATGTAAGTTCACGCTTACAAATGCTGCATGTGTACCTACTCATAATTTAAAATCCAAATCTAAAATGAACAACCCAGTAACTTTTACTTTACGCCAACTTGAAATGGATGTTATTCAGCTCCTGAGTGGCTTGACACTCATTTCTTATGAAGGCTGAGTAAGCCTTGCCGGTATTTTATTTTGGGTTAGAAATAAACACTGAAACGAGAAATAATTTCTGACAACTTCAGTGGGATTCTAACTCGAGATCTCGGCATGGAATGCAGTTACTCTACCAACTAAGCTATAGACCGGACTTTTTACAAACATGGTGGATCGATATCGGTTTGGTTAGGGGTAAGCAACCTGCGGCTCACCAGCCACATGCGGCTCTTTGGGTGTGAAGTTACGGCTCTTTAGCTTCATACGCAAATATAAAAAAAACACAGAATTATACTTCTGATCGAAAAAAACTAAATCGTTCTGAATCGATTAACGATCTCTCCGCTACTTGTACTCGCTTTTCACCCTCCCCCCGCCCCATCGACGCTATTTATTGTTGGCAAAAAAACATTTGTGGATCTTTACAAATCCAAATCCAAAATAAGATATGTATCATTTGAGATTCACATCAAATGCATTCCCATAAGCAGACACGCATAATTTCGCGCTCACACATACCGCATGTGGAACTACAATATAAAAACCCAATCTTAAATGAACATAAGCCCTGCAACTCTTGCCGACCTTCCCTGAAACAGGGGCGACATTGGCAAAGTGAACCATTTTTTACAGTATGGGTGGTCAGCCTCATACCAACCTATAAGTCAAGGAAAAGCTTTGAAATTTGTAAATTGTAATTTTTGGCTCTTCCGACTCAAAAGGTTGCCGACCCCTGGCCTAGACAAAAGTTCCAAATTAAAAAATGTTATTCAAGTATTCCAAGTTGAATTTTAGAAATGTAAGAAAGCTTTTATATCCCGCACTTATAAAAAATACGATAAACGAAAGTTCGTAGGTCACAACTAGAAGACTATATTGAAATATATTATTATTATTAAAACCTTTTATTGAAACATACTTTTAATTAAAATATACATAATATAGTTGTTTTTTCAAAAACCGCATTTCTGTAAAATTATATACTCACCACAAATTTAAAGATCGTTTTTTTCTCGGCGGTTAAACGTCTTTCTTCTATGTGACAATGGTCCAAACGCAAAAACGCAAACGCAACTAAGCTACACATATAGTGTAACTTCTTGCCGCGTTATCCCCGAAGGGGTCGCATGTGGCGAGTTGAACCTATTTATTTTTACAGGTAAGGGGGCCGGCCTTACGCCAACCACTTCAGTTGAAGTGGAGGTTTCCCAGCTCCCGAGAGTGCTGGTACTCATTTCTTGTGAAGGCTGAGTAAACCTTGCCGGTATTTTACTTTGGGGTTTGAAATAAACACCGAAACGGGAAATCATTTCTGACACCCTCGGTGGGATTCGAACCCGAGCTTTCGGCATGGAATGCAAGCACTCTACCAAGATAAACAAAATGTTTGCCTTTTACCTAACCCGGCCGTGCGACTTACAATTTTGTTGTCAATAGAAAATGTTCCGTGTGCACTACCTAAAACTTTCACTTATTGAAATAATGGATAGAGCACATTTTAAATGTGGGGAAAAAATGTGAATTCACTTGGCCGGGATAAAGACAGGACAGGGAGTCAAAAATTCAACATAAATTAAACACTTTTATGGAGATAGTTGAAAAAACACTTAAGTGCATCATATTGTATGAAGCATTTTCCCCAACTGCATACGTTTCACAGTGCGGTTACATTGAAAAATATTCCTGATTGTTTGGAATACATTTATTTCTTCACTTTGCTCAAAGAGTATAGTGAATTTTATAGATTAGTTCTTTAATTATATGATTATAAAATTTAATTTATTGTTTATATTCTTTTCTTGTATAGGTCAATATGCATCTGACCAACTATAAATAGAAAATGGTTCACTCTGCCAATGTCACCCCTGTTTCAGGGAAGGTCAGTTATGAGTGTTGAAAATTGATAAATAAGACAGCTTGATTGTGCGAAGTTGCAGTTTTTTTATTTAATTTCTATATAAATGACTCTTGAAAATGACGACAGTCGAAAGTAGGTACTCGAGGATAAAATAACAAATATTAAAAAAAGAAAAATACTTACGTTTTATAAGAAATTCAATAGATGAAGATGAATTTTCACTAAGTAAATGCACAAACCTTTATAAGTTAAAGGTTTTTCGTTTCGATATCGAGGTAGAATTAAATTATAGCCCAATGTAATGAATTCGCTGCAGATTGTATTAAAAACTTTATAAAATTGGATCAGCAATTTGAAAAAATCGAAAGTTCACCAAAAACAGCACGAAAATGTTCTTGAAAAGCAAAAATATATTTACTAGTAACAGTGAAACCCGTGTGCATGTGTGAGTGAACATTCGAGTTGAGTGGTGGAATGGGAACACGCCCCCCCCCCCCAGCGTGGGCGATATTTTAGACAAAAAGCCGCTAAATTTTTTAGGGGGTCTACCAGACCCCCAAAATTTTTAAATCTATAAAGAAGGGGTCTATGAGTAATAAAAGCTTGGGAACCTCTGGTATAGATGCTAGAGAAAATATGTAAGAAATCATTATTGTTGAAAATTTAATAAACTTATTTTTGACGTAAAAATATATTGAACATTTCGTACATAAGTTTTGAATAAAATAGTTATTTATGCCACTGCCAAGTAATGATAGTCTTTTTAACACGAGTGCTAGTTTGTGCCATGAGGCGCAGCCGAATGGCACAATAGAAAGCACGAGTGTTACAAAGACTAATTACGTGCAGTGGCATACAATACTTTTTCTACGACCATGAGAGAATTAACAAAATAGTGAATAATAGTCATTATAATGTACTCGTCCATTTGAAGTAATTAAAACCTTACCTTTGTCAAAACGTGTGATTTATCATTCCCTTCGATTATCTAATCTAACCTAAGTTGTAAAAATAAATTATATTTAGGTTTCATATTGAATTCATGCCCACAAGCCGACACATATGTATAAGGTCGCGCTTTTACATCCTGCATATAAGCTTAAACATTCAAACCCAAAACTCAAATAAACATATGCCCTGCAGTTGTATTGGCAGGTGAACCAAATTTGTACAGCATAGGTGATCAACCTCATACTCACCTATTAACCAAGTAACTTTTTGAGTTTGTTTATTTTTTGCGGTGAAAATTTTTGTATTGTTTTCCTTTCAAGCCTTTTATTTTCCATTGAAAAAATGAAAGCTTTATTTGGAGCAATCCGATAAATAAATTCGATAAATTTTAGCACTATTAACAATTTTTATTTGACTCTACACATAAAATATACTTATTTATTTTCATCTGAACAGGGCTGAAAGTCTCATCACCACGGTAATTCCTACCTACCGAATATCACTAATATTGTATGAAGCCTAATCAGCTGATCGCTTGCGGCCATCTTGGATTGACAGGTCTTCATACCCCCATACAAGGTTGACATTTGAAATTAAAAAATGGTTCCAATTCTGACAATGCGCATGCGCACATGTTCATTTTAACACGGTTACCGGTTGCATAACGTAACATTATGCAACGGGTGTAGAAATGTATGGCATTGTGATTGCGTTAGCCGTTTTGTAATTAGTAAATTACCAAATGGGAGTAGAAAAAAATATATTGTACAGCGCCCTAATGTAAACTAAACACACACCTACTTTCATTAGCAGTTTAGTGAGTTACTCAAAAGTTAAAGTGAGAGTGAATTACATGCGAGTATACGAGTATATTATCTACTCTGATTGATTATTATTTATCTAAATTTAAAAGGCTAAAAAAATATTATTAACACATTTTTCATCGTTTTTTTAAGTCTGTTATTAAAAAAAACCCCCGTTTGAAAAAAGAGTGACATTAATGAAAAAAATCATGCGTGTTAAATAATTTTTTATCTTAATTTTAAAGTTAGTTTTTTTATATTACTTAAAAAATGACGCCACAAAAAAATATTTAAAAAAACTTGTTTTTCTTACTTCTTTTTGCCCGCATTTTGTTGTTTTGTATTTTGGAAAGATTTTTTTTCTTCATAATTATAGAATGATACAAATTCTAGTTTGTGGTGTGATTTTTAATAGAATAATATGAATAGTTTTTGTGATAATATGAAAAAAACTGTTTTCAAGAATTAAATACGTTAATTAGTTTCAGTTTTTTCAGTCATTCGCATTAAGGGGGGGAGTCTGGTCTGCAGATGATGGCAAATGATGTATGAGTACCAAAAGTGACGTCATTCTTGTAAATACCAATTTCTACAAAATATAATGTGAGTAATATAACATTATTAATTATTAAGCTCATCCATTATTACAGCAAGAGGGGGGGGGGGGGGGTCATTAGATAATGACTATAGGATGATTGTAGGGGGGGGGGGGTCGAAAATCGGCCAAAATCGATGACGTAATTTATGGACGGCCCCTTTATTAATTTAATTTCTTGAAACAGTTTGTCCACATTTTCTCATAAACTATTCACATTATTGTGTATACTTAGTTTTTGGTCGCATGAGGCGAGTGGAATCTATTTAATTTCACAGGTAAGGGGGCTGGCCACTTCAGTTGAAGCGGAAGTTTCCCAGCTCCCGAGAGGACTGGTACTCATTTCTTTTGAAGGCTGAGTAAACCTTGCCGGTATTCTATTTCGGGTTTGAAATAAACACAGAGACGGAAAATAATTTCCAACACCCTCAGTAGGGTTCGAACCCGAGCTCTCGGCATGGAATGCAAGCACTCTACCAACTGAGCTATTGACCGGACTTTAAATTAAATTAAAATTAAAAGCCCTAGCCGGCAATATTGCAATTCAATCCCCTTTTTTTCCTTCCTTGCATTCTCTCATTTTGTTGACATTTTCATGCATTCTCTCCTTTTGTTATGAATCTGAATATCCCATTTTTTCGCTTTTTCAGAAATTTTGTCTATTCATACATTTCTCGGTCTTTATCTGTAATGTAAAATGAAAACAACCTACTTACTGCCTTGCTTACATTGACGACCGCATCATTATCAATCTCAATCTCCAAAGATTCATCAGCTGAGCGGGGCCGAATCAACTGTTTCACCTTCACCTCCCAGGAGCTGAGCTCACCACACAGCTGCTGGTTCTCCACTGGAATCTGCTGTCTTCTTTTCATGAAAATTTTGGAGCGCACCTTGCTTTTCAGGGACGTCCACACCTATAAGAGATGCATGTTATATTAAAAAAATCAATGTCACTTACACAGGCAGCGTTTGTAAGCGCAAACTTACATGTGTCTGCCTGTGGGTGTGCATATCTTTCCAACTTAGATTATAGATTATTATAGAAGTCCCAATTAACGGCAAATGGGGTTCGGATTCCCTAATCATGACAAAAGAGTCTGCCAGCGACCATACCATGTTGTAAGCACCGGTTCTCGTCCGATCACCGAAGTTAAGCAACATTGGGCGCGGATAGTACTTGGATGGGTGACAGCTTGGGAACATTGGTGTCGTTGGCATTTCTTGGACCGGTCCATAGTCCAGTGGCAACACTTCGGACTCGTAAATGGAAGGTTGTGGATTTGAATCCCGGCGGAGCACAAAAAATATACCAATTATATAAATATGCTCTTCGCTAGGTTGAATAATTCATAAAAAAAATCTTGACCAAAGACCGGTCACTAAAAAGCCAGCCTTACGGCAACTGGGTCTTGCTTGAGTATTGGGGCTTTGTAACGAGGACCATGCTCGTAAACCACCTCTGCGGCATTACAACAAGTGTCATAGTTAGAGTCTCTGAAATCTAGGGTGTCTCCTGCACAGCATTTCTTAAAACTTAAAAAAAAAAAAATTACGCAAAGAAAAGTGTAGGTACTTTTTGCCACTGGATTACTGTTTTGGCAGGGCCCGCACGGTTCAGCAGTTCCATCAGCCTGTGCCACTGCTGCGCCTGCTGTGCCCTGTTGGTGCCGATGATCTTGCCCACGGCAAACTCCTTGTGCTGCAGCATGTAGTCCACCAGCATTTTTTGTTGGCGAACATTTGCCCGAGCGCACCTCCTCAGCCTAGATGTTGCTGCACTGAAGACAGGAACATTTTATGTTTAATAGTTTGTGCATTAGCCATTGATCCATATAAAAGACAGACATGGTTTACAATCTGAATCTAAATCTAAGCTGCAAAGATTTGTATCATTTGAGATTCATATCAAATGCATTCCCACAAGCAGACATGCATAATTTCGCGCTTACACATGCCGCATGTGGACCTACAATATAAAAAACCCAATCTCAAATGAACATAAGCCCTGCAACTCTTGCCGACCTTCCCTGAAGCAGGGGTGACATTGGCAAAGTGAACCATTTTTTACAGTATGGGTGGTCAGCCGCATACCAACCTATCAGTCAAGGAATACAAGCAATTAATACATTCAAATATATAAAACAAATAAACTCTAAACAATTAAAAAACTACAAAATATATTTTAAAAAATAAATAAATTTAAAAGCCTCAGCTTTAACCGCCAGCATTACAGATCAACCGCCTATTCTTTCGATCCTTGCATACTTCTTTCATTTCATCCAGAGCCATAACCTTTTTCATACAAGCTCTCCTTTTATTATGACTCTGGATATCCCATTCATTCGCTATTTCGAAAATTTAGTCCATCCATACCTTTCTCGATCTTCCTCTTCCACGACATCCATCAATTCTAGCATGCATAATAACTACAAAGTTAAAAATCGCATATAAGACGAACGTTATAAGAGAACTTACTTTATTCTCGACGTTTTGTTAGCGACGTAGCTAAAATCTTCAGAAAACACCCTCTCTGCACGACGACTGAGGATGAACATTGAACAAGTGATATTAATGCAATAAATAAATTTTAACTTTGTAGTTATTATTTTTGTAAATATGTCAAATGACTGTAATTCCAACCTAAACCTAACAATAGACATGGTAATAACCGTGCCATGAAACACAATGAAAAAATGAGACGTAAGATTTCAACTTCATACGTCAACAAGAGACATGAAGGTTTGCCTAGAAGCTGATTATAAGAAGACCTCGTTCGGATGAAGAGGACGCCCTAGGGTGCACTCTTTTTTTGGCACACCAAACGGCTCTGATGCTCCAGCTATATCTTTTATGTTGATCTATGGTATGATAATGGTAGGAGTATGATCATTGAAAATTCATTAAAAGAATCACAAATCACATTAAGTAGTTATCTGTAATCTTTACAATAATCGGCTCACATGATTTGACAGAGACAAGATTGTGAAGTCACACAGCCGGGTTGCTAGGGAAAGGCCAAGAAATATTTGGTTATTGTTTGCTAAAGATGGCAGTCCCACACAAGGCTGATGTTTATAAATACCAAAGTCCTTCCTAGCTGCGATTTGCGAATGCAATGCATGATTAATCATTACATATCTACTACAATTGATGGAAAATTACGGAGTCTTCATTATTTGGCAATATTTTCATGAAAATACAAAATATTCAACCCTAACCTCATTTTCGCGCCACTTCTTGCTTGTCTATTTTGACAGATGACAGTTCTTAGGGATGGGCAAAATATATCGATATATCAAAACTGCCGATATTTTTTTTAAAATATCTTTTTTTTGGGACCCAAAATTCTGACCTTTGGAAAACGTATGCCTACCCCCACCCCCCGTCGACGACTATTTTGGGACAAAATGTTTGTGCGACTGTTTTTTTGGGCCGAAATTTTGACGTCCTCCGTCAGCGACCTATATTGAGAGTAAATACTTAATGCTCAGCATTATTTTGAATTTAGAACTATTTTCTCGGCGAGCAAAAGTCACACATGTATCGAACTGTCGTCCTTAGCAAGCAGTGACAAGATATTTGTATGTATGCATTTTCCCTAGCAACCCGACCGTGTGACGAAACAATTTTGTCCATGTCAATTCACATGAGGAGACCATTCAGATTTTTTTGTCGTGATTGGATATTCAAATATTTTTTTGGACGATCAAAATCAATATTTACAAATATTTTAGGTTTTGATCGTCCATGAGTCTAATTTATGTTTTTCTTTAATTTAAGATATCTGAAATCCTCGCGAGCAAGTCGCCCTCGAAGCTTCTGACTTTAGTAAGTACTCAAGATAAAAGAAGATAATTACATTAATTTTATTTGGTAGTCAACACTTATGCAAAAATAAATGATACAAGAGATAAACCATTATGTAAAACCAATTCTGGCCATTCCTGGTGGAATGGGGACAGTGTTACACATTACAAAAATCGGACATTCACAAAAAATGAGAATGTGCCCTGGATCAAGTTAAAGTTTTTATTTCTTTTGGAGGTTCGACGCGCCTCATGCGACTCCACATTCGGAACAACGCAGTCACAAGTCACATTGTACTATGTGCAGCTGTATCAATAATCTAAGTTGTAAAGAGATAGGTACATTAACATATTTAAATTCATATTAAATGCATGCTCATAAACAGGCTCGTGTAAGTTCATGCTTACAAATGCTGCATGTAGGTATACTTACAAATTAAAATCCAAACCTCAAATGAACATAAATCCTGCAAATTTTGCCAACCTTCCCAGAAACAGGGGTGACATTGGCAACGTGAAACATGTTTTACATCATGGCTGATCAGCCTCATGCCAACCTATAAGTCAAGGAAGCTAAATTGCATATTTTATCATAATCATCACTCCGCTCCACTGCAGGGAAAATCTTGTAGTAAGTACTTACATAGTTTCACATAATTTTTGCTAAATTTTCCATGTTAAATGTATATTTTCCATGTTAAATGTATATTTTCCAGTTAAATGTATATTTTCTTGTTTTTTAGAAAGGAAAGAATTCCGACAGTGGTTTGCTGACAGAGGATGCTAATTTTGAGGGAATTGACAAGTGAGTGTGTTGTTTTTACATAAATAGGTACAGCAAACCCGGCAATTCCAATTTGTTGTGGGTGTACAAAAATGGTTTTTAAACTTGTTTTGAAGCAAGTTTAACAGTTAACTTTAAATAAAATAGACAATCAAAGTTTATTTGAGCTGTGTGTCAAATGATTTATACTTAATTGATTCAAAATTTGTACTAAATGAAATTTGTGTGAATGAATTTCAAGGTTCATTACACTTTTTTTGGTTAAAAGGAATTTTTGTGGGAGAACTTACATTATTCTCGACTTTCCATTGGCAAGGTAGCCAATATCTTTACGAGGCACCCTTTTTGCACAACTATTGAGGATGATCCTTGGCATTAATTATAATTTGTGAATTTTTCAAACGGCCATAACTCCAGCTTACACTTTACCTTTCACTGTGGAAACAACCAAGACCTAAAATCAGTTTGTTTTTTTACATTTTGCTTAATTGAAAATTAAACATACAAATTAGTGCATAAAATGCTTTAACAAGTATATTTTTTGTTTCAGATTTGTTGTGGATAATGCCACACTGTACCCAATTATATCTGAGCTGTGAGTAATGAATCATTCCTATCAATACGTCTTCATATTTTTATTTAAAAAAATAAATGTGGAAAGGAATGCAATCCACCAACCTATTTTGCCTGGCCAGTTGTCTTCATGCAAAAGCAGAAGCTTGTGTGCATGCAACGGCATCTGTTGAACCAGGGTCGAAGTTATGGTCAAGTGGGCTAGACGCAAGATTCAAACCAACGTTATCCGGTTCCAAATACGCTAGTCGAATATGCGCCTCTACCCCTCGGCCATAGCACCGACCATATGCTTCTTTTTCTGCAATTAGACTATTTAAGGAGTTAGTTGTACTAAGTATGCAAATATTAAATTTGTAAACAAGTGCAGTTTGGTTCTGTGTGCTAAGGCAAACAACTTAAAGAGCCCTTAAAAAATACTGCAAGTTGGTTTTGAAAATTAAAAAAAGACACTGAATACCACGCAAAAAAAAGGACACTGAATACCACGCAAAGTAAACAAAAGTTTTTACCAAAATGTGAGATGAATGTGTTTTGTGAGCCACATAAATAATTTACTATTTTGATTTTTGTACAAAAACTGATAAAATACTTCTAGCCTTCTCACGTACCTACTTTTTCCTTGTTTTCTCAGTTTAACCACTATGGTACTTTATTAAATTAACTTTACAAATATTGCGTCCTGACCACAATACATTTCATTTAACTTTATCTTGTTCCTTTTCCTGTTTAGGCGAGTTATCAAGACTGATTTGGAAATAGAAGTTATGCGATATGTGGTCAAAGTTTCTTCAGACGCTCATAAACAAGTAAGTTAAGAAAACAAAAACATATACAATGCATAAAACCGGTTCGTAGTCTAGTAGTTAACGCCTCGGACTGGTAATCGGAACTCTTTGCTGGATTGAAAAAATAATTTCTGTAACTGTTTCTGTTAGCTATTCTCTCACCATTCCACTATGGGAGGAGGGGGGATAGAGCCTCTGCAGAGTTGCCTTTATTCCTTCCTATCTTTGCATACATCTTTCGATTCCTTTATATCCAACACCTTTTTCTTACATTTCCTTAGTTTACATTCACTTTGTATACCTCATTCTTTCACAATTTCATCAATCTGATCCAGTCCTCCTTTACCCGCTTTTCCATTCACATTTCCCCTGTATATAGGTACATTTTGTCAGTCTTACATCATACAGTTGGTGTTATAGCCGCGGGGATCAAGACAGGTTATTTGGATTGGATAACGCTGGTTCGAATCTCGCGACGATAACTTCGACCCTGGTTCAACAGATGCCGTTGCATGCACACAAGCTTCTGCTTTCGCATGAAGACAACTGGCCAGGTAAAATAGGTTGGTGGATTGCATTCCTTTCCACAAATCTATTTAAAAAAAAAAAAAAAAAAAATTAAAATTTCCTAGTATTTGAAAAAAAAAATCCTCCCCCGGGAATCAAACTCACCACCTTTTGATTACGAGTCCATAGACCACTAGACTACGGACCCCTCAATATATCCATTGTTTCTAAGAGTATACTCCTTTTCTCGTGCATAACTTTAATAATAAGAATTTATATGACAGCTAAATGAGGGCGTTGTTACGAACTTCAAAGTGATAATATCAATGGGTATTATTTTGTTTTTCTTCAACAAAATAATTCTTAAATTTGAGCAATTTGTCTGATAACATATAGAACTATCAGAATTTACAAGATGGCGATGTTAGTTCTGATTTTCACATGTTCAGTTTGGTCCGTGTCGATCGATACACTTTGTTAGTCTTTCATCATTTATTCTTTCTACGTGCCCAGACCATCTCATCACATTCTGTTGTACCTTTACTATTACATCCTCTTTCAGCTTACATTTCTCTTTTATACCTATTCATTCTTAATAATTTATGTTAAAAATAACTTAATAATAACCGGAATAAATTAAATCCTTTCTCATTTGGATTGTAGGTAATGTTGTATGCGGCACCTGACGTGACTGAATACCAGTGTGAGAGTGTGTTCTTGAACTGGTGCTACGAGAAGGGAGGGTGTCGCCATGTGTCCTACACCTGCATCTGCGGCTCGGGAGGCAACTCTGCCATCTTGCATTATGGACACGCCGGGGCTCCCAACACAAGGACTATAAAAAATGGTGACATTTGGTAAGCCCATCTACAATCTGTTATCAAAGTTGTAAAGAATTATTACATTTAAGATTCATTCATACAAGAAGACACATATAAGTACGCGTTCACACATGCCGCATGTATACTTCATACATAATAACCAACCCTCATATGAACATAAACCTTGCAACTCCTGCCACCCTTCCCTGAAATAGGGGTGACATTGCAAATGTACTCCATGTATTCCATTATGTTTCAGTTTGTTTGACATGGGCGGCAACTACGCTGGCTATGCAGCTGACATCACCTGCTCTTTCCCTGCAAATGGGAAATTCAGCGAGAACCAAAAACTGGTGTACAACGCAGTCTTGGCTGGGAGAAATGCTGTCATTGCGTAAGACAATATTTTAATCAGCAAGTCTCTTGATTTATAGGTTGGTATGAGGCTGATCACCCATACTGTAAAAATGGTTCACTTTGCTCAATTTAACCCCTGTTTCAGGGAAGGTCTGAAAAAGTTGCAGGAGCTATATTCATTTTCAATTTGGATTTTAATTTGTAAGTACACATGCAGCATTTGTAAGTGCAAACTTACATGTGTCTGTTTGTGGGCATGCATTTCATATGAACTTTAAATGTTTATTTATCTTCGCAACTTAGATTATAGATTATAAATGTAATCAAGAGTACCACATAGTATTTGTTTGTTTTAGAACTGCTAAACCTGGAATGCTATGGCCTGACATGCACTTGTTGGCCAACAAAGAAATGATGAAGTATTTGCGTGATGGAGGGCTCTTGATTGGCGATATAGATGATATGATAAAGGTGAGCAGTCTCATGTAACTTGATGATGGTGAGTGGAATCACTGCAAGGACTTTGATTATTTGCATTTTTTATAACCTTCTTCTTCACAAGTACTTAGTTAGTTTGCATCCATCCTTGTCTTATCAGATTTAAAGACGCTTTATAAATGCATAAAGAATCAATTTAATTAGACAGGTAAAGGAGGCAACCTTAACAAAAACAGGGCTGAAAGAATGATTGAAGTCCAATCGACATCAAATTTCAAAATTTTGTTTTAAAGGACTTCACACAAAATTCAATATCAATGGTATCGAATCGAATCGAGGTATCAATCATCAACTAATCTCTTTTGACGGTTACATAAATATTAAAGGAAATTCAACTTCAAAAATCTATGTTGAGGTTTTTACACAAAATTTGATTGACATCAAATTTCATAGGAACCATTCGAGGATGTTTCTAAAAAAAATATGAAAATTCCATTGAGCCGTTTAGGAGTCCATAGGGAACATGTATTTGTACATTTAACTTGACGAGTATATATTACTCACTTAAATAAAAGAAATCCTAAAGATAGAAAAATAGATATTTTCCTGATCTCAAGTTTTGTTTATGTGAAGATGGAAGAAGGAAGTATGAAAGCGTTGTAATTATATTCATTACAAAAAAAAGAAAATAAAACAGTGCTATACACAGAGGAAGTGTGAAAGGAAACAGATGTAAGGGACGACTGAGAAAAGTATGGAGTGATCAGATTGAGGAGATTGTGAAAGAATGGGATATACAAAGTGAGCGTAAAAGAAGAAAATGCATGTAAAAGGTGATGGATATGAATGAATTGAAAGAGGTTTATTAGGATAGGAAGAAATGGAGGCAGCTCTGCAGAGGCTCTGGCCACCCCTAGTGAAATGGCGACAGAGTTACAGTACAGTTACAGTTTAAATTAAGAAAAATTGTGGTTCTTTTTTCAAGTCAAGAAATAATTCCATGTGAAAATACAACAATATCTTCTAGGCGGGCATTCACGGCATCCTCCAGCCTCATGGACTGGGCCACTTGCTGGGCCTGGATGTCCACGATGTTGGGGGTTACCTCCCCGAGCACCCTCCCCGCCCTGAGGCCCCTCTGCACGCCCTCAGGACTGCCCGGGAACTGAAAGCCGGCATGGTGCTCACCGTGGAACCTGGCTGCTACTTCATTGATGTGGTAATGGACTCAGAATATATTAAATTTGAGGAATATTTGTGAAGTTGCTTAGTCGGGCTAAAGACTGTACAGAGCGTCATAATTTGTGAGTTCAGAAGTGTTATTCTGCTAATTTCCTTACGACCTTAAGGCTACAAGCTG
Organism: Agapetus fuscipes; assembly: GCA_951799405.1. Lineage (NCBI taxonomy): Eukaryota > Metazoa > Arthropoda > Insecta > Trichoptera > Glossosomatidae > Agapetus > Agapetus fuscipes. The sequence goes on along the minus strand of OX637340.1, from coordinate 10,970,975 downwards.
GCGATTTGTGTCCTAAAATAATGTTTACTGTGATTTTTTATCTATGGAGCTATTTTGCAAGCGCTAGCAATCTCCGACTTGTATGGATATCCAAAGTGTAAGGAATTTTCCCGAAACTGGTTATGTACAAAATAAACTCAAAAAGTGAATCATAACAAATTTTTATTTATATTTATACCCTGATTATCAGGATCCCATTTTTATTCACAGGGTCATCGAAAAAGTATTTAGAGGTGATTCAAAGGTTTTGATCTTAAAAAATATTGATTTTTTAATAGTATGAAAATAAAACTTTGTTCACACATTTTAAGCACAATTTAATTACAGAGTAGTTTTTTTTAATATAGTTATTTTAAATGTTGGCATTATTTTTTGATGACCCAGTAGTGGGTGACTTCATATAACCGAGGGATATTTTGAATGTTGGAAGTCCATAGACAATAGATAAATAATTCATATTACAGGAAAATCCTTGTACATATTATGATGATTAAATTAATGTTTAGGTATTTTTCACAAATTAATGTAATAACATAAAGTCAACTGAATCAGCTTAATAGAAACGTAAGGAAGATGCAAACAATTTGTTGGCGAAACTATTATACTCAAGCTCAACGTACTTAATAAACTATTATACTCAACGTACTTAATAAACAAAGTTTGTTTTATTGATGAAAGATTACAAAGATTATACCTCAACAATCAATGTAATAAAAATGCGGTACTTTGATTTCAGCTGCTGGACAAGGCATTGGCAAACCCAAACCAAGCCAAATTCTTCAATCTGGATAAGCTGAAACCTCTGCGCGGCTTTGGAGGAGTGAGGATAGAAGACGATGTCCTGATTACAGAAACTGGGACTGAAAACCTCACCAAAGTACCACGGACGTAAGTCAATATAAAATTCTTCTCCAATTTATACCGCTTTCTACTTTTCCTTTGTGTCACTACTTTCTCCCATGATCCAGACTGCCAGCGATCAAGCCATCCCTTTGGAAGTCTTCTCCTGGGGGTCTCCTTTCATTTGGTTCCCTTCTATTCTAATCTAGGTTGGAAAGATTTGTAACATTGGAGATTCACATTACATGCACTCTCACAAGCAGACACGTACAAGTTTGCGCTTGCGCATGCCGGATGTGAACTTACAGCATAAAAACCAAAACTCAAATGGACATACACCCTGCAACTCCTGCCGACCTTCCCTGAAACAGGAGTGACATTGGCAAAGTGAACAATTTTCTACAGCATGGGTGGTCAGCCGCATGCCAACCTGTAAGTCAAGGAACATACACAAGAAATTACGTTTTAGAAATAAACAAATCATAATATGGATAAACATTAAAATCAAATACACAGCGGCCCACAGGCCAGAACCTGCTGCCGCCGCAGCAGCACCTGCCCCTGGTGCACTACCCTGTACCCGGGCCACACATGGCGGAGCAAGTAGCACCATATTTAATTCTAAAGAAGCCCATTGCAGACATGGGTGAAACGTCCGGAAGCTCCAGATAGACCACAGAAACAGATCCTGTAAAGTAGTGTTTTTCAACCTTTTTCATGACACGACCCCCCTAGTATCAAAAAATATTTCGCGACCCCCCAACCCTTTTTTCCATTTATCTTAAAAATATATACCTACTTAATACTTACAAAAATCTACCTTAAAACTTTAAAAAATTTAAATACTTAAAAAAAAATAATAAAAGTCTTCAAGGGCGTGATGAAAATGTTATTTCAGCAAAAGACAAACTCCATGGCTTTGAAAAAATTGAATTGTGGTCATCATCTATAAATCAAGACAACTTTGATTCATTTTCGTCCACACAGTCTTTCATTGAAAAAGTCGGAAGCGAGATCAACATCAAATCATATATATCTGGTATAAAAATGGTGTTACATAATTTGAAGAAAGAATTGTGTCATGTTACTTCTCACTGCAAGAGATATCGGATAACACTCATGGGCAAAAATGGATTCTTAAGTTTTTAAATGCAGCCATAAACGAGGCAAATTTAGCAACTAAGCTCAAAAATAATCTGCTGGAACTATCTGCCGATGGGATGTTACACTTGGAATTCAAGTCTAAATACTTAGATAAGTTTTGGTTAAAAAGAAAAACAGAATACCCGGAATTAACAACCGAGGCTTTGAAGTGTTTGATTCCATTTTCTACCTCGTACTTGTGCGAGTTGGCATTTTCATCAATGGCGCGAATAAAATGTAAACTAAGAAATCGCTTACATTTGGAAAACGATTTAATACTTAATGTGGCAAAAACGGATCTACGATGGGAGAAATTAATTGCAGAAACTCAAGCGCAACCTTTACATTAAAATGAAAGAAGATAAGCAAGCACAGATGTAATCACTTTCTTTTAAAACACATTTTTAATATTAATTAAAAATACACTGCTTTAATTCACTTATTTTTTATTTAAATATGCCAAACGTTTTCGCCTAAAAAGGCATCCTCAGGACAATGACAATTGTTGATTGTCATTGTCCTGAGGATGCCTTTTTAGGCGAAAACGTTTGGCATATTTAAATAAAAAATAAGTGAATCAAAGCAGTGTATTTTTAATTAATATACAATGGACTTTCACTGTGTGAACCACCAAACCCTAAAAATAATTTTTAATATTTATTTTCTTTGTAATATGATTGATTATAGGGAAATTTTATTAAATATAATAATTTTAACTCTTATCGATTTTTCATTCAAGTCTCACAAATTATATGTTGTATAAAAAAAACTGAAGTTTCCTTGACCTCTCGCGACCCTTCTACAGAGGCTCCGCGACCCCCCAGGGGGTCGCGACCCACAGGTTGAAAAACGCTGCTGTAAAGCAACTCTCCAGTGTCAACCGCCGGCCATGTAAATCTTAAACTCCTAAAAAAAGTGTACAACCCAAGCACCATCTTTGATGCATGGAAATAAAAGATCAAAGATTTACTGTGCGATCCGCATTCTCACTGTGATCCTTTTGAAAACTTTATATGCTTTACTCATCTTTTTTTTTTTTTAATCGTTTATAACCATCTTATTTTAATTTTGCAGGGTGGAAGAAATAGAAGAGTGGATGGCCAACAGGAACTTCTTCAAAATGTGATAATCCTAATTCAAACCAAATAAAAATTTCATTTTTTTCTATTTCAACTGTAAGAAGCATGATAACAAATGTAAAATAGGGTTATTGTGTTGTATAATTAAATTTTTATTACTTTAATATAATAAATCACCAGTTAATAGGTGTGAATGAATAAAGAACAAATCTTACCTCCTTTATTCAATTTGAATGTTTACATCTGTGGTCCCCACAGATGGTCACTTCTGAATGTCAATTTTATCTTAAGCTGTGGCAGGCCGCTACCCATACGTATTTTTACTTTATAGCAGTCCGAAGGACTGTTATAAAGTATTGTATTCGTCCGAAAAAAAAAAAACGAGTTTTCAACGGAAATGAGTTGTCCTGCACCAGGACATGCAAAAAAACCTAATTTGTCGAACCTGTCCGTCCGTCCGTCCGTATGGATGTATGTATGTATGTATGTCCCAGCCGGAACTACTAATCGCAGAGACACCAATTTTTGGATTTAGAGAATTGACAATCACAGATTTTGATGGGCCGACCGGCATGGCACCAACCTGAAAATTCAAGATGGCTGCCATACAAAAAAAACATAAAATTACACTTTTCTCAAAAACGGCTCTAACGATTTTCTTTAAAATTTCAGTGTGGTCGTTGCTTAAATTGTCGCGAAGAAAATTTGTTATGGCAACACTCTTCCCAACCTACGTCTATGAGTTGCCATATGAAAGAAAAAAACGATTGTGATTATCTCGGAAATGGCTGGGTTGACAAAAAAAAAATGTTCTACAATATTACGCGCAATATTAATTTCTACAAAAATTTAAAGAATTCTTCAAAAAAAATTTTACTTAAAGTACCGTTTACACGATCTCAAAATTTTCATCGAAAATATTAAAAAGACCCATAAAAACGCAATTTTGTAAAACTTATTTTAGGTTCACAAGAAAGAAAATTTTTAAAACTTCTTTGCACTATAATTTGTTTTTCACTATTTTGAGAATTCAAGATGGCTTCCAAAGAGGAGAAAACTTCAAATGCGATTTTCTCAAAATCGGCTCGAGCGATTTTTTTTTATTTTCGGTAAAGTAGTTGCTTGATACATTCTTACCAAATTTAGGTATGGCAACATTCTTGCTAATCTGCGTTATGAGTTGCCATATGAAAAAAATAAACAATTGTGATTTTCTCAGAAGTGAAAGCGTTGACAAAAAAGATATGTTCTACAATTTTATACGTAACATCAAATTCTATATAAAAATTCAATAAAAATTTAAAAAATAAAAACATCAAGTGCCGTTTACATGATATCAAAAATTGAAATTAAAAGGCTACAAAAACCCATCAGAACGCAAAAAACTTTTATGTTTCTTAACTTAATCAGAAAAAACTTTTTTAGCACTATAATTCATAGTGAAACATTTTTCAAATTTTAGAAAATTCAAGATGGCTTCCGAATAGCTGAAAATTTCAAATGAGATTTTCTCAAAAACGGCTTCTACGATTTTCTTTATTTTTTTTGCATAATCGTCATTATAATACTGCTATGTAACAAAAATAACCATTGCCTCATAATTTTCTTTGTTTTGGGGGTTGCCATATAAGAGAAAAAAAAAAATTAAAATTTCTCGGCAGAGAAAGGGTTAACTAAAAAATAATGTTAATCAATTGAAAAGCTTTTATATATACCTACATACATGAATCATTACTTTTTTCAAAAAAATATAAAGTATAGCCACCATACAAAGTGACAAATTTTCATACAAAAAATTATTGTAATATTTTTGGTAGCAAAACGTCTAATACCCATAAATAAACCTACATAACAATTCGCTCAATCAATTGCTATACAACAACAATAAGCATTGCCTCTTAATACTCTTTGTTTTGGGGGTTGCCATACAAGAGAAAACAATATTTTAAATTTTCCCGGCAGAGAACGGGTTAACTAAAAAATAATGTTCTACAATTGAAAAGCTCTTATATATACCTACTTACATTTATCATTACTTTTTTCAAATAAATATTATAAGGTGTAGCCACCATACAAAGTGACAAATTTTAATACAAAAATAATTGTAATATTCTTGGTACTAAAACGCCTAATATAAAATACTAGGCTACGAGTCTTACAATAGTAAGTTGTACCCATATGATAATCAATCATAACTTTCCAAAATATCAATGAAAAGTATAGGTACCCACCAAACAAAGTCTTAGTTTTGATACAAACGGGATCAATGATAATACTGCAAAAAGACGATTGCTTAAAAAGATTAGCTTCATTACTTACACACAACTAAATGTTTTGTTATGAAAATTGGCTATGACCTAAACATGACCGTATTTAGTGCTATAAAGTCCTGTGCAGTCCACTGTACAATTTATTTTTTTAAATGTAAACATGCAATTTACCAAAATAATAAATGAATAATTGATTGATTTTTATTTCAATGACATGTTACTCAGACATCCATTAAATTAAATTGTGTTAAAATTGACAATAACTTTGGCAGTGTTAGTTACTTGAGCAGAGAAAGAGGAAACAGAAGACCGAGAAATCGGCTGATCCAGCCATCCCCTTCTCGGTCGGTGTTATGGCTGAGGGGGCCAAGTGGGCTGATCTTTCTAGCGTGTTTGGAATAGAACAACGTTGATTCGATCCCCGCCTGGGTCATTTGACCATAACTTTGACCCTGGTTCAACAGATGTTATTGGGTAATCATTAATTAATAATTCATTTCAATACACAAAAATGAATTATTAATTGATGATATAAGTACCTGTTTCTGGCCAGGCAGAATAGGCTGGTGAATTGCATTCCTCTTCACAAATACCCCTAACAAAATGGGGACTGAGTCACAGTTACAGTAACAGTGTTGCACCTGCGGGTAACACTGAGCCTATCTACAGCAGCAGATCTCATAGTCCCCGGGGCCTTCTCCTTCCTGCATCCCATCACACGAAGCCATTGCCGCATACATAGCTCCGAGATAAACAGTAGACTTAAAACACAATTGAGCAAACCCTACACTCAAACAAATTAAATTAAGAGTTCAAAATAAAATGATTGTTAACACGCAAGTGTGTGAGATGCTAAAGAATATCACTGCAATGTTAGCATTACTAAAATGTCCTCACTGTGTGGAATTGTGCGAGATGCTAAAGAATATCACTGCAATGTTAGCATTACTAAAATGTCCTCACTGTGTGGAATTGTGCGAGATGCTAAAGAATATCACTGCAATGTTAGCATTACTAAAATGTCCTCACTGTGTGGAATTGTGCGAGATGCTAAAGAATATCACTGCAATGTTAGCATTACTAAAATGTCCTCACTGTGTGGAATTGTGCGAGATGCTAAAGAATATCACTGCAATGTTAGCATTACTAAAATGTCCTCACTGTGTGGAATTGTGCGCACACACTCTAATTGTTTTGATCAGTCAATTTGACATTTTTAAAGGAAAAAGGAATAATTACAAAACAAATGTGTAGTTATGGGGTGTAGAAACACAACATGGAGGAAGAAAGAAAACATGGGATTTCCCATGATTCAGTATTATGCTATATTTGACAGGTCCAGCTGACAGCTTTGTCCCATAGTATGCTTAACCCATTCGCGGACACACGAAATATGAAGTAGGCTAGAAAAAACACACTTATTTCATCATCTCAAATTGTATTTTTATTATAATTTTTTTATCTATTTTTTTTTTTTTTTGACATCCAGGGACGAAACGGCTATTGCCGTGTTCTTTGGATTTCTGTAGGGACGCACGGATGCTACATGTATGCAAGTTCTATCAGAAATAGCCGTTTTGTCCCTAGTGATAACGCTTTATCACGACGGCTATTACCGTTTCGTCCAGTCCTAGACAAGCTCATAGAGCGGCTATAACCGTTTCGTCCGCGAACGGGTTAATGCCCGCTTTCCACTGTGAGCGGAGCGGACTCAGTACGGACTCCGCTCGACTAGCAACAGTAAATTTCATAGAAGTGCTTCCACCGACAGCGAGTGAGCGGAGCGGACTGAGCGAGTACAAAGAGTTACAAAAGTGGTCGCAGAGTTGAGCGGATTTCCAGCGGACTCCATACGGACTCCGCTCGACTAGCAACAGTATATTTCATAGAAGTGCTTCCACCGACAGCGGAGTGAGCGGAGCGGACTGAGCGAGTAAAAATGAGTCCGCTGTGTCATGGTCTCGGCCGCTAGTTTTCAACGGACTCTGCTCCCCCGTGCCCCCCGCGCCAACCCGCGCAGTTGCGTGACAGCGATAAAACACATCATACATGATTTACAAAAACACATCATTCATCAATAGAATTATAAGAAGATGTGCACAATCCCTGGCAATATTTAAGAAACTGTTAAAGGAACACTTACTGTCAGTGTAATGGCAAAGTTATATGTATATATGAATGTATGTATGTGTGTGTGTATGTATTTATGTATATGTGTTTATGTGTGTATCTATATGTATATGTTGATATATAATTAAAATGTATATTTAATATAAAATATATGTATTTATACAGTATCTTTTAACCATAATTATTGTAATACCACGGACTACCCATATCATTGTGCTTGCAGATCTTGTCCATCCTAAGGTTGTCTGTAAGATATCGCCATGTGCGATAAGACCGCCCATTGTACAAATGTCTCTTTTCGTTTATAATATTAATGTTATTTATTTGTGGTGTGCAATAAAGTTTATTTTTATTATTATTATCAATAGATCGTGAAAAAAGGAATTAATTTTTTCCGAATATAAGTGGCAAAGGTATTGGGGATTCACAAAATATGCATTCTCACAAGCACACATGTATAATTTCGCGCTAACACATGCCCCATGTGGACCTACAATTTAAAAATCCAATCTCAAATGAACATAAGCCCTGCAACTCTTGCCATCCTTCCCTGAAACAGGGGTGACATTGGCAAAGTGAACCATTTTTTACAGTATGGGTGGTCAGCCGCATACCAACCTATAAGTTAAGGAGCATAAACACAATGATCTAAATCTAAGTTGCAAAGATATGTATCATTTAAGATTCACATTGAATGCATTCCCACAAGCAGACATGCATAATTTCACACTAACGCATGCCGCATGTGGACCTACAATATAAAAACCTAATCCGAAATGAACCTAAGCCCAACAACTCTTGCCGACCTTCCCTGAAACAGGTGTGCCATTGGCAAAGTGAATCATTTTCTGCAGCATGGGTGGTCAGCCGCAAACCAACCTATAAGTCAAGGAACATACACAATAAATTATGTTTTTAAAATCAATAAACAATAACATGGGCATCCAAAACAATGATCTACCCTAAATTATTTTATTGATTTTATTTCTTCTAATATCAATCAATATGTATACACTATACATCAACGATTGCAACTAGCTTTATTTAAAGCATCATTAAAACCTATAAATGATAATTTAATTATTTTTGAGATGTACAAAGAAAACGTTTCCTTCTGCCCAATAGAACGACAACATTTTTTTATTGGTATTAAGCAATGAAATTATGGTTGAAATACCAATTACAGTGTGAAAATGACAAAAGATTTAAAACTTTCATATACACCTCCTGAAATTTTAAAGGCTACAACATCTTTCATAACTGCAATCCATAGTACTTCAATATCTTTAAATGAGCCCAATTTCATTTGATATAATGTCCATGAAAATATGCACGCTCAATTGTTTTAAGTTATTGGGCGATGCCGTCTCACTATAATAGTTACAATGATCACTTCAAAATAAGATTTCTTCGCTCATCTTTTCCATTTTCTGAAGAACAGCCATTCCCAAATTTACAAATCCACAAAACTATTGAATCTCATTTATAAAAAAAAAGGCAGGATAAAATCTGCGGGGTCAGCTAGTTATTTTATAAATTTGAAAATATTAAAATGTATGTTTTATTTCAAACATCTACTTTTTATGTATTAAAGCAAAATAATACATTACTTAATTATAAGGAACTTGAAGCTTACGTAGCCTTTTTTTCCCTGTTTAATTTGTTCCTGATATTCTAATGTACAATGACCATGTATTTCTCTTTTCTTTCACTGTTTAACTATATATTTTGTTTGCTCTTTTTTCTCATAAATTTCATCACATATTTTCATGTTTCTGCATTTTTGTAATTTTCTATTGATGTATTATTTTTTTATGGCTGGTCATGTATTGCACCCTCCACATGACCAAGCTGGAATAAATGCATATTATTATTATTATTATTACTTTTTATTTTTCGAAACAAAAAAAAACTTTTTTATTAATAATTAAAACGTTTGATCTGGGCGTAAGCTGCAACGAGCCGTCACACACTGTCATGTCGCCTAGTTGGCTCCGCTAAGCCCGCTGTAGATGGAAGGCAAACAACTCTTTCATCTGACTCATCTCATTTCCCGCCTAGCTCACTCCGTCGAGCTCGTTGGCTGTGGAAGGCAAATACCATTATTTTTTATAACTCTTTTGCAATGGAAGGCCAAAACTATTTCACTACGCTCCGCTTAGCTATTTCCCGCTCGCAGTGGAAAGCGGGCAAGTTGTAAGCTAGTTTCGGTTCCACTCGTATTACACCTCAATTAGTCCATTATTTACTACTCAAAATAAAATACAATGATTTTTCAAAATGAGGTAGTTTTATTAATATAATTATATGCACTTAGTATTAACATTACATTAAGGATATCACAAATGCTGATCACGTTTTTGATACATTCACTTTGGGTTTGAAGAAGTCACTGACCTTTTTTTGAGTGTTTGGATTGTCAGTGCCAACCCAGCAGGAAAAGTATTTCTGAAAACACAAAATTAATTTCTCTGAATCAGCCTTTCAATCACTGTCATTTTTTCTCTGAACTTCTGAGCTTTATTCCCAATATTCACCAATACTACTCAGACTTCCCTCAGACCTCACTAGAACATTTAGATTTGTGCGTAGGGTGCATTAATAAAAACCATTCTAAGCGCTAGTGAGGTCTTAGGGAAGTGTTGGTACGATTGGTGAATACGGGGGTGAATGTCAAGAATATTTGCAGGGTTTATGCTAGTTTGAGGTTAAGGTTATTTTATGAATAAAATGCGGGTGTCGGTGCAAACTTACAGAACTCATCAAGCTAACAGGTTTGCATAACAGACTTAGCGCTCTGCGGCAAGTGGAGCCAGAAAATTAGTCCATGAGCTGTGGCACAAGTGTTTGGTGAGCGTGCTTTTGCAGTGGCCGCTCCAAGGGCATGGAACCGACTGCCACCTGAAGTTTGAGAGATTGCAGACAGCAGTCACTTCATCTCAAGACCGATCTGTTCCCCAATTTTTTAGGCGCCCTGGTAGTGTGAATGTCACGAAACGTCCCGAGAAAACTTCTGAATAGATGTCAAGGTGGAAGGGGACTGGTGGGGAGGCCCAGACTGCAGTGGGAGGCTAGTGTGATCAGAGATGCCACACAGCTTCTCCAGGTGGCAAGTTGGGAGGACGGCTGCAGGGGACAGGAGGAGTTGGAGACACAGTATTTGGGAAGCAAAGGTTTGCTATCAGAGATGAAGAATAAAGACCCTCACCTGTAACTGCTTGCTGCCACCATGCCCAATCACCGTAGGAATGATGACCTGAGGCTGGAGAAATTTTGTGAAACGTTGCAGCTCAGAAAAACTAGAATGTTCACTGTAAGGTATTCCTGAAATGAATAAAATATCTTTTTATTACTACTGTTTACCATGCATGCCATTTAACAATACTTTTAGACTTAGGACCATAGTTAAGTTATGTGCTTCTGCATAAAAAAAACTGTTCTATATCCTGCCAGTTGGATTCAGAAATTCATAACAGGCATTAAATACCATGCATGGTAAACAACAGTTTGTATCAAAATATATGCAGAGATGAAGGTGTCGTGAGAACTGCATAAAAAAGTAACTGTTGATTTTTTCATAAATGTTTTCCTCTTTCTCTCAGCAGTTTTATCACTACGGAACTCCGGCTTTTTAGGAATCAACAATTCATTTTTCAACCCAGCTAACGGTGTTTCAAAAATTTTAATATGGTTTTACTTTAAACAATATTAAACAGATTAATTTTAAAAATAAATATAAATAAATAAATTTTTCTCGTTTTGAAACACTGTTTTATTTTCCCTTTTATTGTAAAGATTATAGATTACAAACATTTTCAGTCCTTACACCATTATCAAGTACCTATACAAAACTTAAAAAACCAAAGCAAATATACTTACAGGGCTATTCACAAAAAAAAGATCGATCATCAATTTTTTGTATAAGAAATTCACTGTAGGCTGCGGATGAGCTATGGCTTTGCTGTTTGAGAATATTACCACTAGTGTTCATAAAACTGTGTCTATCTATAATCTAAGCTGCAAAGATATGTTAACATTTAAGGCTAATATTAAATGCATGCCCACAGATAGGCACATGTAGGGTCGCGCCTACATATTCTGAATGTTCATACAAATAAACAAAACCTCACATAAACATAAACCTTGCAAATGCTGCCGCCTTTCCCTGAAACCGGGGTGGCATTGGCAAAAGTGAACCAATTTTTACAGCACAGGGGGTCAGCCTCATACCAACCTATCAGTCAAGGAGTGTCAAAGGAAAGAGTAAACCAGTGTTTCAAATAGAGAATTAAAACATTTCTTTACAGTTATTGCTTGAATTGTCAGTGTTGATATACAAACCATAAAAAATACAAAAAGGTTAAGTTACAAACCATGTATTGTTACATTTCCTCGCTGAATCAGACAACCTTTACTCAGTTCCCACCCGCTGGGCTTAAACGACAAGATCTCAGTAAAGGAGTCCCCAAGAAAAGCATTCCTCAAGTAGCCGTCCAAATAGTTATAGTTCAATTTCATCATAGGCAGAACATGTAGATGACATTTGTGGGGAGAGTTTTTGCTGAAATCTTTTCCGAGAGCCGTTCGCAATATTTTACTTTTCTCTGCGTCAGCCCAAATGTCAATTTTTAAGCTGTTAGCTATGCCAAGGAAGAAGTTCTCTTTCCCTAAAACAAGACACAAACCAAGATTGAATTTTAACTGGAATGACGGTCGTTCATCTTTAATCGTTGCACAGCAATATGATGTTAACGAAACGTTGATAATGTTGTAAATTATCCTCAGTGACGATGATGATGATGATGATGAGTTGATGATTTCTTTATAGCGCCGTTTCGTGATGTAGTCACTCCAAGGGCGCTGAAAGTACAATGTACAATGGTACAATGCCCAATGACGCCATATGCCCAACTCCCACTTCAGGCCTCTGGTTGCTGCGATCAGAGAGTTTTCGCTGGATTCTATTCTCTCTCTGAACTCAGCCATTCGGGTTCGCAGCAACCCATTCCAGGAGGGTAGTTGAGCCGCACACAAATATCCCACTCGCACTGCAGCTCTTCCGCAGTCGTAGCAAGTAGTGGAAGAAATGTTTTCATGACATGCATCTGGTTTTAAGCTATCATAGGTGGTTGACACTCTCCAGTTGCTCTCTGGGATCTGTTGTCTTGGTTATGTGAGCTGGAGCTTCTGTTTCTTGTTGGGCTCCTTTAGCATGATGGTGGTGTGATATGATGTTCACAGTGTCAATGCATGCTATCCGTATCTATAATCTCAGTTGCAAAGATATATTGACATTTAAGGCTCATATTTAATGCACGCCCACAAGCAGACACATGTATGTACGCACTTGTACATCCTGCATGTGTTTATTATATCTATAATCTACATTAAGGATTCTTATCAAACGCATGCTCACAAGCAGACACATGTAAGTTCGCGATTACACATGCCGCATATGGGCATTATAATGGTACGTCAGTACAATGGTTGTAGGAGAAAGACAAAGTTTCCAACGCTAATCTAATCTAATCTAAGTTGCAAAGATATGTTACATTGGAGATTCACATTACATGCATTCTCACAACTAGACACGTACAAGTTCGCACTTGCACATGCCTCATGTGAACCTACAACATAAAAACCAAATCTCAAATGGACATACACCCTGCAACTCTTGCCGTCCTTCCCTGAAACAGGGGTGACATTGGCAAAGTGAACCATCTTTTAATTTTTAAATAGTACAAGTATATTGTTAAGGTTTTTTGGGTTTTTGTAAATTTCAAACACCAATGTGTCCACATGCGGCATGTGTTAGCGCGAAATTATACATGTCTGCTTGTGGGAATGCATTTAATATAAATCTTAAATGATATATATCTTTGCAGCTTAGATTAGATTAGATTAGAGATGATCACTTCACACACACACACTTATGTGGTCTCAGTTATGTCAGCTAAACACTTTATTTCATATAGGCGCTGTGATATTCCAAAAGGTCCAATTTTTCTTGGTCTAGTTCTTTCTAGCACTTTCTTGTATCTACCATACTAATGTCTATTAGTTCAGTGTTTTTGATTCTTATATCTATTTATTATTTATTTTATTTATACAATATCTTATATCTACTACTTACATTATTTTATATCTATTTAACCACTTTACACTGATAATCATAACAATATTTACCAATAGTATATGTTCCACATATAATCAACAATTTATTTGGATCATTCCCTGCATTGATCATGGCTTGTTTTTTAGTTTCAATCACACCGAGAGCCAAATCAATGCTTTCACCTTGCGTGGGGAAATTATATCTCGGATTACAGTATCTAAAACAATACATAGGAAATATAATACAACAAGTCGTATAGATGGCACTGTTACTGAAGAAATTTATTACACAGTGCAAACTTCAGATTAAAGTGCAGCCATTGGTAGAAGATTGAATGTGACTGGAACTAATTTCAATGCAGACAGATAGACAAAAGAACAAGCATACATAAAACATATAATAAACGTAAGGATGATATTTTTGATGAGAGCTGTTTTTGTGTGAATCATAGGTACCTACCTCTACGTACTTTTGTCATTCATAATGAAGTCCGCACATTTATCGATACATGCAAAGCTATGACGTCACATGGTCGGGTTGCTAGATAAAGATTCATTAATAACTTGTTATTGGTTGCTAGCACCCTAGTAACATAGATTTGTGACGTTTGCCTGCCGGAATAATGCTCATTCCATATTTTTTGTCAAGTGCACTCTATTTATGTTTTTTAATGTAAATTGAAGTGGAAACCAATAAAAGATGGGGAAAAATTGTGCTGTCACCTCACCAGGTTGCTAATAATAATAATATAATATTAGGATGATTTATTTGGAAGGCGCTGTTTTTGTGTGTATCACACCCCAAGAGCCCTCTGCGAGCTTGGTCGTCACTGTAGAAAGCGTCAATTCTCAAGCAAGACCCAGTTGTTATAAGGTTGGATGGGCCTTTCAGTGACCGGTCTATGGTAAAGGTTTATGAATTTTTTAACCCAGCGAAGAGCACATTTGGAAATATAAATGGTATATTTTTGTGCTCCGCCGGGATTCAAATCCACAACCTTCCATTTAAGAGTCTGAAGTGCTGCCACTGGACTACGGACCGGTCCAAGGAATAACTTATGCTATTAATGCTAACCATATGTGTAGCATTCTGATTTTTATTTTTAGTTATTAAGGACCCATTACAATCTAAGTTGGATACACTCCTATACGACTTCAAAAAGACCACTACGCTCTGCCCTTACTGCTGCCAACAAGGTTATAGTGCCCAATAGAGCGAACACATCAAATTTTGCAGACAGAAGCTTTGAGGTGGCCGGGCCGGTTGCCTGGAACAATTTGCCCATCGGTGTTCGCGCGAACCAGCCTACCACCACCTTCAGAAAGGAACTGAAGACACTACTTTTCTCCAGAAGCCATGGCGCCCTTGAGATGGTCCTGGACCATTAAATGGCGCCACAGGAAAGAAATCATCCATCATCATCATCATCTACAATAGTATATCAACACATCAGTGCCATAGCTATGCATATAACATTTAAGAGTCATATTAAATGTATTCCCCCGAGCAGACCCATATAAGTTGCGCTTACACATGTCACATGTCTAATCTCAAATGAACATAAGCCCTGCAACTCTTGCTGGCCTTCCTTTAAATGGGTGGCATTGGTAAAAGTGAACCAAGTTTATACAGCATGGGGGTCAGCTTCATACCAATCTATTAGTCAAGGAACAGAAAATAAGAAAAAATAATAAATAAAGTGTCTTACGTTGTGTCCAGGTAGATAGTGTGTATTTGTTTGTTCCAAAATATAGGTTGGGATTCCATGAGATCTGTTGCCCTGAAATCCCCACAATGAAGGATATTTTTACCACATGGCAACTCAAACACAAGCATTATTGAACCAGGACAACTGAAATTTGAAAAAATAACAAATCATTTATACATGTAGGATTAAATATTAGTAAAAAAAAAGTTAAAGTCCATTGTAGCATGATCCCTTTTCAGAAGAAGGGATTGTACAAACATGATATTTTGACAAATTTAAAAGAATTTGAATTTCATTGGATTTTCGCAAGCACATAAAGCATACAATAAGAAAGTCAAATTTAAAGTACTTCATTCATTCAGAAATCTAAAAAAAATTATTAGTTTCTGTTTTTTTTTGTTGTTGAATTTAGACATTATTTTGAAGGATTCTCCACAAAACACATTTATGATAACAATATTATACAATATACTATGTATATATGTAATATGCAATATTTTTTTTCTCGAGTTTTTAATGTATTTAAAATATTTAAAGAATATAGAAAGATATTATGTAGATGAGATCTAGCAATGTTCTGCCTGTGACCATTCTAACAACTTTTATTTTGGACGTGCTATTTAAAAGTACAAAAGTAATGGTTGACTTACTGGTTGGCATCTATAGCAGTAACAGTGACTCCCTGTATTACAACTGGCTTATCTAATTCTAATATACTGATACAGGATGGACTCACATACAACTTCTGTTGGCACAAGTCTCCTGTAAAAAATAAGCTTACATTAAAATATATAAAAGTAGGTTGCAAAAAACACATCACTCTACGAAACACATCACACACTCGTACATGTGAGTCATAGAGAAAGCTAGCAATTCTGGATTTAAAAAAAAACATAATTGAGAACATGGAAAGCACCATTTTCTGTTTTTTTTCATTTTTGAAAAAATCTTAGATAGCCGCTTTTGGTTCTATACGACTCATATGATTATTATAAGGAAGATTAGGAAGAAATGTTCCTTATATGAGACTATTGACTATTTGACATTGTGCTAATGCTATGATTACAATTATTAGTGGTTTTAAATTTGAAAGTATAAGATTGTGTGTGTTCAAAATTTGTGCTTGTCCTTGTACCCAGCCCCTATTCCGCTAGGAGTGGCCAGTACCTCCACAGATGTGACTGCACTCTGTCCTTGCACACTAATTTCATCTCCTCGACATTCATCACTCTCTGCATGCATGCTGTTCTCTTTTTCTCACTCTGTAGATTCCAGTCATTTGCAATCTCATTTATTTCATCAAGTCATTATTTCCTCTATCTTCCCCTTCCACGCTTACTTTTGACATTCACTTTGTAAAATTTTTAGTCAATCTTTCCTTCTTCCAGATTTCCGAACCATCTCATTGTACTTTCACTCTTAAATTCTCGTTTATACCGCACTCATTCATAACCCAGTCATATTGGACCTTATTATTCAGTCTTATTATTACAAATTTAAAAGTAAAACAAGTTACACATCATTTCAATTCCCTGACGGAAACTGGAGGACTTGAACATATGTTGCTCATACACACCTGTTATTTTAGTGCAATATAACAGCTTATTGAATGACTTCTTGAGACCTATGTAATGATCGGAATGAAAATGTGTAAGAAAGTATACGCTGGCTTCAGCAATGTCTCCATAACAAAAGGCATCCACAGCAAATGGAGTCCCTGAAACAAATTTATTTCATCACAAAACTGTCATCATCATAATCTTGTAAAGGCAGTGGCTTATTGTGCCAGTCATCTGTCTGTTGGGTGCCATCCCTTGAGCTGGGAATAAGAGGTGGCATCCATGAGCCACTTCGAGTTCACGAAGTAAGACGTTCTTGAGCAACCTTATGTTCATCTTCCCATATATATAAATAAAAGACGGGTGGTCAGCTTCATCCCATCCTATTAGTCAATAAAATAATCTCTCAGAATGATTTATTGCTAAGATGTTGTTATAATGGTGCTGTATCTGATTGAGTGTCCTATTAGCTTCGTTTTCCTTTTAAAATTGCGACTCATAAGCTCTCTTCCTTCCCCTACTTTCTGCAATACCTTTTCGTTGGACTTCTTTCGACACATTTTGGATTTGGAAGAAGAATCTGTGAAAATTTCAATAAAAATCCAGAAAGTATCCACATAATCTATTAGTTTTCAACTGCCAATGCTACTATTTAGAGAATAAAAACACTTACCTTCAACCACTTTGTAAGGAGGATACGGTTTATCTTTCTTTTTCTGTCTAAAAGGAGACTTTACATTCATATTCAACATTGATTGCTTTCTACTGCCAAATAAACTTGAAGTTACACTTTTATCGGTCAAAGTTGATATTTTAGACGTTGTATATTCAACAGACATCTTAGAAATGGCACTTGCATTGGAATTGATTGAAATATTGGATTTCGTTAACGCCTTTTCAAAACTTTTCTCCAACGAATCATCACTATTACATAAATCAATAATATCTGAAACATCACATTTTCTCTCTGGCATTTCTTTATTTTTAGTATTAATGACTGAAGTTTTACTTTCCAAAGTTTTGCTATTCTTATTATTATTAGAGAAATAAGAAAGTATATTATTTCTCTGACTGGATTGCAGTTTCTCAACTTTTGCAACATTTGGTTTGTTATTCACTTTCTTCACTTTGCGAGGAGCCATATCTGTTTCTGGTGTATCTTGATTTATGTGAATATTTCTCAAAACATGACTTTTACAGTTTTTCGAGGAGGTTATGCCATTTTCTATTTTTTCATCTGTGTCAAATAATGTGGCGATTGCAGGTGAATGATCTTTCTGAAAAATTAAAACAATTCTTTTGAATACAAAAAAAAAATTGTGTCAAATAATTAAAAGAATATAACATAATTCTAAATCTAAATCTAAGCTGCAAATATATAGGTATATCATTTAAGATTCAAAGTAAACACATTCCCACAAGCAGACATGTATAAGTTTGCTAAGTAATAAGCATGTGGACCTACAATATAAAAACCCAATCTCAAATGAACATAAGCCCTGCAACTCTTGCCGACCTTGCCTGAAACAGGGGTGACATTGGCAAAGTGAACCATTTTTTACAGTATGGGTGGTCAGCCTCATATCAACCTAGAAGTCAAGGAAATATATATTCCTTATCTTATATCCATGACTTATAGTTTGGTATGAGGCTGACCCATGGAGTTATAATTCTATGGAAAGGCTATAAATTTTATTTAGTTCTAAACAACATGAAACACCAATTATTGAAGTTATTATTTTGTTGCTATGGAAACCTATCCCAATGTTTATAATCATTATAATACACAACTTTAGTGTTGTCGAGGGTATAAAAATATCTGATACTTATCATTGCTTCTGTAAATAAACATTATTATTTTGCCTCATGTTTTACTTCAAGTTTATTGACGAATAGGTTGGTATGAGGGTAATCCCTATGCTGCAAAAACTTTGTTCACTTTTGCTAATGTCGTCCCGTGTTTCAGGGAAAGGCGGCATGAGTTGCAAGGTTAATATTCATTGAGGTTTGGTTTAATTTGCAAGTACTCATGCAGCATTTATCGTGCGAACTTACACGCGTCTGCTTGCGGGGATCCATTTAATATGAATCTTAAATGTTAATTTGCAACAAGATTAATCTATTACCGCGAGTACTTAAGAGAGGTAATTACATACTTGAACATCTCTAGCTATAGAAATGGCTGTTGGATTTTCATGAGCGAAATATTTCGGCAAACGAAAAATAAATTTAATGAAAGTAGCCATATGAATAGTATTTGTAAGTGAAATATTACTTCAGATTGTGCTCGTATAGTACACTTTTGTTAGCACATTCAGAAAATGACTAGCTTGGCACTTTTTATGGAGTGTATTTGTTATTTTTATGAATAGTATTTGTAAGTGAAATATTACTTCAGATTGTGCTCGTATAGTACACTTTTGTTAGCACATTCAGAAAATGACTAGCTTGGCACTTTTTATGGAGTGTATTTGTTATTTTTATGAATAGTATTTGTAAGTGAAATATTACTTCAGATTGTGCTCGTATAGTACACTTTTGTTAGCACATTCAGAAAATGACTAGCTTGGCACTTTTTATGGAGTTTTGTTAAATTGACGGACATGTTGACGGTATGAATGTTACCGATTGACTAAATTTGTCGGGGTTATAGCCGCGTGGGCCAAGAGGGCTGATCTTTCTAGCGTGTTTCGAATGGAACAACGTTGGTTCGATCCCCGCTTGGGTCACTTGACTTTAACTTTGACCCTGGTTCAACAGATATTGGGTAATTATTATTTAATAATTCATTAATAATTAACAAAAATGAATTACTAAATGATGATATTAATACCTGTTTCTGGCCAGGTAGAATAGGTTGGTGAATTGCATTCCTCTTCACAAATCTATTTTTTAAAAAAATAAAAAAAAATAAAATAAAAAAAAAATTCTGAGTTTTTCAGAATGAGTGCGTTAGCTCAATTTATGTGAATCGAGGAATTATCTATGACTTATTTATCAATGAGGCTGACCACACAAAGGTACTGTAAAAATTGGTTCTCCTTGCCAATCTCACCCCTGTGTCAGGGAAGGGCGACAAAAGTTGCATGTTGAAAAATCTATTATACCTATATGAGTTGCAAAGATATATTACCATTTCAAAATCATATACTTAATGCTTGCCCACAAGCAAAAATATGCTAGTTTGTGTTTAGACATGATATTCTACATGGATATTTACGACATAAGACCAAAACCTCAAATGAACATAAACATGATTTATAAAAATAAAGAAAACAAATTTCCAGGGTAGAAAAGTAAATTGCAAGAACGTACCTTGGATTCACTACAAGTATTCTTCTTCTTCAATGAGAGTGTTAACCGATTACACCTTTTCTGAAATTAAACAAATATTTCTTAAACCAATAAACATTAGGATGATTTATTTGGTGAGCGCTGTTTTCGTGTGAAACACAAGAGTCCTCTGCGAGCTTGGTGATCATTATACCTATCGGCAAAGTTAAGGTTCGCAGCATTTTTTTATGTGATTTCATGCTTTAAATAAGTTTAAAATATAAAGATAACATTTATCATTTAGGAACCGGTTTTAAACAACTACTAACATTACTATAGTCTACCTGACATATTTTAGGTGATTTCTTTTCACTTCTGGACCTCAAAGGTGAATGTAAAACATCATATTTTATATCTCGATCCATCTGTAAGTATTTCTTCAACAATATGGATTTTAGATTTGCTAATTAAATTTTTTTTTATTTAAAAATATATAAAAGCCTTTACTTTTTTTATTTATTCTTATTCATTTTAAAAATAGCACTTTAGACATTGTTTTGAAATTTTACTTGACACCATCTTGACACCTGACATAACACGAATACAACGTCTTCTTCATTTAAAAGTAATGGAAGTGCTATAAATAAATGAATTTTCTGTGCTAGGTTATTAGTTTAGATGGCTAAAGCTACTTTGTCACAAAGGGACTCGGAATGGACGTTCATAATTTGTTTTTTTCTCAGCGAGCAAACGCCACAGGTCTATGTGACTAAGAGAAGGAAATTTATTTAAAAAGATGATGGATGTGAATTAATTGAAAGAGGTACATGCACGGATAGGTAGGCTCAGCCCCCCTTAGCGGAATGGTGACAGAGTAACAGTTATAAAAATAAGCAGTCAATTTCAAAACATTATCCAGTCCGGTTGATAGCTCAGTTGGTAGAGTGCTTGCATTTGATGCCGTGAGCTCAGGTTCGAATCCCATTGAGGGTGTTAGAAATGATTTTCCGTTTCGGTGTTTATTTCAAACCCCAAAATAAAAAGCATTCACAAAAAATGAGTACCAGCTCTCTCGGGACCTGGGAAACCCCCACTTCAACTGAAGTGGTTGGCGTAAGGCTGGCCCCCTTATCTAATCTAATCTAATCTAAGCTGCTTGGATATACCTATTCCATTTAAGATTTATATTAAATGCATTCCCACGAGCAGACATGTATAATTACACGCTAACACATGCCGCATGTGGACCTACATTATAAGAACCCATCTCAAATGAACATAAGCCCTGCAACTCTTGCCGTCCTTCCCTGAGACAGGGGTGACATTAGCAAAGTGAACCATTTTTTCACAGTATGGGTGGTCAGCCGCATACCAACCTATAAGTCAAGGAACATACATGACAATAATTACATTTTTAAAATCACTAAATTATAATACATATGTATGGACATCAAAAACTAATAGATAACAAATTTCAATTTAAAAAACCCTAGCCGCCAACATCACAGATTAACCGCCATTTCTTTCTGTCCTTACACACTTCTTTCATTTCCTCCAGAGTCATAACCTTCTTCATACAGGCTCTCCTTTTATTATGACTCTGGATATTCCATTCGTTCCCTTACTTGTGATTCATTGTGAAAATAAATAGGTTCAACTCGCCACATGCGACCCCATTGGAAATAATGCGGCAAAAAGTTGCACTATAATATGTGTAGCTTAGTTGCTTTAAAAAAAAAAAAATTTAGCCTTTTCCTAACAACTCGGCCATGTGACACCACTGCAGCTTTGTTGTCCATATGATTTGCATACACGCCATCCAGATGGCTATAAATTTTTTGTCACGAATTTTCAGTGTTCATTTTATAGTTATATTGATAAATCACACATTGTATTTTTTTTATACAGAGAGAAGTTTAAAATATTTTTTTTGGAAAAACCGTGTTTTAAAAATACAGATTATTATATAAGTATATACTTTTAAGTAAGGATATTGTAAAATTGTTTTTAAGGAATTAACATGGGTGAAGTAATGTTCAAAATAATTATTTTTATTATTTCTGTGAGCTCTGTACTTTCACAAACAACATCTCAAGATGGTTCAACATTGACAGGTAAGAATATAATTTACTAAATTCGGCTCATAAGCTTTAAAGGCTCATGGCCTCCCGCACCACAACCCTCCAGGACGCTTTGTCTTACACTGCTTCCCTCCATGGTCCTTTACTCCCGAATTTCCTCTACTTGCCGTATCCTCGGACGTCTGAATGAAGTGAAGAATAGGTATATAATGAAAAATACGATTTAAATACATACTTCTATGTGGTGTTTTGAGAAGGAAAAACATAACTAAGCTGCATACAATATGCTATTTCTTACTGCATTGTCTCAGAAGGAATCACATGTACAGATAGGATCCTATTTTATTCACAGGTAAGCGGGACAGCCTACCGTCAACCACTTCCCTTAAAGTGGGGGTTTCCCAGCTTCCGAGGGTTCGATCCTTAATTCTTGTGAAGACTGAGTAAACCTTGCCAGTATTTGTAGATACCATTGACCTACACATACCAGACTACCACCTAATGTGAGGAAAGCAAAAACTGTTAGTGTCTTTAAAGGAGGACTATAAAGACGCATCTTTACAAAAAATCTTATCCATGATTTGAGAGGGCCCTTGAGGTGTGACACACACAAAATCAGCGCTCTTTAATTATGTGTAACTTATAAATAAATTATCCTTGTATAGGTATAATATGTATTATATATATCAATTCCCCATAGCGGCTCCTTTATGGAGATGCCCAAAATAACACACACAGATGTGCTCACTGCTCTAAAAGGGTTAGGCTGGTTTTAGTGTCGCGCTGACAACACGCTGACCGTCAGCACTGACAGCCAAATATATGAACTTGTCGCGCTGACAGCTACGCGCCATTCTAAAACGCTTCCTACAAGTTCATATATTTTGAACGGTCAGCGCGACACTAAAACCAGCCTTAGATACACGCAAATCCAGCGGCCCTGATGGTATTCCAGCCTTAGTATTAAGAAACTGCGCAAATGAACTGGCTCCACCCCTTTATAAACTGTACAAATTGTCCCTTGGATGCGGTACCGTGCCTTCTAACTGGAAGGTTGCAACCGTTCATCCCATCCCCAAGAAGGGAATTCGCTCTGACCCTGCCAATTATCGTCCAATCGCAATCACTTCCTTACTTTCAAAAGTCATGGAAAGGATCATAAACGATAAGCTTATGGAATATCTGGAAACCCATAAACTGCTTAGCGACCACCAATACGGTTTTCGCCGTAACCGCTCCAGTGGTGACCTTCTCACTTATGTCACACACGTCTGGGGTCGACGCCTCGATCTTATGGGCGAAACACAAGCTGTTGCTCTTGATATTTCCAAAGCTTTTGATAGAGTTTGGCACTCCTGCCTCCTTAAGGTTATACGAGAGCTTAAGAAGGTTATTAATATCGGGACTAAAGAACCTCTTTAATTGTTTTATGAAACTAAAATCGTAATTTTATGTCAAATAACTTTGACTCATCATGATTAGATGGCGTTACTCCCCAGCGTTTTAGTTTTTATAAACTTTTGGATAAACGCTATGGCTGTGTAAACGCTTTTAGAATTCACCGGTAGGGCTTAGAAACTTTTCTTAGCCATTTTGTGTTTCTTTTTTATAATACATCAAAAAAATCCTGACTTTAAGGGTGTATGATTTCATTTTAATATGAATTTATTTGCCCGTCACGACCACCTATTATCCAGTAGCCGCGAAAATGCATCAAATCCCGCGTTTAGCTTTGAGAGTTCGTCGGTAGGAGATCGTATTGTATCTGAACCATTTTGTGTTTTTTTTAGCAATAAAATAACATGAAAGCGAAAGCGAAGCGAAGTTATACATTAATTAAAAACAAGCATTTATTTTATTTTATTTATATACAAATACAAAAAAAGGTATTCATTTTATTTGTTAACAAATTTACAACTATTCACTTTCGTTCGTGGTAACAGATATATCCAAGTATATAAGTAAATAATTATTCCCCCTGTACCGATTACTCAAAAATGCAAAGAAACTGGCATAAGGTCTCTAGAGAGCGTTTTACATTTCACAGAATTGGAATAAAACGCTACAGTTCAGTTTACACTATAGTCACACAGAAGCACACACGTGTGTGCCCTGTATTTTTACATTGCATATTTTATCAAAGTGTAGACTCCAGTGGTTGCAGACCTATACAAGTGTATTAAAATAAAATATGAAAAAAAAATATATATTTCATTTTCATTGTTTATCTTGACTTATAGGTTGGTATGAGGCTCACCACCCAAACTTTAAAAAATGGTTTACTTTACCAATGTCACCCCTGTTTCAGGGAAGATCAGTAAAAGTTGCAGGGCTTTTGTTTATTTGTGGATTTGATTTTAATATGTAAATGCGCATGCACGATTTGTAAATGCGAACTTACAAGTGTATTTTTGTGAGCATGCACTTAATATGAACCTTAAATGTTAACATAGTTTTGCCACTTAGATGATAGATTATACATTGTGATTATGTCCCAATGACTCAGTTGATAGAGTGCTTGCATTCCATGCCGAGAGCTGAGGTTCGTATCCCACGGAGGATGTCAGAAATGATTTCCCGTGTCGGTGTTTATTTCAACTCAATAATAAAATACCGGCAAGGTTTCTCAACCTTAACAATAAATGAGAACCAGCCCCCTCGGGAGCTGGGACACCCCCGCTTCAACTGAAATGGTTGGCGTAAGGCCGGCTTCCTTACCTATAAAAATACAACTTTCATTTTTCTTTTCATCTTCGTCTCCTAAATGATATTAATTTTTAAAGTTAAAAAAAGGTTTCATATTACTGCGTAGCCAGGGAATGTTTGTTGAGGCCGTGACTGCGTATGTGTTCAGTAAATATGCCAGTGTGTGTGTGCTCATGGACTTCACCCTGTACGACGGAAGACAACGCATCCAAGTGCTATATATGCCTGTATAGTATACTTTTTTGTACCATTGGATGTGTACATTGAAATAGCAACATGAAGTTTTTTTTCTAATAATTCAACTAAGTGATGGAATATATTCTAAGCATAAAAGCAGCACAAAAGATATACCATTTATATTTTAAAATTTGCTCTTCGCTGGGTTGAAAAATTAATAAAACCTTTACCAATGACCGGTCACGAAATGTCCATCCGGCCTTACAGCAACTGGGTCTTGCTTGAGAATTGGCGCTTTGTAGCGACGACGATGAAGCTCGTAAAAAGGTCGATAGCTCAATTTGTAGAATGCTTGCATTCCATGCCGAGAGCAAGGGTTCGATCTCAAAGGTTGACTCAGCCTTCATAAGAAATGAGAACCAGCCCTTCACGGGAGCTGGGAAACCCCCACTTCAACTAAAAGTGGTTGGTGTGAGGACGGCCCTCTTACCTGTAAAAAAAAATAGGTCCCGAAGCGCCACATGCGACTCCTTCGGGGATAACGCAGGCAAGAAGTTAATTTATTTATTTAATTTTTTACATGACCAAAGAGCGCCGTTTTTGTGTGTTTCACACCTCAAGGGCCCTCCTAATCATGAATTAGATATTTTAAAAAGGTGCCGTTTCAGTGCTCCCTTAAAAATGCCAACAGATTCCGAAACCCTCACTCCGGGTGGCAGTCTGTTCTACTCCATCGGCCCCGAAAACCGGAAAGCGCGATCCTCAAAATTAGTGCGTATTTGACGGCGAGACTGCATCAATCTGACAGCTTGACACCCCGCTGACCTAAGTGTCCGCCCCCTCACACTCACTTCAACGGGGGAAAATATGTCTGCCAGATATGATGGAGCCAAACCATTTAGGGCTTTAAATACCATCAAACACACACGGAACCCTCTCAGGGAAACGAAGCCAATGTAGTTCTTTCAACAGCGAAGTGATGTGAGAGAATTTGGACATCCCGAAGATCAGTCTTGCGGCCGCATTCAAAACAGACTGAAATCTGTTCAGTTCAGCGTTAACCACTAGACTAAATTACAGGCCTGAAAATTTCAAATTGCTCTACGCTAGGTTCAAAAAATGATTTCAATTCAACAAAAAAGGCCAGCCAGCAGAATTCTTTCCAGCTAAATCATTGAGCTAAATGAATTTCACTTTGAAATTCAAACAAACTTTCATATTATTCATGTAATGGAAAAAAACTTATCAGAATACTATAAAGTCGTGTGCAGCTCTCCGTACAATTCATTTCATCTGATTGAATGATCTTTCGCTGTCTTTCGCCATTTCGTTAAACTTTGCAAACTGTTTTTATGTACGTACGTATTATACTACCATAGCGTTTATGTATATACTCTTACACACACAATATAAGAGAGGGCTGACTCGAGCATCTTCGGCAATATACGATGATACACGAGTGTACCCGAAGTATGAAATGTAGCAAATACAGCGCAACCAAAAAATGTATGGAATCTTAAACAGCAACTCTAGATGGCGTTTTGATTTCCATGCATTTTTGAGAAACCAGTTGGTCCAGTTGTAACGTAAATGATTGTACTCTTTTGCATTATATAAATCTTGCTTCCATAAAACTAAGGAGATATAATATTTTTCTCCGCAGTTCATCTACCGGCCGCAGGTGACGCTAGCGACCGGGTCATTTTTTGTATGGAAATCTTTATTTTTCCAGGATAAATAGAAATCGGGGGAGAAAAAATAAAACAAGTATGGCATTACAAACATAAAAAATATCACTTCAAATCCTAAAAGGAAAATAAACCATTAAAAGACGAATGTAGCTACAATATCGTATGCAAAATTTGGGTACTTTTTAAATAATCATAAAAAATCAATGAAAAGTAAAAAAAAACAACTAACAAGTAGAAAAAATAAAACTAATCAAAATTAATGTTTTGAAATAAAAAAAAGTTAGGATTTATTCATAAGAACAGTGGAAATCTCCATTTAAGGTATCTCCGTAAATAAAATTATTTTGAATTGGTTTTTTATGGAAAAAAATACCTAATTTTACGTGTTAATTTAATTTGGAAAAAAAATGCTACCTTACCATTAAAAATATGGGCTATTTTGGTCATCAAAGTTGGGCGCGCTGACCTCTCAATCACCCTTAATTAAAAGCAATAAGTTGTACATTTTTAAAATAAAAGTATTTACTTTATTTCGAAATAAATTAATTTATTATTTGTTACACATTTCATTTTTCACAAAATTGTATAGAAAGTAACACAACGCTCCTTGAGAGCGTTTTACTTTTTATATAATTAATTGTGAATCTTCAGATAAAAGATTCAGCACACATAATAGTGTTGTATGAGTGTTGTACACAAACTTTAACAATTTATTGCATCTTGAATACAAACACGGATTTGTGTGCAGAGCATTATTTTTATTTACCAGTGCGACGTTCTGCTGTTCTGCCCTGCTTACCAAAAAGGAAGTATCTGCAAAATATTTGTTTTGAGATAATCTACTTCAAACTTGAGTTTGTTGGGCTAACTTATTTAAATTTAAAGATTTCAGTTTCAATTTTTTACCATGGTTTTTGTGAGTGACCTTTTACGTATAACTATTAAAAAATATGAAAATAAATTAACAATTCATAAAATTATAACACTTACTGCTTTTTGGTTATAAGAAAAACTAAGCATAAAAGCAGTAAGTGACAGATACGACCTACTTTTTTTCTTAGCAAATGTACAATTAAAGAGGCAGTAAGTGCTTTATTTCTGCTTAAAGTGATTTTTATAGCAATGAAACAAAGCAGGTTAACTTAAATAATTTACTTATCTAATCTAAGCTGCAGAGATTTATATCAATTCTAATCTAATCTAATGTAAGTTGCAAAGATATGTTACATTGGAGATTCACATTACATGCATTCTCACAACCAGACACGTACAAGTTTGCGCTTGCACATGCCTCATGTGAACCTACAACATAAAAACCAAATCTCAAATGGACATACACCCTGCAACTCTTGCCGTCCTTCCCTGAGACAGGGGTGATATTGGCAAATTGAACCATTTTTACAGCATGGGTGGTCAGCCGCATACCAACCTATAAGTCAAGGAACATACACGACAATTTAAATCAATAAATAATCATTTCTATGGACATCAAAACTAAAACAAATTCCAATTTTATAAACCCAAGCCGCCAACATTACAGATCAACCGCCATTTCTATCTTTCCTTACATACTTCTTTCATTTCCTCCAGTCTTTGGTAAAGGTTTATGAATTTTTCATCTCAGCGAAGAGCAAATTTGAAAATATAAATGGTATATTTTTTGTGCTCCGCCGGGATTCGAACCCACGCCCTTCCATTCTTGCCACATATACTTTCTTCGTCAGTCTTTCCTCATTCATTCTCTCCATATGCTCAAACCATCGAGTATGTAGTAGTTATGTAATATTATATAGAAAGAAGTACTTAAGCAAAATATTATTTTTTTTGAGATACGAGGTTTTGAAAGTAAGGCGACGATATTCTGACACCGCGAAATAATTTATGTTTTGCCAACAAATGAATCTTTCTAGTGGAATACCTGTATATACGTATTTTACTAAACCACAGCCACTCGTGCATTTCCGTCGATATACGAAGATATACGAGTATACCCGAAGTGTAAAATTCTCGTAACTATAGGAAATAGACCGCATGCGAAAAATGTATCGAATCTTAAACAGCATCTCGAGCTGGCGTTTTGGTTTTCATGCATTTTTGTACCTGTTTGGTCCAGTTTTAACGTAAACGCTTGAACTCCGTTACACCTAAATTTCGGACTCATAATTTTTTGGTTAAAAACGGAGGAGATATTATATTTAAAGCCAGTTCACGAATCCGCCACAGTTTATCCGTGGCGCCAAAGACTGGATCATTTTTTGTATGAAAATCTTTCTTTTTCCATTATTAATTATAAATTAGAGGAGAAAAAATAAAACAAGTAATGCATTGAAAACATAAAGAATATCACTTCAAATCCTAAAAGGAAAATAAACCATTAAAAGACGAATTTAGCTACAATATCGTATGCAAAATTTGGGTACTTTTTAAATAGTCATAAAAAATCAATGAGAAGTAAAAAAAAACAACTAACAAGTAGAAAAAATAGAACTAATCAAAATGAATGTTTTGAAATAAAAAAAAGTTAGGATTTATTCATAAGAACAGTGGAAATCTCCATTTAAGGTATCTCCGTAAATAAAATTATTTTGAATTGGTATTTTATGGAAAAAAATACCTAATTTTATGTGTTAATTTAAACTGGAGAAAAAATACTACCTTCCCATTCAAAATATGGGTTATTTCGGTCATCAAAGTTGGGCGCGCTGACCTCTCAATCACCCTTAAGGGTGATTGAGAGGTCAGCGCGCCCAACTTTGATGACCGAAATAACCCATATTTTGAATGGTAAGGTAGTATTTTTTCTCCAGTTTAAATTAACACATAAAATAAGGTATTTTTTTCCATAAAATACCAATTCAAAATAATTTTATTTACGGAGATACCTTAAATGGAGATTTCCACTGTTCTTATGAATAAATCCTAACTTTTTTTTATTTCAAAACATTCATTTTGATTAGTTTTATTTTTTCTAGATGAAAATTATTTTTTTAAACTTTTCATTGATTTTTTATAATTATTTAAAAAGTACCCAAATTTTGCATACGATCGTGTAGCTAAAATTGCATTATAATGGTATATTTTCTTTTTAGGATTTGAAGTAATATTTTTTATGTTTGTAATGCAATACTTGTTTTATTTTTTCTCCTCCAAGTAATATTTAATAATGGAAAAAGAAAGAGTTCCATACACAATTTTGACTGATTTCAGCGCCATGCGGCCGCTCCGGGAACCTTAGAAAATAATAATTATTCGCGGAGCATTGGCAAAACAAAATTTATTTCGCTGGCTTTACAAAGTTCATATTCAAGAAAATAAAACTTAACGTTGTTACTCGAATAAATCGTTTTGTCAAAATACATCAAAATTATAACGCAAACTTGAAGCGCTGTATAAGACCTAATAGGTTTTTTGTTTACGTTATGATTGAGTTAAAACGTAAAATGTCATACTACATATGTGAAAAGACATAGCGACATTGACATAATATATAACTCTAATATACCTATAACTCTGCTAACACAGGAGTTCTCGTGTTTTAAACGTAAAACATTGTTCATTTTATTATAATATATAGAAATTGAGACGCTCGTGAGAGGTGCTGCTTTATTCTTGATACATTATGTGTATGCGCCGCGGCTCAGTTAAAACGTTGACTTTCATACTTGGAGTTTAACTTTCACGTGTTCGCGTGGCTTTGAAACCAAATAATAATACTATTATTACTCTACATGGGAGCTTCCAAATTATTATAGAAATCGAAAACCTTTTTTGGAAATTGTAAATTATCTAGATGTTTATTTTTAAATGTAATTTGTTGTGTATATTCATTGACTTATAGGTTGATTTGCGGCTGACCACCCATGTTGTAGAAAATGGTTCTGCGTGTAAAACGTGTTGTGAGAATGCATCTAATGTGAATCCCCAATGTTGCATATCTTTACAACTTAGATTAGATTAGAATGTTATTAATTACACGCATACCTTGACTTATAGGTTGGTATGGCGCTGACCACACATACTGTAAAAAATAGTTCAGTTGCTCAATGTCACCCCTGTTCCAGGGAAGGTCGGCAAAAGTTGCAGGGCTTATGTTCATTTGAGGTTTTGATTTTTAATTACTAGTACACACTCAGCATTTGTATGTGCGAACTTACAAGTGTCTGTTTGTGGGCATGCATTTGATATGTGTTTTGAATGTTAATATATCTTTGCACTATAGATTGCAGATTATTATTGAACTTTCGTACTTTTTTACTGTATTTGAAGAAATTTGAAAGACATTGAATATATAAATGAATATAAGCCCTACAACTTTAGCCGACCTTTCCTGACACAGGGGTGACATTGGCAAAGTGAACCGGCAAAGTTTTGCGCTTGATAACCACAATCTATAATCTAAGTTGAAAAGGTATGTTAACATTTAAGATTCATATAAAGTGCATTCTCACAAGCACACACTTGTAAAATCGCACTAACAAATGCCGCATGTGTATTTACAAATTGAAACCAAAACCTAAAATCAACCAATCTATCAATCGAGGATCTGGTATATTTAGTATTTACTGGTTATATATATACATACATCTATATATTTTTTTTAATCAAAAAAAAAAATTGTGAAGAGGAATGCAATTCACCAACCTATTCTGCCTGGCCAGAAACAGGTATTAATATCATCATTTAATAATTCATTATTGTTTATTATTAATGAATGATTAAATAATAATTACCCAATAGCATCTGTTGAACCAGGGTCAAAGTTAAAGTCAAGTGACCCAAGCGGGGATCGAACCAACGTTGTTCCATTCGAAACACGCTAGAAAGATCAGCCCTCTTGGCCCCCGCGGCTATAACCCCGACAAAGGATAAATTACAAGGATAAATGGTATATTTTGTGTGCTCCGCTAGCATTCGAATCCACAACCTTCCATTCAGAGTCCGAAGTGTTACTACTGCACTACGGACTGATAAGATATAAAAGAAGATAAAAAGTGATAAATAAAATGAAAATATTTTTATGGCCAAACTTTATTAATACACTGGTTTGCTATCGCTAGGACCTACACTTTGAAAATATAAAAAAAATACGTACATATACAAAAGATCCGCATCGCACCCTTAATCGTAAAGAGCAATAACTCCGAAATTGGGAAAATCGATTTTAATGTAGAAACGCCATAAAAATGTGAAAAGAAAAGCTGGAATGTGACAGTCGTTCAATTTGGACGAATATGAATAGGTACATTAACAAGAATAAATAATATTAGGATGATTTATTTGGTAAGCGTTGTTTTTGTGTGTATTACACCTCAAGAGCCCCCTGCGAGCTTGGTCGTCGCTGTAGAAAGCGCTAATTCTCAAGCAAGACCCAGTTGTTGTAAAATTGGTCTTTGGTAAAGGCTTATGAATTTTTCAACCCAGCGAAGAGTAAATTTGGAAATATAAATGTTATATTTTTGTGCTCCGCCGGGATCCGAATCCACAACCTTCCATTTACGAGTCCGAAGTGTTGCCACTGGACTACGGACCGGTCCAAGAAATGCCAACAACACGCGGTGTACCTAGCGGGCACCCATCCAAGTAGCATCCGCGCCCAATGTAGCTTAACTTCGGTGATCTGTAAAGAACTTTAATCTGAGTTTATTACTAAAAGTTAAGTAAATTCAAGTGATGGTAATTGCTATACAAAATTAAAGGTTGAAATCTACTTTTAGATTCATTTCTTATATTTTGAGAAAAAAAGGCCATTTTACCGGTTTTTTGTACATTAGTGCAACAAGTCAAACATGCAAAACATCAAACGTAATTTCCCATCATTCTTATTTTTGGACTTATTGTTCTTTAATTAGAAGCGTGCGATATATGAAAAAAAATATCCACATAATATATTGTGTGAGATAGACGAAACAGTACTTTGGCATGCCTTTGTTAAAACGACAAAACATGCTCTGGGCACACGTTCCTCGTGTCGATTCAAAATGCAAAAAAAGTTAAATAATTCTAACATAGAATAATACTTGTGTCAAATCATTTCTTTTTGCAATTTTTGATGCATAACTTACTATATGAGCCATGCGGTCGTAAATACTCAACAATAGCGTTTAAACACAAGTTTATAAAAACTAAAACGCTCGCTAAGAGTGTCAAGATAATTTACATTATTTTTTATGAAACGTAATGCTTGAGTAAGAACATTAAGTTATATACTTCAGCAACGACATCTGGCCATGATCAGTCAAAGTTATTTGACATAAAATTACGATTTTAGTTTCATAAAACTTATTAAAGAGGTTCTTTAGTCCCGATATTAATAATCTTCTTAAGCTCTCGTATAACCTTAACAAATTGTCATCATTTGGACTTCCCTTCTCCTCATAGAATGGATTTCCAGCTTTCTAAAAGACAGATCTATCCAAACAGTCATCGATGGTAGTAAATCAGCCCTGCTACCAATCAATTCCGGTGTCCCCCAAGGATCCGTCTTGTCTCCGACACTTTTTCTTATGCACATCAATGATTTACTATCCTGTGCTCCTATCCACTGCTATGCCGATGACAGTACAATACATGACGGTTTCTCTTTTACAAAGCCCCCAAATAGCCCTCAAATAATCATTAGCTTCAAAGATCAATACAGATCTCAGGGCTGTCAGCCGTTGGGGCACTGACAACCTTGTAGAGTTCAACATCAAAAAGACTCAAGCATGTCTGATATCCTTAAAGAGGATTCCAAACAACTATCTTCCAACTTTCGACAATGTCTCCCTCTCTAACCATGAACACTTAAATCTTCTTGGTGTTTCTCTGTCATCAGAGTTAAAATACCATGATGCTATTGAGTCTCGCACAACTTCCGCTTTCCGGCGACTCGGCATATTATACAGAACCCGTAGGTTTTTTACTTCAGCCCAGTTATTGACTCTGTATAAATCCCAAATCCGCCCCATTATCGAGTATGGCAGCCATCTCTGGTGTGGTATGTCCAAGAAGTTGAGTGACCAACTTGATTCTGTGCAAAGGAGGGCAGTGAGGTTGATCAATGATCCTTCTCTGACATCCGATCTGCAGCCGCTCCAGCACAGAAGAAAAGTTGGAATGCTCAGTCTTTTTTATCAATATTACCACGGAGCTTGTTCTAATGAGCTCCATTCATTAATCCCTCCCGCTCGCATTTCAGAAAGGGAAACTCGTAGTACGACTCTCATTCATCCCTTTGCAGTCGATCTCAAAACTATGAGAACTTGGCACTTTCATGACTCATTCCTTTGCCAAACTGCCCGTTTATGGAATGGTCTACCAGTATCTGTGTTCCCTTCCCAATTTAATCCGGTTTTATAATCAATCAAATAAATATACTGTTTTAATTCACTTTTTTATTATTTTATTTTAAATATGTCAAACAGTTTTCGCCTAAAAAGGCATCCTCAGGACAATAACTTTGTCCTGAGGATGCCTTTTTAGGCGAAAACTGTTTGACATATTTAAAATAAAATAATAAAAAAGTGAATTAAAACAGTATATTTATTTGATTGATTATACAATGGACTTTCACTGTGTAAACCACCAAACCCTGAAAAATATTAATCCGGTTTTATTCAAAACCAACATCAATCACCACTTCCTTGCAGCGCCTCACGACAGAACCAAGAACTCAAGCAACACCTCTGCGGCACCCTTCCAGGGTGACATAGACCCCCAAGACTCTCAAGAATTGAGGAGCCTCCCGCACAGGATTCCTTAAAAAAAAAAAAAATGTATTGGTGAGGGTCGAACTTAGCCCTCAACATGGAATGCAAGCTTTCTAAGAACTGTGCCATCGATTGGATATAAAGAGAATGAAATAATAGAAATTAATTTAAAAATGTGGCATAAATTTTTGTTCACATTTTTCTACATAATATTTTTGATCATAGCTTTGCTGACTTCAAGAAAAGAAGTTTATTTTTTAATTTTTAGCAAGTACCTCTAGTAGTTTTTTCTTGCCTGCAGGTATCTATTTTAATCATTATTTTATCAAATGCATACTTAGTATGTATATAGCAATGTAGTTTACTTAATTATACAGCTGTACACAGTACAAATATGATAATTTGGTCACGAAATGGTGAAATTTATTTATTTAATGTGTTAAAATATTTACTTAATTCTACACATACTATTGTAGGTGCGTGTGATTGGTTAAATAGTAATTGCTAAGAACCTTATGGTAGTTCCACATCTGACCACAACCGTGGCGCTAAAATAAAACATTACATTGAAGACATTGAATATATATCTCAATGATTGAAGACCAAACATAGAGCTGTAGTTCAATAAAAATACAATGGAGGTAGATAGAGGGGACGCTAGGCGCTACCTACTGTATTTAGCACATCTGCTATCGTAAATCACTGTGTTTTCCTGCATGGCTTGAACTAAACATGACCGCTGAGGGAGGGTGCTGTTATGACTTTAGGGCTTAAAAATTAATAAAATCCATAGGTATTGTTTTTTTTTCCTTCTTTATCTTTAATGATTCAGCTAGCTTCATGTTGAACTATCAAAAGTGATGTTTTATAAGATGGCGGCATTGCTTCTGATTTTCAGCACATTCAGTTAGATCCATGTCAGTTTGTACCGTATTTATTTTACCTGTCATCACTGTCGGTGCCATTGGCTTCAACTTAATCTAATCTAATCTAAGCTGCAAAGATATATATCATTTAAGATTTATATTAAATGCATTCCCACAAGCAGATATGTATAATTTCGCGCTAACACATGCCTGTGGACCTACAATATAAAAACCCAATCTCAAATGAACATAAGCCTTGCAACTCTTGCCGTCCTTCCCTGAAACAGGGGTGACATTGGCAAAGTGAACCAACTTTTTACAGTATGGGTGGTCAGCCGCATAACAACCTACAAGTCAAGGAACATACATGACAAATTACATTTTTTAAAATCAATAAATAACAATATATACTTACATGCAGGCCCGGATTTAGGGCGGTTCGAGCGGTGCGACCGAACCAGGGCCCCCGCGGCCTGAGGGCCCCCAAAAGTCTTATTTATTTATCTTATCATTATTGTAAAAAAAAAATTGTATAGATTCAACTTTTCATCGCTTCCGGTTCATAACGCTACGTTTTATGCAGACAAAGACTTCAATAATACAGAAATAAAAGCTTCTCACAACAAATCTTCCGGGGCCCCACAATAACTGATTAGGGCCCCGAACATTTCAAACAGTAATAAATAAATAAAGTTTCTCCTTAAAACTAAAAAAAATAAAGGTAACCAAAGAAAGATACCAAACATGTGCCATCATAAACTCCCAGGCATGTCACATAATGGAACCTGTAGGATTATAGCAGTAAACTGCGCTATTGTTCCTACCATGGCGGCAAAACTTCCGACGCGACAGTTATAAATCTTTCACTAGTAATGTAATAAAATATAAACAGTATAAGTTTCGATACAAAAAAATAGTGTATAGCGACGGGTAATTAATGGTCGGTCTTTGCTTCCACGTATTGTTTATATTGCTTTGTCGGCAAATTTTACCTGAGAACTAGTGGGTTCCTTTAAATTTCTGTCTTTCTTTTTTAGCTTTAGAAATGCATCAAAAGATGATAGGTAGGTACTTCTTAAAGTACTTGTATAATTTTTGCCCGACAACCGGTTTCATATTACGTTGATTATCAAAACAATCAGCTTTATAATCCGTGTTGCAAAGATCTATTAACATTTAAGGCTCATATTAAATGCATGCACACAAGCAGGCACATATAATTCACGCTTAAATACGCTGCATATGTACATACAAAATAAACCAATCCTGTCATGAGCATAAACTTTCCAACTCCTGCCGCCTTTCCCTGAAACAAAGGGGGGCATTAAAAAAAACGCAACTAAGCTACACATATAACTTCTTGCCTGCATTATCCCCGAAGGAGTCGTATGTGGCGATTCGGGACCTATTTATTTTTACGGTTAAAGGGGCCGGCCTCACACCAAACACTTTCAGTTGAAGTGGGGGTTTCCCAGCTCCCGGGGGGGCGGGTTCTCATTTATTGTAAAGGCTGAGTCCGTAGCTCAGTGGTAACACTGCGGACTCTGAATAGGAAGGTTGTGGGTTCGACTCCCGGCGGAGCACAAAAAATATACCATTTATATTTTCAAATTTGCTCTTCGCCGGGTTGAAAAATTCATAAAACCTTTACCAATGACCGGTCACCACAAGTCCATCCAGCCTTACAGCAACTGGGTCTTGCTTGAGAATTGGCGCTTTGTAGCGACGACGATCAAGCTCGTAAAAAGGTCGATAGCTCAATTGGTAGAATGCTTGCATTCCTTGCCGAGAGCAAGGGCTCGATCTCAAAGGTTCACTCAGCCTTCACAAGAAATGAGAACCAGTCCCCCGGGGAGCTTGGAAACCCCCACTTCAACTGAAAGTGGTTGGTGTGAGGCCGGCCCCCTTACCTGTAAAAATAAATAGGTCCCGAAGCGCCACATGCGACCCCTTCGGGGATAACGCAGGCAAAAGGTTACACTATATGTGTAGCTTAGTTGCGTTTTTTCGCGAGTAAACCTTGCCGGTATTTTATTCCGGGGTTTGAAATAAACACCGTAACGGGAAATCATTTCTGACACCCTCGGTGGGATTCGATCTCGAGCTCACGGCATGGAATGCAAGCACTCTACCAACTGAGCTATCGACCGGACCAATAGAATCTGCAAAAAAAATAATTTAAAATCTCGTCGGGCATATGTCACAGGTCAATGTGACTAGGGTCCTTAGCAACCAATATTTAGCAACGCCATTTCTTTCACACACCCGCGGTCACTTGTGGAATGTGAAAATTAATCTATTTATTTTTAAATGTTAGGGTGCCGCCCTTACACCAACCACTTAACTTGAAGGGAGATTTTCCAGCTCCCAAAGATTCTGGTTTTAATTTCCTCTCAAGGTTGAGCAAGTCAATGGATAATGCCTAACCTAATACCTATACACTACGCAACTAAGCTACACATATAGTGTAACTTCTTGCCGCGTTATCCCCGAAGGGGTCGCATGTGGCGAGTTGAACCTATTTATTTTTACAGGTAAGGGGGCCGGCCTTATGCCAACCACTTCAGTTGAAGTGGGGGTTTCCCAGCTCCCGAGGGGGCTGGTACTCATTTCTTGTAAAGGCTGAGTAAACCTTGCCGGTATTTTATTCCGGGGTTTGAAATTTATCACTTGAATTTATCATTTAAACATTATCCATTGATGTATGAAAATTTAGAAATGTTAAAAACTAGTCGAATTCTTCTAAGAATCTTGCGAGAGTCTCAAGAGAACGATTGATATAAATTATCCAGAAAACCTTATTGAAGAGAAATTGGTAACGATACAATATAACGATAACGTTCCTTGACTTATATGTTGGTATGAGGCTGACCACCCATACCTACTGTAAAAAATGGTTCACTTTGCAATGTCATCCCTGTTCCAAAGTCGGCAAAAATTGCAGGGCTTTTGTTCATTTGAGGTTTTGATTTAAGTAATTTGTAAGTACACATTCAGCATTTGTGAGCGCGAACTTACACGTGTCTGTTTATGGGCATGCAATTAGATATGAGTTTTTAATTTAATATATCCTTGCAATTTAGAGTATAGATTATTACAGAGATATATAATCGTAAAAAAATCATTTTTTGTCCTTTGAAAAAATAGGGGTGGAAGGGGGAGGGGATTTTTTACGAGGGGAGGGGGGCATATGGGGGGGGCCCCGAGCTTGTCCCCGCACCAGGGCCCCCAGAGGGGTTAATCCGGGCCTGCTTACATGGATATAAAAAACTAAATCATAAAATCAATTTTATTTTAACAAACCCCAGCCGCCAACATCACAGATCAACCTCCATTTCTTTCTATCCTTACATACTTCTTTCATGATTAGTACTTATATTTCAAAATGCTGTAAAATAAAAATAAATCCCTGATGATCTGGAATTTATTTTTAAACGTGGCTGTGATGACCACGTTTTGCGTCATCCAGCCAAGGGGAATTTTGAATATGCAGACTCTATTATTTTATTTTTTAAATAGATTTGTGAAGAGGAATGCAATTCACGAACCTATTCTGGCTGGCCAGAAACAGATATTAATATCATCAATTAATAATTCATTATTGTTTATTTTAATGAATTATTAATTACCTAATTATTATGCTGGTAGGATTTTTCCGGGATCTATTGCCGTGGTCTGTAGGAGCTGGAGCTTCTGGACGTTTCGCCCATTTCTAGAAGAAGCTCATCGTAGAAACGTCCAGAAGCTCCAGCTCCCACAGACCACGACAACAGATCCCGGAAAAAAATACTCCAGCATCATCAGCCGGCCGTGTAAGCCTAAAACTCTTATTCAATTAATTATTACCCAATTACTTCCGTTGAACTAGGGTCAAAGTTATGGTCAAATGACCCAGGCGGGGATCGAACCAATGTTATTCTATTCCAAATACGCTAAAAAGATCAGCCCATTTGGCCCCCTCAGCCATAACACCGATTGATTTTATTTAATTATTTCAGCCCCGCAATCTTGCCCGGGACCAAACGAAGAATACAAGTCGTGCAGGAGTCCCTGCCCTGACACCTGTGAGTCTATAAAGGGCCCCCAGAGAGCATGTGCTCAGTTCCCAGCTCCCTGTCCTGGGGGCTGTGAATGCATCACGGGATATGTTAGGAACAAGGATAAAGTGTGCGTCAGACCAGAGGAATGCGGTAAGGGGAGGAGTACATTATTATTTTGCAATTTTATACTTTGCAGACAATAAGCAAGCAACTCACAATGTTTCCATTTAGTTCCTCCACAGCCCTAACAAAACACTGTGTTCAATAAATGCAGCACGGACATTGTTTGGGCAAGGGTTTTCAGTTCTTTTTTATTATGGTTTTCCCCAATCCTTAAATTTTAATATAGAACAGGGATCGGCAACCTACAACCCGCAGGTTAACAAGTGACGATCATTTGATAATTTCAAGTGAAACACTTTAGTTATGAAAATAAATTTAAAAACATAAAAAATGTATGAAATGCTTTTCTAGAACCTATACGCTCTCCAGTCGTCAACTTTTTTGGAACCTAAAAATTAAGACCTTTGAAAAGAGTATGCCTACCAAAACCCTCCCCCCCAACAAAGGTTTCCAATGCGTAATATAGAATGTAATTCTTATAGTCCATAAATGTGAACATCAAATGTAATTCTTCCAACCTCCCCATGTGACGTCACAATTTTGTTGTCAATGTAATTTGTACAGTCTAAATCTAAATCTTTAATGAAATACTGAAATTTCTCTTAATCTATTGTTATGTTACATCTATTTCAGAAGCTGGCGTGTGTGCTGGACCAAACGAAGTATACAAATCCTGCAAGAACCCATGTCCTGAGACCTGCAAGTCCATCAACACAGACGGGCCTACTCCTGTATGCTCCCTGCCATTCCCATGTCCGGCTGGATGTGACTGTGAAGAGGGATTTGTGAGAGATGAAGATGGTGTCTGCGTCAAACCTGAACAATGCCGTAAGTTTGGGATCTTTATTCTTAACTCATTGTCATCGGAAGTCATTAAAGTAACGGTTGTTTACAGTTTGAATTCTATAAGTGCTTCATTCAATTCATAATTTGTTATATTATTGAAATAATATAACAAATTATATTTCCCAGGAGTTACATAAACTCATTTGGGACTTGGGACTTATACTCTTACACTCGATAGAACACTTGAATTAATAATGATACAAAAATATACTTTGGTATTTTGTATTTTGTCTTTGTAAATAAAAGGTATAAGTAAAGTAGTGAAACCAATTATGCTTGCACCAAATGAAAGTAAAATAATTATAATTAATTGGATTTCTATGCGCCTTTTTGTGATTTACATCACTACAAAGGCGCATGTGAGCTCTAGCGGGAAAACAAGAATGCTTTGAGCATCTTCCTGAAGGCTGTCTCATCTTCCTGGACTCTCAGCCTCTCTGGGAGAGCATTCCATGCCGCTGGCCTGGCAACACGGAAAAAGCGGTTTCCGAAGACTGTGCATGACTGTCTTTTCGGCAGCTCCAACAAACTGACACAAAGTAAAGTGCTGGTTTACAAAAATACAAAAAGTTCCCGTGTAGGTGAGCGTACTGCTTAGGGAATTCGGGAATCCCAAGAGAAGTGGGAAGACATAGAGCTTGATGACTAGGTGGGTTGGTGACAGCCTATCTTGTGGCTGGAGTATGGGACTCAAGGAGGAAGACGTTGGTCAATTAGTGATCACTAAGGCTGACGAAAGAAACCAAAACCTGTTCTGAGGTATTGTTACAGAGATGATACTTGTGATGATTATTTTACACAGAGAATGTTCCAAAGACATGTCCTGGCCCCAATGAGAAGTACGCATTATGTAAGAACCCGTGCCCGGCCACCTGCAGCAGCATAGAGAGCTCTGCTCCCATCAAGCGCTGCGTTGTTCCTGAGCCTTGTCCTGCGGGATGTGACTGCATCTCTGGATATGTGAGGAATGACAAAAATATCTGCGTGCTGCCTAAAACATGCCGTAAGTATACCTTAAATATTATACATCCCAACACGGCTTACGCTGAACGTAGATGACAGCTGAAGGAGGGGCGAGGGCGCTGTAATGACTTTAGGGTGTGCTTTAGGGCATTGACTTATAATGTAAAGATCCTGAAATCATTGTAAA
This sequence comes from Agapetus fuscipes, assembly GCA_951799405.1. Lineage (NCBI taxonomy): Eukaryota > Metazoa > Arthropoda > Insecta > Trichoptera > Glossosomatidae > Agapetus > Agapetus fuscipes. The sequence continues at coordinate 10,929,490 of OX637340.1, read as the reverse complement.
GCAAATAAATACTATAGCTGTGTCAACCTACCTTAACGCAAATCTTGCTTAGTTATAAAAGGAGCAAAGATGTTCTGAGAGTGAACAGGCAAGTGTGAGAAGAACAGAAAAATTCTCTGCAATGCTACCCAGAAATTGTGCGCATTTTAATTGTCTTTTTCAATTTTGAAAGAAAAAAGGCATTACTGTGTTCTGATCCTTGTTCTACATGTGGCTTCGTCTTTGGATATGTGAGGAGTGACAAGAACTGTTTCTGCGGCAGACCACTATAAAGCGATGAGAAATACCAAATCCCTTACCTGAGTCATGACCGCATCTGACGGTAGACACTTTATAATTTGTAAATAAAATGTTGGATGTATTAAAATGTGTTTCAGCTAAAGGAGGTTGTTCCCAGCCAAATGAAGAATACAAAGCTTGTAGGAGCTCATGCCCCGACACTTGCTCGTCCATTAAAGGTCCTCCCAGGGCGTGCGCTGCCTTCCCATTTCCCTGTCCTGGAGGATGTGAGTGTGTGAAGGGATATGTGAGGAATAAAGCTGGAATATGCATCAAGCCAGAACAATGTGGTGAGTTATTAAAATAAGCATGGGTCGACATGGCTTAAAATGAATTTAGATGACAGGTAAAAAAAGGCGCTGTTATGACTTTGCGGCCTTCAAACTTCTACAATCAATGGGTATTATTTTGTTATTCCTCAACAAAATACTTCTTATAATATTTTAGCAATTCAGCTTACATCGCATAGCACTTCATTTTGTAAGTGACGTTTTTAAAGATGGCGATGTTAGTTCCGATTTTCAGTCTAATCCTGTCTAGATAGGTACATGAGAGTTAAGATGAAAAATTGTTTATTTGTGATTCAGCATTTCTAAGCAGAAGCCCTCACTTGACTGTTTTTGTTGTAACTGTTACTGTAACTGTGACTCTGTCACCATTCCACTAGGGATAACCAGATTTTTGCAGACTTGTCTCAATTTCTGCTTATCCTTGTATACTTCTTTCATAAAAAATGGGGTATACAAAATGTATGTAAAATAACGAAATGTGTGTACAGAAAGATGGATATGAATCAATTGAAAGAGGTATACAAGGATACTAAGAAATGGAGGAAACTCTGTAGAAGCTACTTCTAGAAGCCCTAGTGCAATGGCGACATAATATCAAAGTTGTCAACGACGTTAGCCATGTTGAAAGCACCGGTTCCCACAGATCACCGAAGTTAAGCAACATTGGGCGCGGACAGTACTTGGATGGGTGACCGCTCAGGTACACCGCGTGTCGTTGGCATCTTGGACCGGTCCGTAGTCCGTAGTGGCAACACTTCGGACTCGTAAATGGAAGGTTGTGGATTCGGATCCCGGCGGAGCACAAAAAATATACCATTTATATTTCGAATGTGCTCTTCGCTGAGTTGAAAAATTCATAAACCTTTACCAAAAGACCGGTCACTGAAAGGTCCATCCAACATTACAACAACTGGGTCTTGCTTGAGAATTGGCGCTTTCTACAGCGACGACCAAGCTCACAGAGGGCTCTTGAGGTGTGATACACACAAAAACAGCGCTCACCAAATAAATCATCCTAATATTATTATTATTTGACAGAAAACCTCTTTACCATATAAAAAAATGTTTTCATCCACAAATGAAAGTTGCTACCGACTTCAGTATGTTTGTAATAATAAACTGATTCAAACTGTAAAAATATTTGCCTATGCCAAGTCACCAAACATGCCTTTTTATATTATCCTGACATATTTTATTAATGGTTACAAAATAAAACATACAATGTAAGCAGGCCCGGATTTAGGGCGGTTCGAGCGGTACGGCCGAACCAGGGCCCCCGCGTCCTAGGGGCCCCCAAAGACTGAAAAATGCTAAAAATTGATGTATTTGTATTGCTTTTAACCATTTTTGACTTAAAAAGCCACGTTTCGTACAGACAAAGACATCGATAGTTGAGAAATAGAAGTTTCTCACAAGAAACCTTCAGGGGCCCCCAACGACCCGAATGGGTCTCAAAAATTCCAAAGAAAGTCTCCATTAATAGAAAAAACAATGTTTCTTAGTAAGAATTTAAAAAAAAAGCATAGGTATTGAAAGGCACCGAAAGTGAGCTACTTTACAACTCGTACGTGTCTCACAATACACCTTTCAGCATTATGCCAATAAACTTTGCTATTGTTACATCCTGGCGGCGAGACTAGAGGTTCCGATGGTTTTAAAACGATCCTTTGTTATGGTCACCAAGCGAGTAAAAACAATACAAATTCTAATAATAAATATTTTGTAGAAAAAATAGATACACAGTTTTGAACATCAATAATAATTTGCATTATGTTTAACATGCGTGAGTTTATTTTTGGAGCTCTGATAATAAAGTACATTTTTAATGAAAAAATGTATAATTTAAATATATTTTTGAACAAAAATTCAAATCTTTTTACGTCCTTTGCTGTAACGAGGCTGACCAACTATACTGTAAAAATGGTTAACTTTGCCAAGCTCACTCCTGCTTCGGGGAAGGCCGGATAAAGTTTTTAAAGATCTGACTCTATCCATATTCGTTTATACATCCGTAATTCTATACAAAGTATAATATATCTTTCTATGGCACTTAAAAACTTGGAACAAAAAAAGGTACCCTCATAAAAAAAACCTTGAGCTGTCCTTTGACAACTCCATAGCTGGGTGGAACTCAGTTTTCGTTCTGAAGCCGTGGGTGACGTGTCTCTTCTGTGTAAAATCATTAGATTAAATCCTGAAAATTGCTGTTTAATATTTTATTTGTGGGTGTTTGTGTGTGGACTGTGGATGGAGCTGAGAATGGACCTGAGATGCTGCCGGGAGAAAATAATTAGGCTGATTGCACTAAAAATAACTAATGTCGCGACAATTAATACAAACTTAAAACCAGTGGCGTGTTCCTGTCCGTGAGTAAAGCGGTTTGCACAATTATTTTTCTACCATTTGAATTTCGATTGGTTAAGGCATTATTTATGGGGATGTGGAAAGATCTTTCGTAATCTGTGCTTCGGGTCTTCCACCCATATCGGGTTTTCCCGATATTGAGGTGTACCAGGAACAGGTTATGGAGTAGATATTTCCACAAATATTGTTTTGCCAGGTTTTCTTTATTTTGGCATCTGTCTCGGGTCTACTTGGCCGGACTTGCTGAGTATCAGACGGTGCCATGGTATTGCGAATTTTGGTAGAATGATTGGGGTTAAATTAGAAGCTGTCTTCTCTAACAAAAGCAGCTTGGAATAGAGTATGGAGTAGGCGCGCGTTAAGTTTTGGTAACGGGAATGCTGAAATATCCGACCCAGTGGGGTAACACTTAGTCGAAGCTGGTGACAAGACTTCCTTTCCTTTTTCCAAGAATTAGCGTGCTAAAGTCCTGTGACGTTTCTTTGGTGAAGAAGGGGAGCGTTGAGCTTGTAATTCGATCGAAGAACCCTTCTCCAGAGGTCGCAAGTCCACTGGCTTCTCCATTGAAGCTAGCAGGCAGATTTTCTACTTAGAGGTGGGATTTTAATTCAAGTAATTATGGGGTGGGTGGAGGTAGATTTTGCATATTGTTATAATATATTATCCGTAATACATTTAGGCGCAATGTAATTTATTCATATTGTTATTATAATGTTATTTTGTAAATTTATGTAATCTGTCAAATAAAAAGACTAACAAAATTAACACATCAAGTAACTTTTCGCGATTTGCGTCCCCCCTTTTTCCTTGCTCCTCATTTTGTATACGCCCTTGAATACGTTGACTGCCGTGTTTTTTCTATACGCCGTGACCTTACCAGAGCGGGTTCTAGTAATTTCACAGAAAACCAAATCCCATTAAAAATGAAAGTCAGTTGTTTTAAAATCGGTTTTAATATCATATAGTCATTTTGCATTACACGTAACTTAAATCTCGTAAGATTTTTAATTATAATTTTGAATTTACAATTTAGTTAGAAAATGCGTATGTTCCACACCAAACGATAACGAATTTGGGTTTGCCACTAAAGTAGATTTTGAAACGGTAAAACAAAAAATCACACCACGTTCCGTTTCATTATCTTCCACACGACGAGGAGTCCTAACCTTAGCTAGACGATCACACAAATGGCCAAAACTACGATCGATCACTCCGAGGAGGCAACGAGGGAACTTTCACCTTCCAAGATCGCTGATCTATTCCCCATCAACGAGGGATTACCAGCACCAGCATTACCAGTTTCAGTACAAGCAGTTCCAGTAGCAACAAAGGATTAAGGATCTTCAACAATCTCTCTGAGAGGGAAGATCTCACCAATTGGAATCATCTGGAGAACCTTGGATGTCAAGAATGCAGGAGCACGGCCGTTGGCTCGCCTGTACCACCAATACAGTATCCGGTCTCCCCTTTCTTCATCACCAGGGAGGGGAACTCTACAAGTTTCCAGTGTTATGCTCACTAAAAAAATGATCTTTTATTTTGTTTGTGCACATGCAACAAGTGAAAGCCAGTCCGATTGATAGTTCAGTGCGTAGAGTGCTTGCATTCCACGCCAAAACCTCGGGTTCGAATTCCGCCGATGATTTCTCGTCTCGGTATTTATTTCAAACACAAAATTCAATACCGTCAAGGTTCCCGACAATTCCTTGACTTATATCCATTAAAGTTAATAAAAGTACATCAGTCAGTAAAATCCGTTTTTTTTTAAATCTACCTATTTAATTAAATTTCTTACAAACATTTTTTGAGGCGGGGTGGAAAGTTTTAGGGAGGGGAGGGGGGTAGGGGGGCCCCCCGTGATTTTCCCCGCACCAGGGCCCCCAGGGGGGTTAATCCGGGCATGAATGTAAGTAATTATTGTTTTTTGAAATTTTTACACTTTTTTACGTTTTGTGCGTGTGTGTGTGTGTGCGGTTGTGTGCGTGAGTGTGCGTGTGTGTGTGCGCATGCGTGTGCGTGCGTGTGTATGTGTGTGTATGTGTGCGGACGTTTTTTTTTTTTTTTTTTTTTTTTTTTTTTTTCATTCCCCCCATTAGTAACCCTAATGGGGGGGAGTTTATTCGTGTGTACCACTTATACAGTATACCACACTAAATATAATTTACAAAGTAATAATTATACATACATCTTTTTTTTTTTTTTTTATTTTTTTTTTATTATTATACACTACACTCTCATTTTCTTTCACTTGAATTTAATTCATATCCAAGCCGATTGGAATTTGAACCGATTTTTGTGTTGAATTTGAATCGATTGGAATTTCCATCTTTGTGTTGAATTTGAATTTTGTTAGATAGGGTTCTTGTATTGCCATTATGTCAACATTGTTTCTTGATATATATTCCAATAAATTAGCTGAAGCTTTTTTTTTTTTTTTTTGATTTAGCCAAATTAATTTGTAATATATTTACAATATTTTGGTTTCTGATCATTTTGATTAGTCAAATTTTTTATTTCTCTTCTTTTTTTTTTAAAATCAATATCATTCAAGAAATTCTTATGGGGCTTCCACACGCTTGCCAACCCATCTCAAGTCAAGCGCACAGTGTGTCGTCTAGAACATGCTAGCTAGACAAAATGAGTCCATCAGACAAAATTTTGTCCAGCTAGCATTCTAGACGACACACTGTGCGCTTGACTTGAGATGGGTTGGCAAGCGTGTGGAAGCCCCATTATAATAATTTAAATAAGAATGGCATGCAATTTTATCTAAAGCATCATGGTCTTCAAATGTGATAACTTTGTCTCTCTTATTCAAGTGATAACAATTTATCCATATGTTTTTATTAGATGTGCAGTTCTCAGTCAAGTGGCTTCCTGCACACTTGCCGCAAAACTCAACTTGACTTGTGCAAAATTTTGTTGTGTCAGTTGTGTGACCATATTTTTGGCATTTTAAGCACTTTTTAATTTGTACAAAGTCTTCTACTTTGCAGATCGACCACATCATTTTAACTTTTTGTAATAATAATAAATTTCTTGTATCCTTGTTACAACTTATTACGAGATTTTTTCCAGAATTAAACTTATTCTTGAAAATAAAAAGAGGTTTAATAATATCATCCTCCTTCAAAGAATTTTGAGTTTTAATAATTTCTACGCATTCCTGTAAATCAGTTATTTCTTCCGGAATATATTTTATGATTAAATTAGGCTGGCGTTTTTTAACAACAGTGGAATTTAGATTTTTAATTTTGTTTACTTCTTTATCCAATAGATCACATTCAGATTTTGTTTCACAACTAATTACAATTTTGTTTTTGTTGATCTTAATATTTTGAATGCCAATTTTTAATTTTGCAGGATTTATTTGCTTAAAAATTTCCTCTTTAATTATTTTACCAGAGCAATCCTTTTCATCTGATTCAATTATTATTTTATGATTTTTCACAGTATTTTTGATATCAGTGACTTTTTTATCATACATAATTTCTTTGCTCATCGAATTTTTTCTATTCCTTTCATTTTCAGAAATAATTTTATTCTTTGCATTTATCATTTCCTTGAGGTCATTTATTTCTTTAATTTGTTCCAAATTGATTGATTGTAGATCTGAAATGGCTAGGTGAATGTCTTTTCGTAAATCATTTCGTAGATTTCCTGACATTAACGTCACATTTTCTAATTTTTTAATGGCACTTAAGAAATCCATATTTACTTTGATATATATATATATATATATTTATATATATTTTTTAAATAGAATTAAACGCACAAATATCCCTTGAACGGAATGACGAACTTGGCTGCAACACTTATGTAAAGCATGGAAGGTAGAAAGTTAGAAAAAAAAAAAAAAATCGAAAAAAATTCAAATAAAATATCGTAGTGCAAACGTTCTTCCATAGAAATTTTATAAACAAAAGCAGAACGATACTGAAAAAATACATACAAACATCGATATAAATAATATACATATTTTATTTAGATCAATGCATACAAATCACCGAAAATCCAAAATATTTTCTTCAAAACCAGCAGAAAAACACTATTTTGACACAAAAATTAATTAAATAATAAATTGTGTGCGGACATGTGTGCGTGCATGCGTGCATGTGTGTGCGTGTGTGTGCGTGTGTGTATGTGTGTGTGTGCATGTGTGTGCGCACGTGTGTGTGTGTATGTGTGCGTGCATGCGTGCGTGCATGCGTGCGTGCGTGCGTGTTTGCGTTCGCATGTGTGTTCGTGCGTGCGTGCGTGTGTGTATGTGTGTGTGCGCATGTGTGTACGTACGTGTGTATGTGTGTATGCATATTGTGCGTGCGTGTGTGTTCGTGCATGCGTGCGTGCGTGCGTTCGCATGTGTGTGCGTAATTGGGTGTTTGTATGTGTGCGTGCGTGTGTGTGCGTGAGTGTGCGTGCGTACGTGCGTGTGTGCGTTCGCGTGTGTGTGCGTGCGTGTGTGTGTGTTGTGTGCGTGCGTGTGTGTGCGTGCATGTATGCGTGCGTGTGTGTGCGTGCGTGAGTGCGCGTGTGCATGCGTGCGTGTGTGTATGTGTGTGTGCGCATGTGTGTACGTACGTGTGTATGTGTGTATGCATATTGTGCGTGCGTGTGTGTTCGTGCATGCGTGCGTGCGTGCGTTCGCATGTGTGTGCGTAATTGGGTGTTTGTATGTGTGCGTGCGTGTGTGTGTGTTGTGTGCGTGCGTGTGTGTGCGTGCATGTATGCATGCGTGTGTGTGTGCGTGCGTGTGTGTGTGTGTGTGTGTGTGTACATGTGTGTGTGTGTGTGTGTGTGTATGTGTTTGTGCGTTGGTGCGTGCGTGCGTGTTTTATAGCATTTATAGCTTTACAAACACTTTTAATGGTTTGACTAAAGCAAGTAAGTGGAGTGCAGTTCCATGTACAATTTAATTGATTTCAGTATACCAAAGCGTAATTGTATCTGTTTGTGATATGTTTCAGTAGAAATTTGAAAGATTATATTTTTTATGAAAAAAAGCCTCTGGGTAACTCTATTGATATATCAGTTAAAATAAATTACACAGAATCTGCACTCGACTTTCTTTCATAAATAAACCCACTCTATGACGTAAGTAAAGCTAGAATCAGCTACCAGCTTATGCCGTTTCAATAAAAATATTATAAATCAATAATAAATCAATTTTATTCCACCGCGGTGTGTACCTGCATACTCGTACAATATGGAAATAGCCATATAAATACTGAAATGAATATAAATAATTGGATGATTTAGCAAAATAGTTACAGTAATGAAAAAAATCAAGCATGTTTATTAATTTTTTATCTTAATTATAAAGCTTGAACAACATATATAACTTAAGAATTGCCACCACAAAAAAATATTTTAAAAAACGCGTTTTTTTACATTTTTAGCTTTTTTTTCGTGTGTGCTGTATTTTGGATTTTTTTTTTTGCTTTTTAATTACAGAGCTATACATTGTTTAAGTTCCGTACTCAACATTTTTTTTATAATGTCAATAGTTTTTGAGTAAATATGGAAAAACTGAAACTACTTAATGAATTAAATTTTAATTAAATAAAAGAACACAGTTTTTCCATATTTACTCAAAAATCATTGACATTATAAAAAAAATGTTGAGTACGGAACCTAAACAATGTATAGCTCTGTAATTAAAAAGCAAAAAAAAATTCCAAAATACAGCACACACGAAAAAAAAGCTAAAAATGTAAAAAAAAAACGCGTTTTTTTAAATATTTTTTTGTGGTGGCAATTCTTAAGTTATATATTTTGTTCAAACTTTATAATTAAGATAAAAAATTAATAAACATGCTAGATTTTTTTCATTACTGTAACTATTTTGCTATGACCATAAAGTGTAAGAAACAAAAATGGCAGATTTAGCTTTTTTATAACACCCCTTAAGAGCCCTCTGCGAGGTTTGTCTTCTCTGGAAAAAACGCCAGTTACACAAGAAAGATCCTTAACTTATAAGTTGGTATAAAGCTGACCACCCATAGTGTAAAAAATAATTCACTTTGTCAATGTCACCCCTGTTTCAAGGAAGGTCGACAAGAGTTGCATATTTTATGTTCATTTGAGATTTGATTTTAATTTGTATGTACACATTCAGCATTTGTAAGCGCGAACTTACACGTGTCTGTTTGTGGGCATGCATTTGATATGAATTTTGAATGTTAATATATCTTTGCAACTTAAATTCAAAAGTTACGACTGATTATTTTTGGTTTTAATAAAATTTTAAGAATCACAGCCTTTTATCTAATTTTAGCCCTTTGACTACCAAGAAAATTGCAAATACATTTTGTAAGGAAATTTTTTCACTTCTTATGGTGGCTATAGTACTTTTGATTCACTTTTTGGAAAAAAATAATTGTGGCAATATATAAGTTGTCATTATTGTTTAACATTTCAGCTACATTATTTTTTTATTAACCCTCTAACTGCCGAGATTTTTTCCATTCTTTTTTCTTTTATATGGCAACTCCCTAAACCGAGATTATGATGAAGAAATGATTATAATTATTAGATAGCACTATTTTATAAATGGATTCACAAAAAAATGATGAAAAATCGTCGGAGCCGTTTTTGAGAAAATCGCATTTTAAATTTTCAGCTCTTCGGAAGCCATCTTGAATTTTCAAAAAAGTACAAAATCTTTGATTACGAATTAAAGTGATAAACTTGTTCTTTCTATCAAATCTAAAACAAATTTAAATATTTTGCATTTTAATGGGTTTTCGATATATTTTCGATTTAAAATTTCAGGTCGTGTAAACAGTGCTTCATTATAATTTTTTTTTTTAATTTGTTTTGAAATTTTGTAGAAATTTATGTTGTTTATTATATTGTAGAACATTATATTTTTGTTAACCCTTTGACTTTCGAGAAAATCACAATTATTTGTTTTTTTCATATGGCAACCCATAGACACAGATTAGCAAGAGTGTTGCCATAACTAATTTATTAAGTTTAAAATTAATTAATGGCATCTCTGAAATTTTACAAAAAATGCTTGGAGCCGTTTTTGAAAAAAGTGCAATTTTATGTTATTTTTGTATCGCAGCCATCTTGAATTTTCAAGTTGGCGTAATGCCGTGTTATTCATACTTAACACATGCCCAAAAAAGTTAAAGTAGCCAAAATTTGGTATCTCTAGGTCTAATGCTTTGGAAAGTGACACACACACACACACACACAAACACACAAACACACACAAACATACACACACAAACACACACACACAGCTATTGAAAGAAAGTAACAATCATTTTTTTTCACAGTCAATGTAACTCGAAATGTAAACAAAGTAACTTATCTGAATTTGTGTATGTTGTAGTTGACACTATTTTTTTTATTTTAATTTTATTTTATTGAGGAGAAAAAACTGATATAAAAACAAGAGAAATGGATACATATATTGCAAAGTGCCTTTATCCCTACAAAAAATCCCACAAATATGTTAAAAATTGAAAGTAGCTGACAAAAAAATTAAAAAAAAAAATAGAAATAGCTCTATAAAGAAGAAGAAAAAAGAAAACATTTTTTTTTATAAAAGTTAAAGAAGAGAAATAAAGAAGAGAAAAAAAAAGAAAAAAAGACAGATAAAGAAAGAAAAAAAACACAAAAACAAAAAATAAATAAAAATACAATATAATATTATATATATTTTCTTTTTCTAGTTATGACTGCCCACAAGAAAGAAGGATTTTGTTCTTCCTGCCAAATCATTGCCTGAACAGTCTCAGATTCTTGAATCAGAATTTTCTCCTTTTATTTGGAGTCCGTTGTTCCTCTGTTCCTCCGTTCTTCCTTGTATATGATGAGACACAACTTCTTCTTTGAATTTTTTTTCATAACAATTAAACTCTATTAATAAAAATTATCCAAACCAATATAGTCTAAGAGCTAGACGTATGAAACCATACCTCATCGACTACCAGGCAGAGACATGGTCAGGCTGGTAGTTTGCATCGAGTACATGATTTTTTCACAGATCTGCCTTTTCCTATCCTGGAGCGTTTTGGATGCGGCCTCTTCAAAGAGGCCCAAAAAATGGTGCAAACTACCTCATCGACTACCAGGCAGAGACTAGTAAAAAGTAATGCTCCATATTAATTACCTGCTTTTTGCATAAAAAAAAATATTCCAAACCTGGAGCGTTTTGAATGCGGTCATTTTTTTGTAAATTATAAGAAACGATCTTTTGAAGTTAGTTGTATGAGCCATGGAGATAAAGTAAAAAAATATTATACTACATACATTACTTGTAATAAGAGGATAAACATACTACAAATTTGTATTTCCAACCCTTCTTGTTCAGGAGAAAAGGGGGTAAAATGTTATTTTTTTACAATATATTTTATAACTCAAAAACAAAATAAAAAATATGATATTTTTGTACGTCAAATATAGCAACATAAATTTTTATACAATAATGACCTCTTACATATTCTTGCTATCTGCTGTAGTTTCAGAGCATTTTCCAAAAAACTTTACGGCAGTTCCCGTTTTTGGTTCAAAATTCGGTCTGAACGCCTTAGTATTTTATTTTAAAAATTTATAAAAAATACCATCACCTAGAACATGGGTCGGCAACCTGCGGCCCGCGGGCCGCATGCGGCCCTTGAGGCGTCTTGGTGCGGCCCGCAACGCACGTGCCGGAAAACTACAAATCGATTTTCAGTAAATGACAAAATAAAATCATTTATCAAGAAATTTTAAATGATAAAAATGAGCGTATTGAATGAGAACCTGATAGAATCGTGGGATTCCCAAAGTGAATTGGCGGGGATTCTACAATATGAGATTTATTTTGGGGGATAGAATTGATAGTGAATTAGGGGGAAATTTTTATTTGTAGTTCATACGTCAATTGATTAATGTTTACGATGCATGACTCACAAGAGGGTCCCAGGGGTGGGGGGGGGGAGGGAGTGCTAGTCAGCATTTGCTGAAATGCTGACCATTAGATCCGCCACTGCCCAAGTACGGCCCGCACTAAATCCCACGTAAAATATTTGGCCCTTTTACAACAAAAGGTTGCCGACCCCTGACCTAGAAGATTAAATTTCCTTTAAAATTATATGAATATTTACTATTTTATTGTGAAAGGATTGTATGTTATAGCGGTTTAACTTTTGTAACGTATTTTGATGGTTGTATATAAGTACCTACCTATCTAGCACGAGTATCTGCGTAATATTATGATGATTTCATATTATCATCATAATATCACGCAAAATATATTACCACAAGATTAACCACTATTCTGTTCAAACCTTTCACGATAAAATAGTTCATATCCATACAGTTTTACAGGCAATTTAATCTTCTAGGGGATGGTATTTTTTATATATTTTTACAATCAAACACTAAGGCGTTTAAACCGGATTTTGACCAAAAAACGGGAAACGTCGTAACGGTTTTTGGGAAAATATTTCACTTCAAAGGGTTGGAAATACAAATTTGTAGTATGTTTATCCTCTTATTACAAATAATGTATGTAGTATAATATTTTTTTACTTTATCTCCATGGCTCATACAACTAACTTCAAAAGATCGTTTTTTATAATTTACAAAAAAATGGCCGCATTCAAAATGCTCCAGGTTTAGAACATTAATTTTTGTGCTAAAAGCAGGTAATTAATGTGGAGCATCACCTCTTACTAGTCTCTGCCTGGTAGAAATGAGGTAAGGTTTCGTGCGGCCGGCTCTTACACTAATAAGGATGACCATCATACGGATAATCAAAAATTTGTGTCAGAAAATGATAGTCAGAGTTTGGATGGTTTGAATTCTTCAGTACTCATTTCATGTTTTCAGATGACACTCCCAAGACATGTCCTGGCCCCAACGAGGAGTACGCCTTGTGTAAGAACCCGTGCCCTGCCACCTGCAGCAGCATAGAGAGCTCTGCTCCCATCAAGCGCTGCGTTGTTCCTGAGCCTTGTCCTGCGGGATGTGACTGCATCTCTGGATATGTGAGGAATGATAAGAATATCTGCGTGCTGCCTAAAACATGCCGTAAGTATCCTGTAAATATTATGCAATATGGATGATGTCACCGGCTGCTTCTTCTTCAATGTGCTACAGCACAACTTGAGCAGCCTCTTTTAACTTCTGCACCCAACTCCGCCTGTCTTCTGATGCTGTTCTTGAATTCGCTATCAGCAGAAACTGAGCTCCATCCTTCTCTATTTCATCTCACCATCTCAATCTGGGCCTTTCCACTCTTTGTGTTCCTCCCGGGTGGCCGTTTATTTTTTTTTTTCAAATTCATGAGCCTTGCTAAAAAAAAGCCTAGTACTACGCTTAGCAGAAGCCGGAGCCAAATATAAATATTGAGTGTTTTTCTATGCAGGATGGTTCATCAGTCCGCCTTATGCACTACTCTTCTCGAACTTTTATTCATATTTCTTTCGGCGAAGCACTTTCCTCTCAAACACTTTGAGTGCTTCAGCTACTAGAGCTGTCAGTTTTGTTCATTTCACATAGTCCGGTTTATTTATGGCTTAGGTCATGAAATGTTTGGGATCACTGAAAGAAAAGGCCTAAGCGTCACAGACTGCTGTCCATAGTAAATAAAAAATTGAGTTCCAGATGATTGAGAATCAAAATCATACTAAAATCCAACATAGAACCCTAAAATGCTTCAGTATTAATGAGAATACATTTTAATTTTCATATCCAGCCAAAGGAGGATGCAGGAAGGCCAACGAAGAGTACAGATCCTGCCGGAGCACCTGTCCTGTCACCTGTGACTCTATCAAAGGCCCTCAGAGAGCTTGCGCGGCTTTCCCATTCCCATGTCCCGGAGGGTGCGAGTGCAAAAAGGGATACGTGAGGAACAAGAGCGGATGTTGTGTGACACCTGCGCAGTGCAATCAAAGGAAATAAAGTTGAAAAATTATTAAAAATTACGTACAGATGTGCACGGCTATAACTGAATTTAGATGACAACTAAAGGAGGGTTTGTTATGACTTTTCGGCCTTGAAACGCCTAAAATCATTGGGTTTGGTTTTGTTTTTCTCCAACAAAATACATCTTAAATTTTAGCATTTCAGCTAACATCACATTGAACCATCAAAAGAGACGTTTTACAAGATGGCGACGTTAGTTCCTATTTTCACCACTTTCAGTTTAAGCCATGTCGATCTGTAGGTATAATGTTGGTAGCTTGCGTCTTGCCATTTGAATCTACAATGTTTAATGGGGTTCACACACTTGGTCAGTTTGCTTATTAATATTTCATTGCTTGTTACATTTTTTCAGTAATTACAACTTACATTTTTTTTTTTAAATCGGTGCCAGCCCAGCTGGGTGACGTCACATGTTATTTGACTATAAGTACCTACATACAATGTGAATTAAGTACTGTATAAAAATAATGTACTATAAATATATATATTTTAATGGAACATCAATTGTAAAGTGTAATAATAAGGTGTGAAATAAAATATTTGGAGTTTTAATAACTTTTTTTTATATGTGCCTACCAAAAAAAAGCGTTCAAGCCAAAGGGGTGCATGTGGCTAGTGAGCCTATTTATTTTACAGGTAAGCGGGCTATCCTAGCACCACTTCAGTTGAAGTGGGGGTTTCCTGAGAGGGATGGTGCTCATTTTGTGTTAAGGCTGAGTAAACCTTGCCGGTATTTTATTTGGTTTGAGATAAACACCTAAACAGGAACTCAGTTCTAACACCCTTGGTGAGATTTGAACCTGAGCTATTGACATTGAATGCAAGCACTTACCAACTGAGCTATCAAGCAGACAACATTGATTCTATTTTAGTTTTTGCTATAAGTCCTCGAGAACATACCTATTACGCTACTAAGCTACTAAGCTTCTGGCCATGTTTTTTCCGAAGGCGTCCGGTCCATAGTCTAGTGGTTAACACTTCTGACTCGTAAATGGAAGGTTGTGGGTTCGAATCCCGGCGGATCACAAAAATATATGATTTATATTTTAAAATTTGCTCTTCGCTGGGTTGAAAAATCCATAAACCTTTACTAAAGACCATCAAAAGGTCCATCCAGCCTTACAGCAACTGGGTTTTGCTTGAGAATTGGCACTTTGTAGCGACGACCAAGCTCGTAAAAAGTCCGGTTGATAGCTCAGTTGGTAGAATGTTTGCATTCTATGCCGAGAGTAAAAGGTTCGATCCCCACCAAGGGTGTCAGAAATGATTGCCCGTTTTGGTGTCTATTTCAAACTCAAAAATAAATACCGGCAAGGTGTACTCAGCCTTTACAAGAAATGACAACCAGCCCCCTCAAGAGCTGGGAAACCTCCACTTCAACTGAAAGCGGTTGGTATGAGGCCGGCTCCCTTACCCGTAAAAATAAATAGGTCCTGAATTGCTACATGCGACCCCTTCGGAGATAATGCACGTAAGAAGTTACACTATATTATGTGTAGCTTAGTTGCGTTTTTTTATTTTTGCGTCCCATGTGGCGAGTGAAAACTATTTATTTTTACAGGTAAGGTACGCTAACCACTTCCGGTGAAGTGGAAACATACCAAAAGCAAAAAAGGTCTGCATGAGATTTGGCATGGACAATGCTTTTATGTCAACCGGCCGGGTTGCTAGGTAAGAAGTCAAATATTTCTGTATTGGTTGCTAAGGACATCAGTCCCATACACAACTAATATTTGCTTGCCGAGAAAAAAATCTGACCCCATGCCATGCTTCATGATTGTGGCATGATATCAGTTTTTAAGGCAAAGTCTACGTTCGAAGTTTGCTGAAGCTCGTGGAAGACCATCTGAAGTCAGAAAAGCTTTTCCAACTTATTTTTCTCCGTGATCTGAATATTAGTAATACTCAGCTATATGACATCAGTACTTTCCTGCATTTCTTTTCATATGGTAGTAAGTGGAATTATAGCAACATTACTTACTTGTAAAATAAATAGAGAAGTTGTTAAAAAATTTCAATTATGATTATTACTTACAGTCTTTAGACATTTTTTGGAATGAAAAAAAACGGATGTTACTGATGAACGGATGTCGTACCTACAGCCTTCGACCTCGAGCAAACAACAATAATTCAACAGTTCGTTTTTCTTCCTTGTAGAAGACACACGTCTCCTGAAGACGTTGGATATGACTCCGACGAAACGTAGAGAAAATCATTCTTCTCTTTACACACGGTCAGTAACATCCGTTTTTTTTCATTCCGAAAAAAGGTAAGTTGTTTACACGCATGACAAAATATGTGAAATGGAAAAGTTAATATATTTTGTAAAGTTAAAGAAGAAGAAGTTTTCCCGCAATTTTTAGAGGCGGCCATCTAGATCTTTTGACACATAAATTTATTTACTTATTTTGACGTTTCGTTTACGTTAAATTTTTCGGTTATAAAATGCCGGTTTCTACTCGTTTTACTTTAAAATTTATTATTTTATTACTTATCTTTTATCTGCAAATTTCGAAAAACGACGCGTCGGACAAACCATACGTTGGTAAGTGCAAAAATGGCCGGCTTAAAATATCAACAACATAACCTCTTTTCAGATACGAATTCATACAAAATTTCAACATTTTACGTGTAAAGTCATCATTCTTCTTCTTGTGCCTCTACAGTGAATATTGGTGATTGATATTGCAATTTACACTTACACTGCTGCACTAAAGGGGAATGTTGTGCTTCTGCCAAACCACCTTATGTCTTGGAGCCCGTCGTCCCTTCATCATTCCCTGTATGATGAGACGCAGAAGCCAATATTTCTTATACGCCCGAAAGAAACGAATTTTGCCTGTTGACGTATGTCAGGAGTTCAGATCTGGTATTCATGCGGGAAACAACCTTGGCATATGTGTCTCGATCATTGAGGGTCTCGATTCATCTAAACCATTTTTAGCTAGAGCCCTAGTTGCAATGACCTGTGTTGTTTGTCTATAATGAATAATCTAAGTTGCAAAATATATTAACAAATTAGGATTCATATTAAATGAATGGCAACAAGCAGGCACATATAAGTTTCCATTTACACATGCTGCATGTGGACTTTCAACATAAAAACCCAAATATCAAATGAACATTAGCCCTGCAGTTCTTGCCGACCTTCCCTTATAACATTGGCAAAGTGAGCAACATGCCTGTCGTAAATCATAAATTTAAACATGTTTGTTGTTGTTAATGTAGTGAGCCAATTGAAGGGATCTATTCACACAAAGCACGGAGCATACTTGTCATCTCCGCTGAACATTTACTGCTACGATGGAGTCCCTAGAAACGCCTTACACACGTGGAGAAGCGTTACGGTGAGTTTATTGAACTTCAACATGTTTTTTCTATCTTTAAGTCCTTGACCAAGTCTAGCATCACTCAATAGAGCCTGCAAAAATGGCATAGACAAGAAAAATGTGGCATCACCCTATCATTCACTGGAGAAAAAGCAAACCAATATTTTATTATTCTTAGTCAGTCGATAACTCAGTAACTAAAATGTTTGCGCTCAAAGTCAAATGGCTACTGTTCGATCCCCACCAAGGGGGTCAGAACATTCCCTTACATTTGTATGGAACACTCGGAGCAAGTATATGATATTACGTGAACTCCCCTCGATCATGTGAATAGGAAAAATATATGAAAACTAAATCTCTCACTAGATACAATTGTACACCTAGAGAGTGATTTTGATTTCATACATTTTTATTATTTACGCAATCGAGGTGAGATTTTCTTCATGCTTTATACTAGGGGCACTGTTCTCATTGCATTGTCTTGTATTATTACAGTTGCGTTTGGAAGTGGACACGGAGGCATTTGTCCAGTTTGAAGGAGCCACCCCAGATGAAGTGTGGAACGCTTACAGAGCTGACAAGTCCTCCTGGCTGGGAACCCTGTTCTCCACAAGGAAGTCCCGATACACGGCTTTCAATCCATTCAACAGCACGTGCCTAGCTGTCAAGTCTGACCAGCCATTCACTCTCACCATAGATATGAACAGTAAGTTGTGCTTTTGAATTTCTATCTTTATCTGATAAATTTAACAAAGATATAAGGAAATTACAAGTTATTCTTTATTCGTATCACTGTTGAACGCTCTTTAGATGGTGGTCTGAGGACTGAAAATGTTTTTTTTTTAAATATAGAAAATAAACAGTGTTACTTAAGTATAGAATAACTTACACAAAGCAATAATAATGTATCATTTTGATTTTCAGATTTTGACAATGTGAAGATTGGTCTGATGGTGCTGGGTGTTGTCCTGTTCCTCTATGCGCGCTCTCTCTGTGACAACACGCTGTTCTTCTACCTCAGCGGGATATCCCTGGGCATATGCGCCTCGTTCCTCATCCTCATATACTTCGTCAGCAAGATGCTGCCTGGGGTAAATATGACATGCTTTTGTAACAGTATATCTTTATTAGGGATGTTAAATGTTATGGATATCAAATTTCAGATACTGATACAGATATAGATTATATTGATTTATCAACGCACAGCTGTCCGTCATCTAGCTTTGGTATTGTGAATTAGCTCCAAGTTTCATATTTTTTATGTAAGCAGTGCTATCTTTTGGGCATGTCTACTAATTTCTTCGGGATTTTTATTTTTCGTCCTATGTTTTGTAAAATAGCTTAACTCGGCTCATGGATTCTGAGATGAAGAGATCCAGCTATCTTTCCCTTTTTTATGAGGTCTTCCAGTTGGCCGTTAGCCCATACACATATTATTAGCTACAATGTACGTAAGTCTTTCATGACTCATGAAATCTCTCTCCAAAATCACCTGCTGCATCTGCTCCATCTCACAGGCTAGTCTGTTGATAATATTACAAATATAATTTTTAATTTTCAGAAGAGGATTGTGTACGGTGCCATGTTAGGTGGATGGACATTAAGCCTGTATGCTTTCCAATTCATCTGGTCCAACTTCCAGCCTGTTATTTACACGTACAAGACCTACCTGGCTTGGTACACTCTGGCCATGGGATTGGTCAGCTTCATCATTTGCTACAAGATGGGGCCACCAAAAGATCAACGGAATAAAAACCTCATAACATGGACTCTGCAGGTAAAATTATTATTTATATTATTTAAACTATTTTTCAACTTTTTTCATGCACAGCAGGTCTCCCTAACCCAGTGAAGCCATCAACATACTGGGAGGAACTCTATTGTAAGATTTTTAATTAATAATGTCCATATACTCGGAGTCACAGGGTGTTGCACCACAACATCATTACTGTTTTTGGGTATGTGAAATAAGTCATGTTCTCGCCCACCGCCGTAGTCGTCAGGCACATACAATCTCCAACAGGGTGGGACTGTCTATTAAGGCATTGATGAGTTTATGAGAGAGCACCAAAAGGGGTCTTTTGCTCCTGCTTTTTAGGCTACTGAAGCCAGTTTCCTGAAGTAACTCCTCATGACGCATGAATTATGGATAAAACTGCACATTGGATAAAAGGCTGTCACTCTATTTATTTTGTAGGTATTTTTTATTGATTACATTTATTTTTTCAGGCTATTGCGCTGGCTTGTCTGTATTACAGTACATATCTCACAGAGATGTTCATCCTTATAACTTGCATACTATTCATGCTGAAATACTCTCCCAGCTTTCTGACGGATTGGTTGATAGGATACTGGTAAGTGAATTTTGTAACACAGTAAAGCCTTGCCAATCCCGACTCCCGTTTATTTGGTGATTATGGTAATCCAGACAGAAAATGTGGGCAAAAAGCATTCAAAAAGCAATTCCAAAAATTTTGAACCCTGAAATAGATGTGACATTAGCACAGCCTAAAAACTATAAAAAGTCCATTTCCCTCTGTAAAAAAATAAAAATTCAGTAAATTTGAGGTTCTTCAGACATTTATAACATGAATATAAAAATGTAAAAAATCTCATAAGTGTGATAGCGATCGTTGATTGTCTGTGTGTCCTATGAGTTCACTGTACCAACACCGCTCGCAGCGCCTGAGCAAAAGGAACAATAGCTGATCTTTGTTATTATGGTGTGGACCGATGCTTGCCTGGATTTCAGCAGACAATTGCACACTAGCGCCTTTTGAAAAGGGACTGATAGCAATCAGCCAAAACTGTCTAGTGTACAAACCTTTTTATATTCACCTTGGTGACAGTGAAACTCAATACCTTAAATAGACCGGTCCTTAGTCTAATAGTAAGTACTAAAGACTTGTAATTGCAATGCTGTGGGTTCAATTCCCGGCGGAGCAAAAAAAAATCAATTAATTTTCGATGATGCTTTTCGCTGGGTTGAACAATTCCTGTGCCTTTACCAAAAATCAATCCCAAAGGTCTATCCAGCCCTATAGTAATTGGGGCTTGCTTCAGTAATTGGTGCTTTTTGTCAACCAAAAGCACGCAGAGGTGTCTTGAGGTGTGATTCACACAAAAATAAACCATCATATTATTTATTTTTGAAAGTAACATTTTTGTTGGATTTACAAAAAGTGCATTTTACTTTTCTTCATCAATCTTCCATTGTTTCTTTTGGCATGTTTCAGGAGAAGAAAATTTCCCAAAAAGCGTGTTCTTTTAACACAAAAGGAGTACTATGAACAGGGAAGAATGGAGACCAAGAAGGCCTTGGATGAATTACGAGGATATTGCTCCAGCCCTGAATGCTCACAGTGGAAACTCATGAGGAAACTGCAGGATCCTAAGAAGTAATCCATTTTCACGCATTATCTCCTTTTTTAAGTGTTTTTTTTCAGGTTGATAACCACTTGTGAGAAAGTCCGTCTGTCTCGGAGTGTGCGTAACTGCTCCTCTATTGTTCTGATTGTGTGCCCTCCATTTTTACAGTATGTGTAATCAGTCTTATGCAAATCCATTCATCTTCCTGTAGGAAATTTTAGAGATTTTTTTGTCCCGATCTTGACATACGCTGGAAGCGCCCTACTTTGATGGAACTGATCATGTCTGGCATCTGTAGATGTCATAGAATGTTTTTTTTGTACTGTTGACACCAACCATTGCTATCTCTCACCAGACAGTAGATGGTTCTAAGAATCCTCTTTTCAAATGTTATTACCCAGGTTTCAGAGGCGTAAGTCAGGACTTGTTACTTTGTAGGTTTGCCAGTTTCGTGGATGGAGACGATCATCTCTCGGAAGACGAGATCAGAGACTATGACACCAGCGACTTCATCATAAAGCGGAGAAACCTCTCCAACCAGAAGAAGACAAACAACTCCAATGTTGCCAAAGAGGAATACCTGACCAGTGATGATTCATCCTTGAGCTCTGATGAACTAGAGATTTGAAGTCAATAAACAAGAGCAATTTCAATACGCAAGAAAGAAGAACAAGAGAAAGGAAGGAAGAAAGTTCCTTCACTAATAGGTTGGTATGAGGCTGACCCCCATGCTGTAAAAACTTGGTTCATCTTTTACCAATGTCACCTCGGTCTTCAGGGTAAGGTGGCAGGAGTTGCAAGGTTTATGTTCATGTAAGGTTTGATGTATTTTATAAACATGTGCCAGCTTGTGGGCATGCTGAGCCTTAAATGTCAAGATATCTTTGCAACTTAGATTATAGAAAGCAATGGACCACGGTCAAGACCCGGAAGAACAATTTCAAGCATCTGAAGCCGGCCATGTAAGCCTAAAACATTGGAGAGTTGCTTTCCAAGATCTGTTGCCGTGGTCTATTCGAGCTGGAGCTTCTGGACGTTTCACCCATGTCTGCGATCTTTGAATTTTAGCAATTTTCTATTTATTCTTGAACAAGACTGCATATTAAATAAACATTAAACATCATTGTATTTTGTTAACATTAAATATATTTATGAATATTACTGTTAGTATTTTAGAGAATATGTTTTAATGAAGTGTATAAAAGTCATTAGTTGATGAAATTTAATACATAATACAAGGCACTGAAAATTCATTTGTATAAAAAAGAAGTAAGACAAATGACATAAATGATTAAAAACAAAAGCACCAATTTGACACACATATGACCTATAGAACCAAAGGCAGTAATCTAGGACTTGGAAACACTAAAATGGTCTTATCGATACCTTAAAGGTAAAACTGAATAAGTGACATTAACCTAACATGGGATTCTCAGATAAATGCATCTTTTTTCCTATTTTCTACGAGAGAAAACACTTAAGTGCAAAAAACCTGTAGCTCAGAAGTTTGTCATGTGCACTGCCTTATAATTCACTGCCTTATAGTTCACTTACTTAGTTAATTAGAGTTACTCCCAATATAATGTTTTATAAACAATTTCTCAAATCAGTGAAACTACACTTATCCAGTTTTACCTTTAAGGTGGCGATATAATAAAATCTCTTACAACGTTGTTTGCTTAATTGAGTCGTTGAGTTAAAGATGGCAGTCAAGGATTTTTTAACACGTTCGCGGACACACAAAATGTGAAGTAGGCTAGAAAAAATACACTTATTTCATCATCTCAAATTGTTTTTTTATTATAATTTTTTTTTTTTTTTTTTGACATCCAGGGACGCAACGGCTATTGCCGTGTTCTTTGGATTTCTGTAGGGACGCACGAATGCTACATGTATGCAAGTTTAAATTTTTTTTTTTTTTTAATTTAAATTAAAAAAAAAAAAAAAATTGTGAAGAGGAATGCAATTCACCAACCTATTCTGCCTGGCCAGAAACAGGTATTAATATCATCATTTAATAATTCATTATTGTTTATTATTAATGAATTATTAAATAATAATTACCCAATAACATCTGTTGAACCAGGGTCAAAGTTAAAGTCAAGTGACCCAAGCGGGGATCGAACCAATGTTGTTCCATTCGAAACACGCTAGAAAGATCAGCCCTCTTGGCCCCTGCGGCTATAACCCCGACGAAGAAGTTCTAACAGAAATAGTTGTTTCGTCCCTAGTAATAACATTTTATTACGACGGCTATTACTGTTTCGTCCAGTCCTAGACAAGCTCATAGAGCGGCTATAACCGTTTCGCCCGCGAACGTGTTAAAAAAACAGAAGTATGGAAAATGGATTTTTACTGTGTGAATACACAAACTCTAAAAAGTCTAACAGAAGTATATGGAAACACAGAAAAACATTTTCTTATCACTTCCATTCATTTATCTTACTTTCAAATAGATCACAGATTGCCACTCTTGGTTGTAAACAACTCACGTTACATGAGAGAAAATAAAATGATTTATACTGTGAAACTGTAGAGGTGCTGGGCAACAGCTTCCCAGGATTTTTCTCTCATATTTGCCAAAAAATGGCACACAAATGGTAGATAGATCTGTTTCATGGAAACATCTTCCAAATGGCATTTAAAAGCAAAAACTGTAGATTTTTTTAAATGGGTGTCTTTTTATAAACAATAGGTTGTCTCTCCCATGACGTATTAAAATGACTAGTTCTAAAAATAATAATTAAATCAATTTTTAATATTAAGTAGGTACATTATTTGTCATTTTTGTTACAAATTATACACAATGAACACATAATCATCTAATATATTTTTTATCAGAGTGCTCCCGAAAAAGCTGATTAAGAGGCCAGCGAAATTTTGAAAGATAAAATTCAATTTCTTTCAGACGGTTTGTATTTAATGTCCTCTTAATTATGTTTTAAAGATGTCAATCCAGCATAATTCTGATTAAAAAAATGTTGTAAATACTATTTCATTCAATTATATTAATCCTAACATATGGCAACATTGAAAACGTTAATAAATTATTAAATGAACAAAAAATAAATGAGAAATTTTGTGAATTTCTGTTCTATATCCCAAGTATACATATAAACTTATTTTTATGTCCAGTCGATAGCTCAGGTGGTAGAGTGCTTGCATTCCACGCCGAAAGCTCGGGTTCGAATCCCACCGAGGGTGTCAAATGATTTCCCGTTTCGGTGTTTATTTCAAACCCCAAAATAAAATACCGGCAAGGTTTACTCAGCCTTCACAAGAGATGAGTACCAGCCCCCTCGGGAGCTGGGAAACCCCCCACTTCACTGAAGTGGTTGGCGTGAGGCCGGCCCCCTTACCTGTAAAAATAAATAGGTTCAACTCGCCACATGCGACCCCTTCGGGGATAACGCGGCAAGAAGTAACACTATATGTGTAGCTTAGTTGATATCCTAGGCCTTCTGCATCCAGTCACCAGCAATCCTCTTTATGTCGTCTGAACATTGTGTTAAAGGACTTCCTCAACTTGTTTTGGCCCCACGAGGTCTCCACTCTGCTATCCTCTTGTGTCATTGAATCTGGCAACTTTAACTGCCCACGACTACAACCAAAATGCATAAAAACTAAAACAGCACCTCTAGTGAACATTTTAGAATACTTACATTTTTCAGTTATACGCTATGGTTTAGTTTAAATGTAAAATTTTATACTTGGGACACTTGAAATGTTATGTTAGTAAGTCGTTAAGATAAAGGCACTCGTTACTTAGGTAAATAGTCATTTATGATCTCGCTCGGCTGGCTTTCTTGCTTTTATCGATGGTCTGAGGTGGAGGCAAAGGTTTCGCAGCCAAATAGCGATTGTAGAGACTGAAAATAAAAATATGTATTGTTAAATTACAATATAACATTGTGTTTGGCCTTTGCAGCGGTAAATTTAAACAAAAATTCAACACTTTACCTTGCCGCAGCAAAATACCCAATAACGGGTCCATTTCAACGGAATCGGGAGTGTTTTCTGCAGAGATGGTTAAAAGTTGTATTTTCTTGGCGGGACCAATGATGAAATATTTGTTATTCTTTGCCGTAGCAACCCGGCCATGCAATGCCTCAACTTTTTTGTCTATATCAAATGTGCAGACATCATTGCTTACTGAAGTTACTACAAGTGCTTTGTCTATATCAAATGTGCAGACATCATTGCTTACTGAAGTTACTACAAGTGCTTTGTCTATATCAAATGTGCAGACATCATTGCTTACTGAAGTTACTACAAGTGCTTTGTCTATATCAAATGTGCAGACATCATTGCTTACTGAAGTTACTACAAGTGCTTTGTCTATATCAAATGTGCAGACATCATTGCTTACTGAAGTTACTACAAGTGCTTTGTCTATATCAAATGTGCAGACATCATTGCTTACTGAAGTTACTACAAGTGCTTTGTCTATATCAAATGTGCAGACATCATTGCTTACTGAAGTTACTACAAGTGCTTTGTCTATATCAAATGTGCAGACATCATTGCTTACTGAAGTTACTACAAGTGCTTTGTCTATATCAAATGTGCAGACATCATTGCTTACTGAAGTTACTACAAGTGCTTTGTCTATATCAAATGTGCAGACATCATTGCTTACTGAAGTTACTACAAGTGCTTTGTCTATATCAAATGTGCAGACATCATTGCTTACTGAAGTTACTACAAGTGCTTTGTCTATATCAAATGTGCAGACATCATTGCTTACTGAAGTTACTACAAGTGCTTTGTCTATATCAAATGTGCAGACATCATTGCTTACTGAAGTTACTACAAGTGCTTTGTCTATATCAAATGTGCAGACATCATTGCTTACTGAAGTTACTACAAGTGCTTTGTCTATATCAAATGTGCAGACATCATTGCTAAGGCCCGGTATATTGAACTGTAGTAATATTTTAGTTAACTATTACTTGAACTTTCATTCAAAATACTCAATCTCGAGTTAACTAAAACCGAACGTTACCGAACTATGAGGCCACGCCCACAAATCTTGGAAATAATTAAAATGCCATTCAAAAGCTTTAAAACAAACAACTATTCATAAAAATCATATGCCTAACCTTCGTTAAGCTAGAAAACGAGACAAAAAATGTTCAGTTTGCAACAATTTTGATGTATCCTTACATTAAAAAAGAACAGCTGCTGTCAGTGACGCGCCGCCATCTTGAAAATCGAAAGTTAAAGTTACTAAATATTTACTGCCGAAATTCGGTGAGTGAAATATTATGATGATTTAACTAAAATTGCATTTTAGTTAACTTTACGATACTTCAAAATACCGGGCCTTACTGAAGTTACTACAAGTGCTTTGTCTATATCAAATGTGCAGACATCATTGCTTACTGAAGTTACTACAAGTGCTTTGTCTATATCAAATGTGCCGACATCATTGCTTACTGAAGTTACTACAAGTGCTTTGTCTATATCAAATGTGCAGACATCATTGCTTACTGAAGTTACTACAAGTGCTTTGACTTTCATATTTCATTAAACAAAATTTATCATGCCTTCTTAATATTTTCACCGGATTTATATTATATTTATATCAGTAAGCTGTAAGACCATAAAAAGAAGTGAATTTACGCAACGGATCTTGAAATATCCCTTGGCTATGTGACATCACCCATAGTAAATAAAAAATGGATTCCTGATAATCGTAAAAGGATTTTTTCTAGTTAACAGCACTGTCATACTTGGCGAAAATGCTAAATGCATTACAATGCACTTTAGGATCTTTTCAAACTAATTACATAATCTTAAATAAAGAAATATTACAATAATTTATTTGGTGAGCACTGTTTTGTGTGAATCACACCTCAAGAGCCCTCAGCGAGCTTGGTCATTTGCTGTAGAAAGCGCCAATACTTAACCAAGACCCAGCTGCTCTAAAGCTATAGTGACCGGTCTTTGGTAAAGGCAGATTATTTTTTCAACCTAGGGAAGAGCATATTTGAAAAGTTAAATATGTATGTGTGCTCCGCCAGAATCGAACCCTCAACCATTCAATCCTGAGTCCGAAGTGTTAACCACTAAACTACTGTCTACAGACCGGTCTATATTATTCCATCAAAATCATGACGCTCTGTATTGACCTTGTCATATCACATTTATTCGTGAAATTTCATATATTCTTAGCCCATTCATCCAGCCAAGGGGTATATTTGAATGTGTTGACTTTATTTGAAAACAGCTGAAGCGCAAATGAAACTCACATGCGGTAGGTTTCTGTTCGGATGTAGTCCAGGACGTGAGAGATTCCGAGCCGCAGTTCATCCTCAATGGGGGTGACCCAGAAGTTGCCTTCAATCCTCAGCATGGCCTTATTGCTGGCTAAATCCAGCTGACCTGAAAACAAATATATCATAAAAAAAATACCAACTATTGATAAAGATAAAATCCTAAAGAAGATGTGATCATTGCTTTGTAATGCAGTGGAGTCAAAACTAATTAGACGGAAGTAGACGCTATGCCCGTTTCAACCATCCTCAACAAAAATCTTCTTAGTTCTAACTAGCAAACTTCTAAAGCGAACAATAAATACTCCTGAGTGTGACCACACTGTTAACAGGCATAAGGTACTTAGATTTTTTTCTGTATTGTTGGCATTACTAAATGTTGTCTCTGCACGGAAATTGGGTACACACATTGCAATTTTTATGGTCAGTGAATTTGTCAATTAAAAAAAAAAATTACATTATTATAAAACATAGCATTATTTCACTAGGAGTGCATATCATCTTTTTTTCTTTTAAGAGTCAGAAAAAATAATGCTGCAAATTAAGGAACACATAATTCCTTTTAGTAGAGATATTCACCGGTACAGTATTTAAGGGCTTAATAAAAATAACACAAAATATTAGTTACTAAGTACTTTTGTATTATAATACTTAATTTTTTCTAAGCACTGTTAATATTTTTGTATTGTTGGGTGAATAAAGTTTTGATAATTTTTAACAATTATTGTGTTTTAAATAATATTACTTAGATTTTTTAGAGTTAGGTAGTTCACACAGTGAAAGCTGATTTTTTACAAACATTATTTAATTTAACATTCATTCTAGATCGCTGGGTAGCTCAGTATAAAGAGCGCTTTATGTTCCTTGCATGAGGGCTAGGGATCCATCCCCATCAAGGGTGTTGGAAATGATGTTTCCATGTGTATTTTAAACCCCAAATAAAACTATCGGTAAGGTTTCTTTAGCCTTTACAAGAAATGAGAACCTACCCCCTCCGGAGCAAGGAAACCCTTTCTTAAAGTGAAGTGTTGGCGTGAGGCCGGCCCCATTATATATGAAAATATAAAGGTTATACACGCCGCAACCGATCATGTCTACATCATACCTAATGAGATGCCAATAAGTCAACACCCAGCTAGCTGGAAGACCCAAGAGGTGGAAAGATTATTGTACTCTTATGATCCATTATCCATTATAGACCGGTCCGTAGCTCAGTGGTAACACTGCGGACTCTCAATGGGAAGGTTGTGGGTTCGATTCCCGGCGGAGCACAAAAAATATACCATTTATATTTTCAAATTTGCTCTTCGCCGGGTTGAAAAATTCATAAAACCTTTACCAATGACCGGTCACCAAAGGTCCATCCAGCCATACAGCAACTGGGTCTTGCTTGAGAATTGGCGCTTTGTAGCGACGACGATCAAGCTCGTAAAAAGGTCGATAGCTCAATTGGTAGAATGCTTGAATTCCATGCCGAGAGCAAGGGTTCGATCTCAAAGGTTTACTCAGCCTTCACAAGAAATGAGAACCAGCCCCCCCGGGAGCTGGGAAACCCCCACTTCAACTGAAAGTGGTTGCTGTGAGGCCGGCCCCCTTACCTGTAAAAATAAATAGGTCCCGAAGCGCCACATGCGACCCCTTCGGAGATAACGCAGGCAAGAAGTTACACTATATGTGTAGCTTAGTTGCGTTTTTTTATTTTTTTTATTTATCCTATATACATTTTTTTATGAATCGCAGATGAAAAAACCTAAATAAAGGAAAAGAAGAAGAAGCGTTAAATACATTTTTTTTATTGATTTTATGTTTTTAAAAAAAAACTAATTTCTGATTAAAACATTGTTTTATTTTCACACACGATATTGATTTATAATAATTTACAAACGTTTTTGACCTATATCATATCTTCATTATCTACTTCACGATCTATTGAAGATGACCATATATGTAGGTTGAAAAAGTTTGTAAATTATAATTCAAATAAATCAATATCGTGTGTGAAACTAAAACAATGTTTTAATCAATCAACATGAATTTTCACTGTGTTAATACACAAAACCATAAAAAATAAATTATATTAGACGAACCGTTGTGGCAGAGTATACCTACATTATTCTCAATGTGTTGCTGGCATCATAACCAACTTCTACAGGAGGTAAACCTATCTGCATGACGATTACAGATGATGAAGGACAATAAGGAATTAATTGTTATTTGTTAGTCCGTCGCAACGCCAGTTTAAATGTTATCTTACCAACTTCAGGAGGCAGCATTGTTAAGCGATTGGCTTGGAGATGCAATTCTCTGAGACGAGTTAGCTCTCCAATCTCACTTGGAAGTTCAACCAGATCATTTTCACGGAAGGACAACTGAAAACATGAGAAACAATGGGAGTTATAGGCTTACACGGCCGGCTGATGATGCTGGAGAGTTGCTTTCCGGGATCTGCGACCATGGCAACATATCCCGGAAGGCAACTCTCTAGCATGAAAAACAATGATTACAAATCTGCAGATACTTAAAATCCTTCTTCCATGCCGAGAGTAATTTTTTCAGTGCTCTGCTACCTACTTGTTGAATATGGATCATTCCGAAGAACATTTCATGCAACTGAAGGTGTTTGTTAAAGCCTTAAAACATTTATTCTCTTTGAGAAATGAAAAATTAGGTCGGGGAAAAAGTTTCTCCACATATTATATGAAAATTCAGGTCATTTTTTTCAAAGTTAATTTACATTTGACTACAGTACATATGTGCCATTTTGTTCGTAGACTATCTGCCATCTTGTAGGTAGAGACATGATCCCGTTGCTGTAGAAATTTTGTGACTTCTGTCAACGATGGACTTCTTGAGTGTGATGTTGATGTAACTGTTTTGAGAGAGTTTGAAGTTTGACTCACAATTTGCAAGTTCTTGAGTTGCCCAATGCCAGGCGGGATGTACTCAAAATCATTGTCTCCCATGTAGAGGGCGCGCAGTGTTTCTGGAATTAAAAACTGATTTCAAAAACATCTTCTATACCATGCAATCCTTTGATTGTTTCAATAAAAATTTGTGTTTTTCTTGTTAAATTCAGGCGCAAATAATTTTGTTTTTTTGTTAGATTCCAACTCATTAGGAATTCATCTTCACAACTAGTTTTTGTTAAAAGCACAAACAAATTTGAAATGAAGTAACCTGATTTGATTCCCGTTGGGCCCCTTGGACATAACTTTGACCCTGGAATGTTATGTCACTGGAAAAAAGCAACTAAGCTGCGCATATATTGTGACTTATTATTGCGTGGTTCCCGAAGGGGTAGCCTATTATTCACCTATTAATTTTTACAGGTGAAGAAACCGGCCCTACATCAATCATTTCAGTTGAAGTGGAGGTTTCCCAGCCCTAGAGGACTGGTTCTCATTTATTGAAAAGACTAAATAAACCTTACAAGTATTTTATTTTGTTTATAAGAGTTTAATTAGAATTTTGTTTCTAAAAAATATAAAAATTAATTTTATTTTGGGTTTGAAATAAACACCAAAATGGGAAATGATTTCTGACATCAGCGGTGGGAATTGAACCCTAGCTGTCGCGGACTTTTCATAGCCATTTTAATTCTACTGGGCCACTTCAAAATTAGGAGTTGTTGATGAAATCAGACAGAACCCTGGAATTCTTAACCAAAAGAAAGAAGTAAGAAGGTGGATTTTTACCCATCATGAAGAAATTCCCCGGCAGAGTGTTTTCATTAAGGTTGTTATAAGTCAGATCCAAGATCTCCAGAACAGGAAAAGCCCCAAACCCTCGGGGCAGGGAATTGAGGCGGTTTATCGAGACGTTGAGGATCCGCAGCTTGGGCATGGAAGACAGGCTGACGGGCAGCTCCTGGATGTGGTTGTTGGCGAGGTTCAAGATCTCCAGATTCACGAGGTTTGCCAGTCCCGGCGGAATCACCACCAGCTTGTTGTGGCTGAGACTCAGGCGGGTGATGTTCATCATGTTTACTGGACATCAAAATGGAAGGAAATACATTTTAAGCAGCCAAATTTAAACTGGAGTTACGGCCATGTGACATGTTCCTTGACATTGGTGTAAAGCTAACCCCCATGGTGTGTAAACTTGGTTTACTTTTGCCAATGCCACCCCGGTTTAAGGGAAAGGAAGCAGGAGTTGCAAAGTTTATGTCCATGTGAGGTTTGATTTATTTTGTATGTACCTACATGCGCAAACTTACACATATATCTGCCTGTGGGTTCGCACTAAATAATTATAAGCCTTACTTAAATGGCAATGTAACTTTGTAAATAAGTAAAAGATCATTATTTTTTGCAAACGGAACATTGAAAATAATGTAAGTTCTCCCATAACAGTTTGTCTAATATGCAAAAAGTGTAAGTAATTAATCTTGAAAGTTGATTATAATCTGTACCTAAATATTTTTAATAGCCATAGATTATTTTTCTTCTTGTGTCTCTTCGGTGGAGTTTGGCAATCTACAATCTTATCTAAATCTAAGTTCCAAATATATGTATCATTTGAGATTCATATTAAATGCATTCCCACAAGCAGACATGCATAATTTCGCGCTCACACATGCCGAATGTGGACCTACAATATAAAAAACCCAATCTCAAATGAACATAAGCCCTGCAACCGACCTTCCCTGAAACAGGGGTGGCATCTTGGACCGGTCCATAGTCCAGTAGCAACACTTCGGACTCTTAAATGGAAGGTTGTGGATTCGGATCCCAGCTGAGAACAAAAAATATACCATATATATTTCGAATGTGCTCTTCGCTGAGTTGAAAAATTCATAAGCCTTTACCAAAGACCGGTCACTAAAGGCCCATCCAGCTTTACAGCAACTGGGTCTTGCTTCAAAATTGGCGCTTTCTACAGCGACGACCAAGCTCGCAGAGGGCTCTTGAGGTGTGATACACAAAAACAGCACTCACCAAATAAATCATCCTAATATTCTTATTATTATTGGCAAAGTGAACCATTTTTTACAGTATGGGTAGTCAGCCTCTTACCAGCCTATAAGTCAAGGAATACAATAATAATACAATCTATAATAATCTATAATCTAAGTTGCAAGGATATATTCATTTAAAGCTCTCAGATGTATGCCCACTAACCAACACGTGTAGTTCACGCTTACAAATGCTGAATGTGTACTTACAAATAAAATCCAAACCTCAAATGAACATAAGCCCTACAACTTTTGCCGACCTTCCCTGACACAGGGGTGACATTGGCAAAGTACAATCTAAATCTAAATCTAAATCTAATCTGCAAAGATATGTATCATTTGAGATTCATATCAAATGCATTCCCACAAGCAAACATGCATAATTTCGCGCTTACACATGCTGCAAGTGGACCTACAATATAAAAAAACCCAATCTCAAATGAACATAAGCCCTGCAACTCTTGCCGACCTTCCCTGAAGCAGGGGTGACATTGGCAAAGTGAACCATGTTTTACAGTATGGGTGGTCAGCCCCATACCAACCTATCAGTCAAGGAGTAGTAATCACACAATAATAATCTATAATCTTAGTTTCAAAGATACATTAACAATTTGATTCAAATTAAATGTACGCTTACAAGCAAACATGTGTAAGTTCGCGCTTACACATGCTGCATGTGAATATAGGTAGGTACTAACAAAATAAGAGCCGAACCACAAATGAACACAAACCCAGCAACTTCTGTTGCCTCTCCCTGAAACGGGGTGGCATCGGAAAAAGTGAGATAAGTTTTTGCAGCATGGAGGGTCAGCCTCATACCAACCGATCAATCAAGGAACCTAATAACGCAACTAAGCTACACATATAGTGTAACTTCTTGTCGCGTTATCCCCGAAGGCATCGCATGTGGCGAGTTAAACCTATTTATTGTTACAGGTAAGGGGGCCGGCCTTACGCCAACCACTTCAGTTGAAGTGGTAATGAATAGCATAATGAAGAGTAAAAATACTAAATGCATCATTGGAATGCCTTCTAAAATATCTTATTCTAAATATACATTTCCTGTCATTAAAATACAATAAAAATTAAGGAGTGGTCAAATATAAGCTAGGAAGGAAAATGACCAAATTTATGTGGGAAGGAAAGTACCATAGGCTTATCTGTGATTCAAATAAGAAATTCTAGGTCATTTAAAAATACAATGAGACATGTTAAACCTTACTACAGATATTTAATTGCATTCTATAGATTTCAAAGTGAAAAATATCGTCATAAATTAGGAAGAAAACATGAAAGATGTGAATGATAAACATGTCGTGGATGACAGAGACCAAAATATAAAAACTAACGTTTTAACTCATCGATAGCGTTTTACAAAAAAATGTATCGACCCGAATACAGCGCCCCTAGTAAGCGTTTAACTTTCTATACACTTTTTAGTAAAATATGCTTGACGTAAATTTCCGCCCACTGCATCACAACCCAAACAAGATTCCTTATTTGGTCATAAAACAAGGCATGTAAGATGGTTTTTCACTTACGAACGCCTGGCATATCGTCAAAGCTGGATATTCCCCTATCAACCAGGTCGATTTCGGGTTGATTAAGATGTCGGGCATCTTCAAGAGTTTTCTTTACTTTCGACATCTTGCCCGCGCCAGGAATACAAGAAACTGGAGCTTCGTTCATCGCTCAGTATAGTATACAACGCAACGTTTGAACTTAACCATGGCGTTTTAAAATATATATATATTTGAGCTAAATCGCTCTTTAGAGGCAATGCTTTAGTTTGGATTATATTTGAGTAAAACGTAAAGGTTGAGTTTCACCGTAAAAGTTTTATACTTGAAACTTTGGGAAAAAAGGTTTCACTGCTCCCAAACCAGTTTCATAGGTAGTATAAAGATCAACGGTAGTGGTGACGTATATCAAAATTCAACAAAAAAACTACTAGTATTTGAGTAAAAAAAACTCAAATATCCACGTTACATGGCTACATTTTTCTCTTAAATCACTAAGCAGGGAGCGATGGTGGGGGCCGTATCACGTATCAAGATGCCATTTCGCTCCCCCAGTTCTTGTTTACCGTATCCGCCAATTTGGTCAAATATGACTTTTTCATGCAGTTGTCTTATGAATCAAATTCTACACAACCTGAGCTAAGAAAAACCGTAAAACTCGATAATGTGAGAGTTCTTTTAAATATTTTTGAAATAAATTTCTTGTTTTTATAAAACACATTGGTCCAGTACACATGCAAACATTGCTCATGTAATTTTTTTTCAATGGCGTATACGGTAAACAAGAACTAAGGCAGCGAAGTGTGTCAAACTAAAAAAGACTATCCTGAGAAATAAATGGTTTTTGAAAAAAAAAAGTTTTTTTCCTACTTAGGTAGCTTCATTTTCAATCCGCCCTCGTAATTTTAATATTTCACGACCAATTATGGTTAATCACAGGAAAATATTTATTCTCACACACTCTCAAAATGAGCAGGTACACAAAAATATGAACAATTAATTACATACAACGTAAGACAGACACATAAATACCTATTAATTTGATTTCTAATTTATGTTAAATTTCTGATCATCATTTTAGTAAATCAATTTTATCATATTCCTATTGTTGATAACATAATGTTGAAACTTTTGTGATATTTATTTTTCAGAAAAATGTTATTTTATTTTAAAGTCGTTTGGACAAAGGGTCTAGACTAAAATTGCTTATTGACTTATGATATTTATGTTATTTCCTAATGGGGCATCCACACGCTTGCGGCAAACGCCTTGAGGCAAGGGCTTGCAAGCGCTTGCAAGCTCTTGGAAAACCAAATAGGTTCATCCACACGCTTGTGCGTGCGTCTGTGTGTGTTCGAATAAGCAAGCATGGCGGACGTCCAGCTTTTAGCTATAACATTTGGATAAACTTATTTTTATTTAAAAAAAAAAACAAAACAGAAAGAGAAAAACTTAAAAGACACGAATAATTCGGCAAAAACGATGGTGGGTGATCAAAATTCATAGAAACCGTACCGTACCAGAATGCGCGCGCACAAGTATGTGTGTGCCTGGCATGTGCATGCGTGAATTCCCTTTGACTTGCGTCCATTGAGGTATATATACTAGAGAAGTAACTCTTCTCGAAACACGTAGCACCCTGCAGTAGGTCAAAAATCGTACTCGAGAAAAACGGCCCGTCAGTCTCAGGCAGACTTACTCAGTGAGCGGACGTGACAGGTGCTAATATATACTGCTATAAATGGCTAAATATTGTGATTGGAGTTTTCAAACACCTTTGTTTGTGAACTTGATCAATTATACTACATGCACAAATTTAAAAAATATAAAATCCTAGCACAAATTAATTATTAAAACAATTGTTTAACTTTAAAAATTTCGTCGCTGTGAAGTCAGCCCGACATATCGAACGCATGATCACGCATGAGTAGAGCTTCATATTTTTCCCCTACAAGTAGGGGAAAAAATATTAATGAAAATACGAAACAACGTATGAGCTACATTTTGTGTTTCAATCGATGTTTATCGACTCATGAACTGTTTGCAATTTTAAAAATATTACGCGACCTTATCAAAGTTGCAAATAATATACTTTAATAATTTATTTTTGAAATAAAAAAATGCTAAAAAAGTATTTTGTAATTAATTTCACACATTTGACATGGACAATACGATTTTATACTGCCGGGTTGCCGTTGTTAACTCATACCCTTTTTAGTAGCTAAATACTATAAAATTATTAAATTATTAATAATTATACTTATAATTAATTAATTTTAATTAAATTAATTATTATTTAGATATTAATTATAAGTATAATTATTAATAATTTAATAATTTTATATTATATAAAATGATCTAGTGTCAAGTTTGCCCGCCGAGAAAAATCAAATTTGGAACAGATATTATGTCGAGAACGTGTAGAATATATTGTGAGCATAATATATCTGAATATACTATTGAGTTATGGAATATACTGTAACTCAATGGAGTATACGGGAGCTCAATGGAATATATTTCCAGAGGAAAATACTACAGTTTTAAATTATAGTGGAATTAAATGTTATTCTAACTTTCCATAGAGCATATTCAAATTATCTGAATTCTTTATCAAACCTTTGTTAATACATTTTACCATATAAAAATGTTAACTGTAATGTTAGTTTGGAAATTTCATTTAAATCTTACAACAATTAAATATTATTATTGTAGGGGAATTCTGTATCATAGAATAATGAGATCTCAACCCTTTTTGTCGTGTTTGAAGTGTGCCATGTGTTTCGTAAAATTATTGCTATCTCGTTTTAACCTGAGAGTACAGTGCGCGTTATTCGATGCAGAAGCGGGATAAAAACTGATTGTCTCCTTGCATCTGCATTAAAACGTTTCCAACGGACTTCGGCTTGAC
This sequence comes from Agapetus fuscipes, assembly GCA_951799405.1. Taxonomy (NCBI): domain Eukaryota; kingdom Metazoa; phylum Arthropoda; class Insecta; order Trichoptera; family Glossosomatidae; genus Agapetus; species Agapetus fuscipes. The sequence goes on along the minus strand of OX637340.1, from coordinate 10,893,270 downwards.
ATTTTTTTCCTGATTGTATGATGGTTGCGACCATAGAGTATGTTGCGACTCTATATATATACCTCAATGCTTGCGTCAAAAAACCGACTCTGGTCGGATCGGCGACAAGCCGAGCCAAGGCGGCATAAACCACGCCCCCAGCTGAGCCAAACGGCCGTCCACACGCTTGGCTTGTAATGGGTTGGCAAGCGTGTGGAAGCCCCATTATGAAATTACTCCATTTAAGATATTTGTCCCTTTATGCGACTCTTTTCAACTTGTACAGGGGCTGCAAGCCCTGTGGTGTGGCTACAATTTCCCGAAACGTCAAAATTTGACATTTCGGGAATTCCAATGTTTTCAAAGACTAAAAAAAAAAACTGTGTATACGGGAAATAAACTTCCTCGCTATTGCCACCCTAATTAGTCTTCGAGATTTTTTTCAAGCGTTTGGTCGTGTCAAATTTTTGCGCAACTCATGACTGTCTAACTTTTCAAAATGATTGACAGAGAGTCTACATTTCTCTCGTTCCTCGTACTTTTACTGTGTTGTGGTGTGTTTTGTGAGAGGCACGGCTTCCTCTCGCAGACTCTGCACCTGTACAAAAATCCCGATCCAAAACATGACAAGCGACATCCTCAAATATTGAATGCTGACAAATTCAATTCCGATCAAGATGACATGGATTTTGGGCACTTGGAGCGGTCCAGACGTGATGCTCCTTCAGCTTCCAATGAAAACATCACAACTAAAGTAATTGGACGTTTCCTTATTAAATTATCTCTTAATGTTTTTTCTGTTCCTCTCTCCAACTGCGTACCTACATTTCTTTTTTCTAGTATCAACACTATTCGACTCGGTACTGACGTTCGAGATTTTAATTTTCAAAATTTACAGCTCTATTATTCCATGAGCCCTAGCAACCAATAACAAAGCACCCTTTTTCGCATCAAACCGGCCGTTTGACGTTGCACTTTTTTGTCAACATATTTTCACCTGCAGTTGCGTCGTTTTAATGACATGTCACAATATGAAATTATTTATAGATTGTGTGTTTTTCTTTGTTTATCGCTGGTCACGTGAATTTCAGGATGACTAATGGCGTTTGCCTACTTTATTATATTTCATACACTCAGATAGCAGATAGGGGATTATTGTACCTACTTATCATTTATTTTTCTCGGCTTATTATTCTTACCCCCACTATAGCTGTCCAGTTATTTGTTTGGCTGTTTGGCTCTTTATAAATAGAGTTGGATAGAACCAAAGGTGGCAATTTAGGAGTTTTTTTCGGAGATGAGTCAAATATATTGAAACATAGAGAATGTCCTTTTCTGCATTTCCATAATATATTTATCTCGTTTTAAATATAAATCCTAGATTTCCGCCTTTGGTTCTACGTGTCAATAAATTATACTTTGACATTTGAGTAGTCCAATTGCAAACAGCGCTATGTTAAAAAAAGTTTTTTTTACGAAATTCAATAAAAACGTCTACTAGTTAAGTTATTGAAGAAAATGTTGTTACATTATAATAATTCTACAGTGGTATTATTTAGTAATTATTTTATTATAAAAAATGAAATCTCGGTATTATATAATTCTTGTAATTTGAATATTAAAATTGAACATAGCAAGTTCTGCAAAAGTATTTGTAACATAGACATCTTTGCAGTTGTATGGAATTAACATAGACAGTTTTGAATCAGTAAGTCGTAAAACTAAGCCTCTCTTAGTCTTAATCTCTCTTTCAATATTGCCAAATATACGGTCGGTACGGGGCAAGAAAGAATGCCCAACTACCGGAAATATAATTGTTATTTTTTAAATTTGATTTGGAGCTTTTTTTTTACAGGCAAGATAGCGGGATTTGCACGAGGATGTTGGCGTCTTAGCGCCATTTGCAAGTGAACAGGAACATAGACAGTTTTGAAAGTGGATTGTCAAATATCACAGCGACTTTTGCAAGAGTATACCGTATTAAGCCTCAAATTATACGTAACGTAGCGAGTTTTTGAATAGTATAATAAAATACACATTAGCATTTTTAAAAATCCAATATAATGACATCAAAAACAAAAAAAAAATTTTTTTTAACATAGCGCTGTTTGCAATTGGACTACTCATTTGTTTGTGATAAAGCATTGTTCATATTTCAAGGGTAGTCACCTTTTTAACATACTTTAAGTAATAATGAATCATGCTTGACTTGGTTGACTGTTATCAATGTCACTCCTGTTTCAGGATTGGTAGGTGATATTTTATGGGTTTGTGTGTATTTGAGGCGTAGGTTTTTATGTTGTGAGCACACATGCGGCATTTGTAAGTGCTTACTGGTCTCTGCTTGGTTACATTTAAATATGTTGAACATGAATATTCAATTTTAATATACCTTTGTTATTTTGAATAATTACAAATTGTGAAGTCACATGGCCGGTTGGCTAGGGCAAAAGCAAACTAGTATTCTTTGTATTTTACTGTGGATTTGAAATAAACACCAAAGCGGGAAATCACTTCTACACTCTAGATGTAAATTGAACCCTTGCCCTCCACATGGAATACAAACATTCTACCAACTGAGCTATACACTGGACCAGACTGGTGGTATTGATTCGGAATATTTAAAATCTAGGGAAAACATGTGATGACACCTGGCCGAGCTTAAAGACAGTACAAAGAGTCATAATTTTGATACAATATCATGTAGGTAGCTCCGTCACAGGCGCGTGCATAGGATATAGGCAAATATATTTCAGAATAAATATATTCTCCCATTCCTTTAAAAAACTTATTTGAAATTGACTGAAGTGCTAACGATGTGCTGAACTTAAATTTTCAATTTTAAATCTCAATATCAAGCTTAAATGCGTTTTTTCCATAAATTGCCTATCTATGTGGCGCATGTGCCGGTATGGGAGGCACGCCCCTGCTCTGTCATGATCATGGCCAGTCTTGTATTGTTATCAGTGGTAATAAAGTGATTGTTGTGGGCACAGGTGAACCCGTTGTACGACAGCCACCAGCAGCTGATGGTGCACTGGGTGGGGGAGAGCTCCAGCGTGATCATCTGCCTGGCCAGGGACCCGGGCCCGCAGCCCTCCGCCCCCACCCTGCCCTCGGCCATCTACATCTCCTACGACTATGGCGACACCTTCGTCAACAAGACGGACATGTTCCGCCTGGGCGACTCCCCCAAGGACAAGTATGCGCAGCTGGACAAGTTCTACAATCATCCCAACTTCACGTCACACGTAAGCCAACATTTACAATATTCTTATTATCAGCTTATGCTTGGGGCTCTGTGTATGACAGTTCATATTCTCAGCAACATTTCCTCAAAAAACACAAATTTGAAATGGTCTTCGATTCTTACAAAAAACAAGTTTCCAAAGTGAACTCCACTATTTACAAAAATGTCATAATAAATAAAACCAATTTGTTGCTACCCAATGCCGTTAGAATGAGGCTCACCCCCCTAATGTAAGAAATTCCTTAACTTTTGCTAATGCCACCCCAGTTTCAGGGAAAAGCAGTAAGAGTTGCAAGGTGTTTGTGTGAGGTTTTGTTTGTTTTATTATTATTATTATTATATTTTTTTTTTTGTGCACAACATGTTACCCTAATTACAGTGCACCCTCACAGCTATCAACAAGCTGGGAGGAACTCTATTGCTAGTTTCTTAAATCTTAATAAATTACACTCAAAAATGTCGAAATTAGACTTATTTAAGAGTTTTATACTCCGAGTCACAGGGTGTTACGCCACAACATCAGTACGGCTTTTCGGTACATGAAATAGATTATGTCCTCGCCCTCGGGTGTAGTCGTCAGGCACATACAACCTGTAGCCCTCCAACAGTGTGGGACTGTCAAGTAAGCCGTTGATGACTTTATGAGTGACCACCATAAGGGACCTGTTGCGCCTCGTTTCCAGGCTTTTAAATCCAGTCTCCCGAAGAAGCTCCTCATGATGCATGAATTGTGGATAACTTCCACGCAGCCTCATGAAGAGATACCTACCTAAGAAAGTTTTTTTGGACTTGTTCTATCATATCTATGTACTTCCGCTGGTAAGGAGTCCAAACCTCGACAGCGTACTCCAATTTGGATCGTATAACGCAGCTAAAGACGTCAACCATCGCTCTGGGCTCACTGAGTTGTTTGCTCACTCTGATTACTAATCCCAGCAGCTGGTAGCACTCAGTCATCAGCTGCGTTATATGATCAGAGAACTTCAGTCCAGTCCAGTCCAGTTCAGTCAGTTATGTGTAAACGCAAACTTGCCTGTGCCTGTATTAAATATGAGCCTTAAATGTATATATGTCTCTTTACAACTTAGATTAAAGATAGATCATCTCTTTTTTGAAAAAAAGATCTTAATTAAACGAATACAAATATTTTTTAGAACACAGCGTTTTGTTACACTCAAAGACTAAATTGTAATGCCTTTGAATCCAAGAGTTCCCTGAAAAAGCACTATGTGTGCTATCTTTGCACAGGGGCAACTGATGGAGAGTTAGACAACTGCCAAGTCTCTCACAGCATGACATTAAAATATTTTCCCAGGAGTATGTACAAAGTAAATCATTTACAAACATAAAAGTAAAAATATTTGAATACCCTTGTTGTGAAAAAAACTGCCATTTGGCAAGTTTTAACTTTGTTTATTCAAACTGATAACAGAAAAAATAATATAATTATCATACTGTTCATTGCTAAAACAATATTTCAGTGAATAATGTACTTGCTTCAATATATGAATATAAATTTTTGAGTCATAAAACATAGCATTCATTTAGTCAAATAAATATTTATATTCTGAAGGAATGATGAATATGTTCTGTTCTGATGAATGAAAGCATTCATTCCATATTAAATAAAATGAAAAAGGTTTTTTTTAAATGACTTGTTTGTGACTTTAAAATTAATGAAAGATTCTACTGTTATTCCACAATCTAAGTTGCAAAGGTATATTAACATTAAAGCCTAAGGCATGGAATCCACATAAATAGTGGTAATTTTTACTGTGTTGTTTCCGAAGGGGTCCTTTGTGGCGTGTGGAACCTATTTCAACTCAAACTGGAATATCAAACTATCAATACTTCAGTACTACAGTAAATTGAATGTAAAATTGAGTTAAATAATACCGAAGTGTAAAATACCGGGCCTAAAACTGCATACACACTGTGATGCAGCTGCACAGTGCATATGAAAACCAATTTTTCATACATATATCTTGCTGTGGGGAGCCGCAGGGCTAGCCGCGCAAACCCCACAGTGTATACGCATAGTGCATACGCTGCATAGTGCATACTATATATTATTGATAAATAGAATAAAGTCAATCTGAAAGGGCGTCACCCAGAAATTAATCACCACATCTCTGGTGTGGTTTGTCCAAGAAGTTGAGTGACCAACTTGATTCTGTGCAAAGGAGGGCAGTGAGGTTGATCAATGATCCTTCTCTGACATCCGATCTGCAGCCGCTCCAGCACAGAAGAAAAGTTGGAATGCTCAGTCTTTTTTATCGATATTACCACGGAGCTTGTTCTAATGAGCTCCATTCATTAATCCCTCCCCCTCGCTTTTCAGAAAGGGAAACTCGTAGTACGACTCTCATTCATCCCTTTGCAGTCGATCTCAAAACTATGAGAACTTGGCTTTTTATGACTCATTCCTTTGCCAAACTGCCCGTTTATGGAATGGTCTACCAGTATCTGTGTTCCCTTCCCAATTTAATCCGGTTTTATTCAAAACCAACATCAATCACCACTTCCTTGCAGCGCCTCACGACAGAACCAAGAACTCAAGCAACACCTCTGCGGCACCCTTCCAGGGTGACATAGACCCCCAAGACTCACAAGAATTGGGGAGCCTCCCGCACAGGATTCCTTAAAAAAAAAAAAAAAAAGGGGATGGGAGTAACAGCAACATAAAATTGTGTGTGTTTTTGGCATATTGCAACTGATAGATAGATAGATAGATAATTTATTTTCACACATTATTGTACATGACAGGTTAAACCTAATACATACAATAATGAAATGATGATGGTGGTTTCAGCAAATATTGATTGATTTTTTTTACAGTGTGTGTTCACGGACGTGGTGAATAAGATGCTGTACCACACCATAGACAATGGACAGACCATCAAGAGATATCCGCTGAGCTTCAGTCCCAGCGATGTGTCGTACGATGAGAATGACGCCAACACCTTTGTCATCCTGGACAAGAATGATACCATGAAAAAGGTGAGTTAACAGATTCTTCCCTATTGTTATCTCTGTACCTATCCTTGTTTTGCAACTTTACCTTAAGTATAAGTAATTGTGTAAGTACAACAGAATTTTTAAAAAAAGGTGGTGTTGTATGTTTTATACCTTTCTTGGTATTCCTCTAACATTACAACATTACATGTATTCTTGCAAACATTGACTTATAATAAAGTGGACTCATAGTTTTTTTAATGCAAATAGATGCAAATTGTCACTGCTCCTGAGGATGCCTACATAGGTGAAAATGTTGGAGCATTTTCAAAAACGGCGCTCTTTTATCATGTAGAAAATAAAAATAAATAAATCATCCTCATTCATACATACATAAAAAAGAAATATTGAATTACTGAATTAAAACTGCGCTTTTTTATTAGATTATTATTTTTATTTTTATTTCATTAAGTTTAAATTAATTATTAATCCTAAAGTATACAATGCAATTTCACTATGTGAACCACCAAACCCTAAAAAACATATCCGTTTCAACCTACCGCAACACAAATCGTCCATAATTAGAAAGAGAACAAAGATGCACCCATTGTGACTGTTGCAAACAGAAATGCTTGGGTGAATAGCAACTCGCAACTAAGCTACACATATAGTGTAACTTCTTGCCGCGTTATCCCCAAAGGAGTCGCTGTGGCGAGTTGAACCTATTTATTTTTACAGGTAAGGGGGCCGGCCTTATGCCAACCACTTCAGTTGAAGTGGAGGTTTCCCAGCTCCCGAGAGTGCTGGTACTCATTTCTTGTGAAGGCTGAGTAAACCTTGCCGGTATTTTGTTTTGGGGTTTGAAATAAACACCGAAACGGGAAATCATTTCTGACACCCTCGGTGGGATTCGAACCCGAGCTTTCGGCATGGAATGTAAGCACTCTACCACCTGAGCTATCGACCGGACTTTTACTAGCAGACGCGTTTTTATTGTTTTGGTTGCTAAATTTGAAAATAAAGAATTATTATAAAACATCATTCCTTGACTTTGGTCAAGGAATGGTTTGAGGCTTTGGTTGGTATGAGGCTGACCACCCATACTGTAAAAAAAATGGTTCACTTTGCCAATGTCACCCCTGTTTCAGAGAAGGTCGGCAAGCGTTGCAGGGCTTATGATCATTTGAGATTGGCTTTTTTATATTGTAGGTCCACATGCGGCATGTGTGAGCGCGAAATTATGCATGTTTATTAGGCATGTGTAATTATTGGGTTTCGAAACACAAGATGGAGAAAGCAAGAAAGCATAGGATTTTGAGGACACTGTTGTGTTTGGCAGAACTGGCTGACAGTTGTCTCTCATACTCTGCTTCAATGCTATTAGCTAGTTGTGGCTCCATTGTGACGTGCACTTTCTTTGTCGGTCTTTCATCATTGATTCTGTACATACACCCAAACCATCTAAATTAATATTCTATTATCCAATATCACCACTATTATAGGTATCTCAATTTTTTTATGAGTAGTTATAAAAACATTGAATTGTGTCAAACATGATATTGTTTAGTATGTATCAAATGTGCCCAATTTCAGCTTTATCATAAAAACGCTATCACAAATTTCACTCACTTATTTTCAAATGTATTTTTTAGCTGTATTTGACGGAGGATGGTGGGCGCTCATTCAGACAGATTGAAGAGTACGTCAAGTCTTTCTATTGGACGGGTGGCGGGGATATGCCCAGCCTGTTTTACGTGGAAAGAGCCAAGCCCGCGGGGAATAATGCTGTCCTAGTCTCCCCCAGACCGGGCCACAAGTCCTACAAGGTCATCATCGACGACGTGCAAGACTTTCAGATTAAGAACGACTTCATGTTTGCCACCAAAAAGGCGGGACCGGTAAGATATATTTCATAGTTTGTTTAGCAAAATGAATCGACAGATATAGGTGAAACGTTCCAGCTCTCAGATTTTCATCAACTAAATGATTGATGCAAAGAAAGTTCTAAGAACTATAGTGGTCAGACTGAGAAAAAGAGGAAAACGTACATGAGAAAGATAGAAATATTTACAGCAATTTTGTACAAAATTAGCAGTAACATTTTTATGCAGGTCGCATTGAGGTATATACACCCCCGGACAAAAAAAATTATGAGTCCTAAAAAAAAACTAAAATTGACATATAATGAATTATTCTTGATATTTTATTAGTTTTTTTGTATTATTTGACGTATGTGATGACTAATCCTTATTTCAAGGTTAAAATAAAAAAATCTTACTCATGAATTGTAGTTAGAAATTGGCATTATATATCAGATTACCCGAAAATTAGAAATCCATAACGGTTCATTTAAGGTCCAGTGTTTGTGATGGAATAATAAAAGACATGTTTTTTGTTAATTAATATTTAAGAAGTAGGTTCGTATCGCTTTATTTTAAATTATTTAAAATTTTAAGTATGTACAGTATTTAAAATTAAAACATATTTATAAAATTTAAAAATATTGAATACTTAGTGAATTCACCTTTATTTTTTATAACAAAATTAAGGACACTATGTGTGCTTAATTTATCAAACAAAAGAAAGAGGTATCGATAAAGGATTTCCTAGAAAAAGGGTTCAGTAAAGTCAAGCGGTGCGGTAGCAGGTAAACTCGTAATTTTTTTTATCCGGCGGTGTATATGGAAGGCTGTAAATGTGATTTGGTACCAATCGACATGATGCAACGTCTTTGACACCATACATTGTTAATAGTGCTGTCTCACTCACGACATATGAAATGCTAATTGTTATTTTCCATGTAAGCAATGTGTCTCTACTCCGTCTTCAATCTATGTATATATCACCATGGTATATAGGTGTATATATCACCATGCTCCTTGACTGATAGGTTGGTACGAGGCTGACCACCCGTGCTGTAAAAATCGGTTCACTTTTGCCAATGCCACCCCGGTTCAGGGAACGGCGGCAGGAGTTGCAAGGTTTATGTCCATGTGAGGTTTTCTTTATTTGTATGCACATGTCGGGGTTATAGCCGCGGGGGCCAAGAGGGCTGATCTTTCTAGCGTGTTTCGAATGGAACAACGTTGGTTCGATCCCCGCTTGGGTCACTTGACTTTAACTTTGACCCTGGTTCAACAGATATTATTGGGTAATTATTATTTAATAATTCATTAATAATAAACAATAATAAATTATTAAATGATGATATTAATACCTGTTTCTGGCCAGGCAGAATAGGTTGGTGAATTGCATTCCTCTTCACAAATCTATTTTTTTAAAAAAAAAAAAAACAAAAAAAAAAAAACACATGCAGAATGTGTAGGCGCGAACCTACATGTGCCTGTCTGTAGGCATGCATTTCATATGAGCCTTAAATGTTAACATATCCTTGCAGCTTAGATTATAGATTATAGTAACCCATGGTAACTATGGTAACGTGTTTGTTACTAGTGTTGTTGAAAGTTTGTTTGTGAAATAGCTGAGCATCCACGGTCTCACCGAGTCAGGTCTCTAATTTTGAAAATCCAAGACCCAAAATCAGGCCCGCCGCACGGAGTCAGGATGAGATGGGAGTCACAGGACTTACGACCTGTCACTGGTTGGTTAAGGATCCTTTCGTCATGACAACATACCCAATTCCTCCCAACTCATCCTTCCTTCCAATATGTAAGTCCGATTAACTACATTGCATGTCCAGAGGTGTCTGGGCTCTCAGATCTTCGCAGCCAAATGTGGTATGATCCCGAGATGGCCGCCTTTGTTAGTCTTTCCAGGAATCCATTTATTTGGGATATATTCAGTCCCAGATCCTTAAGGAAAGTATATACCAACTTGGCTGGCAGTCCTCTCGCTCCCACCTCCACTGCATCCAATCTTGTGATATATCCATTCTTTGTGATTTCAACCACTAGTCCTTTATACCTATTTAGTTTGTTGGCATGGTCCTAAGGGGTGGTCATCTCCCACGGCACCGTCAATTCAACCAAGAGTACTTGCTTTAGTTCTTTTGAGTATAGAACTATGTCGGGTCTCAAAGCCGTAGTGCATAGTTCTCCCGGGAAAATGTGTCGTCCTGTGGTCGAATCCATCACAAGCCTCCAGTCCTTTGCCTTTTTTATAATGGAAGTCTGGGTCCTGGCCCTTCGCTTTCCCTTTTCTCCAGGCTTAACAAATCTTATTTTTTCAATGGACTCTCTTGTCAAACCTTTGTTTGCTCTGGAAATTGTTAGGCATATGAAGGCACATGAAAATATCTGATAAATTCCGAATTCAAAAATGTTCCCACCTCATTATGTACGGGATGATTTTCACAAGTATCTGTTACCGCGAGCATAGAAGTTACATACTTGACGAAGGAAGTACCTATATATTTGAACATCACTAGTTCTAGAAATGGCTGTCACTTTTGCGAACAAAATATTTCGACAAATGAAAAATAAATTTTATCAACGTAGTCATATAGAATAGTGATTCTATAATCTATAATCTAAGCTGCAAGGATATGTAAGCATTTAAGGCTCATATGAAATGCATGCCTACAGACAGGCACATGTAGGCTCGCGCCTACACATTCTGCATGTGTGCATACAAATAAAGAAAACCTCACATGGACATAAACCTTGCAACTCCTGCCGCCGTTCCCTGAACCGGGGTGGCATTGGCAAAAGTGAACCGATTTTTACAGCACGGGTGGTCAGCCTCGTACCAACCTTATTTTATTAGATTAAAGTGAAATATTATTCCATGTTTGTCGGTGTTATAGCCGCGGGGATCAAGACAGGTTATTTGGAACCGGATAACGCTGGTTTGAATCCCGCGACGATAACTTCGACCCTTGTTCAACAGATGCCGTTGCATGCACACAAGCTTCTGCTTTCGCATGAAGACAACTGGCCAGGTAAAATAGGTTGGTGGATTGCATTCCTTTCCACAAATCTATTTAAAAAAAAAAAAAGTTCTATAACACATTTACTTTCTTTTGTTGGCACGTTTAGAAAATACCCAGTTTGGCATTTATACAGATTTTTTTTCCAATTAGGTAACACACCTGTTCACAGTTGGAAGGTTACCGATAGACTGAATTTGGATTTTTGTGTGATGAGCTCCTTGACTTATAGGTTGGTATGAGGCTGACCACCCATACTGTAAAAAATGGTTCACTTTGCCAATGTCACCCCTGTTTCAGGGAATGTCGGCAAGAGTTGCAGGGCTTATGTTCATTTGAGGTTTGGATTTTATTTGTAAGTACACAATCAGCATTTGTAAGCGCGAACTACACGTGTTTGTTTGTGGGCATACATCTGAGAGCTTTGAATGAATATATCCTTGCAACTTAGATTATAGATTATTTATAGTGGGGTAGCGTATTTATGATTCTCAAAGGATTTATTTCTTAGCCCATCCAGTTCCATACATCGATGCCAGGTCGCAGAACGTCCCCATTTCCATTGTACATTTTGGTGCAAACTGTCAATTACCATACTTGGTATTGATTTTTTTTTGATGTCCAAAATTCAAGGTTTTGTTTTATTTCAACCAGTTTTTAACACATACAAATAATTTTTGATATAAGTTTTGGATGATACAACCAAACTGAATATTTTGCTTAAAATTGTATTCCAGTTATTAGTGACTTATTTAAATCAACCATTCAATTATTTTTCCCTTTGTAATAAAAATTATCAATGCATTTTTCTTAGTATGCAAAAATAAATTAATAATTGAAGATGCAAGCTTTAATATGTTTTAAGCTTAGATATTTTTTTCATCAGAATTAGGTGTTTATTTCACCTTAATGTTTTTTCTTAATGATTGAATTAAAAAATATTGTAAAACACAACAGTGTTATCTTGTCTATTCCGACCACCTTGTTATCATTTAGGAGATAAAAGTGTTAAAAATGTATAATTATTAATTACATATCATAATGTAGTAAAATTTATTTTACATGACCTATAAATGAAAATATGGTTTGACCTGTCACCAAATCTGACAATTGAAAATTTCAATACTGTCACACGAAAAAGGGATCTGGTGCCTCTGCCAAATCACTGTCTCAGGTTTGGATATTCTCCTGTGAACTGGAGTCCGTTGCGCCTCCATTCTTCTCTGTGTGATAAGATGCAGGAGCCAACACTTTGAATTTCTTGTCTTTTGATGCATATCAGGAGCTCAGTTCTATGATTTATTTGGGAATCCATTCAGGAGAATTTATTATGTGATGGTATACCCACCTTGCAAATCTATCTAGCTAAAGACTAAATAACTATAAGGATGATTTATCTTGGGAGCGCTGTCAATCACACATCAAGAGCCCTCTGCAAGCTCGGTCGTCGCCATAGAGAGTGTAAATTCTCAAGCAAGTCCCATTTCCTATTAGGCTGGGTGGATCTTTGGTGACGGTATTTTTCTTTGAAGGCAAATGAAGTTTTCAATCCAAGGAAGAACACCCAAGACTTTGCGAAGCGTAAATCACTAGACTACAGATAGCTCATACCAACCTATGAGTCAAGTGCCTGTAGTTTAAAATATTGCATAAAACTCAACTCGATTGTTTACAATTAAAAATAGTATGTTAACTAAATTGCCGTCTAGAAGTGCCCACATTTATTCCGTACATTTTTAATTTAGGTATTTGAGGTGAGTTTTACGCAATGTTTATACTCGGGGCAAAGGAACCAACCTTAAAGTCAAGTAGCCATTTTTCGTAATCATAAAAACATCGCTCACCAAATACATCATCCTAATATTTATTTATTCAATTTGTTATGAGTTTTAAAGTTGAGATAGAGAATTTCTCTTGTTCACGTTTACAGAACACCTTGGACCTGTACATATCCTATCAGCGAGGGCCGTTTGTCAAGGCGGAATTCCAGACAGAGCTAGACCTGAGAGAGTTTCACATCTCGGACGTGTCGGCCAACAAGATATTCATCTCGGTGTCTCACGCGGACACCCTCTCCAACCTTTATGTGTCGGAGATCAGCAACAACTTTACTGAGATCAACTTCGTCCTCAGCCTGGATGCCATCCTGTGCTACTTCCCGAATAGCACGTGGAAAAACAGCTGGCTCAAGTGAGTGCCCTTCTTTTTCTTGATTTAGCTTGTTCTGAGTTGCCTCTCTTCTGATGTAGATGGTTTTTTTGAGCATAACGACATAAGACTTAAGACAGACACTACATGAACCAGGAGCCTACTCAGAACATCTGAGATGAAAATGCTCTGCGCCATTGCTGGAAAAACACTGAGAGACTGATTAAGGGACTCAGAAATCAAAAGCATGTGCGACATTAAAGACATCATTAGAGTAGGAAGAGGAGACGGTTCTGGAGGGACCATGTAGACTGCATGAGTGAAAATAGGATAACCCGAATCGTGGCCCAGGAAATACCAGACTGCCAGGGTCTACCAGGCTACCCACCCAAAAGATGGAAGAACAGCTGGTCTGCTGCATCACAGTTTCGCAATGAACAGACCTTAGATCTAATACAAGAAGAATATTTTGGAAAAAACTTGGTATCCGCAATGGATCTTGAGATCAGCACGTCAAGTTATCTTTCCAATTTGTGAGCTTCCTGGGGGTGGCGAATAAATCGGAGTTTTTGAGAGCACCTTCTTATGATTCTTCTTTGACTTATGTCTGTTGATATGAGATAGATCAGTCTTGTCGATAGCTCAGTCAGTAGAATGCTTACATTAGGTTCTCGTATATGACGAAGGCTAGTCATGCCTCATACCAACTTATAAGTCAAGGAATATAAACTTGCTGGTATTTTATTTTGGGCTTTAGATAAAAAAAAAAGTCATTTCTGATTAAACCCTGACCTTCTGGGCTCAAACACAAGTGCTCTACCTAGTAAGCTATCAACCAGACAAAGAATAAGAAATCAAGGAGTTGTACGAATGGCTTGACTTGAAGTATAATTTAAGATCCTAATTTGGCTTTGTAATTTTTTTTTCAATAATGCCTTCAAAGGTTGTTTTAAATTTGCTTCAAAATTTGTCATCAAAGAAAACTTTTGTTTACTTAAAAATATTTTAAATATGATCAATTAGTTTCAAAGAAATTATAAATCATTTCATCATAATTACAGCACACTCCCAATGGTTCTTTTTATGTAAACATGTATGAATGTTGACCACAAATATTATATTTGTTGCAATGAAATGAATGTGTCTGTATACAAATGTCACAGGACTCTGAGTCATAGAAGCAATGCTACTGTTTCCTCCTTGCATGCCAATGACAACTGTTGAACTTTGTTTTGATGATAACGAATTGGACATATGCAGCTGCAGTAAATGCAGATAGTACTATCATTCACAGGAATTGATTCATTTAATGTTATTCTTGATATATAATACTTTTCCTGTCTGTTTAACATTGTACTTACAGTAGGTATTATTTGTATTTTGAATAATATTTTATTTATTTAATTGAAAGATTGAAATCAAAACACTGTTTTGTATTTTCACGATTATAATTATTTATTATTTAATTTTACAAACGTTTTCGATAATATATATTCGTCAGGTACCTATACAAAAATTTAAATCAAAAGTCATTGGTACCATAGAGTTTTATAATCCAAAAGTATGGTCATTCAATAAAATAAAATAATATACCTAAAAAAATCTTAGTAAATTATATAAGTATTCAATTAAATTAATAAAATTAAAATAACATTTCAAACATCTTTCAATAAATTAGCAATTGAACTTATTTTAATCCAATCCTAGAAGTGCCTATTAATCCAATCCTAGAAGTGGTATTATTTGTTTTAGTTGCAAGGATGAATTTATATTTTAGATTCATATTCAATGCAAGTTGAGTTGAGAAATATACTAATTGAATGCATTTTTTTTCATATGTTGCCTTTATTGACTATTATTATTGCGGAGATAAGGAAAATTGCAGGATGGAAGACATTGTGAAATGGGGAGTACAACAAAGACAATACTGGTTCAAACATGTAAATTAAGGGGAGTTGATAAGATCCCACGTATCACTCTTTAACCCCTCGAGTGCCGGAACGCGGATCATAGTACTAAACGCGATTTTTTTCATTTTTCTTTAGTTTTTACACAGCAATAAGATCGAAAATCGCATGAAGTACTGCTATTGGGTAGATCTATCCACCAATAAATTCAAAGCATTCATTTTTGTTTGTAGGTAATTAAAATATTATATTTAAGTTGACCTTGAAAACCGACTGTTGAAAAAGCCGAATTCCACAATTTGTTAACATAAGAACACTAACACACTAAAATTTTTGTTTTGTGTATATAAGAAGGGTCATTTACTTCTATTTTTTGCGATGTATTGGGATTTCGTGCCTACGAATACTAATGAGGTATATCTATTTTTAGAATCTCAATCTTTTTTCCGTAATCTAAATTATGATGGAGTATAATAATTATTGCACAAAAGTTTTTTTTTTTTTTGGTAGGCACTAAAAAAACTTTATTTTATTGTTTTTTGATATAAAAAAACCCACAAGAGATATGTTTTGTATCTTTGGAGATATTTAAAATAAAACACCACGAGTTGGGTGTCTGAATTAGGCAGAAAATCGCTGGCGCTCCAGGGGTTAAGGGAACCCAACCAGAAAAAGACCTCGGAAGAAATAGCGGCAAATAGTGGCAAAAATAGATCCTTTGGATGTATGAAAGCAGGGAGAAGAAGAAGAAGCCTTTATTGACTTTCATGGAATGCACTCTCTTGAAGCATGCATTGCTTAATACCTTTAATTTTAATTTTATTATTCTTCTTGTGCGGTATCAGTTCCCCCCTATGTTGCCAATCACTCTGGCAAAGGCTTCTTTATCTTGTGCGGCTCAGAACAGTTCCTCAACATGTCTCATCCCGGTCCAGTCTCTTACGCTGCACAGCCAAGATATTTGCCTTCTGCTGGGACCACGCTGCCTCTCAATCTTCCCCGTCAGTATTGGTTGGAGCAAACTGTATTTATTTCCCCTCAGAATGTGGCCCAGATATGAAACCTTACAGACCTTTTCCAGTTGTCTATTGCAACTGGCTCTCTTCAGAGTGCAACCACATCTAAAATGCTTCCAACCAGTTAAAAGTGTGCCCCTTCAGAGACCAAGTCTCCTAGCTTTAGTACTTAACATTCAAGTAACAAGTTCAACAAACTCTCCTCTACAAATTCTACTTGTAATTTCTCATCTTCATTTCTCTCTTTCAGTGACGTAGCCGAGGAATCCTTCGCCGATCTGTACCGCGTGGAGGGTGTCCGCGGCATCTACATCGCGTCCAAGGTCACCACCAAGCCCAGCGGGGCCATCATCGGGCCGGAGCACCTCATGTCCTACATCACGTTTGACCACGGCAATACCTGGGGGCCCATCAAGCCACCCAAGGAGGACGACGACGGCCAGCCCATCAACTGCGCGCTGAAGGATGACTGCAGTCTGCATCTCAGCCAGAAGTTCAGCCAGCTGTATCCCGTCACCAGGTTATTAAATTGTCTATGCTTTTAACAGTAAGAGTATGGGTGGCGTGCATAAATTCATACATAACAATGATTGGCATCTTCAGTACAACAAGGCTGTTCCATCTACGGAGAGCTCAATGGCATCTACAGAGAGCCCGATGTGATCAATTCCATCTAAGTAGGGCTCCTGCAGGGGGCTGGTGAAATGATGGCAATTTGATGTTAATGAAACTTTACTTAAACGTTTTTTACAGGTCTGTCACCATAATGAGTTCCAAATCCGCGCCTGGGATAATTATGGCCATGGGAGTTGTGGGGAAGTCCCTAAAGGGACATCCTGGAGTGTTCATCAGCCGCGATGCGGGGCTGACGTGGAAACAGGTGCTCAAGGACTACTACTTCTTCAATTACGGAGACCATGGGGGCGCCCTGGTCGCAGTCAAGTACTTCAAGAGCCGAGGGGAGACACGAGAAATCCTCTACTCGACGGATGAAGGGGAAAAGTGGTCGTCTCATCTGTGAGTTGACAGTACATCTTCTTTTTGTACTCTTTTGGGTTGGACCATCTTCTGATGGTGTTTTGTTTCCACGAGTGGGAAACATTTTCAAGCCTGGTTATTAAAATTATGTGGTGTCTTTCGTGGCCCCTTTTTGTTGGTAACTGGCTTAGAACAAGGTCCTACATGAAAGAATCCAAAAAGCATATTTTTTTTCTCTTTTTATATCTTTTATGATTCTATTTATGGAGTTGTACCTTGTTCTTTAGGAGTTTTACTTGAATGACTTGACTGGCTAGTATCTGTACACAATAGATTCTTCAGTTCTTTGGACCCGTTAGCCTGGAGGGGAAGATAGAGAGAGAAAGATCCCCCAGACGATGAGTTGATCAAGTGAAGACAGCAACAGGCTCCTAGGTGGAAGGAGTGCTGTGTGCAGCGCAGTCAAAAGAGAACTGGAAAAAAATGACTGCTTCCACAAGTATCACAACAATCATTCTAGCTCTAATCTAAGTTACATATTAAGATATATTAACATTTACAATTTTAATTTTGTGTACTCTCACAACATAAAACACAAACTTCATGCAAAAATAGACCCTGCAACTCTTCATAATACAACCCTCAAAAATGAGAAATAAGATGGAAAATGATGTCACTGAAAGATTAATTATTATTTGTCAACTTCAGGTTCCATGCTGTTGATCTGAGGGTTTACGGATTAATGACTGAGCCTGGAGAGAACACAACAGTCTTCACAATGTTTGGATCAGCTAAGAAGCAGCACCAATGGATCATTATCAAAGTGGACCTCTTCAAAGCCTTCTCTTACAACTGCACAATGGATGACTACAAATTCTGGTCTCCGTCTTCAACAGAAGTTGATTCCAAAGTCCCGTGTGTTTTAGGAGTAACAGACACATTCCAGCGTAGAATCCCACATGCCAATTGTTACAATGGACAAAACTACGATAGACCCGTGAAGAAACAAGTTTGCCAATGCAACCGCCAAGATTTCAAGTGCGATTATGGATTTGTCCCAACTGCGCATCCTTCCCACTGCATCCGTAACAAAACTCTCGCAAACTTTGACCCGTACGCTGTCCCAAAAACCTGCAAACCCGGACAGTTTTATAACAGGACGAAAGGTTACCGCAAGATAGACGGGGATCTTTGCGTCGACGGTTTCAGTTACAATTATTTGCCTGATCAGATTCCTTGTCCAATGCACGAAGCTGTAGAATTCTTGATTGTTGCGCAACGGGATAAGATTGCAAGAATTAATCTGAATGATAATGCCCTTGAACTGTTTCCAATCAAAGGTCTACAGAATGTAATCGCTATTGAGTTTGACTTGAAGAACAATTGCCTGTATTGGGCTGATATTGTATCTGACGTTATAGGAAGGCAGTGCTTGAGTGATGGGAAGTTTTCCCCTGAAATTATTGTTAAAACAGATTTAGCCAGTATTGAAGGTATGTCTTTAGACTGGATATCAAATGTTTTATTCTTCGTTGACGGAATGAGAACAAAGATCGAAGCTATCCGAGTGGATCTAACCAACGAAGGCAGAATGCGACGCACAATTCTGGATTCTAAAGTTTTAACGAAGCCGAGAGGAATTGCAGTTCATCCCGTTGCGGGTTATCTATTCTGGACGGATTGGGCCCCTAACAATCCTTCTGTATCCCGCGCAAACCTCGACGGTTCCGATGTCAAAGTTCTATTCAAGAAACCAGTAGTGGAATGGCCTAATGGAATAACAGTAGATCACATCGCAGAAAGGATATACTGGGTAGATGCTATGGAAGACTATATTGGAAGTGCAGATCTCAACGGGCAATTGTTCAAAAAGATAATCGACAATGATTACAGAGTAGGCCATCCTTTTTCAGTTGCTGTTCTCAAAGATACAATGTATTGGGACGATTGGAAGGCTCAGGCAATCTTTTCAGCAGACAAAGACCACGGTATATCTAATGTAACTATTAAAGAGAAGATGAGTGGTCTGATGGACTTGAAAGTGTTTTCTCATTCGTTGCAAATCGGCAGTAATGCTTGCTCCACTTCCCAGAATAAGTGCCAGGCTCTGTGCTTGGGTCTTCCCATGGGGAAGTTTTCTTGCCTTTGTCCTGATGGTCTGACGATTAAGGATGGGAAGTGTGTGTGTCCGGGGGGGAAGGAGCCCTATGGAAACATGACCTGCACACAAAACTCCAATTCTTGCAGTGCGGTAAGTGTATTCAAGTATCTCTTATTTAATGATGATGAAACAGCTGAATTTTTTCGTGAGGGCGCTCCAAAAGATTCGGTGAACAGATTGGTCTTGAAACTTCTCTCTCAAAGTGGCTGCTGTCTGCAGTCTCTCAAATCACTGGTGACAGTCGGTTTCATGTCCTTGGAGCCACTTCAAAAACATTCTCACCAAATACTGCAGACTTGCACAAAGGCTCATTCACCAATGTTCTAGCTCCTATATTTTAAATTTCGAATATTAGACAAAGAAGACAACTTTATTCACAATGTTTTTCTGATGACATAACCAATATCCTTGGGAGACACTCTTATTAGGCAGTGAGTAAGAATGATGTCATCAGATGACTGTAATTTCAGTTTGATTCAATCATGCAAGAACCACTTCTTATTTCCTCCATCCTGAGCCCATTTTTGACTAGATTATTGTTCGTTAGTTTTCATATGGTGATGGGCAATATCAATTCTCTGGGCCATTGGCTGCGTTGCTTTGTCGAAGCATTCAAATTTTTGGCTCCTGCTCGGCTAACCACTGCACCGCCTCCAGAGTCGCCCTCTGAATCTCCATCCAGTCTCCCCTGTATCTTCCAACTGGCACTCCTCCACTAAGTGTTGTGTGGTTTGTTCACCTGCTCCACAGTCACACTCTGGAGAATCTCTCTTGCCCCATTTTCACAATAGGTAGTTGCAACACCCTTGATCAGTGTGTTTTGTTGAAACCAAACTTTTTGTGTGAGGTTGTAGCCCGGAACCCTTTTCTTAGGATCTGTGATGAAGGATGTTCTTGTTCATCAGGTCTACGCTGTTCCATCTCTCTCCAAGGTGTGGATTACTATAATTGTATAGGAATGTTGATTTTCCAGAATCACTTTTCCTGCGGCAATGGTCTGTGCATCCCCAGACTGTGGCGCTGTGATGGAGACAACGACTGCGGGGACAACTCTGACGAGGCGGGCTGCCAGGCAACCTGCCAGCCTCACATGTTCCGCTGCGATGACAAATGCCTGCCGAACACTTACAGGTAACAAAAATTATGGACTCCGAACATTCAAAATATCCCTCGGCTATGTGTCACCCATTGTAAATAAAAAATGGATTGCCGATAATCAGGGTTATTTTCCAGACCATAACACTGTAAGCCCATTCAGTTGGCAGAAATGATAAAAGTATGGGGCACTTTAGTGTGTTTTCAAAGTGCTTACATAATATTGTATTGCAATTATGATGCTCTGTACTGTCTTTAGCCCAGCCAGGTGACATAAAAAATATTCCCCATCAAAAAATTTCAAATATCACAAGTTTCCACTGCAGGGCTGCTTTCCGGGATTAGTTGCTGTGGTCCTTCGAAGTTTGAGCTTCTAGACGTTTTGCCAATGTCTGTAATGGGATTCTTCAGTATTCTGTTGATGAAACTGTTATTTCATCAACTAGTGGGTCCCTATTTGTGAAACCAGCTGCCACCGGAAGTCTGAGGCACTCAATCCAGGGAAATCTTTAAAAAAATATATACTCAAGACTCACCACTTCACTGCTTCAACACAGCAAGCGCCCTTGGAGGGACAATAATCACAAAACGGCGCCGTAAAAAGTCATCATCATCATCACATTCATATCATGTCGAAGAAACCCATAGTAGATACGGGCAAAATGTTTGGAAGCTGCAGCTCATAGCATTATAATGATTTATGTTTTTTAGGATTTGGTGGTTGACACAGTGAAAGTCCATTGAATATAATAAATAATAATAAAATAATTACAATATATTAAAAACAAAGTTTCAATTCACTTTCAAATATTATTTTTTTACGCTCAAACTTTTTTGACTCGTAAGCAATTGCTCCTGAGAATGCCTTGTAGAGTCATGGGCATGCCTCTAATAATTATAATACTACTGGTTTATATAGCGCCTTTTTGTGAGTTGAGTCACTTCAAAGGCACTTTGTAGGAATCTTTGAACAAGTAGGTTTTCAGTCCTTTTCAAATGAGTACCTCAGACTTCAGCTCCCTGAGAGTCAGAGGCAGCAAATTCCAAGCCATCAGAACAGCAACAGCTTTTAACGTCATGGGAAGACTTCCGCCTCTTGTAAAATATGTAGCCTTGTATGAGCGTCCATGTGCTGTCCTTGGGGGTCCTTGTGGCACATAGGTACATACAATTTTTCAAAACAGTGAAGAGCATTTTTTTTTAAAAATAAAATGATATTTTTTTGTAGGCTTTATTTATATAGCATCATTTATGAATATCGGTATAAATCCATGCGCATACACGACAGTTCCATACAAGTGAAGCTTGTTTTTGTTGCTGAATCAGTAAACGTTATATCTATAGATAAATTATATATGAGGGTGTTGTATGGTGAGAGAGATAAATTAGGAATACTTTGAACATATTTATTTTTGTAAAAGAGAAATACATTGAAAACAATTACAAATCTATTAAGTATGCACTTCTATAAAAGGTCAATAAAGTGAATGACAGCTGTGCACATATTTGTATGATTTGTAGTAATATGATAAGAAATGTGCATTCAGTAGTTATGATGCATTATACTTAACATGCCATTCAAATTCTTGGAATAGAATTGAAGGCTTTTTTATTATCAGGATCATTCATGATTTTTGCTTATGCATTGAATTAATTTTACAAATATGATTCCTAGACTTATAGGTTGGTATGAGGCTGACCACCCATACTGTAAAAAATGGTTCACTTTGCCAATGTCACCCCTATGTCAGGGTAGGTCGGCAAATGTTGTAGGGTTATGTTCATTTGAGGTTTGGATTTTATTTGTAAGTACTACACGTGTTTGTTTGTGGGCATGCATTTGATTTGAGCTTTGAATGTTAATATATCTTTGCAACTTAGATTATAGATTAAGGTTGGTATTAAGCTGACCCCCATGCTGTAAAATCTTGGTTCATTTTTGCCACTGACATCCCGGTTTCAGGGAGAGGGGCAGGAGTTGCCAGGTTTGGTTTTTTTGTAAATACACATGGAGCATGTCAAATGTGTAAGTGTGAACTTACATGTGCCTGCTTGGGGGAATGCATTAAATAATGGCCTTGAATATCAATCTTTGCAACTTAGACTATGGATGAGGTGAGAGATTATAGATGGCTGAAAATCTTCGGCACCCTAGAGGTGAATCACAAAAGTTCTGCATTGAAAATTTGAAGTTTTGTGCCTGATTTCTTCCAGATGTGACCACGACAAGGACTGTTTGGACGGGGCTGACGAGCTGGGCTGCCTTTACAAGAGTAACGTGACCTGCGGGACGGACCAGATGAGGTGCAACAACGGCAAGTGCATCTCCAGCAAGTGGAAGTGTGACGGGGAGAACGACTGCAAGGACGGCTCGGACGAAATGGGCTGCCCTGTAAGGACACCTTATTAATCATTTCAACAACAGAGACTCAATCTTCACTGATTCTTCACAACAATATACATTTTGATGAATGATTTCTGACTGGTCCGTAGTCTAGTGTTTAACACTTTTGACTCGTACATCGAAGGTTATGGATTTGTTGGTTGAACTTGAAATTTTATATTTTGTAATCAAATATTATTATGTAAAAAAACAAAAATAATGTAAAGCCCTCTTGAGGTGATTTTTCACAGTACGGTGTTGAACCCCTGGAGCGCCGGCGATTTTCTGCCTAATTCAGACACCCAACTCGTGGTTTTTTTATATTAAATATCTCCAAAGATACAAAACATATCTCCTGTGGGTTTTTTTTATTTCAAAAGATAATGAAATAAAGTTTTTTTAGTGCCTACCAAAAAAAAAACTTTTGAGGATTTATTATTTTGCTCCATCAAAATTTAGATTATGGAAAAAAGATCGAGATTCTAAAAAAAGATATACCTCATTAGTATGCGTAGGCACGAAATCACAATACATCGCAAAAAATAGAAGTTAATGACCCTTATTATTTACACAAAAAAAAAAATTGATTGTGTTAGTGTTCTTATGTCAACAAATTGTGGAATTCGGCTTTTCCAACAGTCGGTTTTCAAGGTCAACTTAAATATTACATTTTAAATACCTACAAACAAAAATGAATGCTTTGAATTTATTGGTGGATGGTTCTATCCATAGATAACGGAATAGAGAGATGTGGTATGGATTCATCCGTAGAACAAAACGCGTGTTCTCATATTTTTTAAAGCTCCGCCTATTGCATAGGTATCACTCCTATACAAACAAATGTGACTTGTGATTGGCTAAGAAAGTTAAAAACAATAACGTTATCAAAACCACTAATGCATAGGGACGTTTTTCCTTTGCATTTCAATATGTGTGCGTGAGTGACCTAATATCATACCAGAGAATATCAAACAATACCGCTGACTGAAAATCTATTATTTTCTAACACTCCCCAATTTTTTTTTAACATTTCCAAAACTGAAAACCCACAATGGCATTCATTAATTAAATTATAATTTACTTTATAAGTGTGGTCTTGAGCTTACATTTAATTCTAAATGAGACATTTTTACCAATGAGAGCAATTAAAACATAACTTTATAATTTTAGTATTATAAAAATACCTTTCATTCAAATAATAAACAATATAGATAGGTAATCTAATTGCGAGATTGGCTTTTGTAGCTGAAATTCCTGATTGCTACTTTTGAATTACATTATTATTTCTTCATTCATCTTTAGTTCTATAGGCTAGAAGTTGTTTAGCAGTGTAGATATATCCATTCTGATGCTTCCAATTCCAAAATGTCTTAGAATCTTTCTAACGAATCAGTTGGAGGTTTCCCTAATGTTGGCAGTGAACAAAAAGTCGTCGTTGTTGCCGAAGAGTTATAAATTGGGAAAACTATGAAACTCACCTACGAGATCCAATGAAAGTTTTGCTATTCTTTATTCGTATACAATCATACAGAGTTGAAATATAAACAAAAAAATAGTTTCAATGTTGAGGGTAGGTTTTAATTGAAGTGAATTTTAAAATTGTAAAGAAAATAAAATTACATGTCAGCCATCATATTATCGCACGCTTTGAGAAACACTGTCCTATTTCGAGCCTAGGGATGTGACTAAATTCAATACATCGATACATCGTTAGATCGATACCCACTCGATATTCACGATTTTTTGATGTCTGAAAATATGTTTATGTCTACATAAATAATTCATTTTTTCATTACTTTTCCTACGATATATACTTAAATTTACATTATAAAAAATTGAAATGAAATAAATACTCCGAATCAATTTTTAGAAAATCGACCAGATTCAATTTTTTTTGTAGGTAATAAACTAGCTATCTATAACCCGTTATGAAAGTAGAAAGACAAGTAAAGAGAAGAGCATTCTCTGTCCACGTACGTTGCAATCAATTTGGTAAATTTAGTTAGAAAAAGGTGTAAAAAATAGTTCAAATGAGAAGAAAGCATTCAAAAACGAAGTTTAGTTTGTTACGCAAAAAAACACACAATTTGGAGTATTTGAATAAAAAAGATCATTTAAATGAAAACTCGAGTATACAATACAAAATAAAATTATTTTTATTAAATTTATTACACATTTGATTTAAAAAAATAATAATTTTATAAACTTTTAATACAAAACTTTGTTTTATTCCACTGATGTGCATTTTTTATCGAATCTTCATATACCTTAGATATGTACCTACCTTTCGTTTCTTCAATAGGTATCTAGATAAATATATAAGAAACTGAAGAAACAGAAATATCTCTAACAAAAATTCTCATCAGTGGAATAAAACAAAGGTTTTTTATTAAGACTTCTTAAAAACTTTTTTTGTAATCAAATATTTAAAATGGAATTCCACAATGTTTCACCACAAAAATTTGAAAAATAAATATATGACACTTTACAGGTAAAATCTTACACGTATAACAATTGAAAGGTCAATAAAATGAAATAAAAAGATCCATAAAAACTAAAATCAATGAAATACAGCAACAATGAATTACTGAATCAACTTAGTAGAAACGCAAGCCTCTCTTTAAGACGCTGCCTGCCAAATTTGCTCGTCAAATTTGGCCACCCCTATCGGAATGGCGACAGAGTTACAGTTACAGTCCGTATAGTTAATCACTAGACTACGGCTTGATATTTTATTTCTTTATGAAAAATAAATAAATATAAAAGGTATCGATGTTTGGCATACACAAACGCGTATTGCACAACACTAGTGATGCTATGTAGAAATGTCAAAAATTCAAGACACCTAAAAGATTGAAATCGATGTAAAACGTTTAATACGTGTGGAATTGATTACTCACCGGTGAAAAGTGATGCCGTGATCCTTAAAGTTTTTATATCGACTTACATTGTTACACTTGACCACACAGCAACACGGCATTTTGATAAAAACCAAGAGCAGTTGCTAGTACAGCAGTATAAACGTGACTGATTTGCGCAATAATACGGATTTTCAACCAAGATTTTTTTAAGCATAATTGATTTACCTAGGGAACGCCCTCATACCATATCTCCTTCTTTTTTTGATCTGTGGTTCTATCCAATAGCAGTACTTCATGCGATTTTCGATCTTATTGCTGTGTAAAAACTAAAGAAAAATTAAAAAAATCGCGTATAGTACTATGAGCGCGGATCCGCGTTCCGGCGCTCGAGGGGTTAAGAAAATTGTCCAATAAATAAAAATTATGGGTTTGAATCCTGGCAGAGCACAAAAAATATATCATTTATATTTTCAAATTGCTCTTCGCTGGGTGAAAAATTAATATAGCTTAACCAAAAACCGATCACTTAAAGCCCATCCAGCTTTACAGCAACTGGGTCTTGCTTCAAAATTGGCGCTTT
Source organism: Agapetus fuscipes (assembly GCA_951799405.1). Lineage (NCBI taxonomy): Eukaryota > Metazoa > Arthropoda > Insecta > Trichoptera > Glossosomatidae > Agapetus > Agapetus fuscipes. The sequence continues at coordinate 10,867,069 of OX637340.1, read as the reverse complement.
CTACAGCGACGACCAAGCTCGCAGAGGCCTCTTGAGGTGTGATATACACAAAGACTGCGCTCACCAAATAAATCATCCTAATATTATTATTATTGTGATTGCAGGAGACCCGCCCCACGACGTGCAAGAGCGGTGACTTCCGCTGCCCCTCTAACGGTGCCTGCATCCCCTCCTCCTGGACGTGTGACGGGGAGCACGACTGTCCCGACGCAGCTGATGAGCTCAAGGCCCTGTGCAAGGACACGCAGTGCATGGACTGGATGTTCAAGTGCCCGGGCAATGGGAAGTGCCTCTACGCATCTTGGGTAAATATTATGTTCACTTTGTTGCGTGGAAAGATGTAAAGGGCCCTAATAATAATAATAATTTGACAATATTTTTCGTGCCATTTTGTGAGTTTACCGCAAGGGCACTAACCATTGAGTAATAACATAGAGGAGCAGAAACTAACTTACTACATTGATACATAATATCTACCACTTTTGTCTCAGTCCTGTCAAACGTTGCAGTTGTGTAGTCATACAAAACATGTTTTTACGTGGCAAATTTTATGTTTTCTTGCTTTCTCCATTTTGTGTTTTGACACCCAATTATAGCACATGCTACAATTTCTTAAAATAATGCCTTTTTCCTTTAAAATTCACTATACAGAAATTCATTATACAGAAATACATATCATACAGAAATTCACTTTCAAGATCTTGCTTTTTGATGCATTAATAATAATATTAATAAAAATAATAATAATTTTTATTTCTATAGATAAATACAATACAATTTTGTAATAAGTGAAATACATTTTGAACTATATATTGAACAAACTTTATTTTGGAGGGCTGGAGCCTAAACTAGGTCTTGCCTGTTCTTATAGGTCTCCAGTCACTCTGTGTGCGTGTGTGTGTGTGAGTGTATGTGTGTATTTGTGTGTGTGTGTGTGTGAGTGTGTGCACTCATTTTCAACCCACAACCTCCTTTGGAAACAGCTAATCTAATCTAATCTAATCTAAGCTGCAAAGATATATATCATTTAAGATTTATATTAACCTTCCCCAATCTGTGCTAAAAAAATTACACGCGCAACGGTGCTGTGTAGTGACTACACGCTCATAAAAGTCGGATTTATGATCGGTAAATGATGTATATTAATAGCTAATCGCTTTAATAAAGTATAATTGAAGTTGAATGAAGAAGTAAATGACAATAATTAGTATTTAAATGCTAAAAACATAAAAAATCATCGGCCGATGCCTATATAGCGGACGACAGGTCCACTCTGAGCGAGCGCCTGACAGCGACTGAAGCTTAGGCACGTGATATGGGAAAGGCGACGGGCAGCGGCTATCCAGGGAATTTAAACCTTTTGAAATATTTCAGAAAATTAAAAGTTCATAATAATATGTACCAAAATAATGTTAAATTGAACAACAAATGAAAACATTCAAAGTTATTTCCACATTACTCGTATTATGTTAAAGCACAATAACGAAAATTAGGTAAGTTAAAAGAAAAACATAAAACAATAGAAATATAAAAACCAAATAAAGACAATCTCTAAATTTTATTGCAATTGCTGCAAAAAATGTACTTTTTTTCTATTCTGTGACTAGCTCACACAGTTTTTTGACAAATAAGACACACTATTGTGTTTCTTTTTTTTAATTGTATGGACTGTAACTGTAACTCTGTCGCCATTCCGCTAGGGGTGGCCAGAGCCTCTGCAGAGTTGCTTCCATTTTTTCCTATCCTGACATACCTCTTTCAATTCCTTCATATCCATCACCTTTTTCATGCATTTTCTTCTTTTACGCTCACTTTGTATATCCCATTCTTTCAAAATCTACAAATTCTTGAAGGTGGCCGGGACACTGACACACTCCTTGTTGATTCGCCCAGCGGATAAGTTGGAGTATTTGCATCTGTAACAGCAGTTGCGGGTGATATAATTATGCTGATAATAGGATACAACCGTGTCAAAAGCATCTTGCTGTTGTTTATGGAATCTAACCATACTATTTTTTCTTCTTATAATATTAGGCTTAGCCAACTCCAAACTAAGTTCTCTTACAAAGCATTTTCATTTGCTTGTTATTTTTTTTCCTACTCTGGATACTTTTCAATCCAAAATAAATATGTGTTTCTACGTATTACATACAAATAATAATATAAAAAAATGATTACATAGTTATTTAGAAACACATAAAAATAAATTGCACAGAATCTGCACTCGACTTTCTTGCAAAAATTAACCCACTGTATGACGTATGTAAAGCTATAATCATCTACCAGCTTATGCAGTTTCAATGAAAATATAATATATCGATAATAAATCAATTTTATTCCACGGCGGTGTGTACCTGCATACCCGTGCGAGTATGGAAATAGCCATATAAATTCTTAAGTGAATAAAAAATATTTAGATGATTTATTTGGTGAGCGCCGTTTTGTGTGAATCACACCTCAAGAGTCCTCTGCGAGGTTGGTCTTCTCTGGAAAAAGCGCCAATTACACAAGAAAGATCCTCGACTCATAGGTTGGTATGAAGCTGATTTCTGTACTGTACTGTACTGTATCCTGCCACCGTTTCATTAGGGGTGGCCGGTACCTCCGCAGATGCGCCTCCACTTTTTGCTGTCATCACCTTTTTCATACATACTCTTCTCTTATTCTCACTCTGCAGGATCCATTCTTTCGCAATCTCACCTATTTGGTCTAATCATTCTTTCCTCAGCCTTCCCCTTCCACGCTTTCCTCTGACATTTCCTTTGTACACTTTCTGCATTAGTTGTTCATCATCCATTCTTTCAAGATGTCTGAACCATCTCATCGTACTTTTTTGTACTTTCATTCTCATATTCTCTTTTATACCACACTCGTTCATCACTCAAGCATTACGTACTCTATCACTCAGTGTCTTTCCAGCCATTGCTCTCAGGTAAGCCATTTCAACCGTACTTACATACTTTACTCAGCTCACATTCATTAAGGGTGATTGAGAGGTCAGCGCGCCCAACTTTGATGACCGAAATAACCCATATTTTGAATGGTAAGGCAGTATTTTTTCTCCAGTTTAAATTAACACATAAAATAAGGTATTTTTTTCCATAAAATACCAATTCAAAATAATTTTATTTACGGAGATACCTTAAATGGAGATTTCCACTGTTCTTATGAATAAATCCTAACTTTTTTTTATTTCAAAACATTCATTTTGATTAGTTTTATTTTTTCTACTTGTTAGTTGTTTTTTTTTACTTTTCATTGATTTTTTATGATTATTTAAAAAGTACCCAAATTTTGCATACGATATTGTAGCTAAATTCGTCTTTTAATGGTTTATTTTCCTTTTAGGATTTGAAGTGATATTTTTTATGTTTTCAATGCATTACTTGTTTTATTTTTTCTCCTCTAATTTATAATTAATAATGGAAAAAGAAAGATTTTCATACAAAAAATGATCCAGTCTTTGGCGCCACGGATAAACTGTGGCGGATTCGTGAACTGGCTTTAAATATAATATCTCCTCCGTTTTTGACCAAAAAATCATGAGTCCGAAATTTAGGTGTAACCATTGGTATAACGGAGTTCAAGCGTTTACGTTAAAACTGGACCAAACAGGTACAAAAATGCATGAAAACCAAAACGCCAGCTCGAGATGCTGTTTAAGATTCGATACATTTTTCGCATGCGGTCTATTTCCTATAGTTACGAGAATTTTACACTTCGGGTATACTCGTATATCTTCGTATATCGACGGAAATGCACGAGTGGCTGTGGTTTAGTAAAATACGTATATACAGGTATTCCACTAGTAAAGGCTAGTTCGCACAAGGCCACTGATTTAGTCAAGTAACGAGTAATTTAGTAGTGGGCGGGGCGCTACTCGCCCCTGAAGCGTTCGCATTACGGTCCAGTACAGTACACAAGTGCGAAGTTGGCTGCAGAAAGCCCTTTCTATAATGGCGGAAAATTTGAATTGGCTGCAGTTTGAAAATATTAATTGAGTATTAAAATCATGTTATTATAAAGCCCTTTAAATTGGCTATGGTTTGGTAATATTAACTGATTTATGCCCGGCCACCTAGCTAGGAGCCTGTTTAGCAAACAACTTCGAAACTCGACTTTTGTAAATTCGAAATGTATTTTATGGTTTATAAAATAATATACACATTTAAAATAAAAATAACACATGACTATTTGATGTTTATAATAATATCTAACATTTACGCTGCAAACATTATTTTTTAATTGAATTTTTATCTTTTCAATGATGTGTACAAAGTATATTTTGTATGCACACACTATAATACGGCTCGTAGTCTGCAGCTGCATTCAGATGCATTTCTCTGTTGCGTTTTTCGTTGTTGACAATTAACATCAATATTCGACATGTAAAATCGGCATTTTCAAATACACGGCGGTCACCAATCAATTATCAAGTTAAAGAAGAAACATGGTTCAACTTTTCAGAGGCTGACCGCGAGAAACTTGTTCAATCCTGCTACATACGCCTCTCACGTCTGTCACAGATACCAGCTGATGGCTTACAGTGGCATAAAATTGTAATGCCTCTAATTAGTTATCCCCGTGTGTCACTGAATTGTTTCTGTACAAAACAATAAGTAACAATCCATCTGAAGGATATCATAAGGCCTGTGATATGACAAATTTATGGTAGGTACCTATAAACAACGATCAATGTAAAAGATCGATGTTTTTAAATACGTAATAAATTCATGGACGATAATAGTTATTTCCACAACATCTTTACCAAAACTATATTTGTACAGCTCTATTGTCAGCAAGGAGCTACATGATTGTATTTTTGACAGCTGATATCCGCACCAAAAATCGATGTCATACTATTCCTATCGAAAAAAAATTACCTTTCTCAAAACTTTTTGGACGTAGATAAGTCCTAGCAACTTCTATATTCTCAAGAGTTTCTAAAAAACCAAGGATATCGGTGTGCATATCCACTTATTTACAGTTTAAACATGACATAACCTCACTGACAGGTCGCTAAGTTTAGGGAGCGGAACATCGGGCTCGCAAATATAAGAAGTTCTTAAGTACTTAAATATTTTTAAACAGCACTTTATCTTTAAATATTCTTGCTGAAAACGGGCATTATCTTTTCAAACTGCAGCCAATTTAAATTGCCGCCATTCTTGCATTTCCGTTTCCCCGCCAAGAGTGAGCGGCCAATGGCGCGGCCGCTAATAAACTCGACTCGGACTCGGGCTTTTCCGTGGCTCTTCGGACTCGGACTTTTCCGTGGCTTCTCGGCAACACTCGCCCACGGACGGTGGGCGGGGCCGCTACTTGCCCGAAAAAATAGAATGAAATGGATCGGCTTGACTAAACCATTGACTTAACTACTGGACTAAATTGTTGGGGTTCGCACACGTTTAGCCACTAAATTACTCGTTACTTGACTAAATTACTCGCCTTGTCCGAACCAGCCTTAAGATTCATTGGCAAAACATAAATTATTTCGCGGTGTCAGAATATCGTCGCCTTACTTTCAAAACCTCGTATCTCAAAAAAAATAATATTTTGCTTAAGTATTTCTTTCTATATAATATTACATAACTACTACATACTCGATGGTTTGAGCATATGGAGAGAATGAATGAGGAAAGACTGACGAAGAAAGTATATGTGGCAAGAATGGAAGGGCGTGGGTTCGAATCCCGGCGGAGCACAAAAAATATACCATTTATATTTTCAAATTTGCTCTTCGCTGAGATGAAAAATTCATAAACCTTTACCAAAGACTGGAGGAAATGAAAGAAGTATGTAAGGAAAGATAGAAATGGCGGTTGATCTGTAATGTTGGCGGCTTGGGTTTAAAAAATTGGAATTTGTTTTAGTTTTGATGTCCATAGAAATGATTATTTATTGATTTAAATTGTCGTGTATGTTCCTTGACTTATAGGTTGGTATGCGGCTGACCACCCATGCTGTAAAAATGGTTCAATTTGCCAATATCACCCCTGTCTCAGGGAAGGACGGCAAGAGTTGCAGGGTGTATGTCCATTTGAGATTTGGTTTTTATGTTGTAGGTTCACATGAGACATGTGCAAGCGCAAACTTGTACGTGTCTGGTTGTGAGAATGCATGTAATGTGAATCTCCAATGTAACATATCTTTGCAACTTACATTAGATTAGATTAGAATTGATAAAAATCTCTGCAGCTTAGATTAGATAAGTAAATTATTTAAGTTAACCTGCTTTGTTTCATTGCTATAAAAATCACTTTAAGCAGAAATAAAGCACTTACTGCCTTTTTAATTGTACATTTGCTAAGAAAAAAAGTAGTATCTGTCACTTACTGCTTTTATGCTTAGTTTTTCTTATAACCAAAAAGCAGTAAGTGTTATAATTTTATGAATTTTTAATTTATTTTCATATTTTTTAATAGTTATACGTAAAAGGTCACTCACAAAAACCATGGTAAAAAATTGAAACTGAAATCTTTAAATTTAAATAAGTTAGCCCAACAAACTCAAGTTTGAAGTAGATTATCTCAAAACAAATATTTTGCAGATACTTCCTTTTTGGTAAGCAGGGCAGAACAGCAGAACGTCGCACTGGTAAATAAAAATAATGCTCTGCACACAAATCCGTGTTTGTATTCAAGATGCAATAAATTGTTACAGTTTGTGTACAACACTCATACAACACTATTATGTGTGCTGAATCTTTTATCTGAAGATTCACAATTAATTATATAAAAAGTAAAACGCTCTCAAGGAGCGTTGTGTTACTTTCTATACAATTTTGTGAAAAATGAAATGTGTAACAAATAATAAATTAATTTATTTCGAAATAAAGTAAATACTTTTATTTTAAAAATGTACAACTTATTGCTTTTAATTAAAGTCAGGATTTTTTTGATGTATTATGAAAAAGAAACACAAAATGGCTAAGAAAAGTTTCTAAGCCCTACCGGTGAATTCTAAAAGCGTTTACACAACCATAGCGTTTATCCAAAAGTTTATAAAAACTAAAACGCTGGGGAGTAACGCCATCTAATCATGATGAGTCAAAGTTATTTGACATAAAATTACGATTTTAGTTTCATAAAACAATTAAAGAGGTTCTTTAGTCCCGATATTAATAATCTTCTTAAGCTCTCGTATAACCTTAAGCCTCACTTCCACCAACCAATATGCCATTGTGGACCGCCGATCTCATATTCTTCGTAAGTTTCCTATTCCTTGTAATGCTTCCAATCATTTCCATTACACTTCTTCCTCTACTAGCGCGCTTTTCCAATTATTTCGTCAATTTCGCATTCGACTCAAACTTGCTTCCCAGATAATCAAATTCTTTCACGACCTCCACTCTTTTTTCATTCAATCTTATCTCAATTTTCTCGCCTTTCTCAGTCCTCCTAAAGTGTAAAAAATAATTCACTTTGTTAATGTCACCCCTGTTTCAAGGAAGGTCGGCAAGAGTTGCAGGTTTTATGTTCATTTGAGATTTGGTTTTAATTTGTAAGTACAAATTCAGCATTCGTAAGCGCGAACTTACACGTACCTGTTTGTGGGCATGCATTTCATATTAGTTTTGAATGTTTATATTTCATTGCAACTTTATTCTAGATTATTATAGATGGTAATTGAACCCTTCTGTATGCAAACTAGGACTTTGTATGGTGGGTAAACTTATTAGTTATATTTTGAAAAAGTAACGACTGATTATTATTGGTATTTATAAAATTTTAAGAATGGCAGCCTTTTATCTATTTTTAACCCTTTGACTACCAAGAAAATTGCTAATACATTTTGTATGGAAAATTTTCACTTTGTACGGCGGCTATACTTTTGATTCACTTTTTGGAAAAAATAATGATGGCAATATATAGGTTATTATTATTGTTTTACATTTGCTCTACATTATTTTTTTATTAACCCTCTAACTGCCGAGAATTTTTCCATTATTTTTTTCTTTTATATGGCAACTCCCTAAACCGAGATTATGATGAAGAAATTATTATAATTATTAGATAGCACTATTATTTAAATGGATTCACAAAAAAATTAAGAAAAATCGTCGGAGCCGTTTTTGAGAAAATCGCATTTTAAATTTTCAGCTCTTCGGAAGCCATCTTGAATTTTCAAAAAAGTAAAAAAAAAATGATTACAAATTAAATAATTAAGCTTGCACTCATTCCATGAAAAACGCTACCGTATGCCTCACAAACAAAGTTGCACAAACAATGTCATTTATTTTTTAGTATAATAGAAAAAGATGTAAATTTATATATGCGAAAGAAAAACAAGACATTTATGTTGGTTTTATAATTTTTCTACCATGTCAAAGTTGAGCAACGTGTAAGGGATTATAAAGGAGATTTATAATACTAGACGGTGGCAACTATCATACAGCTAACTGTCATGTTACGGTGATACTGACACTTCACTAGTTTGGGAAATTTCCAGAACTTCATATGAGAGTGGTTGTTATGTTATAAAAGTTCGAATTTCAATTATTAAAAGGTATTTCCGACAGATCAGCATCAAAGTAACACCCGTTACACAAAACAGGTAAAAGTTAATTTCATTACTTCATTTTACAAGTAATTAAGGTCAAGCTTTGTGAAAGTAAGGGTATGTTTGTAACTTATTTGTAAATACATCGAGTTTTGATGTAAACATAATCTAAGGTGTTTTATTTAAATTCAAAATGTTGTAACACCCGTGACATTACGGGTGTTACGTAAATATATTGTCTTGGTAATGTGTTTTTTTATTACTGTATTTACTTGTAAATATAACCAGTAGTATTTTGTAGTGTTTTATAGTGTTACCAGTCTATGTTGGCGTTTAGTATTATCTCAAAATTGCCTAAATATTACATGTAGTATACATTTCTGTTAAAATTTTGATTAGAATGGATTGTAAATCCCAACTTCGCTTAAGTTGAGTAAACGCCCCAGCCATTTTGGTTGGCAGGACATCAGAAATGCTGTTAAAATAGTCATTATGGACACAAATTGTGACATCTGGGACGACGAAGATCTGCAGCCCGTAGCAATGCTGAAAAACATTACAGCTGAAGAAATTTTACAGCCTGGATGTTCAGGACTTAATGCTGAGAAAGTTCCATACACCGACATAATGTACAGATTCAGAAGATGAAGCGGAACGATTCGCTTTAGTTCCTCACAAGTCAAAAACATTCAACCAGGTGTTTTCATACTGGCCAAGATACTTCCTGAAGGCATTCGTAAGCGAAGTATTGTATACAAATATGCTGGTGTATGCCAAAGTGGTGTGAGATGGAGAAGTAAGAATAATGTTTTTTAAGGTGGCTAGAGAATCTGCAAAAATATTTATTTGCAATGAAAAGGTCATCCCCGACATCTTCTTCGAAAACATAATAAGTATTCTACCCAATCCAGCCCTCATCTATAATCTATCTATCTATAATCTAAGTTGCAAAGATATATTCATTCAAAGCTCTCAGATGTATGCCCACAAACAAACACGTGTAGTTCGAGCTTACAAATGCTGATTGTGTACTTACAAATAAAATCCAAACCTCTAATGAACATAAGCCCTGCAACTCTTGCCGACATTCCCTAAAACAGGGGTGACATTGGCAAAGTGAACCATTTTTTACAGTATGGGTGGTCAGCCTCATACCAACCTATAAGTCTTCACCAAAGGAAACCGTACTTAAGAAATCCTGTGCGGGAGACTCCCTAGATTCTAGAGACTCTAGGGGTCTATGACACTTGTAGTGCCGCAGAGGTGTACGAGCTCGGTCGTCACTACAAAGCACCAATACTCAAGCAAGACCCAGTTGCTGTAAGGCTGGATGGACCTTTGGTGACTGGTAATTGGTAAAAGTGTGTGAATTTTTCAACCAAGCGAAGAGCAAATTTGAAAATATAAATGGTATATTTTTTGTGCTCCGCCGGGACTCAAACCCACAACCTTCCCATTCAGAGTCCGCAGTGTTACCACTGAGCTACGGACCGGTCAAGTGTGTATGAAAACCGGATGTAACACCGAACCGGAACACCGGATGTGTATGAAAAATGAAGAAAATGGCTATAAATATTATTTCTTTGTATTTGCCCATTATTATTGTTATTACTTCAATAAAGCTACATTATTATTTCTTAAAACCGTTGCTTTATTTCGTACTCGTAACACCCGTAACAAAAGCTTGTAACACCCGTTACATTTTCAAAATTTAAAATTAAAAAAAATAATCACTCAGCATGAAAACTGAGTAATGTTTTAGAATTATAATATACTAAGTTATGCAATTTCAGTTGAAAAAATATAACCTATCTTTGAAAATTCGCAGAAAAATGCAATTATGTCAGTGTACCCAGGAAGTATGGGAAAAACTGAGTAACACCCGTAACGGGTACTTAAGTTTCATTTTGTCTTTTTTTACAAATATTAGCCATCCTTTTACTATTGTGTCATCACTAGTAGTGTAAAAGGTATGTGTTAAGTGAATATTACTAATACACTGTCATACAAAATACTAGAGATTTTTAATCTTATATGCGTACGATCTGTAACACCCGTTTCATGGAATGAGTGCTTGTTCTTTCTAAAAAATTTAAAACAAATTTAAATATCTTGCATTTTAATAGGTTTTTGTAATATTTTCGATTTAAAATTTCAGGTTGTGTAAACGGTGCTTTATATTTATTTTTTCAAAAAAATTTTTTTGTTAATTTGTAGAAATTTATGTTGTCCATAATATTGTAGATAATTATATTTTTGTTGACCCCTTAACTTTCGAGAAAATCACAATCGTTTGTTTTTTTCATATGGCAGCCCATAGACACAGATTAGTAAGAGTGTTGTTATAACTAATTTATTAAGTTAAAAATTAATTAGTGGCAACTCTGAAAATTTAAGAAAAATTCTTGGAGCCGTTTTTGAGAAAAGTGCTATTTTATGTTTTTTTTGTATCGCAGCCATCTTGAATTTTCAAGTTGGTGTAATGTCATGTTATTCATACTTAATACATGTCCAAAAAAGTTGATGTAGCCAAAATTTGGTATCTCTAGGTCTTATACTTTGGAAAGTGACACACACACATACATACATACATACATACATACATACATACATACATACATACATACATACATACATACATACATACAGACGGACGTTTTTGAAAGATAGTGTTTTTTGGCATGTCCTGCACCAGGACAACTCATTTCCGTGAAAACCTCGAAATTTTTTTTTCACACCAAATCATAACTTTCTTTTATAGCCTTCGGCTATAGCAAGAAAGTAAAAATACTTACCAAACCAAAGAATTTTTATTTATTTTATTATCGGAAATAATAAATCACTTTAGTATCCCTGCAAGTTCCAGCAATATTGAAGAATAAAATACGACTGCAATGGTAGCGACGGAGATGCGCTATTTCGTGTGCTCCAATCGTAGCAAAATATGTGAGAGTGAGATGTGAATAGCGTCGCACTCACCGCGCACGCTTTACATGCATGACGCGAGCTACAGCGCCTTACGCTGTGTGATTGTATTGGTGCCATTTGTTTTATTGTATTGGTGAATTTATTTCCGACTTTTACAAAACAGCTCTGCTGCCCCTTATTAGTGTGGATTATTAAAAAATTTTTTTTTAATTAAATTCGTAAATGTATGAGGGAGGAATACCTAGAATCTGAGCTCCATGTAAATTATATTTATAGAGATATTAAAGATTATAATAAGCAAGTGTACTGCCTACACTGCATAGGGGAGGGAAGGTTAAATGCATTCCCACAAGCAGATATGTATAATTTCGCGCTAACACATGCCGCATGTGGACCTACAATATAAAAACCCAATCTCAAATGAACATAAGCCTTATCGCTAGCGCTATCTATTAAAAAAAGTTTACTAACACCATTTTTTGTTGTAATCAGGTGTGCGACGGCGAAGAAGACTGCAACGACGGCCTCCGATCCGATGAGGTCAACTGCACTGTCAACAGCCCCTTCGACCTCCTCCCCACAGTAACTCCGTCCATCCACTTCCCAGCCACAAACCAGTGCCACAACTGGATGTTCCCCTGTGCCAACGACAAGTGCATCCCTCTGTGGTGGAAGTGCGACGGAGTGGACGACTGCGGAGACAAGTCTGACGAGCTGGGCTGCAGCAACTATGTGACTGTTGGAACCAACAACGCCAGCGACTCAAAGAACTCATCACCCAGTGGAAATGATGTCAAACCGCCGACAACTTGCAAGAAGAATCTGTACATGTGCCCCAACAGTATGTATTCCTTCCTATTACTACACTGATAACCTCATGCCAAAATGGCAATCGGCGAATCGAAGAGGTCACTCTACTCAGTTTAAATTTGAACAACACTGTCCATTCAATGCAGTTCAGACCCACAAGCAAGCAAGTTTTTCAATTTATCCCAAACATCCAGAAAACCCTGAGACTCCTGCCTGGACTCATTCTTTTTGTCAGTTATTCTGATATTTTCATGAATATTGTACTATGTTTACTCCTCAGATGACTGCATCCCGGCATCGTGGGTGTGCGACGGTGCTCTGGACTGCCCGTCTGGAGAGGACGAGAAGCACTGTGAGGGTGGGCAGGGGGGCAGCCCCACGCACTGCAAGGAGTTCCGCTGCCGCAGCAGTGGCGCCTGCATCCCCCACAGCCTGGTGTGCGACGGCCGGCCAGATTGCTCAGACAAGTCCGACGAGATCGGCTGTCAGACTGTGAGTTGAAGCACGATTAAGCACATTATTATTAAATTTTTTTCAAATAGATTTGTGAAGAGGAATGCAATTCACCTTGACCTATTTTGCCTGGCCAGTTGTCCAGCTTATGTGTATGCAATGGCATCTGTTGAATCAGAGTTGCAGTTACGGTCAAATCGGCCAGACGCGATTCGAACCAACGTTATTCTGTTCCAAATTCGCTAGTCAAGAACAGCGACTGGACTCCCTCGGCCATAACACCTACCATTGGTCTAACCACCATTGGTTAAACTCTCTTCTATTCCAACTTATACGATAGTCTGATATTATTTGAATGGGTTGCTTAGATGGTTTGGACATATGGAGAGAATGAATGAGGAAAGACTGACGAAGAAAGTATATGTTGCAAGAATAGATGGATGTCGTGGTAGAGGAAGACTGAGAAAGGTAGGATGGACCAAATTTCCGAAATAGCGAATGAATGGGATATCCAGAGTCATAAAAGGAGAGCTTGTATGAAAAAGGTTATGACTCTGGATGAAATGAAAGAAGTATGCAAGTACCGAAAGAAATGGTGGTTGATCTGTAATGCTGGCGTTTAAGGCTGAGGCTTTAAAAAAATATTTTTCACTTTTTTATAGAATATGTTTTGCAGGTTTTAATTTTTACTGTTTAATTGTTAGACACATTTTTTTTATTGCTTATTATGCTTTATTATGTACTTAGCTATCATATTGAAAGAAAAAAAGGGGTGCCTATGAATTCGTTCTCTCACAATCTTCCAGCCCAAAGTATTAAAAATGGTACAGTATGAAAATTTGAAAGATTTTTTTTTCACATCACTAGCGAAAAGACACATTTTTTTTATTGCTTATTATGCTTTATTATGTACTTAGCTATCATATTGAAAGAAAAAAAGGGGTGCCTATGAATTCGTTCTCTCACAATCTTCCAGCCCAAAGTATGAAAAATTGTACAGTATGAAAATTTGAAAGATTTTTTTTTTCTCATCCCTAGCAAAAAGACACATTTTTGTATTGCTTATTATGCTTCATTATATACTTAGCTATCATATTGGAAGAAAAAAAGGGGTGTCTATGAATTCGTTCTCTCACAATCTTCCAGCCCAAAGTATGAAAAATTGTAAAGTATCAAAATTTGAAAGATTTTTTTGTATCACATCACTAGCGAAAAGACAATTTGTTTACATACGAGCTAGTTTAATTAATGGAAAAAAACTTAAGGAATGAATAAATATAATTTAATTCCCATGAAAATAAAATCCATACATGTAGGGAAACGGCTTTGTCAGGCTGTCTTCACACCGGTGGATACGCAGGTATAAAATTCGAGTAATGTCGCCGCAGATTCAAAATGGCGCACGCTAAAATATGACTTATGTGCGCAGTCGTCACATAGGTCATATTTGCGGGCATGATTTTGGATACAAAAACATACTTTGTTTTTTATTTTGTGAAAAATTCATTTAGTTTACATAAATCTTATTTTAGATGATAGAGCGAAAAAACTGAGTAGATTCATGTATTAAACTCATTTTCGTAAATTTTTCACATGAGTCAAATTTTACGTGCAGCGACGAAATACTTAAATGTTATTAATTGTTTTTTAAATATATATATATATTTTTTTAAATGTTTCAGCGGAAACTTTGTTACTCTGAAGATGGCCTAGAGGCCGAAACCGGTCAACTCGTTTATTTTGTTTGTTTTTGTAACAAATTTAAATAAAAATAATAGTAGAATAAAACAAAGGCTATTTTCATTATTTTAAATAAATAAAAAAGTTATTTATTGTTTGTATTCCTTTACTTATAGGTTGGTATGAGGCCTACCACCCATACTGTAAAAAAATGGTTCACTTTGCCAATGTCACCCCTGTTTCAGGGAAGGTCGGCAAGAGTTTCAGGGCTTATGTTCATTTGAGATTGGGTTTTTATATTGTAGGTCCACATGTGGCATGTGTTAGCGCAAAGTTATTATTTCACATAACATTATACATGTCTGCTTGTGGGAATGCGTTTAATACAAATCTTAAATGATATATATCTTTGCAGCTTAGATTTAGGTTGCGCACAGATGGCAGATGATAGGTATAAGAAATGTACACTAAATAAAGATGAATACATTTCACAATAAATAAACTCAAAGGCCAAGAGTTAGCCCTAAAAAGGCCACTCAAAGACCAGCGCCGGTTCAAGTACACAAGAACCTCTGAGAAGATCGAGCGCCTGGCTAACCGTTGATAATGCCCATCGAAGCCTATGGGCGAAACTGTACGGAATAAAAACCAACCAGACCACGTCTATCCAGCCCGGAAAAAAGTTATTATGTCAACTACTGGCCGTGAGTGCTTAATCTGCAATTAAATATTTTTTCCTTTGCCTTTAAAATGGTAAGTGCGCAATGTCTGTAAATGTTGTATTATGTTGCAGCATGAGTTGCCACCGCCACCCAAGGACCCCAAGGCCAAGGTGTGTGACCCGGGCCTGCTCTCCTGTGACGAGGGCCGCTGCCTGCCCATCAGCTACCGCTGCAACGGCCGACAGGACTGTTACGATGGAACGGATGAGCAGTCTTGCTCCACTTATGATACGGAAGCCGTCAAGTGCCAGGTGATTACTATACCTACATTCTTCATTGATTAAGGTGGCATTCTGTTTTTCTCTCCAATATTACTTGTATCCCACCGCATCTCTGTAGGGGGTGGCTAGTAAATCTGCCAAAGCGTCTTCACTTTTTACTGTCCTTGCACATTTCTTTCATCTCGTTAACATTAATTGCTCATCCGATGTATATTTGGTTCACTTTTGGCAAGATAAATACGCATGCAGCATGTGTAAGCGTAAACTTACATGTGTCTGCTTGTGGGCGTGTATTTAATGTAAACCATCTATAATCTAGGGTGCAAAGATGTATTAATATTTAAAATTCATATTTAATGCATGCCCACAAACAGACATGTGTAAGTTCGCCCTTACAAAAATTGCTGTATGTGTACATACAAATTGAAATCCAAACCTCAAATGAACGTAAACATGCAACGCCTTCGGGGACCACGCTGTAAGAAGTTGCAGTATATGTGCAGCTTAGTTGAATTTTTATCATTGCTTTTTGCACCGGACTTGACCGGATCAAAACTCTTTTTAAACTAAATATCATTTGTATATTTGCAGATTGCAGGCTTCAGCGTTCCCCAAGAGACCATCACGTCCACCGCCATCCTCCTGTACTGGCTGTCCACGAGCACAGACGGCACGGCCCTGCAATACTTGCCGTCCATCTCTCAGATGAACGGCACAAGTCCCGGCCCCTGGACCAACGCCACCGCGTGGACAGACAGCAGGAACCACTACTTTAAGGGACTGAAGCCTTACACGGAGTACAACATGACCGTGTATGTGAGGATGACCAAGGGGGCGGTGAAGGATGGATATGCTTCCAGCAAGTTTATGGCAGCCAGAACTAGTGAAGGAGGTTTGTAACCAAATACATTGATATTTTTGCATGGGCCTCCTTGAACTTTTGCCTCCAAAATAATAATAATATTAGGGTGATTTATTTGAGCGCTGTTTTTATGTGTATCACACCTCAAGAGCCCTCTGCAAGCTTGGTCGTCGCTGTAGAAAGGGCCAATTCTCAAGCAAGACCTAGTTGCTGTAAGGCTGGATGGATTTTTTCATTGTTTACCTATTATTCTCTTTGATTCCTTGACTTATAGGTAAGTTTGAGGCTGGCCACCCATACTGTAAAAAATGGTTTACTTTGCCAATGTCACCCCTGTGTCAGGGAAGGTCGGCGAAAATCGGCAAAAGGCTTATGTTCATTTTAGGTTTGGATTTTATTTGTAAAACATTCAGCATTTGTAAGCGCGCACTACCCGTGTTTGTTTGTGGGCATGCATTTGAGAACTTTAAATGAATATATCCTTGCAACTTTATGATTATAGATTATTATGTAGATGGTATGTTTGATACTATGGAAAATAACAGACATACGCCATCTATGTCTTTTATATTGATCAATGTGTTGTATCGCCCTCGCCCCCGCTGTGTGTGATAGGCCGTCAGCTGCCTAGGTGACGCATGCTAGTGCAGTAGGAGCCCAGCAGAGCCCCTGCAGCCAGCTGCTGGGCTACGCAATGTGTTGTATTGCCCTCGCCCCCGCTGTGTGTGATAGGCCATCAGCTGCCTAGGTGACGCATGCTAGTGCAGTAGGAGCCCAGCAGAGCCCCTGCAGCCAGCTGCTGGGCTACGCAATACAACTAAACACAACTAAGCTACACATATAGTATAACTTCTTGCCGCGTTATCCCCAAAGGGGTCATATGTGTCGAGTTGAACTTGCTTATTTTTACAGGTACGGGAGCCAGCCTTACGCCAACCACTTCAGTTGAAGTGGGGGGTCCCGAGAATCATTTCTTGTGAAGGCTGAGTAAACCTTGCCGGTATTTTATTTTGGGTTTGAAATAAGCACCGAGACGAGAAAACATTTCTGACACCCTCGGTGGGATTCGAACCCGAGCATGGATGGATGGATGTCGTGGTAGAGGAAGACCGAGAAAGGTATGGATGGACCAAATATCCGAAATTGCGAATGAATGGAATATCCAGAGTCATAATAAAAGAAGAGCTTGTATGAAGAAGGTTATGACTCTGGAGGAAATGAAAGAAGTATGCAAGGATAGAAAGAAATGGCGGTTGATCTGTGATGTTGGCGGCTAGGGTGTGTTAAAGTGAATTTGGTTTTATGATTTAGTTTTTTATGTCCATGTATATATTGTTATTTTTATTCTTTGATTTTAAAAAATGTAATTTGTCATGTATGTTCCTTGACTTATAGGTTGTTATGCGGCTGACCACCCATAATATAAAAATTGGTTCACTTTGCCAATGTCACCCCTGTTTCAGGGAAGGACGGCAAGAGTTGCAAGGCTTATGTTCATTTGAGATTGGGTTTTTATATTGTAGGTCCACATGCGGCATGTGTTAGCGCGAAATTATACATATCTGCTTGTGGGAATGCATTTAGTATAAATCTTAAATGATATATATCTTTGCAGCTTAGATTAGATTAGATTAGATTAGCACTCTACCAACAGAGCTGTGGACCGGCTACACAGTGATATAATTACTGACATATGTGTTGTAGTGCCCTCGCCCCCAATGCGTGTGATAGCCCGCCAGCTGGCTGGGCGGCGCGTGCAGGTGCAGTGGGACCCCCCACAGAGCCCCAACGGCCAGCTGCTGGGCTACACGGTGATGGTGGCGCCCCCGCTGCCTCCCATAGCCATGCCGGTGCAGCCCACGGCCACCTCCGCCTTCCTGCAGGAGGGACACTTCACGCCGGGGAACAACTACACATTCTGGGTAAGTACTCCATAATTTAGGCACAGATTTTCAAGTTTAGAAAAGTGAACTAAAATGCAAATTTAGTAATATGTTAGTTAACACTTAACCCTTTAACTGCGGGTGAAACGCATAGGCGTCTAGTGTAAACTTGCATACAGTGTGGCTGTCAATCATAGACCTCATCCAACTTTGAACTTATCCCTAACATCTATCTGTGTTCAAGAATTCAAAAGTCTGAAAGTGAAGTGAGCTAAATCTTTGTGATTGTTGTTTTTGAATAACAATAAATGTTTTAAAAATGTGCTTGATAAAGTATTCCGTACTGAGGGTATAAATATTGTTACGAAATTAGGGTTCAATTGTCTTCAAATTAAAAATACACAGGTCTTCTTCAAAAGTTATTTATTTTACACAGTTACAAAATTTATTTTTACACTACTTTCTCGATTATTCCACTTGGTTTTGGTTCACTGATCAGATGACTTCGATGTGTTTGTAAGTCTCTATGATACTGGCCGCTCTGCAGGCCATTTGCACCCTTTATACTCTTTAGAGCAGTATAATCTAGACCTATAGTTGCTAGAAGGTTCCAGAGTAATTATTACTTCTCGATGTTTCATGTACTACCTAGACACAACCAAAATCCTACCTACCAATGCAATACAGTATTCCTATAATTATAACAAATACCTACTTAGCCTAGAGAATTCTACACTTATACATAATTATCGATCTTACCTACCAATACTTTTGAGGATTCTTATAACTATAACTATCCATACTTATTTCAATATTTATATTTACATAACACTATAACTACCCATACTTATTTCAATATTTATATTTACATAACACTACCCCCCACTTAGACTGTTTCGTCCCGGAACAGTCTTGACTCTGTGTAGGTAGGGGCATGCTGATCCACGTCGACACCCTGTGGTCAGGAAGAAGTGGCAGTCCACGGATTTCTCCCCACTGGCTCTCGGCTGCGCTTGCTCGCAGCACACCATGACGCTGATGCCGACTCCCGAGAACACTGCTTCAATCATACTCCGGATTATCCGCCAGTCTCGATTAGCGCGGCCGCCACCCATCTTCGGTATTGCCAGACGCGCCTGCTGATCCTCCAACATGTAGTCACGCAGCTCAACAAGGCCGTCCCACAATGCCTTGTAGTCCTCTTCCAGGTTGCTGGAATCCGGGACAACCAGGCAGTATGCTTGTTGACGCCCCTTCGGTAGTCTCAGAGCTCTTCCTTGCGGGCTGCTCGAGGGTTGTGGTTCTCCGAATTTGTATCGGAAGACCCGTGCAATTCCTCTAGACATATCTAGATCTTCCGGTACACTGCATGCCAGTGTGTGGTCCCTAGTGACCTCAAATAAGTCCTTGTGGACTTCTGTGGTCACCCCATGGCGAATCTTCTGTCCCTCTTGCACCTTGCTCCAGAACGTCTCAAACAGGGGCGCTTCTTTGGATGCGACGCATTTTTGTACTCTCTGGGCGGGCTGGTCATTGTTTGACCACTTTGCTCTTTGAGTTGGCCGGTGGTTATCCTTCATTCGAGCTCCCGCCTCCTTGGTGTTGCTGATCTTGGACTCCAGGTTGGCGATGGTGTCCTTCGTCCTGGGCCCCTGCGCAGCTTCCAGCTGCTGGAGCTTAGTCTTAAGCCCCTTGTTCTGTCTCTCCAGGCTCAGCACAGTCTCGTGCAACTCGTCCCTCTCGGCCTCCGCTGTTCGCCGGACCCTTTCACTGCTGGCCAAGTTCTTCGTCAGCTGCCTGTTCTCCGTCTCCATGACTTTGACCTTTCTCTCGGCATCCTGGAGCTGTTTCCTCAGCCGTTTGTTCATCTCCATGGTGGTCTCTACATCCTTGCGGTCGTCTTCCAATTTCTCCGGTCCTTGAGACTTTGGGCACCTCGCGCTCAGGTGTCCTTGCTGGCCACACGTCCAGCAGTGCGCCTTCTGTCTCGTTGGCTCAAGTTGCTGCAGCACTTTTTCAATTAGCTCCTCGGTTGTAGGTAGCTTGACCTCCTCTGCCTCGACTGCACGAACCCTGGCGTGGCCCCTGATGGACTGTTTGACAGCCTCAAACTCGAGAGCTTGGCTGAGCGCCTCGTTCAAAGCCTTGGGATGGGCCAGTTTTACGGCCTGTTGCGTCTCCCATTCCCGCAATCCATTTAGGAACTTGTCCACTGCCAAGCTCTCACAGATGTCGTCGGAGGCTGTCGGGTAAGCGTCTCGTACCAGGCGGGCGATGTCCATTTCAAACTCCTGGAGGCTCTCGTTGGGCTTCTGCACCCTTGTGTTCAGCTGCGACTTGTACAGCTGCTCCAGGCACTTGTGGCCATAGCGCATATCCAAGCGCTGCTTCAGCTGCCCAAAGTCACCACGGTTGTCCAGGGGTATGGCCTGCAGAACCCTGAGAGCGTCTCCTCGGAGCGACAGGCTGAGAACCGAAGCCTTCTTCTGCTGGCTCCAGGCTCCCATCATGGCAGCCGTTTCAAAGAGGGTCAAATACTCCTCCCACGACGTCTTCCCGTCGAAGGTCGGGAGGTTGTGCTTCGCCAGCGAAGGGTCATCATCCCCTCTAGTGACCCTGGTTGGAGTTGAGCATCCCTGGTCGGTCTCGTCGTGAAGGCCGTCTTTGGGGGATATTCTGGTGGACTCCATCTGGCACTTGTCAGCCAGCTCGGCACGCAGACGGTCCTCCAGGCTTGATATACGAGTCTCCATTTCCCCCTTCAGGGCTGTCATCTTCTCTTCCATTTCTCCTTTCAGGGTTGTGAGATTTCGGGACACCTTTTCCTCCAGATTCCTGGCGTTGTCAGCCATTTCCACCTTCAGGTCGGTCACCACTTCCATCAGGTTGGTGGTCATCTTCTCCTCCAGCCCGGTCAGGTCCTCCTTCAGGGTCTTTGCGTTGTCAGCCATCTCAGTCTTCAGTCCTGTCAGGTTACTGTTGATGCTGATATTTAGCTCGTCCAAGGCGCGGTCCCCTCCAGACGCCATGACAAAATATGCCGGGTCTTCGCCTGACTGTTCCAAGGCCTCTATGAGGCGTGCTTGTAAGGCTGCCTTTCCTCCTGAGGTCTCCAGGTCCCTCTCCAGAAGCTCATTTTTAAGCTCAGTGACTTTGAGGTCCTTGACGTTCACTTTAGTTGCCATTTTTTTTCAAAATTTACTTCAAAACAAAAATATTTTTAAATTTATTTAATACAAGTTTTGAGTTTTATATATATAGCTGTTTTGAATACGTACTTTAGCAAAATAATAATTTATCTGATTACACTGATTGGTAGGTACTGTCTTTTAATATTTATTTTTAATTCACCAATATTTTTTTAACATAATAATGTCTGATAGTACATAATTATTTATTTCGTCTCAAGTCTTTCAAACACACAGGTAGGTAGTTAATGTACATTCACACACTTGTAAACAAAGGATAGTTATTCAAAAACTTTTTCTCGATGAATCTGGAACGTTCTTTTGTAATATTTTTCAAGATTTTTATTTATTTATTTTATTTTTTTAATCACACACAATAATAAAAAACTATGGTCCAATTTGATGACTTTCTCAATGCGGTAAAATAGTCATTATGTTATGTCCAGAATTATGTCCAGAATTATGTTCCATATGATGTTCCAGAATTTATAAGCAACTTGCTTTTGCGTCTTTTCTTTTAACAAAAATTTATTTAAACACTTGTTTTCACAAAAGTCAGTTCACACAAAGTTCAATTTGAATAAAGTTCATTTTAACACTATTTAATTTATTTTATTTATTTTTAGACAGAAGATCTTAATTTTTCTTGACAATTCCGCACCTGACGCCAATTGTTACGAAATTAGGGTTCAATTGTCTTCAAATTAAAAATACACAGGTCTTCTTCAAAAGTTATTTATTTTACACAGTTACAAAATTTATTTTTACACTACTTTCTCGATTATTCCACTTGGTTTTGGTTCACTGATCAGATGACTTCGATGTGTTTGTAAGTCTCTATGATACTGGCCGCTCTGCAGGCCATTTGCACCCTTTATACTCTTTAGAGCAGTATAATCTAGACCTATAGTTGCTAGAAGGTTCCAGAGTAATTATTACTTCTCGATGTTTCATGTACTACCTAGACACAACCAAAATCCTACCTACCAATGCAATACAGTATTCCTATAATTATAACAAATACCTACTTAGCCTAGAGAATTCTACACTTATACATAATTATCGATCTTACCTACCAATACTTTTGAGGATTCTTATAACTATAACTATCCATACTTATTTCAATATTTATATTTACATAACACTATAACTACCCATACTTATTTCAATATTTATATTTACATAACAATATATATAGCCAGAATATTCAGAAGCGAAAAGGTTAACTCACCAAATTTGGCCAGTATGGTAACTATTCTATTTTATTGAACATTATTTCCCTTTCAGGTGATCGCCAAAAACTCTGAATCAGAGTCCAACAGTTCGAGCACTGCGACACTCACATTTGATGCCATGGGAGACATTGATGACCTGCAGAAGCTGGTGATGAAGCAGCCCAACGGATCCTCGGTAGAGCTGAGCTGGAGGAAGATTGTGGATGTGGACGGATACGTCATCAAGCAGAGGCTGCCGCTGCCTTATCCGGAGCCCAAGCCAATCAAAACCACCAATAACAGCGTCACTAGTAAGTCAGTGTGGTGTATGTCTAGGTGCATGAAGATTTTCTTAGAAGAAGAAGCCCAGGATATTCCTCAACATTGCTTAAATAGTTATGTATATTCTTAGCAGTAGTGGAGGGGTATATGGTTGACAGGATTTTAGGGGAACAATGAAAGAAGGGGAGATGTGTTGGGGAAAAGGATATTATTTATATTGTTTTTTTTGTTTATAAATCATAAATATACACTTAGTTTTTCTTCACAAGTTTGTTTTAATATCTCCATTGCTTTCGGAGTGTTATCACACCATTTTCACGAGAATAACTGACAACAAAACATTATCTTAAAACTATAATAGTGTATTCAGGAGCAAGTTTTATGGGGCGGAACTAACTAGGAGGGATGCGGCATGTGTAAGTGCAAAGTTGTGTGTGTCTGCTTATGGAAATACATTTAATATTAATCTTAAATGCTAATGTAACTTAGATTATAGACATAGCAGTACTCCTAGTGAGTGATTTACTCGGAAGAAAATAGACTAAAAATGATGCCTGAAACCTGCAGATTTAACCTCAAGATCCCTCCACTCTACTTCTCAAAATCTACTTGTTCAGTCAATAGCTCAGTTGGTAGAATTTTGAATATGAAATAAGCAAAAGCTATCAACCTAAAATAAGTATAAGCATGAAATAGGCAAAACCTGAGAGAACAATACCAAGAAAGCATAAGCTGTTTTCTATAACTATTTTATTTTTTAATGGTTGCATCATGTTTCCAGTCACAAACCTGAGTCCCGGCATCACCTACACCTTAGAAGTGCAGGCCTACAAGAAGGACCTGATGGGCAAGCCCGTGACCCTGTTTGTGACAGTACCTGGCAAGCAGTACCCCGAGGTCACAGACCTGCGAGGCAGCCTGGTGAACAGCACCTCGGTGAAGCTGAGCTGGAGCCAGCCTCCTGGGCTGAAGGTGCCTCCAAGCAAAGTGCAGTATGCCGTGCATTACGGCATCACCATGGAGGAACTCTTCAAAGGTAAGTGCTTCATAATTGATTTAGTCAGACCTATTAGACACAACATAATACTTAATAATCATGTGAAATCCTATGCTTTCTTGCTCTCTTCATCTTTTGACAACCCAATAAAATTACATATGCCACTGTGTCTTATAATAATGCCTTAATCTTCACGCTGAAGATGCCCATCACAGAAATGAGCGAAACATCTGGAATCTCCAGCTCCTATAGACCACGGCAAGAGATCCTGGAAAGAAACTCTCCAGTGCCAACATCCAGCTGTGTATGCCTAAAACCACTATATAAGTGATTATTAATTTGTTTTCTTTTTGATTCCAGAATCCCGGCTGATAACCTCCAATACCTCAGTCCTCATACAGAACCTGCAGACCTGCGACTCCTACATGTTCAGTGTTGGTATTGTGAAGCCTGGCTGGGGACCTCTCACCGATGATCCCGTCCCCATACTTACAGAATACAACAAGAGGTAATACACCAACTACTTCAATTTTGAGAGAATACAGAATTTTTTTAATTCACACTTGAGTTTTCAACCCCTTTTTTATTATTCCTAATTATAATTCATTTAAAAAAAAACAATTACAATCTATAACAAAACACGGTGTTTCCAGCCCTTGTATTTTAAATGACAGGGAATCTCTCCGGGATAGAATCCGTAATGGCAGATTAATCAGGTGGACCTGTGTTACATAGGCCATTGTGTGATGAAGCAGAGCCAGATGTAGAATTCGGAGGGATCACGTTGATAGAATAGACATCCCATATATTGCGACAAATTAAATCCCACCCAGGTTCCCTCTCTGGAAGACCACCAAAGAGGTGGAATGATAGCTGGACTTGAGTCTCCCAAGAGTAGCTCTCACCATCTGCTAAAACAGATTTATGATCTAAATATAGAAAAAGAAGAAGCGTTTTGAATGCAAGTGCCCTACAAACTGAGCTATTGATAGGACCTATATATGTAAGCATTCTAATAGTTGCAATGAATTTCAGGGCCCCCGTCAAAAATCTCCAGGTGGAGAGGAGTGAGAGCGAGAACCACGAGATGATCATAACCTGGGACTCCAGTTGCAACCCTGTCTCTGAACTCACCACATACGTTGTAAGATTACATCTCTTACTTTTCATCTCATGCTTTCTCTCAACCTTTATCATTATGCTGCTTGACCGACGAAACCAAGAAAAGTCAAGAGAAATACTTATGGGAGGAAGCGCCAAAAGTGATGCATCTACGAAGTACTTAATTGTGGAGGAATGGCAGTCAAGCTGAAAGTGATGCGCTACAAGGGCGCCAAATAGCGTTGTGGGACCACATGGTGTGGTTACAAAAGACAGAACAGAGATATGTAAGGTAAAAGATGTTAAAGTCAAGATGAACTTTCAATAGTTTCAACTCTGTCTTGAGCATTGAGCAAGAGAGATAGTGTAGGTAGATTTATAGGGAGGGATGAAATAAATGGTGGCGTGACTACTAACAAAAACATGACCAATACATGGATTTATAAGGACTGGATAGGCTGAGAAAGCAATCCTTTGTGAATTAGAAATACGCTACCCCACTCGTCATACAAAAATCCGAATTCAGTCTATCGGTAACCTTCCAACTATTAACAGGTGTGTTTCCTAACTGGAAATAAAAATCGTAAAAATGCCAAGCCACACATTTTCCAAATGCACAAGCAATACGAGAAATTGTAATAAAAAATCTGGAGTAACTTTTCACTCGTAATTACCAGTGAATATTAATATTTAAGTAAATTCAATTGATATTTTATCTGCCGATACCTTAGCCACAAAACAATAGCCCCGCTGTCAAACCGTCGGCCATTTTTAGTGATAGAGATGTGATGATGATAAAATATAGTATCTGATACCGTCACGTGAGAACAATTTTTTTTTGTGAAATGTATGTATTTGAAGTGGTCTGTATTTCAAAATTCAAAATTTCAATTTCTACCCTACACTTTTTGTTTTATTTATCCTTTTATATTTCAAAGAAATTGGATTTAAAAGAATATTTTTTTTACTTTGTCTTCTATAAATATTACTCCTAACATCATTGAAAAAACTTAAAATAAAAAAAATGTAATTGAAATAATTTTCACAAGTAATTATGTCACATTAAGTAAAATATTTAATTTTATGGAACAGAAGCATTAAAAAGTATCAGATATTTTCAAAACCTTTGACAACACTAAAT
Source organism: Agapetus fuscipes (assembly GCA_951799405.1). Lineage (NCBI taxonomy): Eukaryota > Metazoa > Arthropoda > Insecta > Trichoptera > Glossosomatidae > Agapetus > Agapetus fuscipes. The sequence goes on along the minus strand of OX637340.1, from coordinate 10,841,085 downwards.
TATGTTGTCAAGGAAAATAACATCAACAATTCGTTGCTAAGCAACATTACCTGCTTACATAAATTAACGACGGAGTAGAGACACATAACGTGATAGAAAAGGACAACAACAAAAAACGTATGTTGTGCGAGCGAGACTAAACAAGAGACAATGTCTGGCGAAATTAGATTTCAGTGACTGTATGGATCACAGTGTTTAGAACTAAAGCAAATAAATATCCTCTCCATTTAATAGAACTCCATGGATCAATATATATAACATAATTATAATGGCGGTATTCACCATTGCCATGTGAATGCTTAAGTTTTGCTAAGGAAAAATTTCTAGTAAGTATCGAAATAGTAGTATCAAAATAGTAGTAATCTATTTCGATACTTACTAGGAATATTTCCTTAGCAAAACTTAAGCGTTCAGATCGCAATGATGAATACCGCCATAAGTAATTGTAATACCTAAAAACTTGGTTGAAATTATTAAAAAATATGATATCGGTTGAACATAGCCTAAAATGCTCATGCTGTGATTGACATTAAGTCAATCGGTCAGTCTTGGACATACTTGTATTGCTGATTGTTTGCAGGTAACCGTCACAGAGCTGACGCACAACAAGGTGACCACAGTGAGGCTGATCCCCACCGGCAACTCCAGCCTGGTGCACACCTTCAAGAATATGGAGTACGGGGGGCAGTACAACGTCACTGTCCAGGTATTCACATCATTTTACCTTCTTCTGCCTCCTTGGTGAAGAGTGAGGATCATTATGGCACGAAACTGCATATTTTTTGTAGAAACTAAAATTGTAAGGGCTGGCATGCGAGGGAAAAAGCAAACAAATATTTTGTATAAATAAATTTTGTATAAATATAAATATTTTCTTTTTGATTGTTAAAACTAGGGATGTTATGGATATGAAATTTGGGATATGCATACGGATATACGGATGTGTGGGTTATATTATGTGTTCTGAGAGATGTCTGGAGTCCATATTATGAGAGAAACAATCACTTTTCCCCTTTTATGTGGTTTTTTAGTCTATTCCTGGGTCTTTGATTTGCACTTTTTTACACTTTAGGCACTTTCTACTCTATGGTCGCTTTTTCCCCATTTCCTGTTCCCTATTTCCAGTTTCCCCATAACCCGGTCGCAATTTTTCATAAAGCGTCATTTTCCCCTTGTGGTCACATGTCAGTTGATTTTACCTTCGAAAATTTGAGTGAATTGACAATATTCCTGGGCAAAAACATTTAAAAGAGTGTTATTTTACCATCTTGTGTCCTTGTGAACAATTAAAAACTAAAACAGGTGATATTGTGGTGGTTAAAAGTTCGCATACGTATTTTTGTTGGTTATGCCACGCTGTCATATTTACGAAAAACGTTTTTCGTTATTTTAACGGAGTTTTTACTTTATATAACATCAAAATCAATGTTATGAGTTGTGATAACAATAAAGGGCAACCTCTCGACGAAATCTCACAGGATTCAGGTGATGCGTCACTAAAACGCGGATATGACACTTCGGAATCAGGTTCACCGCCGCGGCGTCAGAAACGGCTGAGGGTTGTCTTGGACCCAAGGATAGATTATCTGGTTTCCCACATCGTGATGCTGACGAACGCAGTTTTCGGTGACTGGCCCGCCAGTTCTATGGGAAATCTCGTTGAATCGGCGGCAGGAAACTCTTCCAGCAACTTCCTCTAACAACCTTCGGGACTGGAAGAGAATGAGGAGGCCCAGGAAGAGCTACTGCTGAGCTTCCAGGAAGCCGCCACAACGGTGGAAGAACCAGCTCACCCCAAGGCCAAGAGCAACAGGGTCGAAGCGCTCCAAAGGCTCCAGCACTTCGACAGTGAAAACTGGGCCGGAGTAAGGTACGCCGAGGTACAGAAAAAGTACCTGGCAGAACCGGCGTTCGTCGACCTGGCAGTGAACGATGAACTTCGCCAGTGCGACGTAAGCTCCCCTATTCAGGCGAGCGGTCGTTTGCAGCCATGTCCCACGCCCTCCTCATCCAGAAAGAGGAGTTCCAGTCTGGGCTTCAGACCTTGGTCAACTGGGGAGCCCGGAGCGACACGACCTTGGCGAGGAAAGCCCTTTTCGAAAAGGTCAAAACGCTGTTCGCTCTGGACTCGCCATACCAGAAAGTCTCGGAAGACATCCTCCAGACGGTATGGGGGAGGCGGACAGAGGCCCTCCAGTTCCGCAGGAAAGCTGTGCTAGGGCATGTTAAGGAAGAGCATGTGAGAGAACACTTGTTTGGCAAAGACAGTCTCACGTCTTTTTTCTCTAGAGTGGGGACCACCGACAAATTGTCAGTGAAGACCCAGTGCCCTCAACCCAGCACCTCATCGAAACCGCACGTTCCAGTACAGAAAAGGAATCAGTTTTTTAGAGGGCAGCAACGACCCACTGCGGAAAGCAATCGAGGCCTTAGAGACGCTCCAAATTTCTCTTCAAGAGGAAAAAGGGCAGGGAATAACACACGGTCAGGAAATCTCAAAGGAGACAGAAGGAGGCATCCACGAAAATGACAAGAAACCATTTCGCAGAGGATGCTTGAAGTCCTCCCTACAGGTTTGGACGTCACTCGGAGCACCAAACCACATCCTGAAGATGATAATCGGAGTAAGAATACCTTTCATCTCAATTCCCCCTCTGATATTACCACACAAAAAGACCTTAATGCTATACCAGACGAGTCCTTCACCCGAAATGGACTCTCAAATAAAGGAAATGACCGAATTCGGCGTTATAGAGGCCGCGGAGTCATCTCCCAGCTTCTTATCAAAAATGTTCCTAACACCCAAATCGGACCGTTCCTCGAGAATGATTTTCAACCTGAAATCGTTAAACTTCTTCCTGGACCCGGTTCCGTTCAAACTCATAGCCACTACAAAGTGCCAGAGTTTCTGCAGCCAAACAATTGGTTGTCGAAAATAGACCTATCGCAAGCCTTCTTTCATCTCCCAAGTGCACAGAAACATTGGAGATTTTTGCGACTGGTCTATCGAGGAGAATTACTTCAGATGACAAGTCTGCCCTTTGGCCTTTCATCTGCCCCCAGAATGTTTGCAACCCTTACAAATTGGGTAGCCCAACTACTGAGGCGACGAGGTATTCGGACAATCGTTTATCTCGACGACTTCCTCCTTGCGAGCCAATCCAAGGACGATCTTTGTCGGCAATCGCATCTAGCAGTAGATATCCTACAATCTCTGGGGTGGTATGTAAATCTCCAGAAGTCAGTGCTCTTCCCCACTCAACAATTAGAGTACTTGGGAATCGTTTGGGACACGCACAACAATTGCAAATTCCTTTCTTACCGGAAGCAAGAGGCATTGTGCCACTCACTTCGAGCAATACTGACTTCTCGAAAATGGTCCTTAAAACTGGCGGAAAGTCTCCTAGGAAGACTAAACTTTGCCAGCTTCATGGTCGCCTCCACTGCAGACAATTGCAGATAGCGAGCAGGCCACTGAAGCATCTGTCACCAAGTAGGTCTTTCTTGCCGGAAGCAAGGGGCATTGTGCCACTCACTTCGAGCAATACTGACTTCTCGAAAATGGTCCTTAAAACTGGCGGAAAGTCTCCTAGGAAGACTAAACTTTGCCAGCTTCATGGTCGCCTCCACTGCAGACAATTGCAGATAGCGAGCAGGCCACTGAAGCACCTGTCACCAAGTAGGTCTTTCTTACCGGAAGCAAGAGGCATTGTGCCACTCACTTCGAGCAATACTGACTTCTCGAAAATGGTCCTTAAAACTGGCGGAAAGTCTCCTAGGAAGACTAAACTTTGCCAGCTTCATGGTCGCCACCACTGCAGACAATTGCAGATAGCGAGCAAGCCACTGAAGCACCTGTCACCAAGAGGGTCCATACAAATGACCGAGGACAGCTTACAAGAAATAGAGTGGTGGATAGGGAATGCGAACGAATCAAGTTCCATCCACAGGGAAACCTTCGGACATTTCTTGACAGCAGATGCGTCAGACTTAGCTTGGGGAGCAACTCTGGACGACTTGATGCTGTCAGGACAGTGGACCGTTCAACAAAAGAAGTAGCACTCCAACCGAAAAGAGTTGTTCGCTGTTTTTGCAACCCTGCAACGCACAGCGCACGACCTTTCCGGCTCCGAAATTCTGGTACAATCAGACAACAAGACAGTAGTCGCCTACATCCGCAAGGAAGGGGGCACCAGATCCAAAACACTCCTAAATCTTACCCGAGATCTGTTGACTCTGGCAGACCAATGGGAAATCTCGCTAACAGCGCAGTACCTACCGGGAAGATACGGAGACGCGGATCACCTATCAAGAGGAAGATCCCCTCCAGAGTGGCATCTCTTACCAACAGCAACGAAGGCCATTTTCAATCATTTCGGAGTACCAGATATAGACCTGTTCGCATCCACCATGGCCCTCATGAGTTCAACTTACGTGTCCAAAGACTCCACAGACTCATGCGCAATCTTTCAAAACGCCTTCAGTCGGCACTGGCTCTACAATGTGGGTCGGATATTTCCTCCGCCAAACCTTATACCGAGGATCCTGAGGCACCTAAACGGGGCGACCGGAACTTACCTACTCGTGGTCCCGAGGTGGCAGAGGGTCTTCTGGCGTCCAGACTTAATTCGTCGATCACTCGTACCTCCGATGCAAATACCGAACCTGGTGTCAGTACTAATCAACACATCAACAGGCAATCCACCACCCAGGATTCAGGATCTGGAAATGGAAGTGTGGAAAATTGGGACTGGGGACAGTATCTTAAATTCCTGGAACGCGGAAGAGAAAAGACTGTTCCTGTCAGGATGGCGAGCTTCCCCACTCAACACATATAAACCTGCTTGGCAAAGATGGTGCCGCTGGATACTGGCGAATAATACCCATCCCAACACACCATCTCCTAATCAATTGGCAAGGTATCTAGCGCAACTGTTCATTAACGAAAAACTATCATACAGGACTATGCTGGTACACAAGTCAGCCATCGTAACCTTCTGCAACGCAATGATGGAAAAGAATCTCAGCTCAGATTTCCTAGTGAAATTAAATTTAAAAACATTAAAAGCACTAGCAATGGTAAAGATCAACCCTCCTAAGTCCCCTGTGTGGAATCGGCAGATAGTGAGAGACTGGCTAGTCAGGAACACTCCTCGATCAGATTCTCTCTAGGAAGTTGCGTGTAGAACGGCAATCTTACTTCTGTTATCTTCAGGAAGAAGAGTACACGATCTGACCTTGCTAAATATCACAGAAGGAAACATTCTCGACGAAGGCACATCAATTGTGTTAATTCCATTCTTTAGATCAAAAACAGATACCCTCAAACACCGACAATCTAATCGGAGACTTCTGGAATCCAAGGAACACAACGCCAACCCAGTCTTCTGGATAAGGAAGCTGATTGAACTATCACGCGAAAGGAGATCAGGACAAAATCTTTATAACCTGTTCATCAGCACCCGAGTACAAGTGAAGGCAGCTGCAAGAACAATCATAGGAGGATGGGTAAAGAACACGCTAAAATCAGCAGGAGTAGAGGCCACTCCCGGCAGCACACGTTCAGCGGTCGCATCACTTAATCCAATAGATAACATACTGGAAAGAGGCAACTGGAAAATGGAAAACACTTTCAGAAAATACTATCAGAAAGAGATGTTGAAACATACAGCTCCAGAAGATCTTTCCCTATTTCAACCAGTTAATATCAAATAAAGACGTCCCCGGTCACCAGGAGATAATAGACAGATCTCTCATAATATGGACTCCAGACATCTCTCAGAACACATAATGGGGGAGTTTTACCTACCATTAAAACTCTTATTATGTTTCTATAGATGTCTGGAGTCCAGGTAACCCCTACCTGGTGTATTATGAGCTTTATGAAAAATTGCGACCGGGTTATGGGGAAACTGGAAATAGGGAACAGGAAATGGGGAAAAAGCGACCATAGAGTAGAAAGTGCCTAAAGTGTAAAAAAGTGCAAATCAAAGACCCAGGAATAGACTAAAAAACCACATAAAAGGGGAAAAGTGATTGTTTCTCTCATAATATGGACTCCAGACATCTATAGAAACATAATAAGAGTTTTAATGGTAGGTAAAACTCCCCCATTATTTTGTTTTGGGATACGGATCTAATCTAATCTAATTTAATCTAAGCTGCAAGGATATATACCATTTAAGATTTACATCAAATGCATTCTCACAAGCAGACATGTATAATTTCGCGCTAACACATGCCGCATGTGGACCTACATTATAAGAACCCATCTCAAATGAACATAAGCCCTGCAACTCTTGCCGTCCTTCCCTGAGACAGGGGTGACATTGGCAAAGTGAGCCTTGAATTTTAATCCTTTTGTTTCTACCTCAGTTAGCCTCTGAAGATGGACGGATAAAGTCCGATAGCGCTTAGGCATTTAGACTCAGTGAAAATGAAACATCAAATGAAGAAAATGAAAAAAAAACTGAATCATGTTAGCAGAAATGTAAGTCTCTGTCAAAATTGATTCTCACTCAGGTGGAAGATATCAACTGAAGAGGAGATCTCATTGAGCATAGCCATTGCCCTTCGTACAGTTATAACCTCAGGCAGATCAGTTCTGCATCTTGGGAGTAACAAAAGTCTATGCTCACATTGCCTACAGTAATTGTGTGGGACACGCAGACTAACTTCTTCCAGAATAACAGGATAATAGATAAAAATAAAAATAAATAGTAAAAACAGGACTGATGATTTTGTACTAATTTATACAAAAACTTTATTTCATTGCCTTTTGTGATACAAAAAAAAACAGAAAGGAGATAATATGTTTTTTCTACTCCCATTTGGTAATTTACTAAATACAAAACGTCTAACGCAATCACAATGCCATACATTTCTACAGCCCGTTGCGTAACGACTATTACTACTACCGTGCTTGGCTACCGAGTTGAAATGAGAATGTGCGCATGCGCATTGTCAGAAATGGAACCAATTTTTAATTTCAAATATCAACCTTGTAGGGGGGGTATGAAGACCTGTCAATCCAAGATGGCCGCAAGTGAACAGCTGATTAGTCTTCATACAAATATTACCAATATTCGGTAGGTAGGAATTACTGTGATGATGAGACTTCCAGCCCTGTTCAGATGAAAATAAATATATTTTATGTGTAGAGTCAAATAAAAATTGTTAACAGTGCTAAAATTCATCGAATTTATTTACCGAAATACTCCAAATTATAACTTTCCTTTTTTCAAAAGAAAACAAAAGGCTTGAAAGTAAAATAATACAAGATATTTTCACCGCAAAAAATAAACAAACTCAAGCAGTTACTTGGCTAATAGGTGGGTATGAGGTTGACCACCTATGCTGTAAAAACTTGGTTCACTTTGCCAATGACAACCCTGTTTCAGGAGTTGCAGGGCTTATGTTTATTTGAGTTTTGGGTTTGAATGTTTAAGCTTATATGCGGAATGTATAAGTGCGACCTTATATGTGTCTGCTTGTGGGCATAAATTTAATATAAATCCTACATGTAATATATCTTATTAGATTAGTTAATTAAAGGGAATGATAATTTACACATTTTGACAAAGGTAAGGTTTTAATTACTTCAAATGGACGAGTACATTATAATGACTATTATTTACTATTTGGTTATTTATTTCGTGGTTGTAGAAAAAGTATTGTATGCCACTGCACGTAATTAGCCTTTGTAGCACTCGTGCTGGCTATTGTGCCATGAGGGGCAGCCGAATGGCACAAACTATTACTCGTGTTACAAAGACTATCATTACTAGGCAGTAGAATGGTTACAACGATTTTTTTTTGTTCAAATGTCGATGCCGCCCCTTAAAATGTGCTAATTGACTAAAAAAAAATATTTGGGGAGTTACAGGATCATAACAAAACGGGAAAGTGAGGCTCATCGACGTTATATTTGAGAAAATAGCCCATTTTTACTAAAAAGATCATCGATTTTTCAAATAAAATAAAAACTATTTATTTTATAACCCTGCATTATATTTTATAAAATGGTAAATGTGATTATCTTGAAGTTTTATTCTTGCAATTATTTAGATAGGACTAGTTATGGAGATATTTGTCATTTTATGAAGACTTGACACATTCCAAATCGGCCATTATTCTGAATAGCAAAAGGTAAATTTTAATTACAAAAGGTCTATTTTTGGCATAATTGAGCTTTTAAAAATACCTGGTATTCTAAGCTATTAAAAAAAAATTTAGGCTGATTTATTTGGTGAGCGCTGTTTTTATGTGTATCACACCTCAAGAGCCCTCTGCGAGCTTGGTCGTCGCTGTAAAAAGCGTCAATTCTCAAGCAAGACCCAGTTGTTGTAAGGCTGGATGGACCTTTTGATGACCGGTCTTTGGTAAAGGTTTATAAATTTTTCAACCCAACGAAGAGCAAACTTGAAAATATAAATGTTTTATTTTTGGTGCTCCGCCGGGATTCGAGCCCACAACCTTCCAGTTACGAGTCCGAAGTGCCAAGTCTTCATAAAATGACAAATATCTCCATAACTAAAAGTCCTATCAAAATAATTGCAAGAATAAAACTTCAAGATAATCACATTTACCATTTTATAAAATATAATGCAGGGTTATAAAATAAATAGTTTTTATTTTATTTGAAAAATCGATGATCTTTTTAGTAAAAATGGGCTATTTTCTCAAATATAACGTCGATGAGCCTCACTTTCCTGTTATGTTATGATCCTGTAACTCCGCAAATATTTTTTTTTAGTCAATTGGCACATTTTAGGGGGCGGCAATCGACATTCGAACAAAAAAAAAATATTTCATACATCGAAAAAACCAGTCTACTAGGCAGTGGCATAAATAACTATTGTATTTTTGGAGATTTGAGCTGCACAACTTGCTGAAATTGTTGTCACACTAGAGGCTAATATTATGTTGTTGTTATTGTTTTAGCGTGACGTGGAGGGCTCTCAGCAGAGCTCCGCCCTGGTGCAAGGCCCCCCGCTGCCTGTGCCCCAGGACCTGCAGGTCACCCGGGGAGAAGGCGCCTACATGTTAGACTGGAAGAGGCCCAACTTCCCTGCCAACGCCCGCGCATACAAGATACCCAAGTCAGTCAATTGCCATAGTGATAACTTCCTGACAATACCTAGTAACCTTCTTAGATGTAAGGATTACTTTCAAAAGTTAAATCATGCAGACTGTTTCTTTTTCTTTAATTTGTGAAGAGGAGTGTAGTTCATCAAACTGTTTATGCCTGGTATTCACATCACCAATTAATTGTCATTGAACTTGTATCCAGCTGCCATTCTCCTAGAGCTGGTCAGTACCTCCGCAAATGTGCCTCCACTTTGTTCTGTCCTTGCACACTTTTTTCATCTTCTCATCAGTCATTGCTCTCTTCATGCATGCTCTTTTATTTTTGTCACTCTAGTCAATTGCAATCTCGCTTATTTACATCCTTCCCACGCTTCCTTTGGACAATCTTTTTCAGATTAAGGAAATTCCAAGACTTAAATAAATTGTGTTGTCTCTTTATTGCAGGTTCCACTACGAAGTGCTAGTGTTTGGCAACACATCCTCCAAGGAGACGGTGATCAAGGTGGACGCTCCCCCTGTGACAGTGTCTGACTTGCACGAAGGCTCTAACTACTTCTTCTCTGTCAGAGTGGTCACTGAGGATGCCGTCGTTGGGCAGCACAGCGAGCTAAAGAGCGTGCAAGTCCCTGCAGGTAACATAACCTCACTCTCTAAAGGAAATCAAGGTGGACTGTGATCTATTTTGCGGACAAACATTACATGTCTATGTGACTGTGGGGGTGGGGGGGTCAACTTGGTCCAGCCCAACTGTCAGATACGCTCTAATTTTGGGGACTGCTTTCCGGTTTGAGAAATAGTCTGTATCTATGAAAATAGCTGCCTATTTTGTCAGTAAAAAAACTTGTCAATAATAGTTATTGGTGTGAGTTACAGCACCAAGATAAGACTTCTCAGAAGTCTGGTCCACTCTTTCTTTTTGCTGCTGAAACATGGACTAGAAAAATAGCAGACAGGGGAAAAATTGACGCTTTCAAAATGTGGTGCTGGAGACGCATGCTCCGAATCCCATGGACAGCTAGACATACCAACAAGTTCATTTGTCGGGAGATAAGTTTGGATGGCTTGACTCTCGCCAGTATATGTATACGCTGTATTCTTCAGTTCACAGTAACAAGTCTGTGACAATGAGAATAGCCTGGAGCAACTGATTGTGATTGGTAACTTGGAAAGGGAATGGAGGAAGAGGAAGATCCCCTGCACTATAGATCAATCAAGTGAAGACAGCAGCAGGCACCTCGGGGGTTGAAACGCTGCGGATAGCACATTTAGGAGTGTACTGGAGAATAGTGGTTGCTTCCACAAGGGTCACAACCGTCGGTAATGAGGAATAGGATGAAGAAGAAAAAGAAAGACTCATGAATGAATTTGTTGGTTATTTTTTTCAGGTGACTCCCAGATGTCGCTGCTGATTGGTGTGCCGTTGGGCATAATTGCCGTGGTGGCGTGTGTGGCCCTCGCCGTGCTCGCCCTGAAGCACCGCAGGCTTTCCAGCTCCTTCGCCCGCTTTGCCAACCCGCGCTACGACACCAGATCGGGCGCAGCTACTCTTGGTAACACCACTGATATAATCGGTAAGTCTAACATCTAAAAGTCCTTTAAGTAATGCAAACATTGCAAAGAAGTTTTTAACTTCTTTCACGCATCTTTTTTGGACTGAACCCACACTGGAAGTATCTTTGTTCTTTTTCTAAGAGAACCAGCATCTATTTGATTAAGTATGTTTTGGCTCCACTTTTAGTATACCTCAATGGCGCGTACTGTGTATTTAATTAATTGTTATTGTGGTTTACTTCCAGATGAAGATGATCCCCCTCGCATACACGGCTTTGCTGATGACGAGCCCCTGGTGATTGCCTAGACCACCTCCTCGCATCCTATATGATACAGCACCAGTATAAGGATTAGTGAAATAAAAGACTTGAAGGTTGTTCTGATGACACGCACTGAGTATATTCCATACCTAGTCTTAATGTTAGTTTATGTCACACACTCTGTGGCTGTGTTTGTGAATTTGCCATGCTTGACAAACATCAAACAAAGGAAAACTGAAAACAATGGACTCGACACAAAAAAAAAATCCACGGCTATAATAATAATACATGATCAATTTTTCTAGCGCCATTTAGTGGCAGTAGCCACCCCAAGGGCGCTTTTATGTTGAAGCTTTTCTTAAATATGTCTTAAGCAACTCCTGAAACTGCCTACACTGGTCTTTGTTCTCAACTCCAGATGTAGACTGTTCCAGCAGGATGAACCAGCTGAAGTAAAAGCCCTGTCCCCGTAGTCTGTTCTGTTGCTTCGAAGCAGCACTAAAGCCTATTTACGGCATTACCCTGTGGCGAATGAAGAGTGTGTAGTCTGCCACCTATTTTGGTCAACCATAGTAAAGACAATCTCAGTCCAGGAGTTTCTATTTCACAGCAGTATGAAATGTATGCAGTTGACGGTAATGTTAAGTGCAGTACTTAGCGCTCTGGTATCATTTCAAACTCAATACAAAATATTGTGTTGAAGTTATGATTCTCTGTCCTGTTTTTAGCCTAGCCAATTAAAATTACATTTTTTTGCCCACATTTGAAATGTACTGAGTCCATTGATGGAATGAAATGAAATTTAAGATTAATAGTATTTTGTGATCATACAGGAGTCAGAAAATTCAAAATTTCCCTTGATAAGATGACGCCACAAGTCTTTGTGACTAGGGTCTGCAACAACTAAAAATAAATCTAATTCAAAATCTGTCTACATTCGATATTTAACATTGAAAAAAATTAAAAGACGTATATGTCAAATAGAACCAAAGGCGATAATCTAATAATAAATATATGGACACATAAGAAATCATTTACTTTTTTTTTTTTTTTTTAAGAAATCCTGTGCGGGAGACTCCCTAGATTCTAAAGACTCTAGGGGTCTATGACACTTGTTGTAGTGCCGCAGAGGTGTACGAGCTTGGTCGTCGCTACAAAGCGCCAATACTCAAGCAAGACCCAGTTGCTGTAAGGTTGGATGGACCTTTCGTGACCGGTAAAGGTTTATGAATTTTTCAACCCAGCGAAGAGCACATTCGAAATATAAATGGTATATTTTTGTGCTCCGCCGAGATCCAAATCCACAACCTTCCATTTACGAGTCCGAAGTGTTGCCACTACGGACTACGGACCGGTCCAAGATGCCAACGACACGCGGTGTACCTGAGCGGTTACCCATCCAAGCACTGACCACGCCCAATGTTGCTTAACTTCGGTGATCTATGGGAACCGGTGCTTTCAACATGGCTAACGTCGTTGAAACGACTTATAATTTCCATATATATTTCTCTCTTTTTTTAAAGAAATACTAAATTGCCATGTTTGATTCTAATGACTCAAATGGCGCACGTACTATTAAATCTTAAATCAATTTTATTCTTTGGATTTGATTTATTGTATCAAAATATATATTGATGTATCTCTAACAAATAGTGAGTGTAATAGATTTTTAATTTTATAAGTAGGCATAGGTTTTATTTGTTGACAATGTATTAAAAATATAAATTAACTATAACTTATTTTGTTTATGAAATACTAAAATGACCATTTCTTCTGTTTAAAATAAAATAAGGTATGTGCAACTTGTACTTCTGCTTTATGAGCCCTGTCAGGTCCAACGTTGGTGATCATCCCAGCATACATGTCCCTGTCCTGCGCTGTTCAAAACAGCCCCTCCACACTTCGGATGCCGGTCCACTCCCTTATATGTCCTAGCCAGGACATCTGTCTCCTACCGAGCCCTCGACGTTCCTCAATTTTTCCCATCAATATAAGTTGAAGAAAGTGGTATTTTTATGCATGTTGTAAATACCCCAGATGAGAAACTGAGATAGAATGAAAAGTCGGCAAAGCTCAAAATAACTGCATCAAAAGAAGATCAATACAATGAGAGCCAAAAAGACATTGCTTGCACATATCCTATTGAAAAAAATTATACTAGACACTTTCATACATCATTTGAAAAACTTTTCATTGTATACAGCAGAGGTTCCCAATCGTTTTCAGTTTGTGGCTCCCTAAATTGTATTTTTTCAGCGGCACCCTTAATACATACCTAGGGGCCGTCCATAAATTACGTCATCGATTTTGGCCGATTTTCGACCCCCCCCCCCCTACAATCATCCTATAGTCATTATCTAATGACACCCCCCCCCCCCCCCCTCTTGCTCTAATAATGGATGAGCTTAATAATTAATAATGTTATATTACTTGCATACTATTTTGTATATTTTGTAAAAATTGGTATTTACAAGAACGACGTCACTTCTGGTTCTCGTACATCATTTACCATCATCCGCAGACCAGACCCCCCCCCCCCTAAATGCGAATGACGTAATATATGGACAGCCCCCTATATATTTTTTTAATTTTCTGAAAATTGTCAAATGTGGGGGGGGGGGTAGAAACTCCTTTCTAGAATATTTTTAAGGGTATCTTTGTTAACACAGTGAAAGTCCATTGCATTAAAAAAAATCAATTGAAAAAACAATGTTTTAATTCACTTTTTTTAAATTTTTTGCTCAAACCTGAAAGTTTTTTTGAAGATGCCTTATTAGGCGAAAACGTTTGAGCAAAAAATAAAATAGTAGTTGGTGAATTAAAACTTTGTTTTTCCGATTGAATTTAAAAAAAAAACCTTTCTATCATTTTTTGTTCCAAAACAATTTTGTTGAGAGAGGGGGAAGCATGTGACTTCCAACAACTATCATCCAATGTTGTCTCAAAAAAGCCGTCAACATGGGAGCACAGCTTCAGTAACTATCGCCCCCGTATTATCCCATCAATAATTAGAAATTCCAAGGAAATAGCTAAATTGATTAATTGAATATTTCGCGGTGCTCTTATGAAGACACTGCAGCGCTCCAGGGAGCCACGGCGCACAGTTTGGGAATTACTAGTATAGAGACTAAACATGGTACCTAAGGTCAAATACAGTCGAGGATAGTCGATAAGTAGTAAATTGGCTTTTTAAAGGTGGTTATACTATAAAAGACTTGTATACACTGATGGAAAACCTTATTCTACTATCCTTGTGTGTTTCGACCTTTATTGATAGTTAAATATGTTATTTAAATATGTATTTGTAACTGATAGTAATCCAAAGAATTTAGCCGAATTTTACTTTACTATATGCTCAATTAAACAGTGATTTTCATAGCTAAAAACATTTGCTGTGATTAGCTTACGTGTATTCTAAAACCATGCCATGAAAGCTTGTAGTTCTATGTAGTGTGTGAATTTTAAGCGTTTATAAAAAAACAACCAATGAGGCCCACATATTTTGTAATTTCAAAAAACTTGTCAGGTCATATGGCCCGGTTGCTAGAGCAAAGACTGACTAATAATTTGTTATCGGTTGCCAATGCTCTATTCACATAAACCTGTGACTGTAGCCTACCAAGAAAAAAAATGTTATGCAATGAGTCCATTTTCCTGTACATTGTGGTTTGTTCATTTAAATGCTAAGACCAATCAAATAATTAGAATGAAAGTGCAGTTCTTTGATTGGTTGTTTTCAATTTGAGCTCCAATCAAAAGTCTAGTGTTCATGAATAGCATTGCTTCTTTCAAGTTCAAGGACCAACCCAATGCTTAGAATTCACGCGCAGCTTTGTCATTGGTTGCTTTGAATATAAGCACCAATCAAATCTCAAAATTTAAACATAGCATAATGAGCTCGCAAAGATTTATAGTTATTGCGATTATTTTAGTGTTTTATGTGAATTTTCCATTATCAGATGATCATAAATTCTGCAACTCTTGCCGCCTTTCCAGCCGTAACACCAAAAACGGATATCCAAACTCTTGAGATCTCGTGATTCCAAGAAAACAGTATCTTGGTCATTTAAAAAAAAATATGTTTTAGTAAAATTTAAATCTGACCATTTACTTTGTAGTATTATTGACATAAACAGAGTATTTTATTTATTGATGTAAAATATGAGTCCCATAAAATCAAAAGTGTCAATTTAGGATTTTTTTTAAAATGACAAAAATATGGAAGTGAAAGAAAATTATTTCTTTTGTTTCCATACACTTCCCTTATAGTAAAACATACATAACGGCCTTGGTTTTATAGGACTCGTATAAATAAGCTATTTTTGTCTAAGTTACATAGAGTAGCTTTCATTTATTCATATGATTCTTGTCTATTGCAACTATTAAACTATAGATTATGAAATATTGTAAAACATCACTTTTTGATTTGACACATTTAAATATATATTTTATCATTAGTTGTGGCCTGTGGGTCGATTATCTAATTTTAAAATTTTAATTTAACTTTGTATTTTAATGCCCTCTGTTGTAACATTATTAAAAAAATGCTTGATTTTTCTTTCTGTAAAATGAAATGCTTCGCTTCAATGTAAATTATATGAACCAGATTTTATTCTTCTAAATTTGTGAGTATACAATTCTTTTCAGATTCACAAATAGACTGTTAAATGAATAGTAAGCCTAGTATTTTTTAATGCATTATTTTTGTAAATATTTTTATTGTTTGATTTAAAAAAAAATATTTTCCATTGATATCAAAGTAGGTACATAACATTAAAAAAATGAGTTGCTAAATTTATTTATTATGCTTCCAGTTTGTTTGTTTTAATAACTAAAGATGCATTTAGAAACTTTGATTTCTCTTTTTGGACTGAAATGCTGGAAATTGCTTTATTTATGTTTTGTACCTCAACTGTTAGTAAAGTAGAATACTTGAATTTTTGAATAAATCAATAAATACTATAATAAACCTATTGTTTTATTGTTTTAAAAAATGTATTCCTTGACCCTGAGTAAAACAATGTGCTTCATTCCCCTCAATCACGTAAATACAAAAATGTATGGAAGATCCAACTTGCTGAGGACCCTTATCACAATGAGCTGTGACATTTTGTCCCTGAGAAATATAATTTCAAATTAAGTGAAGCTGATTCAAGCGCTGATATGACAAATGAAGTAATGCTACTAAGCTACATATATTGTGTGACTTCTTGCTACCTTTTTCACCGAAAGGGTCACATATGAATACAACATTTTAAATTTTCTTTTCACGCTACAATATTGGCTCAAAATGTGGTCGGCACATGAATTGACAAAGAAAAAATAGCAAAAAGGCAAACAAATATTTTGTTATCAGATGCTAAGGAGAGCAGTTCCAAACAAGGCTGATGTTTGCTTGCTGAGAAAAAGTTCCGAATATCAAAGTAGGTACTCTGCGCTCATTAAAATTGAAAAGAAAAAAAAAAACCTGAAGACATGGAAAACAACGTCTTCAACCAGAAAAAAATACATTGAGGTTAGGTATGTTTTTTGCTTGGGCTGATTGAATTTGAAAACTGATTTTATGAGGAATAATTTTGTGTACCTACCTATTTTTTTTTTTGAATTTGAACCTATTCGCTTTTTATCTTTAAGAAAAAGAAGAAGTTAAAAAACTGCTGTCATTCGCTAACAAAATTATTACAATTTCATTCAAAATGTGATTTTTGATATAAAAAAAATACTGTAAAATGAGTGATGCCATCTCAGATATAGATAGATGTAGGTCTTGTTTCACGGATCCAGGCACTATATCTCTGTTCTCGAAGGAAAATGACGTAGAATTCGCCGAGATGTTTTTTTGGTGCACTTCTATAAAGGTAGGTATGCAATTTTGCTAGATTTTATTTTATTTACTGAAGAGACAGACGCGTGCATAAACTTTTGCTATTTACCTCCTTTTCATTGGTAGTGTAGTGACAGGACTGGCAAACAAACTAAGTGAAAACAAGTTGCAAAACGCCGTTCATAACTTACTACAAGTGTGCTCTAATAAAAAACTGACTCACTGCCACTCTGGCAAACGATACAGGTCTATGTAACCAGAGTCCTCAGCAACCAACAACAAAGTATAAAATAGCTTATTCCCTAACACTTTGTGATGTCATATTTTTCCTTTTTTATTTGCACCAACTCCAATATGTCTTGTATAGACGGGTTTTACGAACCGTTGTGTAGAGAAAAATGTGTTTTATTTTGTAGGTATGCGACCTTGAATACAAAAAGATCTGCACCAGTTGTCTCAACCAACTGAGGAATTCTTACGGGTTCCGGAAACAGTGCATTGAATCCAAGGAACGCTTCCAGACACTAAATTATTTAAAACAAGGTAATTTTTTTTTCACTTGCCACTGTCCCCCCTGTTTTAGAGAAGGTCTGCATGAGTTGCAGGGTTTTTATGTCCACTTAAGATTTGTTTTTATTTTGTAAGTACGCATGTGGCATCTGTAAGCACAAACTTGCACATGTCTGCTTGTGGGCATGCATTAAGTATGAATCTGAAATGTTAATGTATCCATGCGGCTTAGATTATATTGATGTCAAAAATGATTTCCCATTTCAGTGCTTATTTTTAACCCAAGTGAAAAAATACTGGCAAGGTTTACTCTTCCTTCATAAGAAATGAGAATCAGCCCTTTTTAGGAAAACACCTTTTCAAGTGAAGTTGTTGGCGTTAGGCCAGATAATAATATAATATTAGGATGATTTATTTGGTGAGCGCTGTTTTTGTGTATCACACCTCAAGAGCCCTCTGCGAGTTTGGTCGTCGCTGTAGAAAGCGCCAATTCTCAAGCAAGACCCAGTTGTTGTAAGGTTGGATGGACCTTTCAGTGACCGGTCTTTGGTAAAGGTGTATGAATTTTTCAACCCAGCGAAGAGCATATTTGGAAATATAAATGGTATTTTTTTGTGCTCTGCCGGGATTCGAATCCACAACCTTCCATTTACGAGTCCGAAGTGTTGCCACTGGACTACGGACCGGTCCAAGATATGCCAACAACACGCGGTGTACCTGAGCGGTCACACATCCAGGTAGCATCCGCGCCCAATGTTGCTTAACTTCGGTGATCTGATGAAAACCGGTGCTTTCAACATGGTATCGTCGTTGACAAAATCCTTTGATAATGATCCTTTACCTGTGAAAATAACTAGGTTATATACCCTGTATGTGACCCTTTCGGGGACTACAAGGTAAGATATTGCACTATATAGCAGCTTAGGTGCGTTTATATATGTATATTTAGTAAATAATTTCCTTCCACTTTTATTTTAGAATTGAAATTGGAATCCAATGTTCTTTGTGAATGGCCCGCCTTTGATGGCTATCTCTACATAGTTCCATCTCCTTCAAATGCAGAAGTAAACCTGTTAACAAAAGATGAAAAAGAAGTTGCTTGCCTGAAGAAAGAAGTATTCATCAATGAATTTTCAGAAGAAACAAACTCTACTTTAGCTGCTTGCAAAGAAGTAACAAGAAAAAAAATAAAGTCCATCGGAAGGAAGATAAATGTGTTATCTCGAAAGAAAAGAAACATGTTTGTAAATGTTGAAGAGGATTGTGTAAAAGGAGAAGTAATTACCAAAGAAAATAGTAATGTTAGTATTGTTACGAAATTAGGGTTCAATTGTCTTCAAATTAAAAATACACAGGTCTTCTTCAATAGTTATTTATTTTACACAGTTACAAAATTTATTTTCACACTACTTTCTCGATTATTCCATTGGTTTCGGTTCACTGATCAGATGGCTTCGATGTGTTTGTTAGTCGCTATGATACTGCCCCGCTCTGCAGGCCATTCGCACCTTTATACTCTTCAGAGCAGTATGATCCAGAACTAAAGTCGTCAGACGGTTCCAGAGTAATTATTACTTCTCGACGCTTCACGTACTACCTAGAGATACAACCAAAATCCTACCTACAAATGTAATACAGAATTCCTATAATTATAACAAGTACCTACTTAGCCTAGAGAATTCTACACTTATACACAATTATCGATCCTACCTACCTATACCTATGAGGACTCTTATAACTATAACTACCCATACTTATTTCAATATTTATATTTACATAACACTACCCCCCACCTAGACTGTTTCGTCCCGGAACAGTCTTGACTCTGTGTAGGTAGGGGCATGCTGATCCACGTCGACACCCTGTGGTCAGGAAGAAGTGGCAGTCCACGGATTTCTCCCCACTGGCTCTCGGCTGCGCTTGCTCGCAGCACACCATGACGCTGATGCCGACTCCCGAGAACACTGCTTCAATCATACTCCGGATTATCCGCCAGTCTCGATTAGCGCGGCCGCCACCCATCTTCGGTATTGCCAGACGCGCCTGCTGATCCTCCAACATGTAGTCACGCAGCTCAACAAGGCCATCCCACAATGCCTTGTAGTCCTCTTCCAGGTTGCTGGAATCCGGGACAACCAGGCAGTATGCTTGTTGACGCCCCTTCGGTAGTCTCAGAGCTCTTCCTTGCGGGCTGCTCGAGGGTTGCGGTTCTCCGAATTTGTATCGGAAGACCCGTGCAATTCCTCTAGACATATCTAGATCTTCCGGTACACTGCATGCCAGTGTGTGGTCCCCAGTGACCTCAAATAAGTCCTTGTGGACTTCTGTGGTCACCCCATGGCGAATCTTCTGTCCCTCTTGCACCTTGCTCCAGAACGTCTCAAACAGGGGCGCTTCTTTGGATGCGACGCATTTTTGTACTCTCTGGGCGGGCTGGTCATTGTTTGACCACTTTGCTCTTTGAGTTGGCCGGTGGTTATCCTTCATTCGAGCTCCCGCCTCCTTGGTGTTGCTGTTCTTGGACTCCAGGTTGGCGATGGTGTCCTTCGTCCTGGGCCCCTGCCCAGCTTCCAGCTGCTGGAGCTTAGTCTTAAGCCCCTTGTTCTGTCTCT
Organism: Agapetus fuscipes; assembly: GCA_951799405.1. Classification (NCBI taxonomy): domain Eukaryota; kingdom Metazoa; phylum Arthropoda; class Insecta; order Trichoptera; family Glossosomatidae; genus Agapetus; species Agapetus fuscipes. The sequence continues at coordinate 10,821,238 of OX637340.1, read as the reverse complement.
CCAGGCTCAGCACAGTCTCGTGCAACTCGTCCCTCTCGGCCTCCGCTGTTCGCCGGACCCTTTCACTGCTGGCCAAGTTCTTCGTCAGCTGCCTGTTCTCCGTCTCCATGACTTTGACCTTTCTCTCGGCATCCTGGAGCTGTTTCCTCAGCCGTTTGTTCATCTCCATGGTGGTCTCTACATCCTTGCGGTCGTCTTCCAATTTCTCCGGTCCTTGAGACTTTGGGCACCTCGCGCTCAGGTGTCCTTGCTGGCCACACGTCCAGCAGTGCGCCTTCTGTCTCGTTGGCTCAAGTTGCTGCAGCACTTTTTCTATTATTTCCTCGGTTGTAGGTAGTTTGACCTCCTCTGCCTTGATTGCACAAACCCTGGCGTGGCCCCTGATGGACTGTTTGACAGCCTCAAATTCGAGAGCTCGGCTTAGCGCCTCGTTCAACGTCTTCGGAAGAGCCAGCTTCACTGCTTGCTGCGTCTCCCATTCTCTCAATCCGTTCAGGAACTTGTCCACTGCCAAGCTCTCGCAGATGTCATCAGGGAATGTCGGGTAAGCGTCTCGTACTAGGCGGGCGATGTCCATTTCAAACTCCTGGAGGCTCTCGTTGGGCTTCTGCACCCTTGTGTTCAGCTGCGACTTGTACAGCTGCTCCAGGCACTTGTGGCCATAGCGCATATCCAAGCGCTGCTTCAGCTGCCCAAAGTCACCACGGTTGTCCAGGGGTATGGCCTGCAGAACCCTGAGAGCGTCTCCTCGGAGCGACAGGCTGAGAACCGAAGCCTTCTTCTGCTGGCTCCAGGCTCCCATCATGGCAGCCGTCTCAAAGAGGGTCAAGTATTCCTCCCACGACGTCTTCCCGTCGAAGGTTGGGAGGTTGTGCTTGGCTAGGGAAGGGTCATCATCCCCTCTTGTGATCCTGGTTGGAGTTGAGCATCCCTGGTCGGTCTCGTCGTGAAGGCCGCCTTTGGGGGAGATTCTAGTGGACTCCATCTGGCACTTGTCAGCCAGCTCGGCACGCAGACGGTCTTCCAGGTTTGACATCCGAGTCTCCATTTCCCCCTTCAGGGCCGAGAGGTTGGTTGTCATCTTCTCCTCTATTTCTCCTTTCAGGGTTGTGAGACTATCCGCTATCTCCGCCTTCAGGTCTTCCCTCAGGGTCTTGGAATTGTCAGCCATTTTCTCCTCCAGGGTCCTGGCGTTGTCAGCCATCTTCTCCTCCAGGGTCTTGGCGTTGTCAGCCATCTCCGCCTTCAGGGTCTTGGCGTTGTCAGCCATCTCAGTCTTCAGTCCTGTCAGGTTACTGTTGATGCTGATATTTAGCTCGTCCAAGGCGCGGTCCCCTCCAGACGCCATGACAAAATATGCCGGGTCTTCGCCTGACTGTTCCAAGGCCTCTATGAGGCGTGCTTGTAAGGCTGCCTTTCCTCCTGAGGTCTCCAGGTCCCTCTCCAGAAGCTCATTTTTAAGCTCAGTGACTTTGAGGTCCTTGACGTTCACTTTAGTTGCCATTTTTTTTTTCAAAATTTACGTCAAAACAAAAATATTTTCAAATTTATTTAATACAAGTTTTGAGTTTTATATATATAGCTGTTTTGAATACGTACTTTAGCAAAAATAATAATTTGTCTGATTACACTGATTGGTAGGTAGGTACTGTCTTTTAATATTTATTTTTAATTCACCAATATTTTTAACATAATAATGTCTGATAGTACATAATTATTTATTTCGTCTCAAGTCTTTCAAACACACAGGTAGGTACTTAATGTACATTCACACACTTGTAAACAAAGGATAGTTATTCAAAAACTTTTTCTCGATGAATCTGGAACGTTCTTTTGTAATATTTTTCAAGATTTTTATTTATTTATTTTATCTTTTTAATCACACACAATAATAAAAAACTATGGTCCAATTTGATGACTTTCTCAATGCGGTAAAATAGTCATTATGTTATGTCCAGAATTATGTCCAGAATTATGTTCCATATGATGTTCCAGAATTTATAAGCAACTTGCTTTTGCGTCTTTTCTTTTAACAAAAATTTATTTAAACACTTGTTTTCACAAAAGTCAGTTCACACAAAGTTCAATTTGAATAAAGTTCATTTTAACACTATTTAATTTATTTTATTTATTTTTAGACAGAAGATCTTAATTTTTCTTGACAATTCCGCACCTGACGCCAATTGTTACGAAATTAGGGTTCAATTGTCTTCAAATTAAAAATACACAGGTCTTCTTCAATAGTTATTTATTTTACACAGTTACAAAATTTATTTTCACACTACTTTCTCGATTATTCCATTGGTTTCGGTTCACTGATCAGATGGCTTCGATGTGTTTGTTAGTCGCTATGATACTGCCCCGCTCTGCAGGCCATTCGCACCTTTATACTCTTCAGAGCAGTATGATCCAGAACTAAAGTCGCCAGACGGTTCCAGAGTAATTATTACTTCTCGACGCTTCACGTACTACCTAGAGATACAACCAAAATCCTACCTACAAATGTAATACAGAATTCCTATAATTATAACAAGTACCTACTTAGCCTAGAGAATTCTACACTTATACACAATTATCGATCCTACCTACCTATACCTATGAGGACTCTTATAACTATAACTACCCATACTTATTTCAATATTTATATTTACATAACAGTATTTATAACATTGTTAAATGTACTTTTTTTAATTTTTACTCTGTTTTTGCAATGCAACAAAACTGCACATATAGCACAACTTTTAACATGTTAAAGAAGATCTGGTATTCTGTAGCAATAACCAAACATGTGAATGAATTAAAAGTAAATTTTACAGAAAAGGGTGTTGGACATCTACTGTGCCACACGGATATTAGTGAATTTAGATCACAGCGCTATCACTAGTTTAAGGCCTTCAAACTGCCATAATCTATGTCTATTACTTTTTATTTCTTCAACAAAATATTTCTTTAATTTCTAACTTCACTTCAATAAACTAACTTCACTTTGAACTTTAAAAAATGACATTATACAAGATGGCCGTGTTACTTTTGATTTTCACCACATTTATTTTAAGCTGTTTAGGTTTGTGTATTAAATATAATGAGCGTATTTTTTGGTTTTATTTCAGAATACTTTCTTCAGTGATAATAGAATAAAAGAAAAATCTACAAAGCCAAAGGTAATTTGCTGAATTTGCTAAAATTTTAATAAATAATATATAGTGGACTACTAAGTCAGAAAAGACCTAAAGATAGGTGCAAACCAATCTAGAAAAATGAAGACGCTAAAAATGTACATAATCTAATTCATTCAACATTGCTCTTTTGATTTTGCATTTTATTTGAGGTCTGTACATTTGACATAGACAAAAAAAGCTGTGACGTCATATTGCCGAGTTGCTAGTGCAAAGGCAATAATAATAAATAAATAATATTAGTATTAGTAGTAGTTTGGAGGTTGAGTGTGTGGTGTGAATTGAAAGCCCGTTTTTGAAAGTGTATATTTTTAATGCAGTCAGTACCTACTGTTCAATCAAAGGTAATTCAAAATGTTGTCTTGGTTGCAATCTTCCGGTCTTCAAGCTGCGTCCAGGCGGAAGTCCTCCTTAATCCGCCTTGCTTGTGAGGCGAGCAGGATGCTTGATGCTTGAAGTGGGGGAAGGAAAGGAAATATGGAAGTTGGCAAATAGGAAGTAACTTGAAACTTTTGAGGAAGTTCGGATTGGCCCTAACAAGGACCTTTTGTTGTGAGCAGGAGAAAAACTGTAAACTTTTGAGGAAACTTAAAAGTGGCCCTAAGAAGGACCTTTTGTTGTGATGTGAGCAGTGTGCTGTAGGAGACGGTTGCCTCAAGTCTGTTCCGGGCGAGGTCTTGGGAATCTTCTAGGTGAAGATGTAGCGAAGCTGGAGATGTCCAGGTGAAGATATGATGAAGCTGGAGATGTCCAGGCGAAGGTGCAAAGTAGTTTTGCTTCTCTGCTTGTAAATTGGCGGGAACGCGAGACGGCTTGCAATTTTGGCGGGAGCGCGGAGTGGATGTAGATGCTGTCCGCTAGGTGGTTTAGGCGTCTCTCTGGTGAAGATGTAGTGATCTGCGGAGACGTCCAGGCGACGGTGCAAAGTAGTTTTGCGCCTCTGCTTGGAAATCGGCGGGAACGCGAGACGGCTTGCAATTTTGGCGGGAGCGCGGTAGATGTTGCTCGTTCCGTGGTCTCAGTGTGTCTGTCCGGGAGGAGCGCGGCGTATGCAGTTTTATACTCCCACTCGTTCTCGCGGGCCCACTAGGTACTAGGGGTGGGCACGCACAATTTTCGAATTATCTTTTTTTATATCTGACTTCAGATATCTGGTTTTCTTTCATCTTCTGTACTGATGCACCACAGTAGGTTACAAAAACTTGTGATATTTGCCTACTAAGATAAAATCAAATTTTCCATATCCATGATGAAAAAAGTCAGACTCCATTCAAAGTTGATTTTCTATATTCTATGTATTTCTTTTTTTGTACTGTCAAAATTAAGTGCTGAGAAAAAAAGTTTTTTCCCTGGTTTTTGGGAATGTTATCTTGTTCATAATGGTATTTTGCATTCATTAATTATTGATTCTGTATTTTGCAGGGCAGATTTGAATGTGATATCTGTGGACATGCTACAAATTTAAAAGCAACTCTTATCACACACATCAACTCTAAACATTCAGAAGAAAGGCCTTACGAGTGTAAAGAATGCAACAAGAGGTAAGTCAAGCTCAGTGTTTCATTTGTATTTAAAAAACATTGGGATTGAGATTCGATGATCAGACCGGTCTTGAGACGTGTCTTGAAGTGACTTCTGTCAGCAATTTCTCGAATAACTGTTGACAGTCGGTTCCATGCCCTAAGAGCCGCCACTGCAAAAGCATGCTCTATCAGAAATGACCTTTTATAAGATGGTGACGATGCCAGTTTTGATTTTCATCACATTCAGTTTAAGCTGCGTATCTCAATAATGTAGTTTTCACCTAATCTAATCTAATCTAATCTAAGCTGCAAAGATATATATCATTTAAGATTTATATTAAATGCATTCCCACAAGCAGATATGTATAATTTCGCGCTAACACATGCCGCATGTGGACCTACAATATAAAAACCCAATCTCAAATGAACATAAGCCTTGCAACTCTTGCCGTCCTTCCCTGAAACAGGGGTGACATTGGCAAAGTGAACCAATTTTTTTACAGTATGGGTGGTCAGCCGCATAACAACCTATAAGTCAAGGAACAAGTACTACCTACGTAGAGATTATTTGAAAATCTTTCAGACTTGATTCAAAATATCTTTTTCAGATTCAAGATCAAGAATGTATTCAAGAGGCACATTGAACTGCACACTGGCATCAGGTCTTTTGTATGTGACGTATGCGGCCATGGTTCAGGCTCCAAATTCCTGCTGGACGTACATCATAGGATCCACTCCGGGGAACTACCTTACGCCTGCGAGATCTGTGGGAAGAAGTTCAGGGCTTCCTACAGTCTGAGGAACCACCAGAGAAGACATCTGAAGAATACAACTAAGTCGTGTGAGGTAGATGTGTGAATTATCTTATAAGTAAAAAAAACATTACCATAAACTCCCCATAGTTAATAGAAAAATGTATGGAAGATACGATAGCACTCCTATTGAGTGATTTAGTTTTCATCCTTTTTTTATTTACACGATCGAGGGGAGTTTATGTAATGCTTTATACTCGAGGGCTGTTCGGAATATAGATTCATTATTTGTGAGAGAAGATATTGCTCCGAACTTACCTACGTGTCCTACAGTCGCACTGTACTCACATACATAAAATAGTCTGGCACTAGAACAGGTGCAATAGTGTCTAGTACATGCTTGTGAAACAGCGCTCTGGTATTGGAATCATCTACTTTATTCGGTAATGTTCGAGAACCGTTCGTATGAACGAGTATAAATATGGGTGGCAATCATGTGCAGGGGAGAGTGTCCGATAAGGCATTGAGCTGTGTAGTTCGAAAGCCAGAGCTGGAAATTAATTGTTGTAATTTGTGAACTAAATTGTGTAAAATAAATTCTGTGATAATAAATAATTGCAATTTAATTAAAATTTGAATTTCTGAGTTCCTTAATCGGTCTCTCAAGTGTTTCTGCAGCAATTGTGTGTAGCGTTTTCATCTCAGATGTTCTGAGTTGAGAATACAAAACTTAAGACCCCATAGAGTGAATAAGTCCAAAACGGTGTTCTGGATTTTAAATGTCCATTATGTTTACTTTATTTTTAAAATCTGTTACTGTCAGAATAAAATAAATAAATGTATAATATACAGATTACTGCTTACTGATTACTGATTACTGCTGCATTTGTGCTCTCCCGGCTTGATTACTGTAATGGGATATACAGTGGCTTGCCACTTGTACAGCTGGGCAGACTTCAATCTGTGCTTAATGCTGCGGCACGTTTGATCTGTAATTTAAAAATTACTGAGCACATCACACCCTCACTCAGAGATCAGCTTCATTGGCTGAAAATAAAGGAGAGGGTGGAGTACAAGGTCTGCTTAACTGTATTTAAGTTCTCGCAGAACATTGCGCCACTGTATATCTCAGAGCTATGTGTGGGGGACACAGTAGAGGGTAGGCGGGGTACCCTGAGGTCTGCATGCAATACTGCTGTGAATAGATTCAGGGTTCCCTGCAGAAGCAACATGGCCAATTATTTAGATCGTGCCTTTTGCATTGCTGGCCCTCTGCTGTGGAATGCCTTACCACACGAGCTGAGAGCTGTGGAGAGTACAAGTGCATTTAAGTCAGGATTGAAGACATGCTTGTTCAGGAGGGGCTATGGCTCTGCAGTGCCCTTGCAGTGAATTCACAAAACGGCACTAAAAATATTGTCAATTTATTATTAATTATTATTATTATTACCTGTTTCCAAAAAAATTAAAAGTTATTTTTGTCAAAATGAACACAAACTTATGAAATATTACAAAATAATGCTATCTGGGTTTAATGAATAACTTTTTGTTTAATGAAAGTATACAAAAAAATACATAAAAATAGAACCCAGTAAATACGTAACAATACCCTTGTGTTCTCTCACAATTAAATATCCTTTTAAAGGAAACATTTGATTGCACATGATTATTAAGTGTTCTGTTGTTTTTCACACGTCTCTACTTGACAGGTCTGCCTGATAGTCGTGTCTCATACTATGCTCTGATGCCCACTTATATTATAAGTCAACCGGTTCACATTATTTCATACTAACTCTGTGTCTTAGGACTAGTCTAGACTTTTTGATCCACTCAAATAATTAATTAATTCAAGAAATGTATAAAATCTGTTTCATTCTGTATCTTGTTTGTTCCTCAGATTTGCGGTAAGAGTTTCTACGATCAGGGCTCCCTGACCTTACACCGCAGGGTGCACACAGGAGAGCAGCCCTACTTGTGCAGTCTTTGCCCCAAAAAGTTCAAGGGCCAGTCTAACCTCACTGCGCACATGAAAATACATTTGGGGCACAAGGACTTTGCATGCCCCTACTGCGAGAAGTCATTTAATCTCAAGGTAAATCAACACATGCCATGTTTGAAGAATTCCCTTTGGTATGTGAGCATCACAGCATAATCATTGTTCGAGGAGCTCGCTTTGTTGCTCACAGCAAAACATCCTGAGCAATCAAAAGCAAACTTCATCTTTCAACCTAACAGCTGTAAAAGCTAGGAAGAATAGATGTAGTTTTATGCCAAAATGCATTTCTCAGATTAGAACCAAGTTCTGTTTATTGTAAAACTCCCTCGTGTGATGCAGAAGACCAGCTGTTCTTTCATCTTTTGGGTGTGCGGCCTGGTAGACGCTGACTGTAGTCACTCCAAGCGCCCTTGGAGTGACTACATCACGAAATGGCGCCATAAAGACATCATCAACTCATCATCTGGTATTTTGTGTGCAGTGATTTGGGTTATTCTACTTTCACTCATGCGGTCTACATGGTCCTCTTCCTGCTCCATCTGATGATGTCTTGAGTGTTGCACATGCTTCTGATTTCTGAGTTCCTTAATCGGTCTCTCAAGTGTTTCTGCAGCAATTGTGTGTAGCGTTTTCATCTCAGATGTTCTGAGTTGAGAATACAAAACTTAAGATCCCATAGAGTGAATAAGTCCAAAACGGTGTTCTGGATTTTAAATATTCATTATGTTTACTTTATTTTTAAAATCTGTTACTGTCAGAATAAAATGTCAATATATCTTAAATGTCAATATATCTTTGTAACTTAGATGATGGATTATCAAAGATGAAATAAGCTATATTGAAAACGACCAAAGTCTGTCCATATTAAAAATGAGGCAACTCTGCAGAGGCTCTGGCCACCCTTAGCGGAATGGCGACAGAGTTACAGTTACAGTCTGTAATAATTTATAATCTAAGTTGCAAAGCTATATTAACAATCAAAACTCATATCAAATGCATGCCCACAAACAAACACAAGTGCATTGTGTGTCACAACATTATGTGTTCAAATCTTTAATTTATACTTTCATTGCACCACTGTTTATGTGAGACATGCCGTCTACAATGATTTAGAGCATAGATAAATATACTATAACACTATGTATATGTATCTAGCGCTCAAAACTCATTGGCATTTTTGGACGATAGCCTCTTTAAGTGTAAAATAATAAAAATATATTAGTTATTTATTGCATGCTTTCAGGCTTCAATGTTGATCCATTCATCCATCCACACTGGGATTCCGCACTTTAAATGCAAAGTGTGCGACACTCGCTTCAGTAGACGACACGATTTACAAATACATCACGCCTCCTGCACACAGAATACAGAAAACAAACCTGATGAATGATTTGCCAAGAAATAACACAGCAATACTTATTTATTTTACTTTTACTAAGGCCTGGTATTTTTATGTTTAGTTAGAAATCTCGACTTAGAGTAAAAAACAGTAGGGGAGACTGGTATAAAATGATCCCTCAGAGTAAAATGATCCCTTCAAGTTTCCACGAATCTACTAACGCCATCTAGAAAACAATGAATGCATTACGTCTGACATGTGTCAAGTTCGCACAGGTAGTTATGGCGGATCGAGTGCTAGCGTTGTCAGCGAATTGTTAACGAAACATTGGAATCCGTTGTTTTTTTCTAAGGTAAGGGTCTTTTTGAGAGCTGTTATATAAATGAAGATGTGTGTGTTCGTATTTCCTGTGGTATATTAGTATTGCTCTGCCATTCAACTATTGAAATTCACATTGTATCGGTTCGAATTGTTTCGTGTGAGGTAATTTTTTGATTTGAAATATAAAAATATCGTTTGGGGTAAAACGATTCCGTAGTGTGTGTATAAAACGATCCGGGGATCATTTTACCTCAACACTTTTTTGTTGTTCTTTTAGATGCCACGTAAGTACATACAAACGTAAGACAAACCGTCAGAATTGGGCAGTTGAAGCGATGGCAGCGGCTTTGTCAGATGTAGAAAAAGGTACACCATATAAAACGGCAGCTAGAGTCCATGCGGTGCCAGTCATGGCTCTAAAAAGAAGAGCAAAATGTACTAATAAAAGCGCTACTGGATGTGGAAAAGTATTAGGTAGCAGGACAAGAAAAGGAAGAGACCACAGCATGACCTTTCTGATACGGACGAAGATGCTGAAAATGATGTTCTGTGCATGTATTGCTGCTCACGATATTCAAAGTCTAAAAGTGGGGAAGGATGGATACAGTGCTACCAATGTAAAAATTGGGCTCATGAACTATGCGCTGGCGTAGACGAAAACGGTACAGATTCTTATGTATGTGATCTAAATTGTACGTAAATAGGAGCATTCGTGACTACCACATAATAAAGTTATTTAAAAAAAAATTATCGTATTTCACTTGGGATCATTTTAAACACAGGTGTGTATAAAATGATCCTTTTCTATTGTTTGACAATATTACTTCCAAAAAATGTTTAAAGCAGCTTTACTCAAATATTTTATTCTAGCAGTTGTAGAAAAAGGGCCATAGTTTCATTACACATTAAAGAAATAAACAATAGTCCTTTAAATTTTAAATGAATTTAATTTTTTGTTAAAGGGATCATTTTGTACCAGTCTCCCCTACTTTGAATGATAGTTCAATGATAATTTTAGTAAATATTTGGTAAGTAGTACTAATTTTGAGATGGCATCGTCTAGTCACTGACAACAGCTGTTTGTGTGGATACATAAAAAATTGCCGCTAACAGAACAATATTTTGTTTTGGATTGTAGCTTTATGGCAGTTAGACATCTAATTTTCATGGCCAGCTGCTTGTTTCAATGCTTCTGAATAAGATTGTAATCTTTTTTAATATTTAGAACAGTGCTCGTCACTTCAGGCTATTCGGCTTTTAGTAAACTCAAACTGATCTAATCTAATCTAAGTTGCAAAGATATGTAGCATTGGGGATTCACATTACATGCAATCTCACAAGCAGACACGTACAAGTTCGCGCTTGAGCATGCCGCATGTGAACCTACAACATAAAAACCAAATCTCAAATGGACATACACCCTGCAACTCCTGCCGACCTTCCCTGAAACAGGGGTGACATTGGCAACTTGAACCTGATGTATCGAAGTATTGATATTTTGATACTATAGTAAATTGATTTTTCATAGTTAACTAAGGCCCGGTATTTTGAAGTATCGTAAAGTTAACTAAAATGCAATTTTAGTTAAATCATCATAATATTTCACTCACCGAATTTCGGCAGTAAATATTTAGTAACTTTAACTTTCGATTTTCAAGATGGCAGCGCTTCACTGACAGCAGCTGTTCTTTTTTAATGTAAGGATACATCAAAATTGTTGCAAACTGAACATTTTTTGTCTCGTTTTTTAGCTTAATGAAGGTTAGGCATATGATTTTTATGAATAGTTGTTTGTTTTAAAGCTTTTAAATGTGGTTTTCATTATTTCCAAGATTTGTGGGCGTGGCCTCATACTTCGGTAATGTTCGGTTTTAGTCAACTCGAGATTGAGTATTTTGAATGAAAGTTCAAGTAATAGTTAACTAAAATATTACTACAGTTCAATATACCGGGCCTTAGATAGCACTGAAGTTGACAAAAAAATACAGCTTAAAAGTGAAAAAAGATGAAACTATGTAAAATTTCATTATGTAAAAAAAAATACAATGGACCAGTATTACATATATATACTTCTAAGAATCTCTTTTAATTCTCTATAAGCAAGACTCGTCCAAAAGTTGTTATTCGAAAGTTGAATGCAAAAAAATAATTGTAATAAAGATATAAAAATTGAAAGTCATTTGTTTCTTATTTTTTTGTATCATTTATTCTTGAAAATTTACACAACCATGTGTGTAACCAAAATAAGAAGACCTTATTTCTATAAAATTAGTGGTATGAATGAGACTTAAAATACTTGATACCTTGTAGTCTTAATAATAGGGCAGTTTGACATTTTTCTTTGAAATGCCATTTTCAACTGTATTTCCCACCCCTGCAATTGCCCTATTCCTTCAGTCATTGATGCCTGGAAGTGAGATTCCATTATTTATTTTTTATCCAATACTTGTCCAAGACTTACTTCTCCATCGCTCTTTTTTGTTTTGCCAGTAGAATCAAAATGCAAATCACTACTGCTGCTTGTCATAAAAGATGTGCTAGAAAAGCTGTTGCATTTACTCCTAATTATAAAAGATCTCTTCCTAGAGTAACACAGCTTTATTTCCCCTAAACTCTGAGTGTCACTGGATTCTGACAAGGAAGGATTTTCAGTTGAAACATTGTGCTCAAGATAATCTCTTTTCAAAACATCATTATTATCTCCTTCATTTTCTATCTTCGATGTAACTTTACGCTCATTGACTTCTGGTTTAGTTGGGAGACATTTTGAAGCACTTGTTTCATCCGCTTTACTTGTTAGGACTGCAAACTCATCTGGACTCGTCTGTGCGTCAATTTTCAAATCTTGAAACATCGGTGAGAGATTTCTGTGTATTAATTTAGCTGGGGACGTCATGACATTAACAGTTTTCATCGGTGAAGTCTGTGTATCTTTGGGAGTTGTTTTTTCACTTGCAGAATCAATTTCCAAATCAAATGTTACATTTTTTGAAGTCAAACGACTCTCTGGATTTGTTTTATTGGGATTTGATGCATAATTATCAAGGAATAACAACCCTTTCTGTATTTTAAGCATGTCTTCAAGAGTGAGATTCTCAATGTCAACCTTTTGCATTATTTTTTGATGACTAACAGTTTCAGATCCCTCAGCTTCATTCATCAACACAGGACTGGTTTGCGTTTCTTTATATGTTGTCATAGACTTATTATTACTTTGTGTAGCATAATCTTTTGTTTCAATATGATGAATAAAATCAAAAACGTCAATTTCTTTTTTCAAATTTAATGCTGACAAGTTCTTTCTACTATTCAACACACTTTCATTAATTTTAGGACTGTTTTCAGTTCCCTGTCCAATAGATATTTCACTGTCGATAGCTTTAGAAGCTTCACTTGAATTTTGGGACTCATCAAAATCATCTGCATACTCATTCACAGACTTTTCATCGTCACTTTTCACCGATTGCCTATCTTGACTGTCTATATGTTCATTTGAAGACTCAATTTCATCAACACTCTTATTCTTATCATCAGAACCATGATGACTTCTATCTTTCTTATCATCATCGGAGATCTCAGAAAGAAAGTGACCGACATTTTGATCTTGCAAAATATCTTTGTACAATTTTTCTCCGATACTCAAATGCGACCTGGTTTTCAAACCCATACCATTAGATACATTTGCGTCTAAAACTTTTGTTGTACTGTGACCACCGACGGTTAGTTTTGAATATGGTATGTATTCAGTAGGTGTTTTTTTATCGATAAATGTAAAAGGAAATGGTTGATCATTTTTTGCATACGGGCGAGTTGAATTTGTAGTATACGGAACATATTGAGAAAAAGAAGAAGTACTCGCAGTAACAATCGGATTAGATATATTAATTTTTGTAGATAAACCATATCCATAATTTGAAGATCTCTTCATAAGATTGACACCTTTTGGATTGTAAATCTTTTGTATTTCTGGATGACCAAATTTCTTCAATTTTGAAACGTTTCTTTTCACAAAACCATCTTGAGAATGATCACACTTGAATCTTCCATCAGCGTTATTATTTGAATTCAAAAAAAGAAAACTCTCACCAAATTGTTGAGATTCCGTTCGCATAGGTGGTTCGCTTTTAGGACAAACTATATTAGAAACATACGAGGGAACACTAGAATCTTTTAAAACCGAGCCACCATTATCATTTCTTTTATTGATCAAAACAGAATTGTTTTGTTTCATTTTCGATTTACTTTTACCTTCAGTGTTTACATCTTTAGTTTGTATTGTAACTTGCTTTTTCTTTACGTCTTTATTTTCCCCGTAAACTTCTTGAACGTAAGCAACATTTCTAGATCTCTCCACCACCATTTTGCTTTCATCGCCTGGCAATATTTCCAAAGCAGGAATCTTCTGTTCCCTCAACTGCGTCCTAATATTAATCCCCGGGATAATCTGAACCGACAATTTATTTTTAAAACTCAAATGAACTGTTTCTTCAATTTCCTCATCTTTTTCAATCGCCTTCACTTCAAAATACTTACTATTCACTCCAATACATCTCTTACTTCTAACTTCTTTCACCGGACTTTCAAAATATTGAATATCGCTTGGTATACTGATACAATCTGTCTTTGACTGTTTAAGCGTTGCTTGGTTTTGTTTTATATTGTTTCTGGATACATCAATTGCGTCTCTATCTATATTAATTATTTTTCTATTATCTCTTTTGTAATAAGCTTCATCTTTATGCTTCAATCTTTGACTCTCAGATCCTTTGTTAGACATTATCTTTCTTCTACTCTTGTTTGACGGTGATTCGTTGTAGACAACTTTCATTCCTTGGATGGTTGCGTTGACCAACTTCTGTATGTATTCTTTTTCATCAAAATTTTCACTGAAATGGTCTGGTTCATTAAGATGTAATATTTTGGGTTCTTCCGTGGTTTTTATATTAGACAGAGCAATTCTATTCATTTCATCTTCGGCACGTTTGAGGACATTTTTAATCTTTTGTATTCCGCACAGCTCGTCTTGTGTCATAGATTTGCCACTAAACTTTGTAAAGTCTATCTTGCATTCTCTTTTGGGAATTGATTTCTGGAACATAAAAAATACATATTACATAAGTAAGGTAAACGTACCAGTAGTTGACCGTTTAAGGATTTTTTAAACTTAAAAATAAGCGTTCAACTCACTGTTTTACTAAATAATTTAAGTAAATACCTTAAAATAGTCTTCATACCTTTAAGATTACGTGCAATGAGGTGATTTTAAAAAAGGACAAGGATGAAATACTATTTAAATCATCTAAAAAAAAATCGGCTCTGTATCAGTAGTTGACCATCTGAAAAAATGAAAAATTCAGTAGTTGACCCCTTTTTGTACTAGTAATTGACCATGGGTTATAAAAGAGATTAAATAGATGAAATCTGAAAGCTTTTGATACAGTAACATTTATTTATCATACAAAAGAAACAGAACACACAAATACATCAGAAACAATATCAATTAAGTAATGTTAATTGAAAATTAAGCACATTCCGGGGCAATAAAATTTCATTCCATAAAAAATCCAATTCTGGAATAGAGAAATTTAAGACGTCCTGGGTTTTGCTAACTTTTTTAGGATCTTGTATGTGGGACACAATTGAATTGCTCAAAATAGATTCTGTTACTTTTAAGTTGATCACTTCTTGAAGTAACTTAGCAAAATCATTTTTTCGCAACAATCGGGCATCTATGTGTTGGCACTTTTTTCCTCCAGCCTTCTTTTAAGGTACGAAATACAGCAACATCCAAAGGCTGAAGAAAGTGCGTAGAGTTGGGATACAGAGCAATCAAAATGATACCATTAGTCTTACAAAACTGACTAGTTTGGAGACTTAGGTGCGAGGCATGTCCATCCATAAATAAAATTACGGGTAAGGTGATTTGTGCTTTCTACCAACCAGAGGTGAAATATGTCAGCAACAAACTCATAGAACGCTTCACAAGTCATCCAACCTGAATCTGTTTTGCCTATTCCCCATTCCAAAGGAAAGTTATCCGCCACTTTTTGCGGTATTCTTTTATATTTGTAAAGAACAGTTGAAGGTGCCAGTACTCCACTGGCACTGCCAGTCAAAAGTACGGTAAGATATTCTTTTTCATCAGAATTCACTTTTTGATAGACTGCTTTATCTCCCTTTTTGCCAAGACTTTATTGCCTTTGGGGCTTAGAAAAAATGCGGTCTCATCACAATTGAAAATTCTCGCAGGCTCATCCAAAATTCTTTCAAAATGATTAATTTTCAAATATTGGAATACCTCGGTAAACCATTTCATCATACAAGCATCCATAACTGTTGCTCTTGATAGAGTTAGATGTTGACAGACTCTGGTCGATATTTTTGAGTTACGATTTAAGAAACCTTTCACCCAGCTCCTGCCAGGACGATCATCTTTAAACGGGGTCTTCCGTTTTAATTCTCCAATTATGTGCTAGAAACTGATCGATGGCTCTTCAGTAGTGACAGGAAAACCCGCTGCAGCCATTTTTTCAATCCATCGATATGTTTCAGTCTCTTCAGTTGTGGTCGAAATTGAAGAAGGCCCCATTTTTCTTTGAATAGGTGACTTGCCCTCAACTTTGGACTTCAGGGTAATTCGCGGGACACCGATTTTTTTTGCAGCTGTCCTTATTGGGGTTTTATGTAGCTGAACATCTTGAATAGCTGCCCCCATGGTCTCTTCTGAATATTTTCGAAATGAACCTTTGAAAAGAGGCATCTTTCACTCGAAAAAGTAACCTGTAAGAAATATTTTTGGTGATTTTTTTTTTTTTCAGTAATTGACCATCGGCGAAGTCAGTAATTGACCATGGGGTCAACTATTGAAACCAAGTGTGCTACAATACTTTTAAAAAGGCTCAGTGTAGAGAACGAAATAAGATGCTAAATGGAAACATAAATGAAGCTAAATAAAAACCCATAAAAAAATCTATAGTTGACCCCCCCGGTCAACTTTTAAAAATTTCGTTTTTTTGAGATCCAGTATTTGACCACCCCAAAAACTTTATTTTATTTTAGGTTATTTTACAAAAAGTCTTTTAAAAAAACACATTTCCTTAATGTATATGTATATAGTAACATAATCACTCACCTACAGTTAAAAGCAGATTTATGCTGATTTTTTCACAACATCTGTGGCCTTAACAAAATCCTTAAGAAAACAGCAAAATAATCCAAAAAATCACGCACATTTAAAACAAATGTCAGCTGTAACTTTCCACTTTCACTTATTTAACTTACTGTTTCAATATAAATCACTAGATGAGGCAGCTTCTCAATTCAAATAGTTCAAAGCCAATATTGTCTCTGGAAATCTTATTTTAGCTATTTTATTGCCAAATGGTCAACTACTAGTGCATGGTCAACTTCTAGTACGTTTACCTTATACCTTAATTTTCTATAATATTTAATCTAAGTTACAAAGATATATTTTATCCTTAATCTATAATTTAAGTTGCAAAGATATATTGTCATTTAAGGCTCATATTTAATGCATGCCTACAAGCAGACACATATAAGTTCGCACTTACATATGCTGCATGTGTGCATATGAAATAAACTAAACTACACATGAACATAACCTTTGCAACTACAGGCACATTTCCCAGAAACGGGTTGGCATTGTCAATAGTTATTTATGCCACTGCATAGTAATGACAGCCTTTGTAACATGAGTGCTAGTTTGTGCCATTCAGCTGCGCCTCATGGCACAAAATACAGCACGAGTGTTACAAAGGCTAATTACGTGCAGTGGCATACAATACTTTTTCTACGACCATGAAATAAATAAAAAAAAATAGTAAATAACAGTCATTATAATGTACCTACTCGTCCATTTGAAGTAATTAAAACCTTACTTTTGTCAAAACGTGTAATTTATCATTCCCTTGGATTATAATAATATTAAGAAGTATTATGTTACAGAAATAAAAAGTTATACACATTGATTATAGCAGTTTGAAGGTCCTAAAGCAGAGATTGGCAACCTGCGGATCGCGAGTCACATGTGGCTTTTTGGCTCTTTTTTGTTGTGGTTCTTAAGCTCCATACACAAAAATTAAAAAAAAAAACAAAAAATTGAATAAGACGCAAAAAAAAAAAAATGCAACTAAGCTACACAGATAGTGTAATTTCTTGCCGCGTTATCCCTGAGAGGGTCGCATGTGGCGAGTTGAACCTATTTATTTTTACAAGTAAGGGCCGGCCTTACGCCAACCACTTCAGATGAAGTGGGGGTTTCTCAGCTCTCGAGAGGGCTGGTACTTATTTCTTGTGAAGGCTGAGTAAACCTTGCCGGTATTTTTATTTTGGGGTTTGAAATAAACACCGAAACGGGAAATCATTTCTGACACCCTCGCCTCGGCGGGATTCGAACCCGAGCTCACGGCATGGAATGCAAGCACTGTACCAACTGAGCTATCGACCAGGCCTGTTTAACATTTTTTCCAAAACTGCATGCCTTACTTACATATAAGGTCGCGCTTATACATGCCGCATATAAGCTTAAACATTCAAACCCAAAACTCAAATAAACATATGCCCTGTAACTGTATTGGCAAAGTGAACCAAGTTTTTACAGCATAGGTGGTCAACCTCATACCCACCTATTAGCCAAGTAACTGTTTGAGTAATTATTCTCCTTTCAAGCCTTTTGTTTTCTTTGAACTAAAGGAAAGCTATAATTTGGAGTATTTCGATAAATAAATTCGATGAATTTTAGCACTATTTAAATTTTTAAACACATAAAATATATTTATTTTCATCTGAACAGGGCTGGAAGTCTCATCACCACGGTAATTCTTACCTACCGAATATCGGCAATATTTGCATGAGGACTAATCAGCTGTTCACTTGCGGCCATCTTGGATCGACAGGTCTTCATACCCCCCATACAAGGTTGATATTTGAAATAAAAAATTGGTTCTATTTCTGACAATGCGCATGCGCACATTTTCATTTCAACACAGTTACCCGTTGCGTAATGACCATTACGCAACGGGCTGTAGAAATGTATGGCATTGTGATAGCGTTAGCCGTTTTGTATGTAGTAAATTACCAAATGTGAGTAGAAAAAAGGTTTACAGCATTACAGGTGGACGGTGAATGAAAGAGAAGTAAAAATAATAAGGTATACACCATAGAAATGGCTCATTTGAGAAGTATGACAGGAAGAACACTGAAAGACAGAGTGAGAAACAAATGGGTTCTGAATGCATGCGGAGTAAAAGAAAGCATGAAAGTGAAAGTTCAAAGAAGTGTGATGCAATGGTCTGGACATATTGAAAGGGTGAATGAAGGGTGACTGACAAAAAAAGTGTATTAAGGGAATGTAATAGGTAAGCGTGGTAGGGGAAGACCTAGGAAAGAATGGATTGATCAGATAAGTGAGATTGCGAATGAATGGAATTTACAGAGTGGAAACAAGAGAAGAGCGTGCATGAAAAGAGTGATGAAAAGAGTGATGAAATTAGATTAGATGAAAGAAGTATGCAAGGACAGAGTCAAGTGGAGGCACTTGTGTGGAGGTACCGGCCACCCCTAGAGGAATGGCGGCAGGATACAAGACAAAACAAGGGTTTCAGCCCAGAGCTGTAAAACTTGATAAGCAAGCTGCAAATTGACCATGGTCTAAGCCGAAAAACCACAAAAACAATTTGTGTCAAACAAATTCTATAAAATCTATAATCCATGTTGCAAAGATAAATTGACGTTTAAGATTTATATTTATTGCAAGCCCACAAGCAAACACGCGCGAGTTCGTACTTATGCTGTAGGTACATAATATATGGATTTATAAAAGAAAACCCAGTTTGTAAATTTACCATTGAAATGAAGATAAACTTGCAACTTCTTCCGCCTTTCACTGAAACAGAAGAGGCATTGTCACTTTTATGTAATTTCACCCTCACGTTCGCTTCTCTAGAAGAAAAATGAATAATATTGATTTTATATTTTTATTTGGGCATGTGGAAAGAATGAATGATGATAGACTGACAAAGTATGTACACAAAGAAAGTGTTGAAGGAAAAAGAGGGAAGGGACGACCGAGAAAAGTATGGAGCGATCAGATTGTGGAGATTGTGAAAGAATGGGATATACAAAGTGAGCGTAAAAGAAGAAAATGCATGAAAAAGGTGATGGATATGAAGGAATTGAAAGAGGTATGTCAGGATAGGAAAAAATGGAGGCAACTCTGCAGAGGCTCTGGCCACCCCTAGCGGAATGGCGACAGAGTTATAGTTACCAAATATTTGTCCAGAGTCGAAATCCGTTCGTTTCGTTCCTGTATTGGATGATCTGTTCCCATATTTATGTTTGAAATAGTATCCTTGTACATGATCTTTAATTTATTCCAAATGGTACATAACAAGCAATTAAGACCGAGAAGTATTGACCAAATAATACAATGAAGCACGAAAATATAAATGTAAATACAAAAAATATAATTGTTTTTATTTTTGTATCTGTTGCCAAGGGCGCGCCATTTCTAAAACGTCAGAATTGGGGATTACTTCTATAAAAAATATTCTCCCAATCAACAAAACATTTTAGGTAAAAAAAAGTTTTTTTTTGTAAATACAATGTTCCTATCAACATAACCATGTATTTACAACATAATTTTATACAAAAACACTGATTAGAAAATTAAATAAATGTATTTGTTTAAATATTTTACCAAAATAATACCACGCTTCAAATAATATTTTGACAGTTAATTTGACATAAACTGAGTCTTGCTATTTTGCGGCGAATCGGAAAATATATATCTTTAGTGTTTTTGAGCAACATATATGTGATATAATTCAGCGGGCTGAAAGCATATAGCCAGGATTTATTGTGATTCATTCAAAAAGCTTACAAAAAATGTCAAATCCTTATGGATTTCAAAACCCACCTCCGGGTTACCCTGAGAATGAAATTCCTCTTCAAACACCAATTTCTTACACAGCAGTTCCACCTCCCGCGCAACCTCCATGGCAAGATTACCCTCCAGTAACAGAATATTCTCATCCATTTATTCCGCCTGTAAACCCGCAAACCTTATATGCACCTCCTATAACCTTTCCCCCGCCATCTCTTCAAACTTACTCTTCTCCTAATACTTACGCAGATCAATTTGATACTTTGAATTATCCAAATACCAGTAAACAAGAAAAATACAATGCAGGAACCTATAACACTGGTAAAGAAAAAATAAGAAATGAGAAAAGTCATTCGAATTTAGAACATTATACAGTGTTGCCAGCTGCTCTCGATTTTTCCCGTCCACCTCCTAGTTTTCATAAACCATTACCTCACCGTACAAGGGTTTTGCATTCACTCCCCAAGCAAACTGGCAACACTCAAGATAAATACAGACATAAGAGTGAACATTCGGAGAACAAAAGAAATGATCATAGAAGTCAGTCGAGATATGGTGAAGGTAAAGAAAGAATTGTTGAGTTTAGACACAGAAGCGAAGGCTGTAAATCGAGAAGTGATGAAAGCAGATCAAGGACAAATGATGCCAAAATGAGAATTGATGGAGATAGATCTCAACGTGATGATTATAGATCTAGAAACGATCTTGAAGGTAGAAATGTTGATAGAAGATTGGAAAGAAATGATCACGAAGATAGAAATGATGATCGGCGATCCCAAAGAACTGAAGGTAGAAACAGCGATCGAAGATTGGAAAGAAATGATCTTGAAGTGAGAAATGTAAAAAGTAATGATTTTGAAGGTAGAAGTGATGATCGCAGGTTGGAAAGAAACGATTGTGAAGGTAGAGGTGATGAACCTAAGCAATCACTGTATAAAGAAGGGGAAAGAAGAGAAACAAGTTCAACCAGTCAATTTTCTCGAAATAGAGAGGGTTCTTCAAGGAGTTCTTGCTATAGAGGATTGTCTAGAGACAGAAAGAGACTAGAGGGATCTTCTAGATATGAAAGATCAAGCAAGGATCGGTATTCTCATGGTAGAGATAAGAGGAACTCCGAACGGAAAGGGTTTTCTGTGGATAGGAGAATGAAGGAGAGAAGTGGATCCCCTCCTAGAAAGAGAGCATCATTGAGCTTCGCTGGGTCATCTAAAATAAATGAGGATAATATAAGGTTGGTTTATTATGTTAATTAATCCTTGAAAAACTGTAACTGTTGCAGTTTCAAGTACAAAACTTTATGTTTAAACTCAAGCACAGATTTACAGGAATAATGAATAAGATATATAAAAACACTCACTAGAAGCGCTATTTAAGTTTACATACATGTTTTGGTAAATGCTATATTTGAGTTTTAAAATGAGTCTTATAAGAATCAAAAGTGGCAATTGATTTTTTTAAATCAGGTAAATTTATGGTATGTATGCACAGAGTACGTCATTTTCTGTGGTTTCATCCCATTAGTTGCCGGCATGGTCGAGGTGATAAGGCATTGGCACTCGAATTTGCATTATTAAAACTAGCGCCGTTTCGATCCCCGCCTGCGCCGTGTTCTATCGACAATAACTTCAACCCTGGTTCAACAGATATCATTGCATGCACACAGGCATATGCTTTCGCATGAAGGCAAACTGGCCTGGCAAAATAGGTTGGTGAATTGCATTCCTCTTCACAAATCTATTTAAAAAAAATATATACCTTTGTTTATTTTATTTTTGTAAAAACTAGATTCCTGCCTTGGGTTTCATACAACCCACTTACACATAAATCACTTTATTCGGGCTATGTAGCCGTGTCTGGTTGATTCTTTCCGGACAGTTTCGCCCATTGCTCCCATGGGCATTATCAGCGGTTGGCTAGTCGCTGTGATCTTCTTACAGGATCTGCTGTACTAGAATCAACCAGACGACGGCTACATAGCCCGAATAAAGTTATTGTTGTCAACAAGAACCGGATCTGCTGTACTAGAATCAACCAGACCACGGCTACATAGCCCGAATAAAGTTATTGTTGTCAACAAGAACCGGCCGTGAAAGCTTCAATGTACAATTAACCCACTATAGTTTTAATGCTTGGAGATCCAGGCCCTTAAAATAAACAATGATATGCTTAAGTTAATAAAATAATTTATAACTATGGAAACTTGTTTTAGTGAAGGATATTCAAACTTGGAAGATCTTTGTGACAATTTGGATCCCAATCTTGATGATGTATCTGATGAAGATGAGGTAAAATTGTTTATTATTTTTACTTAGGTACCTACCTGCATAAACTTATATAACTGAATTGTACAGAGGACTGCACATGACTTTATAGCACAAAAGAATGTTCTGTTTGGTTGTGTTCTATATCTTATCTAAATCTAAATCTAAGCTGCAAAGATATGTATCATTTGAGATTCATATTAAATGCATTCCCACAAGCAGACATGCATAATTTCGCGCTTACACATGCTGCATGTGGACCTACAATATAAAAACCCCAATCTCAAATGAGCATAAGCCCTGCAACTCTTGCCGACCTTCCCTGAAGCAGGGGTGACATTGGCAAAGTGAACCATTTTTTACAGTATGGGTGGTCAGCCGCATACCAACCTATCAGTCAAGGAGTATAATAGGACTATTTAAGCTTTTGAAACAGGTCATCTTCCATTTGCAGAACAGTTAGAAATATAGTATTAGTTAGTATTAATGAAGGTGATTTGCTTTCTTTGAAAAATATTTTGTAGTGTGTATTGATCATATATCAGTAGCATTGATATTTTTCATTTAGAGACGGCGCACTTTCGCAAAGCGGTGGGTGCTTCACTCAGGGAGAAATGATTTCCTTTATTTTTATTTTTACTTTTAGATTGAGTACTATTTTTGTTCACTTTGTTGATAAGTACTCCTATATTTTCGTTCTTCTCTTTATATAAAAATTACATCATATTCTGTTTTGAGAGCAGTATTTTTTCTTGCAATTAGGCACTTGTAATTAACATCTTGTAATTCTTTCCAACTTTCTAAACTTGATATCCGTGGCAACATATAATTGGCTATGTTTTTTGCAATTATTATTATTATATTTCTTATGTAACGCTGTTTATTGTCCTATTCAAATAAAAAAAATAAAAAATATATATATATTAACATAAAAAGTAGCACTTTGTAACCGAGGTTAGAAATGAGTTCCCGTTACGGTGCGTATTTCAAACTCAAAAATAAAATACCAGGGTATAGACAGCCTTCACAAGAAATGAGTACCAGCCCTACTCGGGAGCTGAGAAACCCCCACTTCACTTGAAGTGATTGGGGTAAGGCCCTCTTACCTGTAATAGTATTATTTTTTCACTCGCCACATCTGATTCCTTCGGAAAATATGCAGCAAGAAGTTACACTATATGTGTAGTGTTGTTATGTTGCACTGCACTGCTTTCTGTGGTATGGATCTGTGGTATGGGAACTGGTTAAATGAGTCAACATATCATGTGGCATATATTAAATTGCAGCCGCTATCAAAGCGCTGGTATCGCAGTTCCCCCGCCGAGCAGTATTACTCTCCAGTTGAAGGTCACAGCAAGGTCATGGAGAGTACTTCCAGGGGTCTGAAGCTGGCGGAGACCTTCAGGGAGAAGCTCATCATACGGGGGCAGAGGGCCAGGCCGGCTCCTGGAGAGGAACCTGTGGCGCCCCCGAGGTGCCATCGAGCTAAAGTCTGCAAACATAAAAGTAAGACGACTTCTTCTGTGATTTTACTGTCTTTTGTCTACCCAGACATGACACGTCCTAATTTTTATGTCAATGGTATGTGCTTGGAATCCATTGTAATATTTAGTACTTACTTTTTCATAGATTAAAATAAAAAACTTATTTGTTACAATTCACATGAGCTTTTATTATTTTTTAAACACTACCGGTTTCGGGAGAAGCAATACCTCCCATCTTCAGGTGTAAATATAAACGTTTAAATTTACACCTGAAGATGGGAGGTATTGCTTCTCCCGAAACCGGTAGTGTTTAAAAAATAATAAAAGCTCATGTGAATTGTAACAAATAAGTTTTTTATTTTAATCTATTAAAATGAACTTTCACGAAGTAACTGCCAAAAACCTAGATAATATAACTTACTTTTTCTGTAGTTGATATAATAGCTGCACTGTTTGGAACTGCCATTCAGCACCATTAACTCCTGGAGCGCCGGCGATTTTCTGCCTAATTCAGACACCCAACTCACTTGTGGTTTTTTATATTAAATATCTCCAAAGATACAAAACATATCTCCTGTGGGTTTTTTTATATCAAAAAACAATGAAATAAAGCTTTTTTAGTGCCTACCAAAAAGGAAAAAACCTTTTGAGGATTTATTATTTTGCTCCATCATAATTTAGATTACGGGAAAAAGATCGAGATTCTAAAAATAGATATACCTCATTAGTATGCGTAGGCACGAAATCACAATACATCGAAAAAATAGAAGTTTATGACCCTTATTATTTACACAAAAAAAAAAATTGATTGTGTTAGTGTTCTTATGTCAACAAATTGTGGAATTCGGCTTTTCCAACAGTCGGTTTTCAAGGTCAACTTAAATATTATATTTTAAATACCTACAAACAAAAATGAATGCTTTGAATTAATTGGTAGATGGTTCTATCCAATCATGGATTTATAGGAATGGATGGGGTGAGAAAACAATCCTTTGTGAATTAGAAATGCGCTACCCCACTCATCATACAAAAATCCGAATTCAGTCTATCCGTAACCTTCCAACTATTAACAGGTGTGTTTCTTAACTGGAAAGAAAAATCGTAAAAATGCCAAGCCATACAATTTCCAAATGCACAAACAATACGAGAAATTGTAATAAAAAATCTGGAGTAACTTTTTACTCGTAATTACCAGTGAATATAAATATTTAAGTAAATTCAATTGATATTTTATCTGCCGATACCTTTAGCCACAAAACAATAGCCCCGCTGTCAAACCGTCGGCCATTTTTAGTGATAGAGATGTGATGATGATAAAATATAGTATCTGATACCGTCATGTGAGAACATTTTTTTTTGTGAAATGTATGTATTTGAAGTGGTCTGTTTTTCAAAATTCAAAATTTAAATTTCTACCGTACACTTTTTGTTTCATTTATCCTGTTATATTTCAATGAAATTTGATTTAAAAGAATGTTTTTTTTTTTTTGTCTTTTATAGATATTTCTCCTAACGTCATTGAAAAAACTTAAAATTAAAATAATGTAATTTAAATAATTTTTACAAGTAATTACGTAACATTAAGTAAAATATTTACGTTTATGGAACAGAAGCATTAAAAAGTATCAGATATTTTCAAAACCTTTGACAACACTAAATTATGTTGTCAAGGAAAATAGCATCAACAATTCGTTGCAGAGTAACATTACCTGCTTACATAAATTAACGACGGAGTAGAGACACATAACGTGGTAGAAAAGGACAATAACAAAAAACGTTTGTTGTGCGAGCGAGACAAAACAAGGGACAATGTCTGGCGAAATTAGATTTCAGTGACTGTATGGATCACAGTGTTTAGAACTAAATCAAATAAATAGCCTCTCCATTTAATAGAACTCGATGTATCCAATAGCAGTACTTCATGCGATTTTTGATCTTATTGCTGTGTAAAAACTAAAGAAATCTAATCTAATCTAAGCTGCAAAGATATATATCATTTAAGTTTTATATTAAATGCATTCCCACAAGCAGATATGTATAATTTCGCGCTAACACATGCCGCATGTGGACCTACAATATAAAAACCCAATCTCAAATGAACATAAGCCTTGCAACTCTTGCCGTCCTTCCCTGAAACAGAGGTGACATTGGCAAAGTGAACCAATTTTTACATTATGGGTGGTCAGCCGCATAACAACCTATAAGTCAAGGAACATACATGACAAATTACATTTTTTAAAAACAATAAATCACAATATATACATGGACATAAAAAACTAAATCATAAAACCAATTTTACTTTAACAAACCTCAGCCGCCAACATCACAGATCAACCGCCATTTCTTTCTATCCTTACATACTTCTTTCATTTCCTCCAGAGTCATAACCTTCTTCATACAAGCTCTTCTTTTATTATGACTCTGGATATTCCATTCATTCGCAATTTCGGATATTTGGTCCATCCATACCTTTCTCGGTCTTCCTCTACCACGACATCCATCTATTCTACCAACATATACTTTCTTCGTCAGTCTTTCCTCATTCATTCTCTCCATATGCCCAAACCATCTTAACAAACTTCTTTTAATCTTCACTTTCACACTTTCTCTTGCACCACATTCTTCTCTTACAAAATCATTCCTCACCCTGTCACTCCGTTTTTTCCCAATCATACTTCTTAGAAAGTCCATTTCAACAGTATGGACTTTACTAATTTCACTTTCATTCACCGTCCAGGCCTCGCTTCCATACATCAAGGTGGGTAAAAGTATGCCACTGCGTACCGCCAATCGAGCATTTTTTGATATGTTTTGATTTTTGGCGATACAAGTTGTGGCACCCAGTACACACCTGCCCTTCATTACTCTTCTTTCAAATTCACCGGTCATTCTTCCATCTTTTTCAAACTTACTTCCCAGGTATACAAACTCATTTACGACATCAACATTCATTCCATTAATTTTAAATTCATAATTCATACTTTCATCATCTCTTTCAAAAATCAATACTTTCGTCTTACTTGCATTTAACTTCAGATGGTTACCTAACAAAGCTTCATTCAATCTAGAGAGCATTGTTTGCAATTCTACTGCTGAATCAGATACAAGAACTGCATCATCTGCATACAGTAGAACACTCACTTTGCTCTCTCCTATCATCAATCCACAATCATTAAGTCTAGCATCTCTGACACACTTGTCCATGACTATGTTAAATAGCCATGGACTCATCACACATCCTTGCCTCACACCAAAGAAAAATTTAAAAAATCGCGTATAGTACAATGAGCGCGGATCCGCGTTCCGGCGCTCGAGGGGTTAACCCCCCTACCTTCAGGTGACTTTCCGAGAAATAGATAAAAAATAAGCAGCAATCAAAACCACAGTGTACGTACCCCTGACTGTTAAAGAGTATGTATGAATAATTACAAAACATCAAACAAACAACCGAACGCTTAGCCTGCCCTTGAGGAACTATCTTGTCTAGACTTGTAATGACGTGACTTTGGAACTCAGGCGGACTCCAGGCGGTTTGTAGTTTTTAAAATATATTATTTTTTCTCAAGCGCGTACACGATACGGGATCTAGCAGAATGATACACTTAAAGTTTGCGTATCGCGTACGTTCATATGCATAGGGCAGTTAACTATGAAAAATTATGAGTGTATTATTTTCCATTTTTTCCATAGTGTACGGTCGATAGCTCAGTTGGTAGAGTGCTTGCATTCCATGCCGTGAGCTCGGTTTCGAATCCCACCCAGGGTGTCAGAAATGATTTCTCGTTTCGGTGTTTTCAAACCCCGAAATAAAATACCGGCAAGGTTTACTTAGCCTTCACAAGAAATGAGTACCAGCCCCCTCGGAAGCTGGGAAACCCCACTTCAACTGATGTGGTTGGCGTAAGGCCGGCCCCCTTACCTGTAAAAATAAATAGGTTCAACTCGCCACATGCGACCCCTTCGGGAATAACGCGGCAAGAAGTTACACTTTATGTGTAGCTTAGTTGTGTTTTTTTAGTTGCGTACTATGTCAATGCATTGTGTTTAACTTTTAACTAGTGCAGATCAGTAAAATGAATTAATATCTGGTCTTTCAAAAACAGGAAAAAATACATATGATATCCACGTTTGGGATGCACGGCACATCCGTGCTGGGAATATAAGGTGTTTATTATAATTTGTAGGTGAGCAGCACTCCTCCAGCAGCAGCAGCAGTGGCAGTGAGAGTGATGAGGCTGACCACGCCATGCAGGAGCTGGAGAGGAAGCAGCAGCACAAGAGGAGGCTGCACCCAGAGATGTGGTGAGTACGCATGTATCTCTCCAATGCCATGTTTCTTCTTAATAAATGAGTACCAGCCCCCTCACGAACTGGGAAAACCTCACTTCAACTGAAGTGTTTGGCGTAAGACCGGCCCCCTCACCTATAAATATAAATGGATTCCACTCACATGCAATCTTAATGTATAGCTTAGTAGCGTGGTAGTAGCGCTACGCCTGAGCGACATAAATGTTCAAATGGAAAGTATTCAACATAACTATAAATCAATAATCAAGTTGAAAAAAAGACGTGACTAAGTTATACATAAAGTGTAACTTCTTGCCTACGTTATATCCAAAGGGGTCGCATGTACGATTTGGGACCTTTTTATTTTTAGGGGTAAGGGGGCCGGCCTTACGCCAACCAATGCATTTGAAATGGGGTTTCCCAGCTGAGATTTGCCTTGATCAAAAAAATATACAATGTGAGACCAACATTATTTTAATTTTGAACATAGATTTGAATGCAAAGGAATGTGTTTCTTCCAGGTACAATGATCCTGGTGAGATGAATGATGGCCCGCTGTGTCGGTGTTCAGCCAGAACTCGAAGGCAGGGGATACGGCATGGAATATATGCGGGGGAAGTCAAGCCTCCTCCCTGCGATCCTCACACCAACAATGCTGATAAACTCTATCATTACAGGTAATATTACAGAAAAAGACAATTGGTGTTGAAATTATGCTTGAAAACTTACAAGGGGCAATCAACTGCTGCCAACACTGTCTTCTTCTCCAATGGCGCTTCAGCCGGATTCGAGCCTTGGTCACTTTTAACCTCTGCCTCCAACATCGTCTGTGTTCTCAACTTGTAGTAGCTAACCTGCATCCTGCCCCACTTCATCAACACAAATGCTGTCTATCACATTTCAAATTCACATTTAAACTGAATCTCTGTTTCTGATTCTCTAACTTTTACCGTGTAAACAACCAAACCCTAAAAAAAATACTGAAATCAGTCTATATATTTATAGGATCACCATATCCCCGCCTACCAACTTCCTGATTAAGACGCTGACCGTGATCTCGCATGACTCTCACGAGTTCCTGTTCTCCGGCTTCTCGCTGCTGTCCCACTACCCGCTCAGCCAGCTGCCCACCTGCAAGGTCATCAGGTTCAACATAGAGTACACCATATTGTACGTGGAGGAGCAGGCGCCCCTCAACTACACCATACAGGAGCTGGAGCTGTTTGGTGAGTTCCTGGTCTTCGAGCAGTGGGACATTGTTGATCGTACATTGTTTCTAGATATCCCGAACCACCTATGATACTCTATAATCTAAGTTGCAATGATATATTAACATTTAAAGCTCATATCAAATGCATGCCTGCAAACAAACATGTGTAGTTCGCACTTACAAATGCTGAATGTGTACTTACAAATAAAATCCAAACCTCAAATGATCATAAACCCTACAACTTTTTACCTCATTTTATTATTTTGTGCTTTCACTCTTATATTTTTCTCAGTTTATACCACACTCATCCATTCATTGTTCCCCGACTAATAGGTTGGTATGAGGCTGACCACTCAAACTGTAAAAAATGGTTCACTTTTGCCTATGTCGCTTCAGGGAAAGGCAGGAGTTGCTATGTTTCTGTTCATGTGATGTTTGGTTTATTTCAATATCAATATCTTTGCTACTTAGATTATAGATTAAAAATTAATAGGTCGGTAGGAGTTGTAGGGCTTACGTGCATTGCAGATCGGGTTTTTTTATGTTGTAGATCCACATGCCGCATGTGAATACGTGTCTGCTTATGGCAATGCATGTAATATGAATCTTAAATGTAAAATATATAATCATGAAAGATAATGAAAGTGAAATTAGTAAAGTTCATACTGTTGAAATGGACTTTCTAAGAAGTATGATTGGGAAAAAACGGAGTGACAAGGTGAGGAATGATTTTGTAAGAGAAGAATGTGGTGCAAGAGAAAGTGTGAAAGTGAAGATTAAAAGAAGTTTGTTAAGATGGTTTGGGCATATAGAGAGAATGAATAAAGAAAAACTGACGAAGAAAGTATATGTTGGTAGAATAGATGGATGTCAAGGTAGAGGAAGACCGAGAAAGGTATGGATGGACCAAATATCCAAAATTGCGAATGAATGGAATATCCAGAGTCATAATAAAAGAAGAGCTTGTATGAAGAAGGTTATGACTCTGGAGGAAATGAAAGAAGTATGTAAGGATAGAAAGAAATGGCGGTTGATCTGTCATGTTGGCGGCTAGGGTTTATTAAAGTGAAATTGGTTTTATGATTTAGTTTTTTTTTGGTGTCCATTAGGGTGGTCCAAAAATTTTTTTTTTCGAATGTTGGTGCTCCACAAGCCTTTTTTTGTTTCATATCGCTCCAGGTATCCCTCAGTAAAATTAGAAAAAAATAAAAAAATATTTAGGGGTTGCGATGATTTGACACTTTTTTTATATGGGATTTATAAGGAAACAAATTTCTCTCTGATGGTTTTTATTTTATTTCATGAATTAAAATGATGTATAATTTAGATTGGTGAAGATAATAATTTCGCATCTTTATTTCCCAAACATATGTTCAAAATGATGGATTTGGAAGCCACAGGGATTTTTTCCTTTGTAGATCTACCACACGGAGGAGATACTGCTTCTGCTGTTCGATTTTTTTTAATACTTGCATTGAATTTCGTGATTAATGCAATTCCACACTCTGCACAATCATTTGCTACTTTCATTTGACGAGCTTTCTCTCTTATTTCGATGTAGACTTCATCGGTAGGCCATTCTGACAGATCTTTAGCCAAAAATGCCGCTGATTTTTTCTCGTCCATTATTAATCAATAAGTCAAATAGTGTAGCCGTCCGTTGTGTGAAAAAATACTGTAACGAGCTATAAGGATCACAAGTTTTGCCATCTAGTCTCTTTAAAGCCTTTTGTTTAGGTGGTTTCTGCATATTGTGTACCATTTCTCTTTTGGACTCGAGACTTACTCTGAAATCAAACAATGAAAGTCCAATCAAATGTTGGGAAAATTATGAAAGGTGGTGACGTAATGTTTTCAATGCAGTGTTACTAACATTTGTGTTTGGGTAATATTTTATTAGTGCAAAGAGATTTGCATCGTTTACAGGAGCTCTTTCTGTCAATGGGGCCTCGTTCCAATAACGTCCATAAACGAGACTCACAAACCGGCTCAATTCAGTGATGGATCATTTTTCTGCCACGGTGAGAGTGAATTGCTCTTGAAATATAAATATTTTCAGACAAAAGATAGCTTTTGCCATCCAACGAGCCTGGTGTAAGGCACCGGGTGCGCGAAATTTTCTTTGCGGAGTTGACGGAGTTCGGCAGCATCAAATAAATTGTCATTACCAAGTAAAAAAAAAATGTTGCTCTATTTCCGGCCATTTCTGTTGAAAACGTTTACCGATATCTGGTCCACTACTAGATCCAAACAATGATTTGAAAACATCAGAGAGGATCACTTCGAAAACATGGTGTTGACAAGCAATCCAAACAAGATCTTTCCCTAGGGTTTTTTCAATCAAAGAGCATGCGCCCATATTCAACCCAGTGTTAGAAGCAGTCGTATCAAAACAAAGTCCATGTACTTGAGTTTTTAATTCCCACTCATCTAGAACTTTCAAGCAACCGTCACCTTGTTCTTGTCCAGTAGCCTTTTTGATTTGTGGTACTGCTAAAAGTATTTCCGTTCCGCCGCCAGTGACAAGGACGGCCACTCTGTCAACTTTTTCAGTTCCACCACTATGTTAGGCAATAGTTTACTATGTCAATGCAAAACAAGAGGATTTTGCAGAGAGAATGTTGCCATATCTGATTCCAAAACAACCTGACGTACCTGACTTCTCTTACGGCGAATTGTGCTGCGTGATAAAGATATATCTGTTACTTGTGTGCCCAAATCCTGAGCCATGGACCCGATTACAAACATTGCATTCCGATCAGATAGATTGACTCGATAAATAATTGTCATAACATCTTCGCTAAGTAAAAGTGAGACTTTCTTAGGCTTTATGATGTCAGTGCAAGTAGAAGTAGAAGTAAAGTAAACTTATAATCGATTATTACAATAAAAAATCAGCATTAGCTAAATAATTGGAAATTTAGCTATAATTTTTTTTCGTTTAATTCATCGCGACCTCTAAATGTGCTTCTATGAATCTGAATTTTGGTACACTTACTATTTTAAGATAAAGGAACAAAAAAAGCCTTGTGGAGCGGGTAAAATTAAACTTTTTATTTTTTTCATACTAGCTTGGACCACCCTAGTGTCCATGCATATATTGTTATTTGTTGATTTAAAAATCAGCATTAGCTAAATAATTGGTAATTTTGCTATAATTTTTTTTCATTTAATTCATCGCAACCTCTAAATGTGCTTCTATGAATCAGAAATTTGGTACACTTACGATTTTAAGATAAAGGAACAAAAAAAGCCTTGTGGAGTGGGTAAAATTAAACGTTTTTTTTTTTCATACCAGCTTGGACCACCCTAGTGTACATGTACCTACACCCCCGGACAAAAAAAATTACGAGTCCAAAAAAAAAACTAAAATTGACATATAATGAATTATTCTTGATATTTAATTAGTTTTTTTGTATTGTTTGACATATGTGATGACTACTCCTTACTTCAAGGTTAAAATAAAAATTCTTACTCATGAATTGTAGTTAGAAATTGGCATTATATATAAGGTATCAGATTACCCGAAAATTAGAAATCCATAACGGTTCATTTAAGGTCCAGTGTTTGTGATGGAATAACTCTATGGATGGAATAATAAAATACATGTTTTTTTTAAATTAATATTTAAGAAGTAGGTTCGTATCCCTTTATTTTAAATTTTTAAAATTTAAAGTATGTAAAGTATTTAAAATTTAAACATATTTATAAAATTTAAAAATATTTAATACTTAGTGAATTCACCTTTATTTTTTATAACAAAATTTATCAAACAAAAGAAAGAGGTATCGATAAAGGATTTCTAGGGGTAGCAGGTAAACTCGTAATTTTTTTTGTCCGGCGGTGTATATATTGTTATTTGTTGATTTAAAAAAAATGTAATTTGTCATGTATGTTCCTTGACTTATAGGTTGGTATGCGGCTGACCACCCATACTGTAAAAAAAAATGGTTCACTTTGCCAATGTCACCCCTGTTTCAGGGAAGGACGGCAAAAGTTGCAGGGCTTATGTTCATTTGAGATTGGGTTTTTATATTGTAGGCCCACATGCGGCATGTGTTAGCGCGAAATTATACATGTCTGCTTGTGGGAATGCATTTAATATAAATCTTAAATGATATAAATCTTTGCAGCTTAGATTAGATTAGATTAGATTAATAACAATGATTTTTTTACTGGTTGCAAAAGAAAAAAATCTCTGCTTTGGTTTTTCATTATCCTTTTATACTCCTTTGTAGTTTAGGGAAATGAAAGAGCCCAGAGCACACAAACCACTTGAATTTAAAACTCCCTTTTGGCCTACTCATAAATAAATTCAACGCAACTAAAAAAGTTGCGTAGCTGCGTTAAAAAAATTAAATTAGGCTGATTTATTTGGTGAGCGCTGTTTTTGTGTGTATCACACCTCAAGAGCCCTCTGCTAGCTTGGTCGTCGCTGTAGATAGCCACAATTCTCAAGCAAGACCCAGTTGTTGTAAGGCTGGATGGACCTTTTGATGACCGGTCTTTGGTAAAGGTTTATGAATTTTTTATCCCAGCAAAGAGCAAATTGGAAAATATAAAATGGTATATTTTTTGTGCTCCGCCGGGATTCGAACCCACGACCTTCCAGTTACGAGTCCGAAGTGTTACCACCTGGACTACGGACCGGTCGTTGCATACAAAATAATTGCTATACACACATCAAGAATGGAAGTTTGTTTTTACACATCAGACATTATTCTATCATACACTCGGGCAACCTACAAATGGTAGGTACTGAATATATACATAAATCAATAAATTGATAATCAACTTGAGATTTGCCTTTATCAAAAATTGCAGTATAACAACGGTAGCGATTGATATTCACTTCCTTTCATTTCCCATTCCAGAGGACTTTCTATTCCGCGAGATCCTGGAGCTGGTGGACCTGGACATGGGCAGCCGCACAGACTCCGGCTGCTCGCAGTTCCACCTGCTGCCCCGCTGGGAGCGCGCCGTGGGCGGGGGAGGGGGCGAGGTGCTGTCCGTCTCCCAGGTGCTGCGCCACCTCCTCAAGGCAGGCGGGCCCCTCCTGCCAGCCTCGGCGCTCACCAGCCTCAGGAGGACCAACGAGAGGGAGTGGCAGGCTTTCGTGGACGGAGTCAGAGGTGAGGAAGTTTACAGAGCTAAAAAAACGAGATGGGCGAAAAAATGTGGGTTGATCTGCTATGTTGTCGGCTAAGGCTAAGGCTTTTGTTTAGTTATGTTTCCTTAACTTATAGGTTGGTATGAGGCTGACCACCCATTCTGTAAAAAATGATTGACTTTGCCAATGTCACCCCTGTTTCAGGGAAGGTCGGCAAGAGTTGCAGGGCTTATGTTCATTTGAGATTGGGTTTTTATATTGTAGGTCCACATGCGGCATGTGTTAGCGCGAACTTATATATGTCTGCTTGTGGGAATGCGTTTAATATGAATCTTAAATGAAAGTATATCTTTGCAGCTTAGATTTAGATTTTTTAGATGTATCGCAAAACGTAACTAAGCTATAATCTATAATCTAGCTACATATTGTAATTTCTTGTTGCATTCTCTCCAAAGGGGTCGCATGTAGCGAGTGGAACCTAGGGGCTAGGGGCCAGCCTTACACCTACCACTGCAGTTGAAATAGGGGTCTCTCAGATTTTGAGGTTCCTGAGAGGGCTGGTTCTCATTTCTTATGAAGGCTGAGTAAACCGTTCCGGTATTTAATTTTGGGCTTAAAATAGTTCTTTTCTAGCTGTTCTCGTCCTCTGCTAAACTTAGGCCTGCCCCATATCTCTCATCTCCATCCTGGACCTCCTGCATCCAGTCATCAGCCTCTTGATGTTGTCTGACCATCGTGTTAGTAGTACTTTATTTGTCTTTGTTCCAGGCATGATAGTCACATATCCCGGCAAGAAGCCGTGCTCTGTCAGAGTGGACCAGCTTGACAGGAGTTTACCTGAAGATGACACATCTGATGCTAAGGACAAATCCAAATCTAAGTCCAAGGCGGCAGAATCTGCCAGTGTGTATCCAGAGATTGTGCATTTTGGGATAAGACCTCCACAACTCAGCTACGCTGGAAATCCAGAGTATGTCTTTCTTCTTCTTCTTCTTTTTTGACTTTTCTTATCATCTTCTGTCTCAAAATTGGCTTTCAGCAATGTTCATCAAAGTCTTCAAAGGTAGTTAGCAACCAGTAAAAAACTTACTGTACCCCGAGTATAAAACATTTACTTTAACTCCACCATAGCGATTGAAATGGAAAAATGTATGGAAGACAGCACTCCTAGTGAGTGATTTACTTTCCACTTACATTTTTCTACTTATGCAATGCAGAAGAGTGTGATGCACAGAATGAAACCGGCCACGGGGGAGCAAGATGTATCATTTATTTATTCTATTTGTGGGCACTGACAGTTCCAGCCGAGGACGTCTTCTTCTGCATAAGAGGTATGCTTTGTCTACAGCTATACCTGACAAGAGTTTATGTAAATGCTTTATATTTGGGGCACTGAAGCATGGCATGCCGTCAAATTCTTTTAATTCTTTGTTTTTTTAGGTATAAAAAGGCATGGCGAGACTACGTAAAGTTCCGTCACTTGGTGGCTAACATGCCCAAGAGGTCCTACGAGGACAAGCGCAAGCTGGAGGCCAAGGAGGCCCGGCTGCAGGAGATGAGGACCCAAAGCAAGATGAAGAGGGACGTGACAGTGGCCGTGTCTGCCGAGGGCTTCTACAGGACGGGGCTCATGTGTGATGTTGTTCAGGTATGTCCCCACACCAACCATCCCAAGTGCACATGGACACTCATACAAAACTATACATCTCTCAAGGGATGGAACTTACATAGAGAGAATGCAAGATGAATATATATGTTGTGCCACTATTGTGAGATAATAATAATATTAAGATGATTTATTTGGTGAGCTCTGTTTTTGTGTGTATCACACCTCAAAAGCCCTCTGCAAGCTTGGTTGTCACTGTAGAAAGCGCCAATTCTCAAGCAAGACCCAGTTGCTGTAAAGCTGGATGAATCTTTAGTGGCCGGTCTTTGGTAAAGGTATATGAATTTTTCACCCAGCGAAGAGCATATTTGAAAAGATAAATGGTATTTTTTTGTGCTCCGCTGGGATTCGAACCCACTATCTTCCATTTACTAGTCAGGAGTGTTAACCACTTGACTACGGACCGGTCTAGATGTTAAATAAAATGACTTGAAAAAGACTACCGTATCTCAAAGTATAAAGCATTTACATAAACTCCCCTTGATCCCATTGTTAGAAAAATACATGTAAACTAAATCACTCGCTAGGAGTGCTTTCATATTTTCCATACATTTTTCTAATTCAATCGCGTATTGGATCGAGGTGGGGTTATGTAATTTTTTTTTATATTTGGAGCATAGGATACAGAATGTTATTGATCATATACTATTTGATCCAACAAAACAACAATTATGGGGAACAAAACAAGTATGTATTCCTAACTGCGTTTAGAGTCATTGTGGTGGCAAATTTATTACTCCGCTGTTGAAAAAACTACATGGGCTTCGTTTTATTCCATAAATGTATGATTGTTGATTAAATTGTTGTTACGCTATACCTCACCACAAAGAGACTAAGCTCTTGTGTGTGGTGAAGGGTTTATAAATTCAAAATTCCTAACAAATGTGATACTTTTCAATTTTCATATTTTTTTACTGAAGTATTCTATATTTGGTTGTTTTTTTTTTTACTTCCTTGACTTATAGGTTAGTATGAGACTGACCACCCATACTGTAAAATA
Organism: Agapetus fuscipes; assembly: GCA_951799405.1. Lineage (NCBI taxonomy): Eukaryota > Metazoa > Arthropoda > Insecta > Trichoptera > Glossosomatidae > Agapetus > Agapetus fuscipes. The sequence continues at coordinate 10,784,210 of OX637340.1, read as the reverse complement.
ATGGTTCACTTTGCCGATTGTCTCCCCTGTTTCAGGGAAGGTTGGCAAGAGTTGCAGGGCTAATGTTCATTTGAGATTGGGTTTTTATATTGTAAGTCCACATGCGGCATGTTTAAGCGCAAACTTTTACGCGTCTGCTTGTGAGAATGCATTTAATATGAATTTCAAGTGTAATATATTTAAGTGTATATAGGCTATATATTATATTCACTCCTTTTGTTTATGTAAAATTACAAACAATTTCGGTTCTTAGACCATCTCCAGATACAAAAAACTTAATACAAGGCCAAAATGTGATATTGATGAATTTCAGCACGCCATGCTGATCCCGGTGCTGATCAGCCACCTACGCTTCCACCGTTCCCTGGACCAGCTGGAGCGCATCATCCAGCACAAGTTCAGCAACCGCTGTCTGCTGCAGCTGGCCGTCACGCACCCCTCCTACAGGGAGAACTTCGGCACCAACCCCGACCACGCGAGGAACAGCCTCACCAACTGCGGGATCAGGCAGCCCGAGTACGGGGATCGCAGGATACACTACATGAACATCAGGAAGAGAGGTGGAGCAGCTTTTCTAGCACTTATCTCTTTATGATGACGTATAAAATTGATGTAGCGCCTTTTATGAAGTATGTCGTTGCAAAGGCGCTTGTCCATATGATTGGACGAAGAGGTGAGTCTTGAGATGTCTTTTGATCAGTGTTTCCAAATCCAGTTCCCTCAGTGAGGCAGGAATAGCATCCCAAGTCATTGGAGCGGCCGCCTTGAATACCCTATCTCCAAAAATGGTGCGGGGCTTTCTTGTAGGGATTTCCAGGCAGCTGCTTCTTGATGCAGCTGACCACAGTGTTTGTCCGCGCGAGGCTGTAGTTGCTGGAGACACCAGCTCCATCAGGTACCCCGGAGCACTCCCACTTTATGGGGTTGGTATGCTATTGTTTGTTACACTGGAGAGTTTCTTTCTTTATAGGTCGGTATGAGACTGATCATCAATAATGAGCTTGTTTGTAAAATTGCTTGGCCTGTTCACATGCTCCCTAGTTTCATAAGGTTGAATTTAAAGATGTACTTGCTCGTACTATACTCGCAATCTCGCATGTGAAGAATCAAGATTGGTGGTAATGTGATAAGTGTAAAGTTGTCGCTGCTTTTCCATATAACTCGCATGTTAAGTACCTTCTGCAACTCCTGCCTCCTTTCCCTGAAACCGGGGCGGCATTGGCAAAAGTGAACTAAGTTTTTACAGCTTGGGGGGCTAGCCTCATACCAACCTATAAGTGAGGGAACTATAGAATATGAACTATACGCATCTTTACAAAAAATCTTTTCCTTGATTTGAGAGGGCCCTGGAGTTGTGACACACACAAAAATGGCACTAATTATGTGTAATTTTCAAATAAAGTATCTTTGTATGTATTTGCGTGGTATTAAAAATGAATAATCTACAGGTATCAACACCCTGATCAACATCATGTCCCGCTTTGGCAAGAAGCAGGAGACAGAGTCTGCCATCAACCACAATGAGAGGCTGGAGTTCCTGGGAGACGCTGTTGTGGAGTTCCTCTCCTCCATCCATCTGTTCAGGATGTTTCCATCGCTTGAGGAAGGAGGCCTGGCTACGTATAGGGCAGCCATTGTGCAGAATCAACACTTGGCGCAGCTAGCCAAGGTAAATGTTCTAATTATGAATGTGTAACAAAAACAACATTTCCAGCATCCAACAGAACCTCAGTATTTAGCAACTGGAAGAGGTTGGAGAAGGCCTCTGTCTAACAGTGGACTGGGAACATGCACCGGGAATGCAGTCAAAAGTATTTTATGCATCAAGCAATCTGGAATCCCCTACACATGCCCATCAATTTTATATCAGTGGCTGGATGGATGGACATCACATACATAGAAAGCTGCTCGGAGGACATGGTTGGGAAAAGCCCAAGACAGGAGCAACTGGAAGAGGCTGGGGCAGGTATATGCTCAACAGTGGACTCGAAATAGCTGATGAAGAAATAAAAGAAGTGACCACCATTATTTTTCCACTTGGGCATGCATTCAAAGGTTTTTCAAGAATAGAGCCTGTGTTCCCTAAGTCGTTTTAATTTATCAATCAGTGTTACTTATAAATTGGGAATAAGATTTATGCCTGGTATAACGAGGGAATAGCAATAAATTGTTACTTATAATCATTTCATAAAGTTAACTCGGGTATAGACCTGGCTTAACGACCTAGAGCCATTATTCCTGGTTGGAGGGTAGTATAAGCTTGGAATAACAAGTTTTTGTCAAATGACATCTGTCAAAAGTGTAAATCGTATTCAAAAGTATGGACGGATTTTCGCAATTCTTGACAAATTTAAATAGAATTAGCAACATTCGGGCACGAAAAGTGTACAAAAAAAGAATTGATCCCTTTACGAAATATACGGATTCAGAATTCAGGAGCAAATATCGCTTTTCCAAAATTAACATGCGGTACATAATAAATTTGGTGAAAGACGATTTGGAAGGTTGCAAGCGAGGTGGAAAGATTCCTGTAGACCTTCAAGTACTAGCCGCTATTCGGTACTGGGGTCGAAATGAGGTAAGAATTAATATAATTATTGACCTAATCGATTGATGTTGATTGTAGTTCGCAATTACGAAATTTCTAACCTCACAATTCTTAAATAAAGTTTTAAACTTTCACTCACAATTGTTGAATAATTTGCAGATACAAGATGACTGTGCTGATATCCATGGCTTTAGTCAACAGACGCTATCCAGGGTGTGCCGAAATGTAGCAATTGCATTTGCAAGAAAGGCCCCTGAGTTTATAAAGATGCCAGCATCGTTGGAAGAGCAAGCAGCAGTAATCACAGGTTTTCATGCCATCAGTGGTTTTAATGGAGTTGTGGGTGCCATAGATTGCACCCACATACGTATACAAAAAGTTGGTGGTGAAATAGGACCACTTTACATAAATAGGAAAGGATATTACTCCTTAAATGTGCAGGTATTTAATCATAATTTTCAATATACGTTGTGAAAAAAACCCTATAGTTATGGTAAAAAGATGCTGACGTCGGTTTTATATGGGACTGTCTTCCATAGCAACCGATAAACTACTTATATGGGTTTTCCATAGCAACCCAGCCGGGTGACGACACAATATTGTCTATGACAATTCATGCGTGGACCTCATTGCTGTTTTCAGATTCTTGGAAATCAGAAAGAATGCTGTAGATAGTAACTTCTCAAATAATTTCTCTCATCTTAAATACTTATTAAATAGTTGATGTCTTTTCACCAGGTGGTCTGCGATGCCAAGCTGAAAATAAGGGATATTGTTGCCCATTGGAGAGGAAGTGCACATGACAGTCGCATATTCAGGGAGAGCAGCATAAGGCAACGATTCGAAAATAACGAATTCAGAGGTCGGCTAGTGGGAGATGGTGGTTATGCTTGCACTCCCTATTTATTTGTGCCACTTCGCAATCCCACAAACCCTAGTGAAATGGAGTACAATAAAGCTCAAATAAGCACAAGAAATACGGTGGAGAGATGTTTTGGAGTTTGGAAGCAAAGATTCCGCAGTTTGCTCTGTGGTATGCGAGGGTCATTACACACCATCAAAACCACAATAGTAGCTTTGGCTGTGTTACACTGCATTGCTATCGATTTAAAAGATGGACATTTTGGTAAGAAAAATAAGTATATTTTTTCTAGAAATAATTATTTTTTTATTATACCAGTGAAAACACAAATTTTAGTATAAATGCCAGCTAGTTACTAAAACATGATAGACTATCTCCCCAATAGTATTAACTTAAATTTGTTTACAGATATATCGGAAGAAACTCAAGTGGAGGAAGTAAATAACTTGGAAAATGACAATCAAATAGGTATTATATCCAGAGAAGTTTTTATTCGGCAGAATTTCTAAATTTTATTTTATTATACCTTTTGCTTGTGTCAATAAAAACCTAATTAAACATGTGCTTTTTTTTTATAATACTACTTCACAATAAAACTATAAAGTTGCTTAGAATCTTTTTTTTAACAATATGGAAAAATTACAGAGAATACTATTTAAAAAAAAATGTCTACATTCTCTGAAGCTAACATTTTCAAGATGTTGCAAGAGATTGCTAAGAGAACTAAACTTTAGAATTTCCAGGGTTTTTTTATATTAAATTCTTGACATTTCCATCAATTTTGTTTATTTCTTTTTACAAAGTAAAAGCCATGCTTTTTGATAAAAAAAAAAACAATAAGCTTGAGGAGTATTGAATGAGACAAAATTAGAAATTGTGATTGAATTTGTACTAGTAAATCTCAAAAGTATTTTGGAAAGAAATGAAGAATAACCAGAGAACAGAGAAAACAAGTTTAGAAAACAGTTTAATTGAAAAATAAATTTGAGAACAAATCAATGTTACAAAAAAAAATTTAATGATAAAATGAGAACAGTTTGGAAACAAAACAAAGTGACGTAAAAATGAAACAAAACAAATACATGTATCGTAAACAATTGATCTCATACCCATGGAGATGAAAATTTTGAGAGAAGTATAACTTAAATATGGACAGGAATGATTGTGTAATGAAAGAATGTGACTTAATGGAAAATGTGAGGAAAGTATTCACTAAATATTAGATGCGACTTGACTACTCTAAGAGCTCTATCGTTTCAATGTGCTCTGCTCTTGCCATTTTCATTTTTAAAGTGCTCTCCTCTCTCGCCAATTCTACTCTTACAAGATGCTCCTCCCTGGCCCATTCAAGTTCTTTTTCACTCCTCTTCTTCATCAATTCGCGCCGGAGGTTCGCGTCATCGTGGAGTATTTCTATTTTTTGAGAATTCTCTTCCCTCATAAGCTTCAGAGTTTCCTCGTAAAGCTTATTTTTTAACTCCTCATCCTGATTTAATACCTGCAATAAAAAATAAAATAATACTGATTATAGGTGCCATGTATTTTTAGTTTGTGTAAATTATATATGTGATAAATTACTTTTTTTGCTTTTTTCTTGATTTTTCTTTTCGGAGTCTCAAGGCCTGTCAGAGGAGTCGAAGAGTGTTCCTGTAAATAAAATGGGTGGAAATTTAATAACTTACGTTAATTAAGTTTTCAAAGAAGAATTAAGCAAGCATTTCTTTGAAAAAAAATAAGTTGTTAAGCGCTGTTTTGTAACTTTGACCACCTCATTATCATAGCTTCTTGGATGCAGATGTATCTTCAAAAATATTAACCAAACCTCTGACATTCATCTCCACTCTTAACTAAAGGGCAATACAGTAAACCTACGGGACCTAAAATACTTGCAAGAAATGACATTAAGGGAAAACAATTATGTGGGGAATGATAAAGTAAAAAAAGAGTGAAGGTACTAAAAATTAATATCATTACAATATTTATTACACTTACGGATATGCTTCCAGCTTCAATCATGGCAGGTTTTACCGCACTTGCTGTCCATGCTGTATCCACATCTACATACTCATAAAAAACTGGAGATTCAACCTGCAAAAAAACAAATATTTGGAAACATTTTAAAGCCAATAAAGATGTAATTATGTGTGTAAATATCAATATGCAAATTAAAACCTGAGAGTGAATTACATATCCTTGATGTATCCATGTAGAAAATCATAATAAATAAATATAGTATGAACATTAACAAGGGCCATGAGCATTCCTTCGCTGTGAGCACGATACAAGTCCAGCAATTAGACATATTAATACACTGAGCTGAGCAGATTATATAAGGAACAAATGCTCAATCCAAATGTTCACATCGAGCAAATGATCATTTCAGTCGCCAGTTTAACATTAGATATGACCTAAGAAACCAGGTTAAACATTTGACGTTGAAAATATTAGCAAATACAAAAACATGATATTACCATTAAATTTGTCTCCGCAGGTTCAGAATTTGTTGTCAAATTGCTATCCACAGTATTTACCTGAGAAAAAATAATTAGAAATATGAAATAAGTTGTAATGCTCACAAATATAATATTTATAACAATTTCTGTGTTACTTATAAATTGAGAATAAGATATAAATAAAAAAAACATAATACGGACCTTTGCACGAATCGAATCACTATCGAATTCGTTTGTGTCTGTGTCGAATTCAGACGGCAACAACTCGACTAATTCAAGATCTTCAGGCAGTGGACTTGGAGGTTTGGGGCCACCACCTGTAGCAAATACTTGCCGACGATGGTCGCCAATTCGTTTTTTCGAAGCTGACTTAAACACCTTCCACTGGCTTTTCAACTGAGTAAGGTCTCTTTTTTTTTTGTTTAGTGCATTGAATCTAAAAAGTAAAAGTAACATTTCTCTCAAAGCATTACGAAAAATACAGATTACGACATTGTGATTAAAATAAGTTACACTCACTCATGGTCCACCTTCTCCCAAGCCTCTTTTTTTACTTTTAGGGCATTTGTTGTCAGAAGTTTGCTCTCGATCACACTTATATGGGAACGAAGGCACTCCCGGAGAAGTGTCTGAAATATGTAAAATAGAGGTTGGATTATTCTTATAACAATGTAGTCACGGGTGGCGGATATTTTATTTTTATAATTCTTACCTTTTCTTCTTCCTCCCAATTTGAATTACGTTTTCTGGGATTCATCATTGAAAAAGCTCCTATACGCGGTGTGTCAGCTGTCAGATTAGAATGTCAAAATAATGCGCGCTAAAGCATAAATAAAAGTCTGCGCATGCGCAGCCTCAGGGTGGTAACATGGAAAAATAATTTATTGAGAACAGTAATTCCTTGCTTATGCCATGGTTATAAGTAAGAAAAATTTATGCCAGGTATAACTTTTTACACCTGGCATAGCTATGCCCGGTGATAAGCTTAGAATAAGAAAATCTAATAAGTAACACTGATCGTGTATTTTTGGTGTTTCAGAAGCTTCACCTGGATCAGTACATGCTGTACGCCCATGGCTCTGATTTGTGCCATGACCTTGAGCTGAGACACGCCATGGCTAACTGCTTTGAGGCCCTGATGGGGGCCTTGTTCCTGGATGGAGGAATAGACGTGAGCAAACTCATTTAGAACATGCAACAAAGAAAATGATTTCTCTTTGGTATGTTACGTCACCCATAGTAAATAAAAAATGGATTCTCGTTAACCAGAGAATTTTTCGAGTTAACAGTATTGTGAAAGCCATGCAGTTTACGTTTATGCTAAATGCAGTGCAAACAACCGGACAAACTGTGTGACAATGACTGCTAGGATCATAGAGTTATAAGGTATAGAGATGAAGTCCAGACCAAAATAATGTCCCCTATTTTTTGGACTGAAGCGCTGAACCTCGATCTGCGTGCAATTGTAATGCTCGATTTTGGTCTCATTACTTTGTCAGCGCTCGGATTGTAAACATCCCGTTAAAAGTGGTTTGCTTTATGAAAGGGTGCAAAAATAGGTCCGAAAAAAATAAAACAATGGATGAAATCACATTTCACATGTAATTTTATGTTTTTAATACGCTAATTAACGTTTTATTTATATTTTGTACGAATTATTGACAGGCGCGTGCTAGAGCAGCGCGTCTACTTTAAAGATAGTGTTCTAGTGTGTGAAAGAAAGGGACAACAGCGTCCAGGGCTGTACTCGAAATAATCGAGCCTCTTGAAAAATATTTTCCACTGACTACTTAAAAACAAAGTGGCACAAAAATGGCCGAAATGTCGTGTGGACGAAATGTCGTGTGGACGAAGTGTCGTGTGACCGATTTGTCTATGGCCGAGTTGTCTTTGGACGGGTTGTCGTTGACTGATTTGTCTTTGACCGAAATGTCGTTGGCCGAAAAGTCGTGTGGACGAAGTGTCGTGTGACCGATTTGTCTATGGCCGAGTTGTCTTTGGACGGGTTGTCGTTGACCGATTTGTCTATGGCCGAAAAGTCGTTGGCCGAAAAGTCGTGTGGACGAAGTGTCGTGTGACCGATTTATCAATGGACGAACTGTCGTTGGACGAGTTGTCTTTTACCGATATGTCGTGGAATCCCCGTAAACATATAAAACATATATTTTGATTTTTAATAATTAAATTTTAAAATCTTTCTTGTTTATATTACTTATTCTTACCCTGAATCATCTTAACATCACATCTGGTAACCATTTTTTGCAAGAGCGATGAGTTACCGTTATTCTGGGTAAAGGTCTGTACATACATATATGGTTTTTAAGCGATGTAATATTATTACTTCAAACCAATGTCGCCAGAAACATTTTATGTATGGTGCTTTACATTATAAAAAAAATATCTTTCAAAACTTCCATTAGTTGCATCGTGTCGGCAGAGCGAAACAAAAATATATTTACCTCGCTTACATTGCTTAAAACAGATCTTAGATGAACAGTAAAGAATCAAACACAAAAGTGCCCGGATGAGAATGCAAACAAATTTTATTTTGTACACAAAATAAAATTTGTGTGCACTAGACATACATGTCTAGTGTACGACCCTTTGTGATAAATCTTTAACTTTCGTCATTTTACTTTCCTTGAATTGGGTCCATATTTTCATGTCTCTTTTGTACCAGACACGCAGTCTATTCATTAGTATGTCAATGGCTAGGATAGAAAAAAAAACCACAGGCAAACTGGACAGAATGCGTCAAGTGCAGGAGTCAGCAACCTGCGGCTCGCGAGACACATACGGCTCTTTGGGTGTGAAGTTGCGGCTCTTTAGTTCTGTATGCATTTATAAAAAAAAATGACCCCTGGTCTAGTGTGTAATGGCAGTGTCTTTAAACTACCTACTTAATTTTTAATTTAAGTTATGACTGTCCTGCCGGTAGCCTGGTCAAGTGACGTCAAGTTTTAAATGCGCTGAGTCCATATTTCAGGTGGCTGACCACACATTTGCCTTGGCCCTTTGGGGAGATAACCCTGAGATGCTGGAGACCTGGGCCAGGAGTAGGCAACATCCTCTGCAGGAGCAGGAACCCCTGGGGGACAGGAGGTGGGTGGACCAGTACCCCTTCCTCAAGAAGCTCACCCACTTGGAGGAGTCCATAGGTAAGCCTATACTGAGATGTTGGAGATCTGGGCCTAGAATAGGCAGCATCCTGGTCACCCTGGGGGAAATTGTCCTCTGGGAAGCAGAGCACCAGCTATCTCTCCATCTTTAGTGGTAATGCTTGCAGGCGATGTTCTTTAGGCACACATGAGGGATTCTTCAACGCATGGGCGACTCAAAAAAATAAAAGAGGATGTCTTTTCACTGCCACAAATAATATAAAGATTCCGGCCAGGACCCAATATTGTATATTAGACTAGCTGACCCGACAGACATTTTACTATCTAAACTGCAATCAATTTGATAGTGACGGTTGTGTGACACAATTTCTTCCATGAAAATGTGGTCAAAAACTGACGAGAATTTAATTATAATACAGATAAATTAGACATTTTATACCAAACAAAAAAACATTAATCTTTTCATGAATTTGAAAGACTTCTGTGATAATTTACCTTTTATATCCACTAACCTTTCCTAGAGTTCAAACATTTTTTGCGGATGAAAAATAGCTAAAATGGTTCAGCTACCCTCGATTGAAGGCAACGAAACACATTTCATTTTTATTAAATAAGATAGTTTGATTTGTCTCCAGGAGTGGAGTTCACCCACATCCGGCTGCTGGCGCGCGCCTTCACCGACCGCTCCATGGGCTTCACCAACCTCACGCTGGGCTCTAACCAGCGCCTGGAGTTCCTGGGGGACACGGTGCTGCAGCTCATCTCCTCCGAGCATCTCTACAAGCACTTCCCCGAGCACCACGAGGGGCATCTGTCGGTAAACCAACACAACTCATGGGGCTCCCCAACCTCACAACCAGCGCCTGGAGTTCCTGGGGGACAGAGTGCTGCAGCTCATCTCCGCAGAGCACAGAGATTTTTAGAACACACTATAGTTAACTCAGCACAAATTTGAATTACTGGACTATGGTTCTTAGTAACCAATCAAAAAATATTTCTTTGCCTTTTCCATAGCAACTTAATTCACAGTTTTCATCAATATCATCTTCATCATCACACTTCACGCTGAAGAAGCCTATCGTAGACATCGGCGAAACGTCCGAAAGCTCCAGCTCCTATAGACTACAGCAACAGATCTCGGAAAACATCTCTCCAGCATAAACCAAATAAAATCTCATTTTTTCCTTACAATTTCAATGTGACTAGTCCATCATAAATAACTCACTAAAGAGTAATTTTAACACTTACCATGAGCCTGGATTTTGCTAAGAAGCATCAACTTAATTGTGCCATGTTTTTTTCAGTTGCTGCGCAGCTCTCTAGTGAACAATAGAACCCAGGCCGTTGTCTGTGATGACCTTGCAATGGCCAAATATGCCGTCTACCACAATCCCAAGGCAGAGCCAAAGACCAAAGACAAAGCAGACTTGTTGGAGGCTTTCCTGGGAGCTCTCTACATAGACAAGGTAACCTATTATCATCAACATCAGTCCGAGTCCGAGTTCTGGCCTCCTTGATCAACCGCTGCCTGTTCAACACCTTCCAATTTAGCGTCAAGGCGCTGAAGTGTCCCAGACTAGCATCATGTTACAGCGCTCCATCGTGTTGTACTGAACATGTCTAAAGCTGTTAAAATACAGAGTACACAGCGTTAGGGGGGGGTGTCTTGATGCACACTAAGAACTATTCCTGTTTGATAAACCCTTTAGAAGCAAATACTTCTCATTTCTCATTATGTGGATTCATTCACTCATTAGGGGTGCTGTTGTATCTTTCATACTTTTTTCTATGTTGGCGAGCAAGGAAAGATGTAATGTTTTATACTCAGGGTACAGGAGTTAGTCTCCTCTAGTATTCATACGGGAAAAAACCTCGGCATTTGTCTCAATCCATCCAGGAAATTTATAGCATACTGCAGTACATTCACATGTCAATGGCAGTGACTTTAATTTCAAATCTATTTGATATAATAATTATAATTTAACACTGGAGAGTTGCTTTCCGGGATCTGTTGCTGTGGTCTATCAAAGTTAGATCTTCGGGACGTTTCACCTTTATCTGTGATGGGCTTCTTCATCATAAAGATAATAATAATAATGTTAACAGTTTCATCAGCATCATCATCATCACATCATCTTCGTACTGAAGGAGCCTATAGCTCACATGGGCGAAATGTCTGGAAACTCCAGCTCTGATAAATCGGCAACAGATCCCAGAAAACAGCACTCCAGTGTCAGCTCTCCGACAGCCAGCCATGTAAACTTAAAATTTCTATTCTATTTCATTTTTGTTTTGATGTTTCAGAACATTAAGTATTGCCATGTATTCTGCTCCGTCACTCTGTTCCCTCGCCTGCGGGAGTTTATCATGAACCAGGAGTGGAACGATCCCAAATCTAAGTTGCAACAATGCTGCCTTACACTGAGGACAATGGATGGCAGCGAACCGGACATCCCAATCTACAAGTAAGCATATTTGTAATTGACGTCTAAACTATGAGAATGTAGTGTGTTCACGACTCTTTCCTTTGCTAAACTGCTCATTTATGTAGTGATTTACCGGTATTTGTATTTCCATCCCAAATATATCAGTGGTGGCTCCAAGGGCATGGAACCAACTGCCATCTGTGGTTCGAGAGATTGCCGACAGCAGTCACTTCAAGACACGTGTCAAGACCTATCTATTCATTTGTGGGGCTCCCTTGGAGATACAATTTTACAAAACAATCTATGCCAGTACGTAGTTTGAAAATACTAGTACTTGGTCTGTATGGTCTCATGGTGGACATCTTCCTCTACACAAAACGATAAATGGGAATCGTTTTTACACTCATTGTGCTATTATTATTACATTCTACAGTCAATGAAAAAGTCAACTGATTCATCATGATCATTTCTTTGCGGTTTTAGTAACTACATGCATATAACGTTTTGTTGGTGTTTTCAGGGTGATAGAGTGTGTGGGTCCCACCAACACCCGCGTGTACACTGTGGCCGTGTACTTCAGGGGAGAGAGGCTCGCCTCCGCCAGGGGGCACTGCATACAGGAGGCCGAGATGAACTCGGCTAAGCAGGCCATCGCCAACTCTCAGAGTAAGTGAACAACAATATCAATGTGTGGGTCCCACCAACACCCGCGTGTGCACTGTGTCCGTGTATCTCAGAGGCAGGCGCGTGCATAGGGTATAGGCAAATACATTAAGAATAAATATTTTCTCTCATTCCTTTAAAATAACTTTTTGAAATTGACTGAAGTACTAACGATGGCTCCAATCGAACTTGAAATTTTGAATTTTCAATCTAAATATCAACCTTAAATGGTCTCTTACCATATATCGCCTACCTATTTGCGCATGTGCCTGTATGGGATGCACGCCCCTGCTCGGAGGAGAGAGCCTCGTCCCCGTGAGGGGACACTGCATAAAAGAGGAGAGTTACCAGATTACTGCAGATTGACTGAATAAAATAAAATAGTGGACATTTATTTAATGTTTGTTTATTTGGCTAGCTCATAAATATACAGATAATTTGTAATAATATTATTTGAATTATTTTAGATTTGTTCCCGCAATTAGATCACCAGAAGAGAGTCATAGCAAACAGCATGAAAATACAGAAACGTAAAACTCAACTCCGAAATGAAAACCCGAGAGAACATGAAAGTAGATCTCGAGACACCGGACACAGTAAGAGAGAACGAAATGTGTCATCTTCTAGAAGAAATGATGAAAGAATGAATAAAACTAGTGATTCCAGATCTAAAGAAGGGAAGAAAGCCACCACAAGGTCAGAGAGGGATGTGGACAGGCTGCCCAAAGCTTATATGGAGAGGAAAAGAAGCCAAGCTGACGAACAGAGTGTTGGATATTCTTCTGATAGCAGCCATAACATGGAAGTCAGTTCTGATTATTCAATTTCAAACACTCCGTCTAAATCAAAAAACATAATGGAATCTGTTACTCCAAGCAGATCGAAATCTCCGGAGTGTAAATCTGTGAAGAAATCCAAAAGTTCAAAGAAATCCAAAAATAGAAAGGAATGTAAAATATCTACAGTATCTAATGACAGTCCAATGGAATCCATGAGTAGAAGTAGATCCGGATCCCCAGCTCCATCTACAATACAATGGTTGCCTTTGACAAAATCTAAGTCAACAATTGAGCGGGAAATTTCTACAGATGAATTTACTGAACCAGGATATTTATTGAACACTGATGTAAATACTAAAGAAGCCTTGAGCCCTAATAGTATGGAAAATGTATCTGAAGATAATCAGTCAGATTTTGATGATTTTCCAGAAAAAGTCAGTGAAAAATCCGAAGGAGAGATTTCTAATGATAGTGATGATTAATGTTTATGTTTTTATCAATTTTTAAATTGAAAAAATATGCAGTTTTACACTTACGCGGCAGGTGGTTGGCATTGGAGAGTTGCTTTCTGGGATATGTTGCCCTGGTCTATTGGAACTGGAGCTTCCGGACATTTCTTTCACGACTACGATGGGCTTCTTCAGCTAACAGTTTCATTAACATCACATTATATCATCGTCATGCTGAAGAAGCCCATCGCAGACATGGGCGACACGTCCAGAAGCTCCACCTCTATAGACCACGGTATCAGATCCCGAAAAGCAACTCTTCAGGGTCAAAAAGTATGTAAATTGTTTCTTTCATAGTGTTTGTTCCTCTTTTTATAATTTACTACTTATTTCTAGTCAAAATTCTTAAGAATTTTTATTTTATTTTTTAATATTGTCGTTTTTGTAAAAATAATGTTCTAATAGGTTTTATCCATTGTATTTCACTTCTTCCGATGCCACCCCGTTTTAGGGAAAAGCGGTAAGAGTTGCAGTGCTTATGTGAAACCCACACCTCAAATTTTGGATGCGGGTTTTCTTTCGTAAGTACACATGCAGCATGTCGCACGCTTAATAATAAAGAGCAATAACTCGAAAATTCGGAAAATCGAGATTTTGTAATAAAACGCAAAAACAATGCGAGAAGAATAGGTAGAATGCGACAGCCGTTCAATTTGGACGAATATGACCGAGATAAAACATCGGACGCCTTTTTCATCCCATACAAGTTGTACTGGTTGTCTGAACTTCAAACGTGATTTCCCAACATTCTTGTTTTTTGAGTTATTGCTCTTTATTATTAAACGTGCGATGTGTAACTGCGAACTTACGTGCGTCTGCTCGTGGCCGTGCATAAAGTGTAAATCTTAATGCTTTGGTTAAGTGCTAAAACCGTAACATTTATCTTTGCTACTTAAACTGCAGGCAATAGCATTTTTAATAAAAGCGACAAAATGGTGTTAAAAACTAATAAATGTAAAATATGAATAAAATTATAATTTGGTCTTACATCTTCTTTTTGTCTTTAATGTCTAGTATTGAATAAATCTTACCTTTCCATTCCAAAATGAAAATAAAAATATTACCTAAATGACAAAAAAATATTTGTGTTGTCAAATTAAACTATTTTCAAAATATGAATAAATTATCATTCTTTTTTAAAATAATCATTATCTACTCCTATATATCTTGAATTGCATTTGTATGGCTCAATAGATTGAAATATATTTTAAGATTATTTCTATGTTGTTTTATTAATTTTAATACAATTTTGTCAATGGGAATGAATTTTTGTGATTGTTTTCTTGAAAATTATATGAAAAATTGTTGCTTAGGATCTTTTTATAAATGCTACATTTTCCTACAATGCTCTGTCAAAACATGGCTGCATTTTTGTCTTTTGATGCGGTTGCTTTGTCGACTTGTCAGCGTTTTTCTATAGCACTGCTGCCAATTCTCACTGTCCATGCATTCTGTCATCAATTGTTCTCCTTTGCTACTAGACTTGTGTGCACGCAAGTAATAAACCGTTTGTGAAAATGTATCGTTTTCCCATTTTACCTCCTTCACACATGTATCCACTTTCAATGCGTCCATCTCCCTTTCTCGCAATAATTGCAATCTGACAGTTAATGAAATCTCAGCAGTGGATCTTTTCACTGCCCTGCGCCCCTCTAAGTCTGTCACCACAATAATGTTTTTCTACTCCCATTTGGTAATTTACTAATTACAAAACGGCTAACGCAATCACAATGCCCTACATTTCTACACCCGTTGCGTAATGTTACATTACGCAACCGGTAACCGTGTTGAAATGAAACTGTGCGCATGTGCATTGTCAGAATTGGAACCATTTTTAATTTCAAATGTCAACCTTGTATGGGGGTATGAAGACCTGTCAATCCAAGATGGCCGCAAGCGATCAGCTGATTAGGCTTCATACAATATTACTGATATTCGGTAGGTAGGATGATGATGAGACTTCCAGCCCTGTTCAGATGAAAATAACTATATTTTATGTGTAGAATCAAATAAAAATTGTTAATAGTGCTAAAATTTATCGAATTTATTTATCTGAATGCTCCAAATAAAGCTTTCCTTTTTTCAAAGGAAAATAAAAGGCTTGAGAGGAAAACAATACAAAAAATTTCACCGCAGAAAATAAACAAACTCAAAAAGTTACTTGGTTTATAGGTGAGTATGAGGTTGATCACCTATGCTGTACAAACTTGGTTCACCTGCCAATACAACTGCAGGACATATGTTTATTTGAGTTTTGGGTTTGAATGTTTAAGCTTATATGCAGGATGTAAAAGCGCGACCTTATATGTGTCGGCTTGTGGGCATGAATTCAATATGAAACCTAAATATAATTTATCTTTACAACTTAGGTTAGATTAGATAATCGAAGGAAATGATAAATCACACGTTTTGACAAAGGTAAGGTTTTAATTACTTCAAATGGACGAGTACATTATAATGACTATTATTCACTATTTTGTTAATTCTTTCATGGTCGTAGCAAAAGTATTGTATGCCACTGCACGTAATTAGTCTTTGTAACACTCTTGCTGTCTATTGTGCCATTCAGCTGCGCCTCATGGCACAAACTAGCACTCGTGTTACAAAGACTATCATTACTAGGCAGTGGCATAAATAACTATTTCCATGTTCTGATGGTCCACATAAGATTAAAAAATGCATGAAAAAGGTGATGGATATGAAGGAATTGAAAGAGGGATGTCAGGATAGGAAAAAATGTAGGCAACTCTGCAGAGGCTCTGGCCACCCCTAACGGAATGGCGACTGAGTTACAGAGAGTTACAGCTTGGGTTATTGTGTAACTTTGATGGTCATACAGCACAGCTTCTTCTTGCGTTTGCTCTTGCTGGCCCTCAGCTGAAGCCATTGTTGCTGGTTTGGTACGTACATCTCAGCGGGCATTATCTCTCCACAGTCCTCGTTATCCCCATCTACAAAGAAATGACACAAGCTTTACACAAAATAACCACTTATTGGGACAGGCGTACTATTTCAATAGCATCTTTGGCGGCTATTTTTAAGCGAGAAAGAAGATCATTTTATTGATTGTAGAGGCATTAACTTTGTAATCGTTCATCTTAAGAGATCAAAAGAAAAACCACTTTGTATTCGATTACTATGAGTATTTTATTTAATACCACAACCGGTTTCGCAAACATCCGTTCGCATCATCGTAGATCATTTTTACAAATACATATATATTTTTGACCCACACCGTTGACAGTATGTACCTACTTACATTGTTTTTCTTTATTTTACAAGATGCAGACTAAAACCAACTATGTTTTAAATTGCTTTGAGGATATTAAGTTCAGCGACCGGTTTCGCTAACAAACCGTTCGCATCATCAGGTGTCCTAATACAGATTAAGATTAGATTAGATCAGATATAATGATGTTACCTGGTTGTGATGTTTGAGGAGGCTGGGGAACATCATGCATGGCTATGGGATCCCCAGGGGAATGCAGGAGTAGTCTGCCAACTCCTTCACATCTCCTGAAAAACATCACATCATCTTCATTTACATTGTTCACTTTAAAACATTATTATATGACTCTTCCATTAAGTTGTAATATAAGAGGAGACAAAACTAGCTTATGGCGTTGAAGAATATTATGGGACAAACCTGCCAGCCGGACCCATAAACCATAGACCGGTCAAACACTACAGAATACAGAAAACCTATGTTTTCATCCTTTCTCCATCTCGTGTTTTGACACACAATAATTACACATGCCATTATTTTGTATAATCATTCCTCCTATTCGTACAAAATTTAAAAATTCTCTTACTGACACAATTAAAACGCTTGCACATAAATTCTTCACTGAGAAGACATTTCAGTAATGCCAACAATGCAGAAAAAATATCTGCCACGCTTGCCTGTTAAAAATGAGGTCACACTCCGAGCATCTTTGCTCTCTTTCAAATGCCCGCTTTCCACTGCGAGCGGGAAATAGCTGAGCGGGAGCGGGAAATAGCTGAGCGGAGCGTAGTGAAATAGTTTTGGCCTTCCATTGCGAAAGAGTTGTAAAAAATAATGGTATTTGCCTTCCACAGCCAACGAGCTCGGCGGAGTGAGCTAGGCGGGAAATGAGATGAGTCAGACGAAAGAGTTGTTTGCCTTCCATCTACAGCGGGCTTAGCGGAGCCAACTAGTGTGTGACAGCTCGTTGCAGCCTACGCCCAGATCAAACGTTTTAATTATTAATAAAAGAGTTTTTTTTTGTTTCGAAACATAAAAAGTAATGTATTATTTTGCTTTAAACATAAAAAGTAGATGTTTGAAATAAAACATACATTTTAATATTTTCAAATTTATAAAATAATGTATGATGTGTTTTATCGCTGTCACGCAACTGCGCGGGTTGGCGCGGGGGCGCGGGGGAGCAGAGTCAGTTGAAAACTAGCGGCCGAGACCATGAAACAGCGGACCCATTTTTACTCGCTCAGTCCGCTCCGCTCACTCCGCTGTCGGTGGAAGCACTTCTATGAAATTTACTGTTGCTAGTCGAGCGGAGTCCGTACGGAGTCCGCTGGAAACTCGCTCAACTCTGCGACCACTTTTGTAACTCTTTGTACTCGCTCAGTCCGCTCCGCTGACTCGCTGTCGGTGGAAGCACTTCTATGAAATTTACTGTTGCTAGTCGAGCGGAGTCCGTACGGAGTCCGCTCCACTCGCAGTGGAAAGCGGGCATAACTAAGGAGATTTGTTTTGAGGTAGGTTGAAACGGATATAGCGTCTACTTGTCTTAAAATATCGCCATTATATTATAACGCAATGGAATCTTAACTTTTATACATATTCGCTCACCTCAACACTTCATTGTTGAGCATTTGTCTCCTGGTGATGTCTGTCATGGCCTTGCAGTCCGTCAACCAAATTCTCACTGCATCAAAATCCATTAACAGCTGTTCCGCAGCTGCATTACTGGGAAATAATGCAACATAAACTTAGAATAAACAGTAGGAAATATAATAATTGCCAATAAGTACTTATGGTAAAATGCCAGGTTTTTAGTATAAAGTGTTGTGTAAATTCCCCAACATCACGTGAATGGAAAAATGTATAAAATCTAAATCACTCCTTCACAACAAACAATTCTTTGACTTATAGGTTAGTATGAGGCTGACCACCCATACTGTAAAAAAATGTCGGCAAGAGTTGTAGGGCTTATGTTCATTTGAGATTGTTTTTTTAAGTTGTAAGTCCACATGCGGCATGTGTAAGCGTGAACTTAAACGTGTCTGCTTGTGGGATTGCATTTAATGTGAATCTTAAATGTATTATATCTTTGCAACTTAGATTAGATTAGATTAGACTCACTAGAAGTGCTGTTGTAACTTATTATCTACAGCATTCAGTTGAAGTGTGGGATTCAATGCTCACCTAAATTTGACTTTATACACATAGATGTGGTGCAGCCAAGATTCACACACAATCTTGAGCACCATGTTCACAATCAGCTTGTCACTTGTGGCTCTCACTACGGGCAGCAGCACACGATCTGAAAAATTCCATTCTAGCAGCACAATGATGATTATTGTTGTTGTATCCAGCCGCCATTCCAATATTAGGAATCCATCTCCGTAGATGTGTCTCAACTGTCCTTTAACACTTCTTTCATCTCCTCGACATTCATCACTCTCTTCATGCACGCTCTTCTCTTTTTCTCACTGAATGTTCCAGTCATTTGCAATCTCATTGTTTGATTAATCCATTCTTTCCTCGGTCTTCCCTTTCCACGCTCCCCTCTGACATTCCCTTTGTACACTCTTTGTGTTGGTCATTCATCGTCCATTCTTTCTAGATGCGCAAACCATCTCATGGTACTCCTTTGTATTTTCTCTCTCATATTCTCATTTATACCACACTCATTCATAGCCCAGTCATTTCGGACCCTTTCATTCAGACTCTTACCAGTCATTAATCAAAGGACTCAACGGAAGATTGTAGGTTGTTTTCTGGATAAAGAACAATTTTTCTTTCTTTGAATTCTTAAATATGCTCTTCACTGGGTTGAAAAATTCTACGCCTCAAAGATTGATAACTACACGTCCATCCAACCTTATATAACTGGGTCTTTGCAATAACGGCGACCAAGCTTTCAATTCACACAAAAACAAAACTCAAATAAATCATCCAATTATTATTATTTATCTAAGGCTCAGTTTACACCGAGGAATATTTTTTGAATAAGTATCGATAGTGACGTCAGTGACCGATTTTTAGCGGCAACTATCGGTTTCTCCGTCTCCACACACATTTGAACAAAATATTTTTTGAGCAAAACTGAATCTTTTACTTCTTATGACACTTAGCTGTTGCGGTTTATTCAAACATCGAATGGGATTAAAAGAATGTAGGAATTTATTTATTTTAATACGTGTTAAGTTAAACTAAGTGTCAGTAAAAAAAAGAACCATACAGATAATTTTAAATTCATCGTGGTGTTGTACAAACTGGCAGAATATTCCAATGTTAGTTGTGGAAATCTATTACGGATTCTTAACCTCAAAAATATTTTTATGAAACAGAATGCAATATTGCAATTTAGTCATTAATATTGCATTGGTATTATATATTGTGTCATTGTTTTTGGCGCTTACTTGCCGAGACCAACTGGAGGGGCAAGGTGTAAATTTTGCCCCTCAGGGGAGTATATAAAAATACAAAAAAACAACAAATAGAGAAAACTGCAACGTATTCTCCAATGCGAGATATAAAATACACAGATCTAATGCCTATGGTATTTTCTCGCTCAAACAAAAGCCAACCTTCAATAGGTGGCTTTCAATTTTGGACGACTATCCCGTACCAAAGAAGCGAAAATCACAGGACCGCACTCACCTCAAATTGTGCTCTGTTGGTCCAAGATGATGCTCGTTTCTCAGGATCCTGTGGGGCTGAGCTTTGTTCACAAACTGCCACACTTGCAAGTTATATGTAAAACAATTCCACTCACTCACAGATTTTAACGGTAAATTTCAAATCGGTCGAGAGACATATAAAAACGTGTCTACTTGCGAACACGACGGAAATGGAAGTCCTCAATTCTTGCTAATATCACGTTGCTCAGATGTCAAAAAAGTTGATACCGACATCTTGCGATTTTTATCCGCACTTTTTTCAGATTGTGAAAGACCAACATGAAATTCGCTTCTTAGACTAATTAATTAAAAATAAAACAGATGACGCTCAATTGTGTGTCACCACCAACATTAAATTTAAACTTCCCTTACGACGGAAATCATTTACGACTTATAAAAAAAGGTTAATAGGGTATTTGCAATAGTGAGGAATTTGGTAAAAAGTGTATAATTTTGTTAGATTACGATAAGCATATAAACAATGGCGTAATTTCAAGTCCAAAATAAATTTATATAATTTTAAATTTGAAAAAGATCTTTTGAAAATTTTGACCGGTTTTGAAACGGATGTGCGATCTGTCAACGAAGTTTGTAGCCCCTGTCACGTCATTTTCTTGTATAGACAACGCTGCTGGTATTGCGATGGCTATAAAAAGTCAAAGAAAATGACGTCACAGCTGAAAATTCAATCCAAGGAGCGTTTTGGCGCGTAAATTCAAACTTCATTTGTTGAACATGAATAACTTTGTAAAAAAAGCAAGTAAAAATAAAATTCAAGAAGTTTTATGATAAGCAAATATAAAGGAATTTAAATCCACAAGAATTTTTTTTTGTGAAATTTCCCTATTAACATGTTTCTTCCGTGAAAAATTTCACGGAATTATTTCATAATTAAAACGTTGCAATGGAAAAAAACACCGTTGTGAAATAAAATTGTTTTTAATCCAAAAGTACTATCGAAACTTATTCAAAAAATATTCCTGGGTGTAAACTGAGCCTAATGGTTGAAAAATAATACGAAATGTCGAATTGTTAGTAAAGTTAGTAAATGAAGAAGTGTTAGTAAAGAAGCAGAAGACTGGATGGCTTGCCTAGGTAGGAGTGCACGTATTTGGCGTGCGAGACTTGAGGGGGATACGTGATCTTCTTCCAGGAGTTGTTGGTGGGGAATATCATTGTGAGATGGGCCAGACTCGTGGTGCTGCAAATGGCTGCCAACACTTGCACACATTCCTCCGGAGCTTTCTGAAACAAGTCAAATAATAATGTGAGCCACATAATTAAATTGCGATATCAAATTTAAACTTTCATAGATAGAAATCCAAATATTCCAGTTTGTTTTATTTATGACACAGAATGCTATTTCCAATAAAAAACAAAATAGTTTAAAAAAATACTAAAATAAATAGAAGCATAAAAAAAAATGCAAGAAATGTTAGATAAATTACATACAAATCAGTAAAAATTAAACAAAAATAAATTTTAATTTTAAATAAAGGCTAAACACAAAACAGTAATCTTTTCAAATAAAAGTAATCGTACAAACAATAGATCAAAACAAAGCTGAGCTGTGTATTTATGATTTTGATGAAATTACAGAACACAAAAAAAAAACAGAAAATACCTCAAATATTTTCTATACATGCTCAACCAAGAACGGAACACAGCAAAATAGAACATGCCATAGACAGAACACATGAATTTTATTTTTGTCAATTAATTGGGCTGTATTGGTTTTATCAAGACCTATCTGACCTAGCCAGTATTAGCCAGAAGTAAATAGAATCTGGGAAATGTTAAAGGGTAAGGAAAAATAAATGACCATTACCTTCAATTTTTGAATATTTGTATTTATTTCTGAGACCAGTTTCTCTCTCATTTTTGCACAAACAAATTCATGGACTCCCAGTTTTCCTGCAATAAAAAATAAACATAAAAGACTTTTAAATTTGTTGACTTATACAGTATTGCTCCGACTAACACAGCTCAATGTGTGATAACAAAGAAAATTTGAATGCCAGATGAACATGGTTTTTGAAAATGCTATCACATTTTTTGTCACAGATGTGGCATTGAGAAAAGTCAACTGTTTTTCACAGTATGAGTCAGCTTACTCATACTAACCTAAGGTAAGATAAGGTAAAGGGTGAGAGTTTTCAGAAGGTAACCCTTTTGAAAAAAAAGGTCCATCCAGCCTTACAGCAAGACCATACAAGACCAAGTGGTCTTGCTTGAGAATCGACGCTTCCTATGGCGATGACCAAGCTTGCAGAGGGCTTTTGAGGTGTGATTCACACAAAAACAGCGCTCACCAAATAAATTATCCTAATATATTATTATTACATTTTCAGAGATGTTCTTTAACTAATGGGTTGCTAGATTAATTACTTTATACTATGATGTATAACTTAAAATACACTTACCAGAGTCTATGGCTTGTGTGTGATCGGCAAACCTCAGGTTGGACAATTGTTCCAGGGACATCTGTATGTCGTTGTGGGTGACTCTGAAGAAGCAATCCATATCCCAGGCGTTTGCCAGCCGCCTTGTTTCTGCCAAACACCATAAGCGGCAGGTGTGGACAGAATGATCTGCAAAACAATCCATGCTATTAAAAGGCTTATGGTACAAATATCTAACTCTAAGAGCTGGACGCTTGGCCAATAGTTTGATGCGGTGAACAGTTTTGTCCATCAAGGAGCTCTGATAGACAATAAAAATAACATGCCTCAAGAAATTAAACGGCAAATATTGTCTGCTAATCGTGCATAAGTCAGCCTCATGAAGATGGTTGAAGTCATGACTACTATAACATAGTTGTAAAACTACCCTCTACACAATACTTATTAAACTCTTTCTTACATAGGTATGCCTCTGAAACCTGGACACTGACCAAGCTTGACCAGAGCTCTCTCAACACCTTTGAAAGAAAAGAAATCTCTGCAGTATATGGTCCAATAAAGCGTGGGAACTTATGGCGAAGAACATAAAACTCTGAACTACCTGTGCCAGAATTTATGTGGTGCAGTCAGTAAAAGTCAGCAGACTGGATTGGTTGGGTTATATCCAGCAAATGGAAAAGATGGTTGTGAACTGAGGGCAAAGAGGGCAGGACAGGAACTGTTAAACTTTCAATGCTTCAGCATTGTGTCTTGTGCAACTCATATGATAGCTATTTTTAATGAGGTCTGCATGTGAATTACAATAGAAAATATTGTGTCGTCGCCTGGCTGGGTTGATAGGGTAAAGGCATACAAATATTTTGTCATTGGTTGCTAATGACGGCTTTCCCATACAAGGCTGACATTTCGTCGTTGTTCTGGCAATAGGTCGTATGTCAAGGGTTTTCGATTTCCTTTTTGTGATGCCATTTGATGGAGAAAAAGTCATTTTATGTAGCTACAAAACCTCCCATGTCACACATTATCATCAGTACAGTATGGTTTATGACACGGGAGGTATTGCAGTTGTATAAAATGATTTTTTCCCTATCAAATGGCATCATAAAGTGGAAATCGAAATTTTTTGACATACGACCTATTGCCAGAACAACGACGATTTGCTCATCAAGAAAAATGTTCCAAATTCAAAAATGTTTCGACTTCATTGCTTTCAATCTCCAGAATTTTGTGAAAATCCCCTATAATATAAAATTCAACGGCCTCCCCATACAAAATAATTGTGCGTTAATGGCATTCAAACTGAAGAACTCCTGAACAGATGCACGTCATATTCACAACAAATATTGTTCAGGACTTGGGATGTGCTTCCTCATCATTAGTAGATTTTAAATTGTTGTTTTTTAAATAAATAAACATGATCAATCACAACACCTTTTAATGTAAAACCTATGCGAGAAACAAAACTCATTTTGACATTCGAATTTCAAATAAATTGCCAGCACTTCAACATAGGCTTCAAAGTTGCCATCGTTGCCATTGCCAAGTCGATTCTTTTTCGGTTGAATTCCGTTGAGTACCTACCTACCTATATTTCTTATTCATTTCAAAATTATACTTCAACCAGTTATAACATGTATTTTTTAGAAATAATGACGATCGATTAGGTCAACTTTTTATATGAAACCATACTTATTGCGGCATTTAATTTTTTTAAGTATTATTACAATATACAATCTAAGTTGCATAGACGCATTAACATTTATAATTCATATTCAATGCACTCCTGCACGGAGACACGAGTGAGTTTGCGCTTACAAATGCTGCATGTGTATTTACAAATAAAAATTTCAGCCTCTCATGACCATAAGCCCTGCAACTTTTGCTGACCTTTTCAGAAACAGGGGACACATTTGTTAAGTGAACCCATTTATGCGATATGGGTGGTAAGCCTCAATCTAACCCTTAAGTCAAGGAATTTGAGTTTGAAAAATCCTTAAACAACGTTAAATTTAATTTATAATCTAAAGTTGCAAAAAAAGTTATTTGATGATTCAAATTGAATGCACGCCCACAAACTGGCAAATGTTATTTCACGCTAACATATAGTTGTGGCGCTTGATTTTTTTTAAATATTAGAATATATAATCTAAGTTGCACAGATACAATAACTTTTATAATTCATATTCAATGCATGCCCCCCTGGAGACACGAGTGGGTTCGCACTTATAAATGCTGCATGTGAACTTACAAATTAAATTTAAGGCCTGTAATGAACATAAGCCCTGCAACTTTTGCCAACCTTTTCAAAAACAGGGGAAACATTTGTCAAGTGAACCATTTTTTGCGATATGGGTATTCAGGCTCATACTTACCTATAAGTCAAGGATTTGAGTTTGAAAAATCCTTCAACAACGTTAAATTTAATTTATAATCTAAAGTTGCAAAAAAACTTATTTGATGATTAAAATTAAATGCACACCCATAAGCTGGCAAATGTCATTTCACGCTAACATATAATTGTGGCACTTGATGTATTTAATATTAGTTAGAATATAAATCGAAGTTGAATAGATACATTTTATAATTCATATTCAATGCATGCTTCCATGGAGACACGAGTGAGTTCCCGCTTAAAAATGCTGCATGTGAACTTACAAATTAAAATTAAGGCCTCTCATGCACATAAGCTCTGCAACTTTTGCCGACCTTTTCAGAAACAGGGGGAACATTAGTTAAGTGAACCCATTTATGCGATATGGGTGGTGAGCCTCATACTAACCCTTAAGTCAAGGAATTTGAGTTTGAAAAATCCTTAAACAACGGTTATCTTAATTTATAATCTAAAGTTGCACAAAAGAGATTTGATGATTCAAATACAAGCACACCCACAAGCTGGCAAATGTTTTTTCACGCTAACATATAATTGTGGCACTTGATGTTTTTAATATTTGAATATTAATCTAAGTTGCATAGATACATTTTATAATTCATATTCAATGCAAATCAATTCAAATATAATTCACACGCTCAGGCTGGCAAATGTTTTTTCACGCTAACATATAATTGTGGCACTTGATGTTTTTAATTTTAGAATATAAATCTAAGTTGCATACATACATTTTATAATTCATATTGAATGCATGCCCCCAAGCAGACATGAGTGAGTTTGCGCTTACAAACGCTGCATGTGTAATTACAAATAAAAATTTCAGCCTCTCTTGACCATAAGCCCTACAACTTTTGCCGGCCTTTTCAGAAACAGAGAAACATTCGTTCAGTGAACATTTTTTTAAGGCACCTATGGGAGGTCAGACTCATACCTCATGCTTCATACAAGATACTCAGAACATGAAAGAACTAAATAATCCTTTTACCGCAATTTTTTTTCAAATTACTTCTTAAAGCATTTAATTACTATGAAGGAGGTGTGAGGAAAAATTATTGCGAAGCCAGACTTACACTGCCCGAAGGGCCTAGCAGACAGCCGTGCGCAGCACGGTCAGTCTGCTAGTTTACTATATTGATTGCCCAGTTCTACACTGTAATAAGTCCGAAATTCACGATTTTGAGTTTTACCTGCTATATTATAAAAGAAGCTCTGTTTTTCCAATTCCACACTCAAACAAGTCGATATTGTTATTATTTTCGTCATACACTAGATTATTTCACTATGGAATTTTATAAATCTAACTTTATTTTTAATTCCACATTGCAATATCTCAAAATAGTTTTGTATCTAATCTAATCTAATCTAAGTTGCAAAGATATGTTACATTGGAGATTCACATTACATGCATTCTCACAACCAGACACGTACAAGTTCGCGCTTGCACATGCCTCATGTGAACCTACAACATAAAAACCAAATCTCAAATGGACATACACCCTGCAACTCTTGCCGTCCTTCCCTGAGACAGGGGTGACATTGGCAAAGTGAACCATTTTTACAGCATGGGTGGTCAGCCGCATACCAACCTATAAGTCAAGGAACACACACACACGACAAATTACATTTTATACATCACTAAATACGAGTAATAATATCCAAATACAAAATATCCATTTAAAAATAAAAACAAATTCCAATTTAATAAACCCTAGCCGCCAACATTACAGATCAACCGCCATTTCTTTCTGTCCTTACATACTTCTTTCATTTCCTCCAGAGTCATAATTTTCTTCATACAGGCTCTTCTTTTATTATGACTCTGGATATTCCATTCATTCGCAATTTCGGATATTTGGTCCATCCATACCTTTCTCGGTCTTCCTCTACCACGACATCCATCTATTCTACCAACATATACTTTCTTCGTCAGTCTTTCCTCATTCATTCTCTCCATATGCCCAAACCATCTTAACAAACTTCTTTTAATCTTCACTTTCACACTTTCTCTTGCACCACATTCTTCTCTTACAAAATCATTCCTCACCCTGTCACTCCGTCTTTTTCCAATCAAACTTCTTAAGTAGTCCATTTCCACTGTATGGACTTTACTAATCTCACTTTCACTCACCGTCCAGGCTTCACTTCCATACATCAGAGTGGGCACTAGTATACCACCGTGCACCGCCAGTCGAACATTTTTTTAAAGATTCTGGTTCTTAAGCTTAAACATTCAAACCCAAAACTCAAATAAACATATGTCCTGCAGTTGTATTGGCAGGTGAACCAAATTTGTACAGCATAGGTGATCAACCTCATACTCACCTATTAACCAAGTAACTTTTTGAGTTTGTTTATTTTTTGCGGTGAAATTTTTTGTATTGTTTTCCTTTCAAGCCTTTTATTTTCCATTGAAAAAAGGAAAGCTTTATTTGGAGCAATCCGATAAATAAATTTGATAAATTTTAGCACTATTAACAATTTTTATTTGACTCTACACATAAAATATACTTATTTATTTTCATCTGAACAGGGCTGAAAGTCTCATCACCACGGTAATTCCTACCTACCGAATATCACTAATATTGTATGAAGCCTAATCAGCTGATCGCTTGCGGCCATCTTGGATTGACAGGTCTTCATACCCCCATACAAGGTTGACATTTGAAATTAAAAAATGGTTCCAATTCTGACAATGCGCATGCGCACATGTTCATTTTAACACGGTTACCGGTTGCATAATGTAACATTATGCAACGGGTGTAGAAATGTATAGCATTGTGATTGCGTTAGCCGTTTTGTAATTAGTAAATTACCAAATGGGAGTAGAAAAAAACATTTTTAATTCCATACTACAACATTTCAAAACAAAAAACATTTTCCTTTGAAATAAGTTACAGCGAAGACACAAAATTAACGTTGATTCAAATAAGTGTTCTTCTTCCTGGCCTATTCAGATGAAACTTTGACATGCCATATCTCAAAACAGTGTATTTTGAAATATTACAGTATGGAACTGGGTAAACGATATAATAATGTACATATTAAATGGAAGTTTTAAAATCGGTTTATACTTTTGAGGTTAACTTTTTATGTTGAAGAAGCAAGAGCTGCCAGCTGAGATTGTGAGGCCAACCCAAAAATCCAAAAAATATAAAATATCTAAGCCAAAAGTGATGAGATGAACCAAATGGAAAAGAATATGAACCATTTAGGGGAAAAGGAGTAGTCTTCTCTCACAAATATTGAATCTACATGCCGGACAAGAACTTAATACATTTTTTTTCTTTTGTTTTATGAAACTCCTATTGTCGTGGCTTACCTAGTCTATGTAAGGTGGGTATTTGCTCCACTAAAGGCAGCTCGTCGACAGGAGCCCCCATTATATAGTCAGAAGTGACTTCACACTGGTTGTTCAGCATCACTAGATCTTGAAACATGTCTGCAAAGCTGGCCCCAACTTGTGAACACTAGCAAAACAAACACCACATCACTTTATCTACAAGAAATTCATACAAAAGTGAACTCTGGACAAAATTTGAAATTGGTTTTTTTTCCCGTTCGGTAAATGCTACTTGTTTATGTGACTTGAGTCTTAAGCTACCAATCCTCAATATTAGTTTGCCTTTTAGCTAGAAACCCAGACATGTAACTTGTCAAAAAAATTGTGTTTGGTATTTGTGCCAAATTCATTGGTACCTACTCATTCATACCTACTCTTAATTGGAAAGTAGGTAGGTACAGTATTCTATTCCTGGTAAAATTAACCGGTTATATAGGACCATCTAGATTCTAGGCTATAAGCAATTGGTCTTGCTTGAAAAATAGGTTCTGACTAGCCATGACCAAGCATGCAGAGGGCTTTTGACGTGTTCAAATTTGTTTAGTGAAACACTGTGGTAAGCCATTATAAAGATTTATTTTTAAAAAAACAATAAAAATTATTTTCTAAAAATTAAACAAAAAACTTTGTGTAATACCACTTTGAGTACATATTTTAATTCAAGAGTACTTTCGGTGTTATACCATCGTCAGTTGAAAATATACTAAAACTTAAAATTAAAGACATTGCAGACAGTGTGGGGGTGGTAGGAAGGGGTAGGGGAGGAGTCTAATGAGCTAGGTTCTTTAATGAGTGGAAGTGGGAGGAGCTAGGAGGATGATTTATGGTTTGGTTCTGGGTTTACAAATTATATTTAAAACAACAGTTTGTACAGACACAATCATACACGCCAACTCCAACCACCCAATCACACACAAAATGGCAGCGTTCAATTCTATGATTCACAGACTTCTATCGATTCCCCTAACGCCAGAAAACTACAAAACAGAAGAAAATACCATCATGAGAATTGCAACAAACAACGGATATGAAGAAAAAACTATTGCAAAAATTATTAAAAATAAAAAGAAGAAAATGGCAATTCATAAATACGTTTATAATAAAATACCAATGGACACCGATGACAAACCTTGGAGGAGGATACTATATACCGGAAAACTAACAACAGATCTACTCAAAGCATGTAAAGAAGATGATTTTAAACCTGCATTCTACACAGACGCAAATATCAAAAAATATATTTTAAATAACAAAACAGTCGTGCCAAAAGAAGAAAAAAGCGGAGTGTATAAAATACAGTGCAGTGATTGTGAAGTTTTTTACATAGGACAATCGGGAAGGAAAATAGCTGAAAGATACAAAGAACACAAAAAGGGCATCAAAAATGTAATGATCAATTCAGAAATAGCGGAACATGCAAGGACAGAAGGCCACTCATTTGATAAAAATAATTTAGAATTAATTTATAGTTGTAAGAAAGGGAAAAAGTTAGACATTTTAGAAGCTTTAGAAATTAATAAACATTTAAAAAATAACAACATTGTAAATATACAGCATCCAAATATAACTTCTCCTCTTTTAAATATAATTTGTAAACCCAGAACCAAACCATAAATCATCCTCCTAGCTCCTCCCACTTCCACTCATTAAAGAACCTAGCTCATTAGACTCCTCCCCTACCCCTTCCTACCACCCCCACACTGTCTGCAATGTCTTTAATTTTAAGTTTTAGTATATTTTCAACTGACGATGGTATAACACCGAAAGTACTCTTGAATTAAAATATGTACTCAAAGTGGTATTACACAAAGTTTTTTGTTTAATTTTTAGAAAATATTTTTTATTGTTTTTTTAAAAATAAATCTTTTTGACGTGTGATTCACACAAAAGCAATACTTACCAAATTCACCATCCTAATATATTATTACCTCTTTGATTGTCAACACACCACAGTGCTCCATCTTGACAGGAGTAGCTTCTAAATTTCCTACAAAACATAACCTGTAACAAAATAAAGAGAAATTACTTAAGTAAAATGTGAAATAAAAAAAATAAAAATTCTGTATTTATTACTGTCAGGCAGAAGAATATGGGACTGGCGGTACATACAGTATCTTTCAATTAATTTATGAACACTATTTCCGACCGGTCCATGGTTTAGTGGTGAACACTTATTTGGACTTGTAATTGAAAGGTTCCATTCCCGGTCCAAGTAATACAAAAAAATAATAAATATATATTTTCAAATATAATAGGTAACAATAATAGGATGATTTATTTGGTGAGCGCTGTTTTTGTGTGAATAACCCCCTGCGAACTTGGTCGTCGCTAAAGAAAGTGCCAATTCTCAAGCAATACCCAGTTGCTGTAGGGCTGGATTGACCTTGCGTGACTGGTCTTTGGTAAAGATATATGAATTTTTCAGCTTAGAAAAGAGCTTATTTGACTATATACTTACTTAAATGAAATATTTTTTGTGCTGCGCCGGGATTTTAATCCACGACCTTCCATTTACGAGTCCCAAGCGTTACCTACCAATAGACTATGGACTGGTCAAATATGCTATCCATCTTTTGTGTTACAAAGATATATTGACATTTATGGCTTATATTTAATACACCCCCACAGGCAAAGACACGTAAACCCACTCTTACACATGCTGCATGTGTACTTACAAAAAAAAAACAAATTACACACCTTGCAACTCCTGCCGCCTTTTGCTGAAATCAGGGTGGAATTGGCAAACGTGAACCAAGTTTTTACAGTATGGAGATCAGCCTCGTACCAACCTATTACTTAGTTGAGGAAAAAATCATCTACCTTTACCAAAGACGTTACCAAAGATCCATCTAGTCTTACAGCAACTGGATCTTGTTTGAGAATTGGCGCTATCTATGGAAGGTGATGGAAGGAATTCTTGAAGTGTGATGAACACAATAACAATGATTACCAAATAAACCATCCTTTTTCTTTTTGTAGTGCTGTGTCAGGTCCCTAAGACGTTGACAATCACTGGACAGAATGCCTTTCTATCGCTGGCACTTGAAATACATTATCCACTGTTCTTGTTACAGAGTTGTGAGATGCTCCCTGCCGGCACTTCTTTTTCCCTCCATCTTTCTTGCAAGGATAAAAAGTAGCAGTATATACTTTTCCCCTCCTAGCAATCCTAATATTTATAATTTTGAGAACAAACCTGAATAATTTATCCCATGAAGTAGAGGTTACATGGCAACCCAGAGCATCTGCCAGACTCTGCAGTGCTACCAACATCATCTGGGGAACATCTGGAGAGGTTCACACAATAAATAACATAAAGTACAAGATATTCAAACATCATTTAACCCTCCTGCTCTCCTTACAACAAGGGCAACTCCTAGAACGACTCTATTCTCTACTCTTACTCGACTTAACAACTTTATTCCTTAAGAGCAGCGTTTTTCAACCTGTGGGTCGCGACCCCCTGGGGGCTCGCGGAGCCTCTGTAGGGGGGTCGCGAGAGGTCGAGAAAACTTCAGTTTTTTTATACAACATATAATTTGTGAGACTTAAATAAAAAGTCGATAAGAGTTAAAATTATTATATTAAATTAAATATATTAAAAAAGGGTAGGGGGGTCGCGAAATATTTTTTGATACAAGGGGGGTCGTGTCATGAAAAAGGTTGAAAAACACTGCTTTAGAGTCTCCATCAAAACTATGAGAACTTGGAGGTTGTACAACTCATTCTTTTTCCCGTTTATGGTATGAATATATTGGTATCTGTGTTTCCATCCTAATTCAATCTGAGGATATTCAAAGCCAGCATGAATCACCGCTTCCTTTAAGTGACTCAAAACAAAGGAAACACAGCACTATGCGGCTAAAACCGTGCTACAAGGGATCAGGACATTGACTGCCACTGTACTAACACCAACTAAAATAAATAAATTTCAAATAGCACATTAAGTCCGGTCGATAGCTCAGGTGGTAGAGTGCTTGCATTCCATACCGAAAGCTCGGGTTTGAATCCCACCGAGGGTGTCAGAAATGATTTCCCGTTTCGGTGTTTAATTCAAACCCCAAAATAAAATACCGGCAAGGTTTACTTAGCCTTCACAAGAAATGAGTACCAGCACTCTCGGGAGCTGGGAAACCTCCACTTCAACTGAAGTGGTTGGCGTAAGGCCGGCCCCCTTACCTGTAAAAATAAATAGGTTCAACTCGCCACATGCGACCCCTTCAGGGATAACGCGGCAAGAAGTTACACTATATGTGTAGCTTAGTTGTGTTGCGTTGCCTTACATTCGACTCCTTTGGGAACAGCATGGAGAGAAGTTGAACTATATGTGCAGCTTATTTGGGTTGGGTTCTTACCATTTGGATTCAGCGAGAGCAGCCATTCTCGTAAGTGTTGGCTGGAGTGTGGAGGCCTAGAAATTTATTTTAAAACAACATGTTCATTTCTAATGAATTGATAACAATAATAACTTACTGTATGGTAAGATATATGGTTAGGTAAGACAAGTTTATAAAGAAGTTTGGACTTATGAAGAGAATGAATGACGAAAGGTTGACAATGAGAGTGTATGGATGTCGTGGTAGAAGAAGACTGAGAAAGGTATGGATGTACAAAATTCCTGAAATAAGCAAATGAATGGGATATCCAGAGTCATAATAAAAGGACAGCTTGTATGAAAAAACATATTATTTTAATATAATCAAACTTGGATATAAGTTGAATTAAAGTCAGTGAGTTGAAGATTATAAAAATAAATTTGAATTATTTACCCAAGTAAAATTACTTACCCTTTGAATTATTTCTCAGATTTAATCAATTAAGTAGGTGTATCATCTTATTTGCAAAAAAAAGACATAAAACAATAACAAAATATGTTCTTGTTTCTTCACTTTGCAACCTGCAAACTGCTGTCAAATATGCTAGATTAAAACGGTTTTGTATGGATGAGAACACCAGCACTCTGACTTTTTAAGATTTGGAACTAACTCAGCCAAATAATCTATTTTTTTCAGCGCTTTTTGAAGTAATCGAAGTTCATTTAAGCAACATCTTATACTTGGGGACTTTGTGTTTACGTACCTTGAAGCCAGTGGACTGGAGCCCCACCATAGGACAATGTGTTCCAGGAAGGAGCCCACGTCTCCCCACAAAATGTTCTGGTAGAACTCCACCACGTGTACGGCCAGGCGCTTGCTAATGTGAACCTCACCTGCTCATACAACAACACGACAGCAATAAAACCATGGTTTTGTTTTAAATTAGAATTACAGTCGTTAGAAATTTTGTGTAAAATCCAAAAACAGTTTTAACTAACCATGTTGAAGAGAAGAACAGAATTCCCAACATTTTTTTAAAGTCAGATCTAACATTATCAGAAGACGGGCCTCTTCTTTGATGAAGAAGCACAAACTAAATTGTCAGAAAGAAATGCTGTTGCTAATGAGTAAAGTTGTATAGGTGCATGTGTAGACAAAAGAAATTGGATATGACTGCATGCTTAAAATTGAGAAAACCGTGATTCTTTTTAAGTCAAGTAGTATCACCACCAGGGTGAACACAGTCAGGACAAAAAACGTTCTTCAGATGTCTGAGATGAGAGTAACAGTGGACTATAGCAGGGAAGACTCTGAATGACAGGGCCAGAAACTCTGAAATAAGATAGAATTGCCTGACAGAGGAGATTGTAGGCTGGGGCCACGTAGATAGGCTGAACAATTGGAAAATTCCTCATATGGCTGCCCGCGGTATACCTGTAGGACCACTAAAGAGATGGAGAGATAGCTGGTGCTCTACTTCCCAAGAGGTCAGTTCCCGTTTGACAACATATTATTGATCTAAAACAACAAAAAGAAAAAGGCGGATCTGCCTGGAGAGACTATTAAAATGTATATCATAGTTGTTGTGTTACCATTTTTGCTTCTCTTAATGCCATCATTGCCGAGTATGGCAGGTGCTATCCTCATGGCAGTGTCCAGTATTACCTCCACACACATCTCTTCTCTTTGGATCAAACCGTCCAGGGAAGATACACCTAGAAAACAAGAACAGAGATTCACATACCAATCAAACTCATATTATGTGTGGCAAATTAGATTCTACATTCCGAATAAACAGATATCAAATATCCATGTCTTGATTCAAATTCAAGAATCAGATGGAACATCAGCGCTATTCGGAGAGGACCAAGCTGGATTTTAGGCATGTTATGGATATCTGTATCCGTAACCGATAGGAATACATAAAAAAAATAAAAAAACATCCCTACGCGTAACCGGATCTGATATAAGAGTTTAGGATAATTTTGGATACGTGCGGATTTTAAATGGAACATGCTTTTATTTTTGCCTGGCCAAGCCGATACACTTACCATGCGCGTCCCATGCATTTCTTTTTGTTTGTACCATAACCAAAACGATCCAAAACTATCAAATTATCCAAAATAATGTCATATCTGTATCCGAAACCTAAATAATATTATTCCTTTATCCATATCTGAATCCATATCCGAAATTTGATATCCGTAATATCCCTAGTGGATATATTAAAGTGTGTACACTAGAAAGTTTCGGGTGACTGCTGTCTGTCCCTCTTTAAAAGGTGCTAGATAGATAGGCGATAGTGACAAAGGGTGCCATACAACTCGATTACCATCGGTTTCCCTTTTCAAATGAGGCAAAAATGATAATAATGTAGACTGCATGGTTTCAATGGGGAAAAATATGTATTGTTTCTTTGGTTTTAAATGTATTTTTTTACTTTGTGCCTATATTTTTTGACTACGTTGTTGCCTCATTTTAAAAGGGAAGCAGATGGGAATCTAGTTGTATGGCACCCTTCGCCACTGATACGCGATGAACATATAAATAGATAGATGGATTATCAAACCTCTATAATTATAGCCATCGTCCGTGTCGTACTCATTCATAGACGAATATGGAAATTCACTCTCAGATGTCGGCTCACAGACTGAAGACATCGGCTGTTCCTCTTCCAGCTTGTGACTTGTGTTGTTCTCCAGCATATACTTGGTGTTGATGGCCTCCTGTTTTCCCAGCTTCACTTCCTTGTCTTTGGTCTTGATCTGCGGAACTGTCAAACTGTTTGATGTGACTTTCTTCTTGGTTTGGTTGGTGTTTGCTTTGTCTGTATGTTCCGCTGGAGGTGTCATATGCTTGGTGAGAGCCCTGAAAAAATCAAAGATGTGAAGGTTGTTAAGATAGTGAATATCATCAGTATAACACGAGGTGGGTCTTGGCCTTCTTAATAATCAGTCTTCCATCCCAAGTCTTCCTCTTCCAGCCCCATACATTTATGTTTGCATTTACAGCTGCTGGTCCTTTGGCTTGGAACCACTTGCATCATCATGTGAGAGAGATAGAGGACCATGGAAATTTCGGAATTTACTGAAATAATCAAATTTTTGGCATAATTCGCACAAGCACCTTTGGAGTGACTACATTACAAAACGGCGCTTCAAAGAAATCATCAACTCATCATCATAATCTTACTCCTACCACGCGGCACTCTGCCACCACTCTTCCAAGCTTCCTTGATCTGGGTGTTCCCACTGTCTTGCCCCCCTTTGGGTCCCTCATCACAATCATATTCTCCAGGCTTCGATGGTCTGTTTGTTGGATGTGTCACCTGAATTTTATTGACCAGATCATGTCAGCATCTTTGTACAGGTTTTTAATAATTTAGGCCCAAAAATTGAACAATTCATTAATGATAAGTGGGAAATGCTTTATTTAAAGAATTTAAATTATGAAAGTGGATAGATTATCTACCTATTTACTGGTTCAACAATTTTTTTGGATTTTTTTCCAGCTAGACTATGCCCCAACCAGTAAACAGACACAAAGTCCACCGAGTCACTTTTATAACCAGTCTTGAGAATTCTTTCCACTAGTGCAGGCGTCGGCAACCTGCGGCTCGCAAGCCACATGCAGCTCTTTGGATGTGGCTTACCCCAATACCCTCCCCCCCCATCCCACCGACGCTGTCATTCATGCAATTACTATTTATTGTAGGCAAGAAAAAAATTGTGGCTCTTTACAACTCAAAAGGTTGCCGACCCATGCACTAGTGGAAGCAAAACCTCTGCAAATAGAACATGGTCTAAACAAAAAGAATTCCTAAAGACTTTTTCTACTAACGTCAACCTTGAAAGTAATAGTGAAACAATTATAAGTATTTAAAAATGAAAAACTTTATTTACTGGTAAATTTCTAAGCTGGAGTTGTCAGAACAAGCATCGCTGTCGTTGGAGTTGCAAGGCTTGTAGTTGATCAGTAGACAATCTATCAAGTTATGGCAACACAGCTCTGCTCTGCTCTGGGCTAAAACCTGCCGGACAAAATGAATGGTTGATAAGGCCAGTAACAAAATATTCTAATTTGAGCAAAGTATGCAGTTTGGTTCAATATGCCAAGACAGATAACTTAAATACAATTTTAGTCCCCACAAAACTGGACTTTACACTGTGAGTTTCATTTTGGAAATGTAAAAGGTACTAAATGCCACGCATGTTATAACATATAATGTATACAGCATGTATGTAGGTACTCAAAGCAAAGGTGATCTGCAAAAAAATACTGTGTTAACTCAATGGTGTTGACCTTTGTACAATTAATATCTGGAAAATATTTTTTGACGGTATTCTTCTTTTTCTCGTTGTGAGCACAATGGTACTTATAAGTGAGTAAAGTAACTAAGTTGAACCAACAATTTATTAAAATGATAACATTTCGATGTAGTATTCATAGAATAACATAATAATAATAAGTAAGTTATTGTTCACCATACCTGGTGAGGGTCTGGAGACAAACAGGCTTGCAATTTTGTTTTTATATAAAAATAGTGAAAATAAACAGTGTTACAAGTAGGTACAGAATAACTTATTTTTTCTTTAAATCCCCAGCAAATGAAACTAAATTTTTAGTGTTAATACCATTAACATACTAATGAACCTTATAACTCTATGGTTAATACACAAACAATTCAAAATACAAACAAAATATGTTACCGATTCAATGCCCAAATTCATACCCATACTTACAATGAGCAATGACGATCTGTGGCAATAACAAACCTACACCTACCTGTAAGATTTTTGTGATAGAGATCTTCTTGGACTGATGGATAAGTATGGGGCACGTGTTACTGCAGATGTTAAACTTTGACGTGAATCCTTTACTGCTTAAAGCCGAAAGCTCATTGTACAGTGTTGTTAATCTAAAAATAACATAAAACAGTAAAATAATTAATAGAAAATAGGTCCCATTATCTTTCCAAGTGTACTTTTTCGGGTGCTAATTGCTATGGTGATCGCCCATCACTTTTTATATAAAACACACTATTCAAAATTTACCATTTTCAAGACAAGTCTATGGAATATGGAAATGAAATGTGAGTACCGTTTTGTGTGTGCCACATTTCAAGGGCCCTCATCATGAATGAGAAAATAAACCATACTTAGCATTAGTAATAGCAACTATAATTAGCATTATTTTTAAGTGCCGGTTTGTGAATTTACTGCAAAGGCACCGCAGAGCCATATCATCTTCTGAACTATTTCATAAAGGTTCCCCCTTAAAAATTTGTGCCGATATTCATTGTCTATGTTAATTATATTAAATCTTCATTAAATTGTGTATGAGAGTTTGTTCCTTGCCTATTGTGTAAAGTGTCTACTCACCCAAAAGCCAGCTCCAATAGTTTACAGCGATCTTCCCGATGAAGACAGGATTTGAAGATGCAGTTGACCAGGTTGTGGAGCAAGAAGGAAAGCGTGAAGCGCCTTCTGCACAGCACATCAACCATTAAGCTCTTCTTGTTGAGGATTATCAGATTATCGTTTGTGTGAGGAAGCTTGGATAGCTTTGGATTCAGTTTGAAGTAGCACTTCACAAGTTTTGATAAGGAGCTCAAGATGTTTTCAAGGGCCTGAAATTGACAAAGTTTAAAAATATACATAAATACCAGCAAGAAGTGGCAGATTGACCCTGGAAAGTTACTTTCCGGATCTGTTGCCATTGTCTATCATTTTTTTTCCCATGTTTGCGATGTACAAAATGATATTGATGTGAACATTGTTATCAAAAGCGAACTCCTCAATTAAAACGTTTAGAAGCTTAAACTCTGTAGACTACAACTGAAGGACTGGCCTTGTGAGTCTTAAACTGTAGTGAAAGTTGTAAGAGGCTGACCACCCATCCTGTTAAAGTTTCCCTGCTCCTAAGAGGGCAGGATCTCATATTAAATAATTATTCATTTCAGTATCACTAGGAGAATGCAATACGAGATTTTCCATATAAAAACATACAGATTAAATACAAAGGGAAAAAAATAAATGAAGTTGTAAAGTCTGCGGAAATTGTAAAAATGGAAAAAATTACCTGAATATTTCCCAAATTCTCCACATACTTCTTACCACACATTTTATTTCCGGGCAAATATGGATCCCAGTTATTTTCTACATTAAATATTTTTATGATCAAAACCACCGTAGCATTTTCTATGTCCTTGCACTGGGTGAAGATCTTTAAGTTCTCTGCTGGTTCAAGCGCAAGCCACTTGGAGGTATTCATAGTTATTTTTAATTAATTTAATGTAATATAGACTGATTTTTGATTGATTATTTCAAAAATAAATTAATATTTTTTTACATTAATGAAGTAAGTACTTAATTAAATCTTTAAATTCTTTTCGGATTTAAGCGCAAGACACTTTGAGGTATTCATGGTTAAATTTAATTCATTAATTCTGATTTCAAAAGAAGTTTGGTTGGTTCATTTGGCCAATTGATTGTTTTAAAGTTTGTTGTTAAATCTTAAAATCGATAAAATAATTAAATTTTGAATTCTCTTCCAATCCAAGGGTGTGCCATTTAGAGGTATTCATTGTTAAATTTCATTGATATGTTCTTATTGAAACAGATGTTTGGTGAATTAATTAAATAATTGTTTTACAAGTTGATAAATAATTTTTGAAATCAATACAATATATATTTTTCAATTCTCTGCCAGTTCAAGTGCAAGCCACTTTATATTTTAAAGTATTAATGAAGCACTTTATTTAATTTTTGTTAACATAAAAAAATGAGGCTGGAACATTTTTGAAATTGTAACCTTTTTCAGCGAGCAAACGTCAGTCTTGTATGGGACTGCAGTCTTCGCAACCAATAAAAAAAAATTGTACGCCTTTTCCTTAGCAACCGGGCCGGGTGATGTCACAATATTTTCTATGACAATTCATGTGTGGACCTCATTACTTAATTGATTTCTTATAAAAAAGTTCATTATGTTACTGAATACAATCATTAAATTATCCTCAGTTCTATGAATTTTAAATTATCTGATTAATTAAATTTTGTATAAATAGACACTTTAATGTATGATTCAACTTTTATTAATTTATTATAACAAAACAGACGACTTTTTCAATATTTATTTTATTAAAAAAATGCAACTTTGTAGTCTTCATTTTAACACTTATCAATGTTTTACAACCAAAACATATGACTTTTTAATTAATTGATTTATCCTATACAAAATTGATTAATCATTGTGTTAATCAATGCCCTTTATAGGTCTCTAATGTGACCATCGCTGGGACAGGTTGAAACGGAAAGTGAAGTTCAAGTTGTGGGAGGGTGAAGGAATCAATATTTGGTGTCACCCCGTGCCAGGTAGGCACCAACTTGCGTAATTTTGAAACTTTTGTTTCACATTGACCTGTTGTTTTGTCTGCATTGTGTGACCCTGACCTTCCCACCAATTTTGAGGAAATTTAGGTCAGCGCTGCAAAGTAGCATTGAAACTCTGGTTATGTTGCAGGCAGTGAGTCAGCAGAAAATGGTATTAGGCTGTTAGTTACTTTACATAGGATAAAGGAAAGTGACCTATTCATTAATATAGTTTTTATTCAATTAGGAACTTGTTTCTTCTTCTACTTCCTGCAACAACTTTTTGTTGTGGACTTCCTTTCAACCCATGTCTTTTTTTTTTTTTTTTTTTTTTTTTTTTTTTTTAAAAAATAGATTTGTGAAGAGGAATGCAATTCACCAACCTATTCTGCCTGGCCAGAAACAGGTATTAATATCATCATTTAATAATTCATTATTGTTTATTATTAATGAATTATTAAATAATAATTACCCAATAACATCTGTTGAACCAGGGTCAAAGTTAAAGTCAAGTGACCCAAGCGGGGATCGAACCAACGTTGTTCCATTCGAAACACGCTAGAAAGATCAGCCCTCTTGGCCCCCGCGGCTATAACCCCGACAAATGTCTTGGTCATCTTCCTCCAAATACAGACCTTGAATGCCTCTAGGTGGTTCCTTTCCTATTTCTGGATGGTCCAGGTTTCGCAGTCGTACAACAAAATGCTTCCAGCAAAAGCTTGCATGAATCCCTTTCTTGTTTCTATTTTGAAATGTGTAGGTACTAGTTAGAAGATTGTATTTTTCATGAACGCTTGCTTTGCTAGCTGTCTTTAAGTATTCTAGGTGAAAATGGGCATTATCCTCTTTTTTGTGTCTCAGGTAGATTTATTGTTGCATTTTGCATGCACAGATTTAGAACATCTTTATTTCCACAGGTGACTAGCCATAAAATAAGTACTTTTTGGTACATGGACATTTTTTTCTTCTACCAAGAGAGCATGCTTTCATTCTTTGTCGTGGTTATGCCATCTACCATCATAAAATAATAATGTTTGATCTGTTAGCAAGAAAAACATTATTTTTTTATTTTTACATTATTAATTCAAAAGATATTCAATCGTAAAACGGGAGGCATATTTTATTTGGTGAGAAAATTCCATGGCGCGTAAATATTAAGAAATAAATAAAAATAATTTAATTTCATAACGAGTTTATTCTTCAACAATTTCCACCTACACAAAAATATTCTTCACAATTGTGTATAATATACTATGAATTCATTTAGGTACCTATACATGCAGTTTATTCTACGTATTAATGGTTTACCCTTTTAAATCAGCTGTAACAGGTCTTAAACATTTATTCAGAAGAAATATTATTTTGCAACATTGCCAACATATTGTGAACATTCCAACATTTTGAACATTTCTATTCTCAGGCCATTGTAAGACGAGTCCTATGAAATTTTCACCAGCAAAACAATTGAAAGACCTAACATTAATATAAAAACTTAATTATAATTTTCATTAAAAAAACATTTTAAATGGTCTTTGATTTAATAAATAAAAGGTATGCCGAGTTTAAAACATTTCGTAAATATCATATACGTTTTATAATGATGAAGTACCAAAACCTCCTTCAAAGGTCATTAGGATCATGCTACAGTGGCCCTGGTATAAATGTCAATGTTCACATAAATTCAAAATAAAGAATTTGGATGTAGCCTGCTTAGAAATATTTACAATACGACTCATGGAGTTGTAGGATTACTTAAAGCTCTCATTTTGCATTAAAATCAACTTCATATATTTTTGCTGTTGTAGAAAACAGTGGATATGTTAGATATTTAAAGAAAGATCAACAAATGAAGTTTGTACACAAAAACCAGAGAGCAAAATTGTTGCCGGGTGTCCCGTCTCCCAAAGGGTTCCATGTGGCATGTGGAACTTATTTATTTTTAACTTAATAAATTAGATTTTTGGTTGTTGAGGACTCTGCCAAAGGAAATTCAGAATGTTCCAACTCCACGGCAAAATTCTTTATCTTTATTTCATTAAATTTTTACATTGATATGACTTACTTGTAACACAATTTTTTGACTATATCAAAAAGAAATTGACAGTCGATAACTACAATAGTTATTTATGCCACTGCCAAGTAATGATAGTCTTTTTAACACGAGTGCTAGTTTGTGCCATGAGGCGCAGCCGAATGGCACAATAGAAAGCACGAGTGTTACAAAGACTAATTACGTGCAGTGGCATACAATCCTTTTTCTACGACCATGAGAGAATTAACAAAATAGTGAATAATAGTCATTATAATGTACTCGTCCATTTGAAGTAATTAAAACCTTACCTTTGTCAAAACGTGTGATTTATCATTCCCTTCGATTATCTAATCTAACCTAAGTTGTAAAAATAAATTATGTTTAGGTTTCATATTGAATTCATGCCCACAAGCCGACACATATGTATAAGGTCGCGCTTTTACATCCTGCATATAAGCTTAAACATTCAAACCCAAAACTCAAATAAACATATGCCCTGCAGTTGTATTGGCAGGTGAACCAAATTTGTACAGCATAGGTGATCAACCTCATACTCACCTATTAACCAAGTAACTTTTTGAGTTTGTTTATTTTTTGCGGTGAAATTTTTTGTATTGTTTTCCTTTCAAGCCTTTTATTTTCCATTGAAAAAAGGAAAGCTTTATTTGGAGCACTCCGATAAATAAATTCGATAAATTTTAGCACTATTAACAATTTTTATTTGACTCTACACATAAAATATACTTATTTATTTTCATCTGAACAGGGCTGAAAGTCTCATCACCACGGTAATTCCTACCTACCGAATATCACTAATATTGTATGAAGCCTAATCAGCTGATCGCTTGCGGCCATCTTGGATTGACAGGTCTTCATACCCCCATACAAGGTTGACATTTGAAATTAAAAAATGGTTCCAATTCTGACAATGCGCATGCGCACATGTTCATTTTAACACGGTTACCGGTTGCATATGTAACATTATGCAACGGGTGTAGAAATGTATGGCATTGTGATTGCGTTAGCCGTTTTGTAATTAGTAAATTACCAAATGGGAGTAGAAAAAAATATTTTCAATAAACATCAATAAGTTTGTGGAAACGTCCAATCATTTTTGTAATGTGAAATACTAGAGTGATAAGACAAACTCAGAGGAAGTGATAACGTAGAAATAACAAC
This sequence comes from Agapetus fuscipes, assembly GCA_951799405.1. Classification (NCBI taxonomy): domain Eukaryota; kingdom Metazoa; phylum Arthropoda; class Insecta; order Trichoptera; family Glossosomatidae; genus Agapetus; species Agapetus fuscipes. Next base: position 10,740,932 of record OX637340.1, on the reverse strand, counting down.
CGTCAATATTGTCTTGAAAAAATTGTAGTCCATAGCTTGTTCACACCTCAGTTTTAATAGAATGTAGTAAAGATGATCCTGTTAACCAAAAATAACAGATGACTTATAATTTCAAGAAGTTCTCTCTAATACACGCATATTATTTATTACATTGAAAGGTACATAAGTTTATTGCTTGCTTTTTCAAACATTCATTTTTACACAACAGCAAAACGAGATAATTTACAATAAACAATAATTTACCACATTTTCCTATTTTGTTTACTTATTACAGAATTAAAACTTATCTTATATATAAAAAAGGAGAGGGTATTTGAGTCTGTTTTTTTCGAATTTGCAAAAATGTTTTTCTACAAAGTGTTTCTATTGGCAAACTGAACTAACGCTGTGTTCCAGAATTTTTGGTGTTTGTTTGTTTGTCCGTTTGTTTGTATATTTGTACCATTATAGGCGCCCAGACCGTTCGCAGCACGATGCTGAAATTTTGCACACCACCATAAAGTGTTAGTGGCTAAACAACTGTCAGGGTCCGGATGACGTCACGTGCATATTTCGCATACCTGCGATACAGACTGAAAATTGAAATCTTGCCGCTGGCGGCCATTTTAAATTTACAGGCTTGATATTCGAAACAGTCATGTCTCTAAGGCCCGGTATATTGAACTGTAGTAATATTTTAGTTAACTATTACTTGAACTTTTATTCAAAATACTGAATCTCGAGTTAACTAAAACCGAACATTGCCGAAGTATGAAGCCACGCCCCCAAATCTTGGAAATAATTAAAATGCCATTCAAAAGCTGTAAAACAAACAACTATTCATAAAAATCATATCCCTAACCTTCATTAAGCTAGAAAACGAGACAAAAAATGTTCAGTTTGCAACAATTTTGATGTATCCTTACATTAAAAAAGAACAGCTGCTGTCAGTGAAGCGCCGCCATCTTAAAAATCGAAAGTTTAAGTTACTAAATATTTACTGCCGAAATTCGGTGAGTGAAATATTATGATGATTTAACTAAAATTTCATTTTAGTTAACTTTACGATACTTCAAAATACCGGGCCTTAGTAATTTTAACAACTTTTGGAACAAACTTTTTCGCAAAAAGTAAATTGTTCAAACAAAATTTGTAAATACCTACATAGAAAAAAATAAAAAATAATAACTTTCAGGTAGCACAACGGGCGCATGCATAAAGTTGGAACATTGAAATTAAGCATGCCACCTGAACATAGACAGACTTACATATTTTCAAAAATACAACAAAATACATGAAGGATTAAGAGTAGCTGCCATACATTTTTTTTGGTTTCTTCAATATTTAACATTCTCCTGGCGTTCATTTTAAAATTCTGAAGGTTTTTCCTCAATGATCAATTTGGTTTTGTTTATGTTAACATTTTGTGAAAGAAAACTTTTTTCAAAGACAATTTTATTCCAACGAAATTTTGAAAAACCTGATTTTCACAAAAAAGTCCAATTTATAAGTAAAAAAATCAACTGTTTTGATGCTACACAAACAATTATAATTTAGCGAAATGTAATGATATGTAATAGGACAATCCCGCCAAGTGTATATTTTGCATACCCGCCATACCAACTAAAAAAATACATTGCTCTGCAGGCGGCTATTTTGAATGTCTAGGCCTCATACTCGAATTTAAAATGCATTTTAGTAAACCCCATAAATGTTGGAAGAAACTTTTTTGTTACGGCAAATTTCTTTGAACTATTTCATACAAAGTGTCTTATATATAAAAATAAAAAAAAGTTAAAAAGTTTCTTTTTTTTTAATTTTCAAGTCATTTTTTTCTAAGAGTTCTGTCGATGGGTCGAACGTTTTCCCATACATAGATTTTTTGTAGATTGTGAGTTTAGGCATTTTAAGGTATCTTCAGGTACCAAGCAGTATCAGACACTAAAATATCGTGAAAAGTATCACAAGCAGTTTTAAGATGTCAAAAGATAATTCAGAGCAGGACGACCAGTTTGAAGGCATTTCATGACAATAAGAGCAGCTTGAACAATCTTAAAACAAAAGCACCAGTACCAACAAAACAATGCAGTATAGCAAACGCAGTCATGTTTCATGCCTACGCTTAAGATACTATTACCAGCAAAACGAAAAAGTGCAGAAAAGACAAGTTATGCACTTAAATGATAATGAACGGGTCGAGCATCATTATAAACCATCACCAGAAAAATAAAGAGCAGAAATAAAAAGCAGGATAAAGACTTCAGCACCTGCACAACAATAGGAAGTAGCACAATCAGGCCTGGGATTCTACCATAAAATTGTCCACTTTTTGCTGTTGTTGCTGGTCAGTTCTCATGGATCTTTTAAAAATCAGAGCAGGGGTAAATTGTGCTGGTGAAGCCGGACTTCAAACCAAAATGCCGTAATCGTGCGCAGCACGAGTAGGCAGGCTATTTAACTTAAATTCGTCTTTCGTGGATTAAAGATATTCGGAACATGAAAAGAATTCAATTACCTTTTTATCACAATTTTTTTTAAATTATATCTTAAAGCATTCAATGAAATAAAGAACATATGGGCAAAAAATTATGGCGAAGCCAGACTAAAACCTGCCCGGAGGGCCTAGCAGCCAACCGTGCGAGAGCGCGGTTTGGTCTGCTAGTTTTTAATAAAAATAGTAAATCTGAGAAATTGGAAAATCGAGTCACAAATGTCGAGGTATCAATACCTACCAGAGCATGGCTCTTGATGTTTGTCCAAAGACAATAATTGGTTTATTTCACCACATCATGAGAAATGAGAAATATCCCCTACCACACCTCAAATAGAAACAAAATCTAGAATAATATATTAATTTAATTTTATCAAAAAAACCTAGGCTGCCACCTTCATTTCTATTAAGAGGCAAGTGAGACAATGAAGAGATAAACATTACTTAACTACACATGCAGTGCAATTTCCTGCTGTATAATCCCAAGAGGAGTCCCACATGGCAATCAAAACGTATTTATTTTTACAGACAAGGGAAAATTACGTATACAATTTTTAACATACTACAGGACGAATGAATTTTCTAAAATCTCTAAAGATAATTTTTTCAACTGAAGATATATTTGAGTCTTGAAACGGAGGAAATCTAGGATATTTTTGGAAAATAAGATAAAATTTAGAAACAGAGAATGTCACTCTGTAGTTTTCGAAAAAAGCCTAGATTGCCTCCTTTGGTTCTATACAATTCATTTAATCATTAACAAGTGCTAAGGCCTTTTTTATTTTTTTTGAACACATCATAATCTACCTGCCTAAAATGTACAATGTTTTAAAAATAATTTTTCTACGTCTATGTCTAAAAATATTTAATTTGATCATTTTCATGACACTAAAACCACCAGGGGCGACAATCCCATATAGGCAAAGGTAGGTATAACGTAGACAGCATATTTTATACCCAGATCAAATGTGTCAAATTGATACAAATGAGTTCAAAGTTTATTGTAGAAGCATAACTTAAACAAAATAGGGTGTCACATATATCTCTAATTTAATTATTAAAACCTCTTTGAGTTACAGCAGTTTATCAACACATACATCATATTTCACTCAAAACACCATATTTTTGACTTGTAGCCCCCTTAATGTGTTGAAAACCATAAAAAAAATACTGAACCTAAGGATTTGAAGATTTATTCTATTAAAACTAGAGTGTTTAGCAGTTGTGTGAATAACACCATGCTAGATGTCCACATGTAGAGATTTCCTTCTCATTTAGAATACAGTCAAACTCGGTTATGATCACAAACGGACCAACCAATTTTGCTCCTTATAGCCGCCACATGTTTTAAACATTAGTAAGTAAAAAAAGCATCTACCTCATAATCTTCCTATTAAAGTATGCATATTATAAAGTAATACGTTTACATCGCACGCTTAATAATAAAGAGAAATAACTCGAAAATTGGGAAAATCAAGATTTTGTAATAAAACGCAAGAACAATACGAGAAGAATAGGTAGAATGTGACAGCCGTTCAATTTGGACGAATATGACCGAGATAAAACATCGGCCGCCTTTTTCATCTCATACAAGTTGTACTGGTTGTCTGAACTTCAAACGTGATTTCCCAACATTCTTGTTTTTTGAGTTATTGCTCTTTATTATTAAACGTGCGACATGTTTTTATGAAATAGGGAAAAATAGATATAATTCAGGCACGCAGCAGTCAAACAAAATAATACATGTGCCTTTGAACGATAACTATCAGGGATTATAAATTCCTTATTCACGGAAAGTCCGCAGCTGAGCCGGCCAGGTAGTTTGCCTTGTTTACGACATTATAAGATTGTTCCAAATTGTAGTTTTTTTTACCTGGGCGCATTAAATTGGCTATATTATTTGGACGTTATATCCATGAAGGGCGCTCGTTATATAAATGAAGCGCGCTCATTATATATAAGCACATTTTTATGCACGATCCGTGTAAGCGAGTTTGACTGGACTTACATTATTTTTCAAACCACAATCCAACTTAGCCTCTTTCACAATTTTATTATTATTTTAATATCTAACACATTTGTTTGTTTCTTTTCAGTAGAGGAAGAATTATCTTAAATACATATGGTTATAACAAGAACAATTGAATTAAAACAAGTACGGATGTTTGAAATTTTGAATTTTCTCAGCTGGCAGTCGTCACAGCTGTGGGAGATTATTCTTCACAATAAAATGTTACGAAGAGAACAATTTAAATTTTGAACATCCGTGCAAAAACGTTTCAACTTCATTAAGTGGTATAGAACCAAAGGTAGCAATCTCTGATTTTTTCAAACATAAGATGAAAATATTAGCACACTTGCAGTGACAGCAGTCACAAAATGGCATTCTATAAATCATCCTCAATATATGGAATCACCGGATATCATCTCCTCATTTCCATACATCACGTTTTAAAAAAAAACCTACAGTCACTGGTTCTATACAACTCAATTGTCCTATTATAGAAAAGTATTGTTTTTGCCATGCTTTAATATCAGTTTGATTTTATTAAATAGGTACAATAAAAATAACTTAATACAATGATGTAAAAATAAATGTGACCATGCTCATACATTTTTTGTTCAACGCTATGGTTGCGTTTAACAAAAGGCTTGGGGTATTCATTTTTGTTTACATGATAATTAAGTACATAGAGCTCCAATGAGGTCCGCACATGAATTAACATGGACTATATTGTGTCAATTAAGTCACGCAGCCGGGTTGCTAGGGAAAAGCTAAACAAATATTTTGTAATTGGTTGCTAAGGACAGTAGTCCCATAAAAGACTGATGTTTGCTCACTGAGAAAAAAGTTTGAAATTTGTTTGACCTCATTACTCAGGATTGGATTTTAATTTGGACCGGACCCCGTTAGGTCAATCAAAAGATGAATCGTGCTGCACTGAGAGGAAGGTTAACGTTAACAGTGCATGTAGACTTCAACCAAGCAAAATTGTAAACTCTTTGAATTATTTCTCAGATTAATCAATTTAGTAGGTGCGCCCTATTTTGCATTAAAAAAATGTGCTTACGATATGTAACGGCAGTTTTGGATTCTAACCTCCAAAAGATTACACAGATAAAAAGCATTGTATGGATGAGAGACTAGCACCTCTGGAGGTCAGATTTGGAAGTGGTTTGACTGAATGATCAGATTTATTTTCACGCCTTTTTCAATGTTCCGACCTCATTGTAGTTCTACTATACTACATTTTGGGCAAAAGCTGCCAAATTTGAAGGTGTAACTATTTCTCAAAAACTATAAAACAAATCAATCTGGGATATCTATGCTAATGATTGGCACCACAGGTTTCAACAGCTCGTTCTTCTTTTGGTTCTTGCCTGTTTTTTTACAGCACTTCTCCTTGACCCTGGACGTTCTGGGCCTCTGCAGCTGGTCTCCTTGAGGGTTGTTCTGATGCATGTCGGCTATTCCGGGATTCACAGGATTTCTCCGGCTCTCCAGCCCACTGTTTTGTGGGTTTGTGTCGTTGTTGTACGCAATGTTGGCGTACTCTTGAAGCAGCGGGAACACAGAGAGGAGGAATTGGCAGAAATCTTTACGCATGCCAAACCACCCTAGACATAAATCAAAATATTAAAATTTTTGCTGGTTTCAATTTAAGGATTGATTGTGCAGAGTCCATTAATAAAATTATAATGAAGATGAATGTGTGCAACTTACATCTGTTTCCTCCTTTAGCACCAAACGACATCAGTATAAGAGTGCCAAAACTAACAAATAGGGGACTAACAACTACAATGAACGACAATGACAAGCCATCGTCCAATTTGTTCGCTAGCAACACCTGCAACAAACAAAAAACACAATTAGTTCTTAATGGTTTGGGTATCAACACTGAAAATTATTTTTTATTTAACAAACAAATAACAATTTATTCTCTAACACTTTTTTTTTCACTACACCTCAATACAAATTTTCCTTAGTTTGAAAGAGAAAAAAGATGCACATATGTACTTTTGTTGTAAACAGACACCCATCGGAAACAAGCGTCAAATCTGTGCGGAAATAGTGCGTATGCATTTTAATTGTTTTTTGAAGGAAAAAAGGCATTATTGTACAAAATTGTTGCATGTATAATTATTGAGTGTCGAAATCTAACATGGAGAAAGCAAGAAAATGTAGGATTTTGAAGACACTGCTGTGATTGAGAGGTCTGGCTGACATAGGTGTGTCATACTCTGCTTCAATGCAGTAAGCAAGTATTCGGGTCCATTATATTATACGTTAATGGTTCCTCTATTAACTGGGCGATACATGTGCATGCCGAGTTTCATGTTTTTTTCTGATTAAACCAAATTGTCATACAGTTATGAGATAAGGAGCCATACATTTTTACGTACGTAATAAGTTTATGAACTAGAGCAAACCTGAAAGATGAGTATTGGTACAACGGTGAAGGTGTACGCGAGGGCTGAGTTGAAACTCGTTCTTTGTTGGTGCACATTGATTTCTGGCGTCCTCAAAAGGATTCCCGCAAATATTATACTATACAGCACACCTGGAAGAGAGACAAGTGTTATATTTGAATGTTGTTAATGAAATTAAACGAGGTTTTACACAGTTTTCCAGTTTTTGTTTCAAAAATGATATTAGCAAAGTGAACCATGTTTTACAGGATAGGTTCACGCAATGCAAACTAAAAAAATAGCAAATAAGCTACACATATCCACACGGCTTAAACTGAATGTGAGGAAAATCTGAACTAACGTCGCCAACACTTTCGATAGTTCAATGTGATGTTAGCTGAATCACTAAAATATAAAAAGTAATTTGTTGAAGAAAAACAAAATAATATCCATTGATTTCAGGAGTTTGAAGTGGGGAATCACATGTGGCGCGTGGAACCCATTTATTTTTACAGGTGAAGAGAGTTCCCAGCTCCAAAGGAAGCAGCTTCTCATTTCTTCTGAAGGCTGAGCAAACATTGCAGGTATTTTATTTTGGGTTTGAAATAAAGAACAAAACGGGTAACTCTGACACCCTCGGTGGGGATCAAATCTGAGCGCTCGGCATGAAATATAGGCATCTTACCAACTGAGCTATCAACCAGACTTACCAACATATAAATCAAGGAATAAAAATTGTAATATACAATTAACTATGTATTTACAAACAAATAATAAATGAATAATTTGCTTTTCTCACCCACTAAGCACAGACACATTAATATCCAGAATGGCACAAACACAACTTCCCAAGTCCATGTTATGAACTTGTCTAACTTCAGGGCTAAGAAGATGAACTGCAGAATGTTGACAGCGCAAAATAGCTCCAGCTGAAACAAAAACAACATACAGATTAGGGTGGTCGAAATTTTTTTTTTTCGAATGTTGGTGCTCCACAAGCCTTTTTTTGTTTCATATCGCTCCAGGTACCCCTCAGTAAAATTGTACAAAAAAAATAAAAAAATTATTTTTTATTTTATTTATTTTATTTTATTATTAAAATGGACTTATAATTAATTAATTAGTTATTACCTAATAGATCTTCTCTTACTTGTTTAATTTATTTAATTATTTCATTAATTTAAAATCTTACTGTATGTGTTTTACCTACCTGACATCATTTGTACCTATTGACAAAATTTCATAAAATAAAATTAATTTCTGTAATCAAATCATACCTGATGATGACCTTCTAGGTCGAAAACGTTCGTAATTTTGTTTTAAAGATTTTAATCTTTTAAATAAAGTCTATAGTGAAAATAAACAGTGTTTTGCTTGAAAAATTTCATCCAAAAATTATAAATTGAAAGAAAAAAAAATTTAGGGGTCGCGATGATTTGACACTTTTTTTACATCGGATTTATAAGGAAACAAATTTCTCTCTGATGATTTTTATTTTATTTTATGAATTAAAATTATGTATAAATTTATATTGGTGAAGATAATAAGTTCCCTTTATTTCCCAAGCCCATGTTCAAAATGTTGGATTTGGAAGCCATAGGGAATCTTCTCTGTGTAGATCGACCACACGGAGGAGATACTGCTTCTGCTGTTCGTTTTTTGTAATACATGCATTGAATTTCGTGATTAATGCAATTCCACGCTCTGCACAATCATTTGCTACTTTCATTTGGCGAGCTTTCTCTCTTATTTCGATGTAGACTTCAATGGTAGGCCATTCTGACCGATCTATAGCCAAAAATGCCGCTGATTTTTTCTCGTCCATTATTAATCAATAAGTCAAACAGTGTAGCCGTCCGTTGTGTGAAAAAATACTGTAATGAGCTATAAGGATCACAAGTTTTGCCATCTAGTCTCTTTAAAGCCTTTTGTTTAGGTGGTTTCTGCATATTTTGTACCATTTCTCTTTTGGACTCGAGACTTACTCTGAAATCGAACAATGAAAGTCCAATCAAATGTTGGGAAAATTATCAAAGGTGGTGACGTAATGTTTTCAATGCAGTGTTACTAACATTTGTGTTTGGGTAATATTTTATTAGTGCAAAGAGATTTGCATCGTTTACAGGAGCTCTTTCTGTCAATGGGGCCTCGTTCCAATAACGTCCATAAACGAGACTCACAAACCGGCTCAATTCAGTGATGGATCGTTTTTCTGCCACGGTGAGAGTGAATTGCTCTTAAAATAGATATATTTTCAGACAAAAGATAGCTTTTGCCATCCAACGAGCCTAGTGTAAGGCACCGGGTGCGCGAATTTTTTTAAGTACAAAATTTTTGTTGCTCTATTTCCGGCCATTTCTGTTGAAAACGTTTCAATAAACCGACATCTGGTTCACTACTAGATCCAAACAATGATTTGAAAACATCAGAGAGGATCACTTCGAAAACATGGTGTTGACAAGCAATCCAAACAAGATCTTTCCCTAGGGTTTTTTCAATCAAAGAGCATGCGCCCAGTGTTAGAAGCAGTCGTATCAAAGCAAAGTCCATGTACTTGAGTTTTTAATTCTCACTCATCTAGAACTTTCAAGCAACCGTCAGCTTGTTTGTGTCCAGTACCCCTTTTGATTTGTGGTACTGCGAAAAGTATTTTGTTCCGCCGCCAGCGACAAGGACGGTTACTCTGTCAACTTTTTCAGTTCCACCACTATGTTAGGCAATAGTTCACTTTGTCAATGCAAAACAAGAGGATTTTGCAGAGAGAATGTTGCCATATCTGATTCCAAAACAACCTGACGTACCTGACTTCTCTTACCGCGAATTATGCTGCGTGATAAAGATATATCTGCTACTTGTGTGTCTAAAGCCTGCGCCACGGACCCAATTACAAACATTGCATTCCGATCAGATAAATTCACTCAATAAATGGTTGTCACAACATCTTCGTTAAGTAAAAAAAAGAGAGACTTTCTTAGGCTTTTTGATGTCAGTGCAAGTAGAAGTAGAAGGAAGCAGAGGCGGCTCCTCAATAAAACTGTTGGCAGTTCATAATTTCCGCAATTTCAATTTTTCTGTACTTTCCATTTTGCTTTGAATGGAAATTGCAAGAAATACGTAAATATATATTGTTTTATTTACGTATACCCGAGTAAGTATAATACCTACACCCGTTTTGCTGCATAACAAATAAATGTATTTTAAGCTCGTACTTACAGTTACATATTTTAAATGGAAACCCATCCGTCGCTCCTTCCCTTGAGCGAAAGCCTCAATCAAAGCCAAATCAGCCCAAAATTTTACACAAACAATTATTCTAGATATAATTAATCTGTTTGAACGCACTTCGTCATTGAACTTTTTACTTGATTGTCTATAACTAACATCAAGCATTTGTCGAAGATCTGTTCGGCCTAAAAATTTAAATGCATTACAAGCTCAACTTGAGTTTGCGAAAGTGCATTCTGTTTAACTTTTATCTTTTTCACCATCTTCACACACTTGCGATGCTTTCAAATAATGTTCTTTTTCAAATACTATTCAACTATGATTTTTTTTATAATGTCCACGTTTACTTTATTATTCAAATTTATCGTCAGAAAATTAGTAAAAAACAAAAAAAGTAAGTTGTTTCACGATAAATTAGAAAATAATGGAAAAAAATCTTCACGTTCGATGAAAAAACAACCAGCGGCTATTTATTTTAACGTCAACTGATGACGGAATGGAGGTCAACCAAATTCGAGTTACTGGCTTATATTATTTGTAATCAATATCGTACAAGGATAATGCATGCAGTTGTCTTTGTCGCACTCACTGAAAGGCCTATAATTTATCAGTTCTCTCCCTCCATATCACGGTTTCTAACTGATCTCAGAAAATGTATAGGAATGGTTCATTGAAATCCGTTCACTTGGACCGGTCCGTAGTCCGTAGTGGCAACACTTCGTACTCGTAAATGGAAGGTTGTGGATTCGGATCCCGGCGGAGCACAAAAATATACCATTTATATTTCCAATGTGCTCTTCGCTGGGTTGAAAAATTCATAAACCTTTACCAATGACCGGTCACCAAAGGTCCATCCAGCCTTATAGCAACTGGGTCTTGCTTGAGTATTGGCGCTTTGTAGCGACGACCACCCTGCGGCACTACAACAAGTGTCATAGACCCCTAGAGTCTTTAGAATCTAGGGAGTCTCCCGCACAGGATTTCTTAAAAAAAAAAAAATGCACGAGGAGTATAACTAAACAATAATATTATGTATTATGTACGGCGGCTTTGTACTAGCATAAACCTCAGGCGCTCCATATAATAGGGAAGTATCACATTTTTTTTTCATTGTATAAAATGGTAGAATACATTTTTAAAAATGCATCTGCGTTTTCAAAAGAAAAATATCTTGCTTAGTTTTTAAACTACAGCTCTTTAAAATTAGCGTATTCTCGATTTCCGGAAAAAAGGTCATTTTGTTTATTTAGGTAGATATGACGCCGATGCATTTTCGGAGTGTAGGTATCGGGGGTATCGGCGGGCCCAGTGGCGAATCTTGACGTCATTTTGACGTCAAGATTCGCGAAGTCGAATGCGCTGCGTTTTGGCGAGACTAAAATTCACCGCATTTTATTTTTTTAAATTATCAATGTTATTTTTATTTTTACTACACAAAAAATATATGGTTGTGATCCTTGAAATGTACTCTACAGAACCATATTATTTTCAACCGTTTTCCCTACCACTGCAACTACCCTATTATGATTTTTTACTTCAGCGACCATTCAAAACATCTGCCACACAATATACTTTTATATTTTAAAGTTTATACAATAATTTTGTTAAAATTATTACAAAATCTAGGCAGTTCAGTGCACCGATGAACTGTATTAGTGAACCGCCTCTGGAAGGAAGGTAAACTCATAATCGATTATTACAATAAAAATTCAGCATTAGCTAAATAATTGTAAATTTTGCTATATACATTTTTCGTTTAATTCATCGGGACCTCTAAATGTACTCCTATTAATCTGATTTTTGGTACACTTATTATTTTTAGATAAAGGAACAAAAAAAGCTTTGTGGAGCGGGTAAAATTACACTTTTTTTTTTCATACTAGTTTGGGCCACCCTAATACAGATAGGTATGAAATGTATTACTATTAAAGGTAAAGATCGGAAATTGAGTAGTATATGGGGGATGTATGTTAGCTTTCACACAATCATATTTATTTTGTGGCCAAATCCAAAACAAAACAGGACAGTCTGAAAAGGGTTTATTTATTTTGTCACCCCTGTTTCAGGAATGTTTGGCAAGAGCTCCAGGTGTTATGTTCATTAGAGATTTGGTTTTTATTTTGTAACTGCACATTAAGCATGTGTAAGCGCGAACTTAATGTTTCTGCTTGTGTGCATACTTTTCATATGAATCCTCAATGTTAATGTATCTTTGCAGCTTAGATTTTATAGATAGGCTCCCACGGATTTGAGACAATTTGGGTATCTATAACTAAGCTGCAAAGATATGTTAACATTTAATTATTAATTAAATATACATGCCCACAGACAGGCACATGTAGGTTCGCGCCTACACATTCTGCATGTGTGCATACAAGTAAACAAAACCTCACATGAACATAAATCTTGCAACTCCTTCCGCCTTTCCCTGAAACTGGGATGGCATTGGCAAAAGTAAACCAATTTTTACAGCACGGGGGGTCAGCCTCATACTAACCTATCAGTCAAGGAGCATTATTGTATGAGAAATCTAATTAATGAGAAATCAGGACCAGTAATACAAAGTATGAAGCCAAGATCAGCGTCAGTAATACAAATATGAGACAATTTGGGTATCAGTAATACATAATGCATGCTTGTAGTTACCTCGAAGCTCCTGTCATGTTTAAGCGCCCAGATGCACACAGCTATGGACACAATGCTGATAAAGATGAGGGGGATGAAGACCAGGATCCAGAGGTGGCGCGGAGCATGCACGTTGTCTGCGGAGTTGAGGTTGTCACACACCAGCAGCTCAAACATCAGCAGGATGAGGTGCAGGGCCAGGCTGATCAGCATGGCCTTGTAGTGGACGTACGCCTCCCCTTCTAACCTGCAAAACATAATCATACATTGCAATAATGGGACTTCAAATACTATTCTGTGTGGTCAACCCATCCACGTTCAACAAAATAAGCACCGAATAGTCAATGAAATAAACACCAAAACGGGAAATCATTTCTGACACAGTTCAATCAAAATAATTTCTGACCGCAGCATTTGTAAACGTGAACTTGCACATGTCTGTTTGTGGCATGCATTTAATATGAATTTTTAATGTAAATAGGTACATCTTTGCAAGTAAGATTACAGATTATAGATTGTAGACACCCTTGGTGGGGTTGAACTCTCGGCATGGAATACAAGCATTTTACCAACTGACATACTGACTGTTTGAGGCTGTTTTTATATAGCTACCATATGTTCAGCTCATAAGCTTGCAACTTGTCTATTTTTCCTCCCGATACATCCATCCGATATTGATGTTGATTTGTCCTCTTGATGTATCAATCTTGCATGAAATGAGTAGAACCTATTTATTTTCACAGCAAGGGGGCCAGCCTTATGCCGACCCCGTAGCTTATAGCTGCGGATATAAGTGAAATGTTCATATTTACCTAAAATGTGGATATCTCCACCAAACATAGGTGCCGACAGTGGCGCCCAATATCACCAGGAGCTTCCAGACCCAGATGGGCGCAAACACCGCCCAGTAGGACCAGGTTATCACATTGTCTAGCCGCAGAGCCAACAAGGCAGTGAACACCAGCAGGCAAGTGTGCACCACAAACTTACTGGAAACATACATAAAGCTACAAACATACACACTTTCATCAACATCATCATCATAACTTCACCTTCACGCTGAAGAAGCCTATCGGAGACATGAAAACTCACAGACATAGAAACTTCCGGAAACTCCATCTCCAATAGACCACGGCAATATATCCCGGAAAGCAACTCTTCAGTATCAACAGCCGGCCATGTAAGCCTAAAACTCTTGTACAACATACATTACATTTGCTACCGGTCCGTCATCTAGCTTTGGTTGGAAAACCTGGATTATGATATAAAAAACTGAGACTTCAATTGCAACACTGAAAAGGAGGTTTCTCAGAACCATCTACTTACAGTAATAATGGTTGACATCAGCGGTACAACAAATAGGTCTATGACATCTACAGAGAGCTAATTGTTATTAATTCCAACAAAGTCGCGTTGGACTTATTTATTTTCATAGCAAGAGTGCCAGTCTTAGGCCCATTTTACACACAACGCATTCCGCCTGGTTTGTCTATGGTTTTTTCTTCTATTCGGTGCCGAGTTGAAAGTCTATAGTGAAAACATTTAATATAATATATTCTATTTTCATAAGAAAAAAATGAAAACCCTGAGAATAATGTCAGGAAAAATATTAGAAGACAGGGTACGGAATGAATAGGTTAAATGATGAAATCTACAGGAGGGTGAGAGGACAAAGGTACAAAAGAATACAATGAGGTGGTTTGGGGATTTGGAAAGAATGGATGATGAACGCTTGACAAAGAGTATTTACAGGGGAAATATAAGAGACAAGAACATAAGGCTGAGAAAGGAATGGCTTGATCAAATTAGTGAAATTGTGAGGGTTTTGGTTGTATAGAGTGAAAGTAAAAGGATATGTATGAGAAAGTGATGGATATGAATGAAATAAGGGAAGTAAAAGTGGGGGGGACTCTGGTGAGGTTCTGGCCACCTCTATTGGAATGGCGACAGCGTTACAGTCACAGTTGCTGGTCCTCTGGTCTAAAACCACCTGCCTAATCACGCGAGAGATAGAGGACCATGGGAAGCTCCTTATGGCGACAAAAAATTGCTGGCATCATTTGCACGAGCGCCCTTGGATTGACTACATCATGAAACGGCGCTCTAAAGAAGTCATCATATGAAAACAAAAATTAGGCCATGGGAACAACCTACAAAATTAGACCACCCAAATGGGATATGAAAATAATTGTGTTGTATTTGAAGATGGGTAAGGAATTTATATGTATTTGTAGATGATTGTGTGATTTTTATTTACCTAGGATTAAAATCTTGAAATAATGTTTGTAAATTCATAATTTTGACGTTTCACTATTATGAAGATACATTTCTTGTCTGTGGTACTATTTGAGTTTGATCATTTGATGGTGTGGTAAGTAGTAAAAAATGTTTTTGAGTTCCGATTTTAAATATTAAAAAATATATATTATAAAGAGAACGATTAAAAGAGATATGAAAATACTATAATTTTTTCATTAATTATTTAATTTATTTATGTCCAATTATTTTATACTGAAATATTTTTTTCAAACATCTTGTGGGAAAATAAGTTGCGCAATTTTTCCAAAAAAATTAGTTGTCAAAATTGCATCAAGTTTGGAGGTTATACTGCCGGTAATCTGACAGAGTTGTATTGTTTGAATATTAAACCATGGCATCGCCCTCGCCAAAATCTCCTGAACAAACGGAAAAGCACAGGCAGTACGACCGCCAATTAAGATTGTGGGGAGACCACGGGCAAGCGGCATTAGAAAACGGTCACGTATGTTTGATCAACGCTACAGCTCTCGGAACGGAAGCGATAAAGTCTCTTGTTCTACCTGGAATAGGAGCATTCACCATAGTCGATGAGCATAACGTCAAAGAAGAAGATATAGGGAGTAATTTCTTCCTAGAATGTTCTAGCTTGGGACAAAGTCGAGCTTCGGAAGCGGTGCGTCTTTTATTGGAGCTAAACCCAGCAGTTCAAGGTTATGCCATTCCCGAGTCTCCAGACCAGCTTCTGAAAGAGCATCCTGACTTTTTCCGCACTTTTTCAGTGGTCATTGCCACCGCTCTTCCGGAAAGGACTCTAAAAGAGCTATCACAGAATCTATGGGAAGCCAATATTCCATTGGTTCTTTGTCGCTCTGTAGGCTTCTTGGGTTGCCTTCGCATTCAAATTAAAGAGCACACTGTGATGGAAGCTCATCCTGATAATCAACCACCAGATTTAAGACTAGACTCGCCTTTTCCCACTCTTTTAGAATACATGAACTCTTACAATCTGGAAGAGATGGAGTTCAAAGAGCATGCTCACGTCCCTTGGTTGCTTGTTCTATACAAAGCGGTTGAAGTGTGGCGTAAAGTCCATGAGGGAAGATGGCCTTTAAGCCGTAGAGATAAAGAACAAGTTAAAGACATTGTAAGGAAAGGGATAAGAAAAGATGAGAATGGAGTACCGATGGATGAAGAAAACTTTGAAGAAGCGCTCCGAGCTGTTAACAGCGCAGTCATTCAAACTATCCTACCCAAAGAAATCAAAGATATACTCTACGATGATTGTTGTATCAATTTAACACAGAAAAGCTCTCCGTTTTGGATTGTTTGTTGTGCTCTACGAGGTTTTGTTGAAGCTGAAGGAAACGGTGCACTTCCCTTGCGTGGAATTCTACCTGATATGACAGCTTCTACACAGCATTACATAACCTTGCAGAATATCTACCGTGCCAAAGCTTCGGCAGACGCCGAGTCAGTCTACCGAAGAGTTCAACAAATCGTTGCGGAATTAGGTGCGGAAAACATCAGTGAAAGTGATGTAAAGCTTCTATGTAGACACGCATCTTCTTTGTATCTTGTACGAGGATCTTGTATTAATGAAGAGTATCAACAAGGAAGTAAGGTCGCAAGTTATATCGCGCGCCATTTGGAAGAACCGGATCCCATGATGTTGCATTATGTTGTGCTCCGAGGTGCCGAAAGATTCCAAGCTGAACAATGCAGACCTCCAGGGGATTGGCAGCCTGAAACGGATATATCTGAACTGAAGACTTGTGTGACTAAGTTGCTGGGAGAATGGTCTTGCGCGCCTTTGGCAAAGGATGACCACGTACATGAAATGTGTCGCTACGGTGGGGCAGAGCTTCATACTGTTTCTGCCTTCATGGGAGGTTGTGCGGCCCAAGAAGTTATTAAACTCATCACCAAACAATACATTCCTATTAACAACCTCTTCATTCATGAGGCTACTTCTTCAAACTCAGTCACTTTTACTTTGTAATCAATGTAATTGATTTATACTTATGCCATGACATTCTCAATTATCCAGTGGTACCTACACAGATTTTAATGAATATGGATGACTTTAGAGTAAGAGCACTTTTGTCATATTCGGGGTTAATAGCTGATAAAATGAATTTACATTTTGGATAGGAGTTGTAGGCTTACACGATGGGCAGTTGACACTGGAGAGTTGCTTTCCGGGATCTGTTGCCGTGGTGTGTCGGTGCTTGAGTTTCCTTACGCTTCATCCATTTCTGCAATGGGCTTCTTCAGTGTGATGATGTTTATGGAACTGAAACATCTGGAAGCTCCAGCTCCAATAGAGCACGGCAACAGATCCCGGAAACCAAAAATTCAAGGACTGAAGTAATTTATTTTTCCTCAACGAAATACTCTCTACTACACGACATTCTGTAAACATGTCAATCATGTTTTTATTTATCAAAATATATAATAAGAGCCATGGGCACAAAACACAGCTAGCTTCATGTTGAACTGTCAAAAGATGGCACTGTCACAAGATGGCGCTAGTAATTCTGTTTTCAACCACATTCATTAAAATCCAAATACTATGAAAGTTTTCTCTTGTTATTCTACCACACAAAAACACATCCAAAAGTGGATCATCTATCAAAATGGACAAATTTGAAATTAGAACTTTTTTCTTGGCGGGTAAACGTCACACTTGTATAAGACTACCATGGGGCCGTCCATAAATTACGTCATCGATTTTGGCCGATTTTCGACCCCCCCCCCCCTACAATCATCCTATAGTCATTATCTAATGACGTCCCCTGTTGCTGTAATAATGGATGAGCTTAATAATTAATAATGTTATATTACTCACATAATATTTTGAATATTTTGTAGAAATTGGTATTTGTCACTTTTGGTGCTCGTACATCATTTGCCATCATCCGCAGACCAGACCCCCCCCCCCCCTTAATGCGAATGACGTAATATATGGACAGCCCCCATCTGAGCCCATCGAGAAGTAGATCTTTTTTTATTGAAATTGGAATTTCATGTATCTATTCTAGTGAATATTTGTTCAAGTAAGTAAATGTACCTAATATATTTATTTTTGTAATATTTCTCATGGAATAATTTTGTCACTTTTGCAATAATTATTTTTATTCTTATTAAATTGTATGAAACTAAAAATCAGCATTTTTTATTTCAATCATAGGAATGCATTTAATATAAATGTTAAATGATATATATCTTTGCAGCTTAGATTAGATTAGATTAGATTAGAATCATAGACAATATGTTCTTTAATCTTAAGCTTTGTTCTAATCTAATCTAATCTAAGCTGTAAAGATATATATCATTTAAGATTAATATTTAATGCATTCCCACAAGCAGACATGTATAATTTCACGCTAACACATGCGCATGTGGACCTACCATATAAAAACTCAATCTCAAATGAACATAAGCCCTGCAACTCTTGCCGTCCTTTCCTGAAACAGGGGTGACATTGGCAAAGTGAACCATTTTTTACAGTATGGGTGGTCACTGGTCAGCCGTCTATAATAATCTATAATCTAAGTTGCAAGGATATATTCATTTAAAGCTCTCAGATGTAAGCCCACAAACCAACAAGTGTAGTTCGCGCTCACAAATGCTGAATGTGTACTTACAAATAAAATCCAAACCTCAAATGAACATAAGCCCCACAACTTTTGCCGACCTTCCCTGAAACAGGGGTAACATTGGCAAAGTGAACCATTTTTTACAGTATGGGTGGTCAGCCTCATACCAACCTATAAGTCAAGGAATATGAATAAAAAATTACATTTAAATATATAAAAGAACAAAACCTTACAAAGAAATCTATACAAAAAAAGTCAGAAATTGCAAAAAATGTAGCAAATTAATACACCAACATTAGAAATCACCATTGCAGATTAGCCGCCACTTCTTCCTGTCCTTGCACACTTCTTTCATTTCATCCAGAGTCATAACCTTTTTCATGCAAGTCCTCCTTTTATTATGACTCTGGATATCCCATTCATTCGCTATTTCAGAAATTTGAGCCGTAGTTAACAAATATTAAATTAGTCTTATAAAATCAAAGGCAGTCATCTATGATTTTTTAAAAGAGTATTAAAACAAAAAAAAACTCATGTCCAGTCAAAAGCTCAGTTGCTAGAACGCTTTTGTTCTATGACAGAAGGCTATCTCGTTCTGCGTTTGATCTCCACCAAGGGTGTCAGAAGAGCTTTTCCATTTCAGTGTTTATTTGAAACCCAAATTGAAATGCCGGCAAGGTTTACTCAGTACTCACAAGAAATGAGAACAATCCCATGAGAAATGAGAAACTCCCACTTTGAGTGAAGTGGTTGGGATAAGGTCGCCCCCCTTACCTGTGAAAATATTCCACATGCCACATATCCACATTACAATGTGGTAAGAAGTTGCACTATATGTGCAGCTTACTTGTGTTGCATTCCTAGGTTCTATCTTGCATATTCAAAATATCAGCTGTTGCTAGAATCTGGAAGAGAATGTGAGGACAAAGATACAAAATATAATTAAATGGTTTGGGCGTTTGGAAAGAATGAACTATGAACACTTGACAAAGAGTATTTACAGGGGAAATGTTAGAGGCAAGAGGGAAAAGGATAGACTGAGAAATCAGTGGCTTGATCAAAGCAGTGATATTGTGGTAAACATTTGAGATTTGGGTTTTTATGTTGTAAGTTCACATGAAGCACGTATAAGTGCAAACTTAGATGTGTCTGCTTATGGGCATGCATTTAATACAAACTCTAAATGTAATATATCCTTGCTACCAAGATTATACATAGTGGGGGTATGGGATATTTTTTTTTTTTTTTGGAATAAAAAAGATTTGTGGAAAGGAATGCAATCCACCAACCTATTTTACCTGGCCAGTTGTCTTCATGCGAAAGCAGAAGCTTGTGTGCATGCAACGGCATCTGTTGAACCAGGGTCGAAGTTATCGTCGCGGGATTCGAACCAGCGTTATCCGGTTCCAAATAACCTGTCTTGATCCCCGCGGCTATAACACCGACAATATAAAGAGTGAATGTAAAAAAGGAAATGTATGAAAAAAGTGAGAAGTATGTGAGGATAGGAATAAGTGGAGGAGACTGCAGAGTTCCACCCTTGTTGAACGGCGACAGAGTAACAGTTACTACAGTTAGAATAAAAATAATATTATGTACCCTATGATTGAAGTAAATCACATTAGGCAGATGTTACAATGTCCAGGAAGTAACATGAAAAAAAAGGATTAAATATGGCAAACAATGAGCCACACATTACTAGCCAATGGTCAGATAATCCTTTTATGGACTGCACTATTCACTACTTTACTTCCAGGTGATAGCTTGTACTTGTACTTGTACCCATTCCACTAGGCATGGCCAGTACTAAGGGGGCTAGAAAAAAACATTAGAAATTGGTCAATTATTATTTCATATTTAGTACTGTAATGCACATGAATTGACAAAGACAAAGTTTTGTCGTCATTCGGTGACGTAATTAGGGAAAATGCGTACAAATATTTTGTTATAGATTGCTAAGGACCGCAGTCCAAAAAATGTTCCAACCTCATTATAAAAATGTGTAAATCTATAATAATTAAGTAATAATAATCTATAATCTAAGTTGCAAAGATATATTAACATTAAAAGCTCATATCAAATGCATGCCCACAAACAAAACATGTGTAGTTCGCGCTTACAAATGCTGAATGTGTACTTACAAATAAAATCCAATTCTCAAATGAACATAAACCCTACAACTTTTGCCGAACTTCTGACACAGGGGTGACATTGGCAAAGTGAACCATTTTTTACAGTATGGGTGGTCAGCCTCATACCAACCCAAAGTAAATAAAGAATGAAAAATGGTATAATTTACAAAGGTACATTTATTTTTAAGCAGTATTTTTAATCATAGTTGATTTCAATCTCATGGCAGTTTATTTTTTTAGTAGTGATCATCTATTTTATAGAAAATCTTTATAAATAATAATTACATTATTTTTTAAAAGCTTATTCTATGTTTTATATTAGGTATTTTATAGGTATTAAGAAAGGTGGGTATAAAAAGGAGTGTAGGTACACTAGACAGCTTTTGTTGATTGCCATCTGTCCCTCTATAAAAGGCGCTAGTGTTCACAAGAGCAAGCTTTTTGGATGTCAAAAATGCTGCACTACCATTGTTCCACACCAAGATCAGATGTTTTCCCTTTTGCTCAGGGGCTACGAGCGATGTTGGTACGATGAACTATAATTGTGGGACACGCAGACAATCAGCAATAGCCATTGCGCTTTATACAATATTTCTCACCTTTTTATAGCCACCTTTCGTACTAAGGTACACAACATTCAAAGAAGCAAAACCATAAAATCTATGATTTGGTTCGCAAGCACCCAAAAAATAATACAGTTCTGTAATGCAGTTTTTCATATTTGAGCGTATGTCCAAATGTCCATCCGGCCTTACAGCAACTGGGTCTTGCTTGAGAATTGGCGCTTTGTAGCGACGACGATCAAGCTCGTAAAAAGGTCGATAGCTCAATGGGTAGAATGCTTGCATTCTATGCCGAGAGCAAGGGTTCGATCTCAAAGGTTGACTCAGCCTTCACAAGAAATGAGAACCAACCCCTACGGGAGCTAGGAAACCCCCACTTCAACTAAAAGTGGTTGGTGTGAGGCCGGCCCCCTTACCTGTAAAAATAAATAGGTACCGAAGCGCCACATGCGACCCCTTCGTGGATAACGCAGGCAAGAAGTTACAATACATGTGTAGCTTAGTTGCGTTTTGCGTTTTTATTTTTTGCGAGCGTATAAAATCAATGGAGCCTCCATTGTTTCTATACAACTACAGCTGACCTTGATAATCCGACAGGTACGGAATATGTCGGATCACTGAAAATGTTGGATTATCAAAAATGGCTTTTCTACAATGTATTGGATCAAGATAAGTTATGACCATCATTTTATATAAATTAAATACTTGGGACGATATAAAAAACAATGATGAAGTCAACAAAATATCTTTAATGTAGGCTGCACTAAAGATACATAATATTAGGGGCTACACAATGTTGGCCTAGGATTTAAAAACCAATGCCGTTGGTCTACCAAGTATGTCAAATTATCAAGTGACAGCTGTTTACAACTGCATTAAGTTAATGAGATTTTTAAAAACATGAGAAAAACCATCTATATAAATAAAATACATATTTAGATCGATGAGAAAAACATATGAATGTACAAAAAGTGTCATTCTCTGTGTTTGCATAGGTACATACATAAAACCTCTGTATTGTGACTTTGTATTTCCATATAAAATAAGAAATACATATAGTACCTGCTTATAGATGCGGCTTTCGCGAGCATTTGTTAAGAACTACTTCTCCAGATAGTATCGTCCTAACGTCATAACCTTCCATCTTTCTAAGATCGAAAAAAGACATCCTTAGAAGATGTCTTTTTGTAAATCAATGATTGATTTCCTGTGAAATCATCCCAACATTGCACTTTAAAATGTCACGGATTCAACATTGTATCGTTGGCTTCTTAAACACAGTCATTGAAGACTGTGGAGGAACCTCAATATATTTTAAGCTGTTTGTTTCATGTTGTACTACACGTGGATGGGAGATTTTGGTGACATGTTGAGTGCTTTCCCTCCAGACCTTCCCAATGCAAATTCTGGATAACTCAAAAAGCCGTCATGGTCCAGATCGTCCTCTTCAAGCACCTTGTCAATCAGTTCTGAAATAAACGTCAGGTTTATGTATTTTATGAACGCTGCTTATACTACTTGTTGTAGTTGTAGGGCTTATACGAGTAATATTCTTCCAAAACCTGCCACCAACTAAGCATGACCAAAGCTCTCTCAATATCTTTAAGCAGTAAATTTTCCCCCATATTTACAGCAAAATATACAACTCTGAACTATACCACTTGTGCCAAGATGTTGATGCGGTCCTGTCAATAAAAGCTAACAGACTGTATTGGCTGGGTTATATCTAGCAAATGGGCCATTGAAGCCTGGAAAGTTGGTTGTGATGATGAACGCAAAGGGATGCAGGCAGTGGGAAGACACAGAATAAGGTGGCTGGAGAGAGTGGTGGTAGACTGCTGTGTGGTAGGAGTATGGGGCTGTAGGAAGACACAGAATAAGGTGGCTGGAGAGAGTGGTGGTAGACTGCTGTGTGGTAGGAGTATGGGGCTGTAGGAAGACACAGAATAAGGTGGCTGGAGAGAGTGGTGGTAGACTGCTGTGTGGTAGGAGTATGGGGCTGTAGGAAGACACAGAATAAGGTGGCTGGAGAGAGTGGTGGTAGACTGCTGTGTGGTAGGAGTATGGGGCTGTAGGAAGACACAGAATAAGGTGGCTGGAGAGAGTGGTGGTAGACTGCTGTGTGGTAGGAGTATGGGGCTGTAGGAAGACACAGAATAAGGTGGCTGGAGAGAGTGGTGGTAGACTGCTGTGTGGTAGGAGTATGGGGCTGTAGGAAGACACAGAATAAGGTGGCTGGAGAGAGTGGTGGTAGACTGCTGTGTGGTAGGAGTATGGGGCTGTAGGAAGACACAGAATAAGGTGGCTGGAGAGAGTGGTGGTAGACTGCTGTGTGGTAGGAGTATGGGGCTGTAGGAAGACACAGAATAAGGTGGCTGGAGAGAGTGGTGGTAGACTGCTGTGTGGTAGGAGTATGGGGCTGTAGGAGAAAGTTGTTATATCTTACCGATGTATCGATTCATCTCCTCCTCAGATGGAACAAAGCTTTGAGGAGATGTGGTTGTATGCAGGTCAGCATTTCCTGTTGTGTTTTCTTCTTCAGAGATCTCTACTTCATGCCCATGGTCCATTGTATGATATATTGCCTTAAAACATAAAACAAAACTTGAAAGACTCTGGGTTATTTTGCTCAGAGTACATAAGATTTAAAAAAAAATACCTTCAGCATTTCAAGTCCATCCAGCAATGTGTTACTGTCAAAGTCATGAAGCTTGAAGTAGTGGAACTCTAGCTCTTCGTCAGACATATCCTCAAGTGGCCGGCCCAGATCTTCTTGTAAATGCCTGAAATATGCCAAATAAATCTTACATAAAAAGGGTTGCTTAAAAAGGAGACCTTAGCGACAATCGGACTTTGTGACAATGAACACTACAATTAATTGTTATGTTTTTTGTCTGATTTATAGCTCAGTTGGTAGAATGCTTGCATTTCATGCCGAGAGCTAGGGTTCAATTCCCACCAAGGGTGTCAGCGATGGTTTCCCATTTTCTGCATTTATTTCAAACCAGAAACTTCATAAGAAATAAGAACCAACAGCCTTGGTAACTGGGAAACCCTCACTTCACGTGAAGTGATTGACGTGTGGCCAGCTCCTTTACATGAGAAAATTAAGGCACTCCTCAACTCCATGAGAATTAACCACAAAGAAGAAAAAAGAACAAGGCACCTAATACTCTTACAACAATATAATGGAATTATGATATTTACTTGTTTCTTGCAGTGTCCGATAACATATTAGTTTAAAGTTCAAGGGTTTGTGTATTGACATTGTGAAGATTCATTTTAAATGAATAAAAAAATAAAAAACAAACCGTCATAGTTCCGCCCCATAGAACTTTCTCCTGAATACACTATTGTATATAGTTTTTAGATACTATGTTTTTTGTCAGATGTTATTCTCTAGAAAATGGTGTGTGGATCATCCAAAAGCGCTCGACTTAAATAACTCAACCCGTGAAGAACAACTTTATTTTTGCATTATTAACACACTAGGTGTACCCTGCCATGCGTTGCTGTGGCTCTTCTTAAAGAAAAAAGTTGTTTTTTTCACCATTTCATCATTATGAACAAAGCATCCGGAGAGCTTCAACAGTAATCTTTGATGTAAATATGGTCTTCATCTGTTGGGTAGTTTTAGAGTTTACTGACAACATCACTGTGAAAATTGTAAATAAGGAATTGTTTTTCAATCTATCAGCAACAAACTTAACAGGAACTATCCTGAAAATATTTTACATATTTCCTGAAAAATTGATCAAAATCGGTTAAGCGGTTTAGGAGTCCATAGGGAACATACGCACACACACAAATACATAATTCTATTTTATATATTTAGATTAGTTGAATTGTCATACGCAGTGTCGTGCATTAGTTGCGTGTCGTGCGTCAGCTTGTCTGTTGGGGAGTGATGATGGTGATGAGAGAGCACCCCCGGGGGCAGGGGCTCCTCCCTAGGGTGGTGGGGCCCCCTGCGGGCCGCTGCGGCAGGCGAGGGGCCCAGGCCTCCGCACACGGGCAGCCATAGGGCGCAGCCCAAAGGTAATAGGTACTCCAGCATCACACCACTCCTGGAACAGTTAACATTACAATGATTGTTTTACATTCAAGGCTTGACAAGCCTGGAGTCTGACTCAGAAACAAAAGAAATCTCTCCAGGTCTTTGAAAACAAAATGCTTCGTCGCATTATCGGACCTGAAGGTAACAGACAGCTGGTGGCGCATCCGTACCAAAGCAGAGCTGGTTTTTTTTTCAAGAAGGTAATGAAATCAAAAAGTCTTCAGTGGGCCGGACATGTAGCACGTGAAGAGGACTCCAGCATCATCAGAAATATCTTGTATGGTGCCTTCTCTGATATTAATTAGACCATTCAGACGTCCCAGGATGCGGGGGGCTGACGATGTCAAGGCCGATGCCAAAGTTTTGGGAGTAAGGGGACGATGGAGGAAAGCGGCACAATACAGAGAGTCCTGGAGGACTGGGTGGTGTGTGGTGGACCGTAAGACTTGACAACCAATTTTCAGCTTATTTTCTTTATGATAAAAATGAAATGTCGCTTATTGGTGACGGCATCAATCGATAGTGGCTGAACTGTTTTGGCCGTTTTTCATGACCAAATGAAGTTTGTAATCTTGGAAAGATTATGCTCATGGGATCAAAAAAAAGTTGGCAAATTATCGCGGAAGATGCTCATTAGTAAAATTTTCATAAAAACTGAACGCCATTTTTGTATTGGAAACGACCAATCTGTATAACTTTGTTTTGTTTTTTCTTCCAAATTAAAATTTTATAAAAACGTGCAAGGATATCTCTAACCACAAATGGCAGCCGGTTCCATGTCCTTGGAGCCGTCGCTGCAAATACACGCTCACCAAACACTGCTGTAGTCTTGAACAAAGGCTCATTGGCCAATGCTCTGTCTCCCTTTCTCCTCCGCACAGAGCAAAGTAAATTGTTTGCTGTTCAAAGCAGTTCTTGATGAATTCTGCGAGGTAGGTACCTATAGTGGATTACTTGCATAGAGTGGCCAATGGACTTTAAATTACATGTCATTTTTTTTTTAAAAAGAACTAAGCACATTTACCATATTGAAGTTGGGTATGTACCTACCTACGTATTTTTGCGGTATTCCCTATAGACGGCTAATAAGCCATAAGGGGACTTAGCATCCATCCACTTACATATAACAGAAGGGTGGTGCATTTTTAAGCAATCCCGAATCACAGTGGAGGTCGCATCAAAGGATTAGGTGGCGATGGGATTCTAGCCCGAAAGGACTCAATGGCAGCTCGGGGAGATCAACGGACCTCATGAATAGATTATAATGTACTTATAAGGACATTTCACAGTACGTAGTTTATTTTATTTTTAAGTTTAAGTGCGCTTAAAAAAAGGTTCTTAGTTATGGATGTTATCGTTCTACTCCAAATAACAGATGATGGACTCAGCACAAATTTGAATCTTCTTGTATGGGACTACGATCCCTAGCAACCAATAACAAAATATTAGTTTGTCATTTCCGTAGTAACACGGCTGTGTGAACTCATAACTTTTTCTATCTGCGGACCTCACTTAAACTTTCAACAGTAGTTTTTTTAATCAGCGTAGGTATATTCTAAGTTGTAAGGATACCTACATAAATTAAGATTAATAATTAATTCATGCCCACAATCTCACAGTCTAAGTTCGCACTGCACATGCTGAATGTTTATAACAAAATAAAAAATAAATAAACCCTCCAACCCCTTCCTTAAACAGCGGTAACATTGGCAAAGAGAACCAATTTTTACGTCTATGGAATTAGTCCGAGTTCATGTTAATAGGTCCGTAAAAATAAAAATCTGAACGTAAGATGGAAATGACATATGCAACTTTTGCTTTCTAGCACTGAATCAGGAGTAGACAGCGATATTGATGTGTACCATTTTTTACAGCATGGGTGATCAGCCTCATGCCACACGAGTATACAAGGAGTCGATAATAATCAACGCAGCTTCGAGTCTTGTCGGACCCTTTGACCCGGAGGTAACAAATGTCTTTAAATAATTATTAATTAATAATTAATTTAAATAAACAAAATATAAATAATTAATTGATTATCCAAACAACCGTTTCTGGTTAGGCAAAAATAGGTTTATGGATTTATTATAAAAAGGATGCCTGTTCACGAATCATTTCAAATAACTTTTCCAAAAAGGGTATTACGCCAAAAATAACTTTGAAATAGTTGTAGGACCAATAAGAATTCCAGTTATTTGACACGTCTGAGTTATTAGGAAAAAGGAAAACAAATATTTCGTAATCGGTTCCTAAGGACAAACTTTTCAAACGTGCTCTGCACTGGATTAAAAAAAAAAACTACCTTTACTAAAGACCGATCTTGCTTGAGAATTGGTGCTTTCTACAGCGACAACCAAGCTTTCAATCTTGAGGTGTGATTTACACAAAAACAGCGCTCATCAAATAAAGTCACATATAAGCGTGACGTTTGCACGCCGAGAAAAAAATGAGTATATTTTCTGAATGAAAGCATTTTCGATTGCTAACACATTCGCCTTTTATTCTCTCTCCACATTTGTCTGCAGGTGGTCTATTATCGGATCACATGGGTCGCCCAGCCATCGGATATCTGCGAGGGGAGAGGACCACAGGCTTAGGACCTTAGGACACTGAGGGTGCCGGAATCAAGTACCCTAGCGCCCCTGGGATATGGAATTGCAAGCTGTACTCGCATTAAAGTCTACGTTTAAACTCAACCCTAGCGTTTCTCAAACAAAAATGTGTAAACACTTACGTAGGGTCTCTACTTAGCATTCTATCTATACCTAATATATTTGGAAAAGATATTCAATGCATGCCCACAAGCAAACATAACAT
Source organism: Agapetus fuscipes (assembly GCA_951799405.1). Lineage (NCBI taxonomy): Eukaryota > Metazoa > Arthropoda > Insecta > Trichoptera > Glossosomatidae > Agapetus > Agapetus fuscipes. The sequence continues at coordinate 10,712,775 of OX637340.1, read as the reverse complement.
CCCCTTAGTGCTTGTTCGTCTTATGTCCGTCAGAGGTAATTTCAAACGAGCAATGTTTGTATGTGTACTGGACCAATGTGTCGAATAAAATTTGGAAATTGATTTTCAAAATAAATTAAACAACTCTCACAGAATGTGATTGAAAGGTCACCTTGGAATTAAATGGTAGATAAGTCAAACAAGCACTGGGGGGACGGAAAGTATGTTTGCGCTCAAATATAATGGAAAATAAAAATCCAAATCTCAAATGAACATCAATACTGCATTGGCACAGTGAACCAATTTGTATATTATGGTTGTCAGCCTCATTATAAAACTGTAAGTCAAGGAGCGTTCGTTTCTATATATTGCATTTTCTATGTATTGAGTTTTTGGGTTCCTTAGTTTAAAAAAGTTAGCAATTTTATTTATTCAGGTAGAACTCTAAATGCTTGTCTAGATTTAAATAAACAGTTGTAAATAATTTAATTGTCTGTCAGTGATCTCGCTTTTTATAATCTCCTGTGATAATCTCCATGGTTGAAACTTAATTTAAACTAAAATTACAGACGTTTAATACGTTTAAAAAAAAACTTAAAAATAATAAATTTATGATTTTTTCAGCGGAAACTTAGTAGAACTCCATTTAAAAAAAAAAATGAAACATAAAAACAAAACACTATCATCGACAACATTTACAATAACTTTGACCCTGGTTCAATAGATTAGGTAATTATTAATGAATAATTTATTGAAATATTAAATTTCGAATTATTAATTGATGGTACTCGTATTAATACAAGTTTCTTGCCAGGCAAAATACGTTGGTGACTGTATTCCTCTTCACAAATCTATTAAAGAAAACATAATGTTCGAAATGATATTTAAATTTTACGCCATGGTTGAGTTTAAACGTAATGTTTTATACTAGGGGTATTGAATGCACTTGAAATAAAGGTACAGTTTAATATGACGCCTTTCACTGGACATCTGTCACATTTCAAATGTATGAATGGGAGAATCGAAAGGGGAGATGGCAATGCATTCAATTTACAAGGAATAATTGTTTTTTTATTAGCATTGTTGAAGTTTATCATTATTTTTTTACGTCATCGACACAAATCTCTATGTTGAGGTAGGCACGTGAATTGACATAGACAAAATTGTGTCGTCCGGGTTGCTATGAAAAAGGCATACAAATATTTTGTTATTGATTGGTAAGGATGTCAGTCACATACAAGACTGGCTTTTTCTCGCCGAGAAACATGATCCAAATAAAAAAAAATGTTATCCATATTAATATTTCAGATTAAAATTAAATATATGCCCACATATAGATACTCTTAATTTCGCGCTTGAACATACTGCATGTGTCCGTACAAAATAGACTAAACTCAAAATAACGTAAACCCTACAACTTCTGCCGCCTTTCGATGTAACAGGGGTGGCATTGGCAATAGTAAGGCAATTTTTTAACCGAGGAACAAAAAAATATGAATGTTACAAAATTAGGAAAAACGAAAAGTATACTATCAAGGAGCTGGGCGTCAATACACACGGTTTAATGTATCCTCAATCTAAAATCTAAATCTAAATCTAAGCTGCAAAGATATGTATCATTTGAGATTCATATTAAATGCATTCCCACAAGCAGACATGCATAATTTCGCGCTTACACATGCTGCATGTGGACCTACAATATAAAACCCCCAATCTCAAATGAACATAAGCCCTGCAACTCTTGCCGACCTTCCCTGAAGCAGGGGTGAAATTGGCAAAGTTAACCATTTTTTACAGTATGGGTGGTCAGCCGCATACCAACCTATCAATCAAGGAGTACATGCAATTGATACAATCAAATATATAAAACAAATAAATTCTAAGCAATTAAACAGTAAAAAATTAAAAAGCTACAACACATATTTTTTAAATTTAAAAGCCTTAGCTTTAACCGCCAGCATTACAGATCTTCCGCCATTTCTTTCGATCCTTGCATACTTCTTTCATTTCATCCAGAGCAATAACCTTTTTCATACAAGCTCTCCTTTTATTATGACTCTGGATATCCCATTCATTCGCTATTTCGAAAATTTGGTCCATCCATACCTTTCTCGGTCTTCCTCTTCCACGACATCCATCAATTCTCGCAGCATATACTTTCTTCGTCAGTCTTTCCTCATTCATTCTCTCCAAATGTCCAAACCATCTAAGCATACTTCTTTTAATCTTTACTTTCACACTTTCTCTTACACCACATTCCTCTCTAACAAAATCATTCCTTACCCTATCACTCCGTCTTTTCCCAATCATACTTCTTAAGTGGTCCATTTCTACTGTATGGACTTTACTAATCTCACTTTCACTCACCGTCCAGGCTTCACTTCCATATATCAGAGTGGGCACTAGTATACCACCGTGCACCGCCAGTCGAACATTTTTTGAAAGATTCTGGTTCAATGGAGCGGAATAAAACTAAAATGAATGTTAAAATAGAGAACTTACTTAATTAAAATGGAAATTAAAGTAAAATTTTGAATCTGGAACTTTTTTCTCGGCGAGCAAACGTCACACTTGTATGGGACGACAATGGTCTCTAGAAGCCCGGCTGGGTGACGACACGATATTGTCTATGCCAATTCACGTACGGACCTCATTGTTTTTACAAAAAAATCTTTTATTTAAAATTTTAGGTTATAAACTCACTATATACTACTCACTTTTCCAGAGGGGTTTCCCAACAATTTAGTGCTTTTTAATTTTTATTATTTCTTTTTTCAATACTTTATTTTTTTAAATAAACCAAAATGAATCTGCTTCATTCAATTTTTTTGGCAAGAAGAACTAAAGGAAATGTTTTCTCCAGATGACAGGTAAAAAATATAAACACTGATAGCAAAATTACTCAATCGATATATTTTCCAAAACGTGCCTTTGTTTTGACACAACAAAACAACCCTTACTTCGATTGCCTGAAAGCTTGTTTTCCTCTACAAACGTTTGCAAATTTCCTTAGTACATGAAAATATCGCAAAACGTATGAAAATTTAGAAAGGAAACGAACCCTTATTACTGTGATTTTATAGTTCATTTTCCTATACAATAATTTCACGTTTTCATTTCAAGTTTCTGAAAATTCCGCAAAACATAATTATGGAAATTGAAAAGGGAAAATAGACTTTATTGCATTTATTTTACAGGTTATTTTCCTATACAATCAACGGACTGTTTTCTTAGTTCCAGAAAGTGCCGCCAGATGTACGAAAATAGAGAAGGGAAACTAACCCTTATTGCGTAGATTTAAAAGTTCATTTCTGTTTGCAACAAATTCAGTGTTTTCTTAGTTCTAGAAAATACCACAATCTGAAAATATTGAGATGGGAAAATAGTCCTTTTGCACTGAGAATACGTAAGGGATGAGGCGAAACTCGCGTGAAGATTTATGGCGCTGCAATATGAGGGGGAAAATCTTGTAGTGAGTTTTCCACGAGCTTTAGTAGTAGTATGATTTTTCAACCATAGATGCCGTTGCTCTCGGAAAATTTTGAATCCTTCCTGTTTTATTATGTTTTTCAATAAAAAATACGATTTATAATTTTTATATTTTTTGTAACTTTTATACCCGTAATTGTTTTTTTTGGGAATACCAATAAAAAAAAAATTATTATTATAAGGCCTGTGAAAAAATACCGTTCATCCCAAATTTTAAATTGTAGGTTGGTAAGAGGCTGACTACTGAAACTGTAAAAGTGATTTACTTTTTCCAATGTCACTTATGTTTCAGGAAAGTCGGCAATAGTACAGGTTGCATGCTCATTTAAAGGTTTGAGTTTTATTTTGTAAGTACCTACACATGTAGATATGTTGACATTGAATATAATTCTTTACAACTTAGATTATGGATATTGCATATCTATATTTTATACCACCTGTCAAATTATTAAAAATATTATCAGGGTCTTTAGCAACAAATTAAAGAAATATTACATAGTCTTTGCCGTAGCAACGGCTATGTATGACACAATTTTTTCTTCGTCAATTCACGTATATACCTCATTTAGATTGCCTGACCTATCTATAGTTTTTTTTCCCATTAGCTAGCGTTTGCATAATATTTTAGTTTTTTTTTTCAAAATTCACATTAGCCAGCGTATGATATTAATTGTAGCGCACATCTTTCTCTGTTGGAGCAGGACGGCCATATATTATAGCGAGTCGCTAACTGTGCTAAGTACATGATAAATATTGCGAGAGGGAGGGAGACGCACTGATGTCGTGTGTGTGTGTTTAGGATGATCAATAAAACATTCGCCGGAGGACGTTTGTACTGAAGATATGGCGGCAAATCAAAGCCCCGAGCAAGAGGATGGCAACTCAAAAAAAAAATCCAGTAAAAAAACAACTTATCGGATATTTGATGAACCGTTGTAGGAGAACTTACATAGGTATTTTCTATGATGAATCGTAGCATACGTCTTCAGCAGGCTTCCTTTCTGTGTGAAATTAAAGATGAACTTAGTGATGCTGAACGAAACGTCAAGATTTTATGTTAACCTACAATGGTTCATCGTCATCGTCATAAGCTTGACAGACTTGTGTGGGTCTTGGCTGAATCCAGGATCCTCCTCCACTCTCACCTGTCCATCGCCTTGGCTCTCCAGCAACAGTATACCTGTATATCTGCCTTGACTGTATCTGCATTGACACTATCCATACATCGCATTTTTAGCCTTCCTTGTCTCATTCGGCCTTGTGGTGTTGAGAGTGTTAGGCACTGGAGTTGGCGTCGCGTCGTCCATTCCAGTTATGTATGTGACCAGCTCACTGCAGGCGTCCTACTTTCATGGAACCGATCACATCTGCTTCTTATCCTCATGCACAGTCTTCTCTATTTTTGTTTGTTAATGTTGTTTTATTTTTAATTATATAACCTTACTATAATGAAAGAGGCATTCATATTTTTTACTAATGAATTGACTACAGGTGCCATACTTCTGAACGGTGAAACAGTCAATGGGGCAGAGAAATTCAATTGCCGATCCCCACTCCAAAAGTAAAGAAGTGGGCAGATTTTTTCTCTCTATTGCTGGAGAGTTGCTTTCCGGGTTTTGTTGCTGTGGTCTGTGGGAGCTGGAGCTTCCGGACGTTTCACACATGTCTACGGTGGGCATTTTCAGCGTGAAAGTGAAGTGACATGGGCGAAACGTCCTGAAGCTTCAGCTCCCACAGACCATAGTAGCACATCCCGGAAATCAACTCTCCAGTATCATCAGCCTGATTTGTAAGCTTGAAACTTCTGTCTTTCTAATTTGACGATTATATTTTCAGAGTTCCTATGTTCTGCGTGTAAGGCATCACTGCAACAACCACACCGTAGCCGAGGCTTGTCTCCTCGCTACGCGCGTTGCCATGACAACAACCCCTCCCCCCTCCTCCCGCAACCCACCTCTACGCCGGCGTAGATACCTACCCGCACTGTTACTGTACCCTGCTGCCGTTCCACTAGGGGTGGCCGGTATCTCCACCGACGCTTTTCCACTTTTTGTGCCCTTGCATATCTCTTTCTTCAATATTCATCACTTCTTGATACATAAATATCAACAAGCCTTACACTGGACGTGGGGAACATCGGAACTAACGTCACCATCTTGCACCAAAACGCCACTTTTGAAATTGAAATGCGATGTTACCTTAATTGCTGAAATTAAATAATAATTATATGAAGCAAAACAAAATCACACCCATTTATTTCAGGAGTTTGAAGGCCACAAAGTCATAGCAGCGCTCTCCTTTCTAATTCACTAAGATCCGTGTTCCACAATAGTCCCTTCTTATTCTCCCTCTGCAGGTTGCATTTTTTCGCAACTTGACCTGTTTGGTCTCGGCCAGCTTCGCGTTATTACGGATGCGCCATCTGTCACCTTCAGGACGTTCAAGACCGAGAATACGATGGAGCATGCTCATCTCAAAAACCTGTATAGATTTATCTTGTTTCTGATTTTGATTCTAGGTTTCTCATACGTACAATATAATTGGACAAACGATGGAATTGTATATCTTGAATTTAGTGGAATGGGAAAGACATTTAGAACAAAACCTTTTTTTCACATACAAAATTAGGAGGTCAAGAGTCTGGGACTTCCCACTACCCTGCGCCCTTTTTCATTTCAACCATCTCTTCAAGGCCCTAAAGATTACATCTCCAGATATCGTCTATATCTGTTAAGGAAATAAAGTATGATAAATGTAGCCAAAACTAGCTTACGACGTAATCAAAAACATACCTTTCAAACTTAAGAATACTAAAAAAAAAAAACGCAACTAAGCTACACATATAGTGTAACTTCTTGCCTGCGTTATCCCCGAAGGGGTCGCATGTGGTGCTTCGGGACCTATTGATTTTTACAGGTAAGGGGGCCGGCCTCACACCAACCACTTTCAATTGAAGTGGGGGTTTCCCAGCTCCCGGGGGGGCTGGTTCTCATTTCTTGTGAAGGCTGAGTAAACCTTTGAGATCGAACCCTTGCTCTCGGCATGGAATGCAAGCATTCTACCAATTGAGCTATCGACCTTTTTACGAGCTTGATCGTCGTCGCTACAAAGCGCCAATTCTCAAGCAAGACCCAGTTGCTGTAAGGCTGGATGGACCTTTGGTGACCGGTCATTGGTAAAGGTTTTATGAATTTTTCAACCCGGCGAAGAGCAAATTTGAAAATATAAATGGTATATTTTTTGTGCTCCACCGGGAATCGAACCCACAACCTTCCCATTCAGAGTCCGCAGTGTTACCACTGAGCTACGGACCGGTATTTTCAACGTCAGATAAAAAAAACTGATAAAATTGTACACTGATTAAAAAAAACTACCCACAGGATTGACATAAGTGAGTCTTTTTCATTCAGTATAGAGTTGCTGTGCTAACGTTGAAAATACTGGGCCTTGATAATCATGTGAAATTCTATGCTTTCTTGCTTTCTCCATTTTGTGTTTCAACATCCTGTAAGTATAATACCGCTTTTTTTTTCGAAATTGAAAATTTACTGACCAAAACTACGCACAATGTACGCGTAGAGATGACATCTTAGTAATTCTTACAATGCAGATACATTTTCTATCGACTTCCACATTTGCCTGCCAACAGTGGATCGGAGTCATACTCGTAGCATCTTTGTTTTCTTTCTAGCTACGGAAGATTTGTATTGAGGTAGATTGAAACGGATATAGCACCTATTTGAATTAAAAAAGTTTAAATTAATGGTTAACGCGATGACAAGTTTATTTGAAATTTTAATTGTTGGGGATTCTGTAATAAGTGGAGGGGCACGCGTGCGCCATAATGAATATGCAAAAAGTTGCTCAGCCTCGCGCTGCGCCGAGACAAAGTGTTATGTAACTAAGTTTTAAATTCACAAAAGACGCCAGAACATTATGTATCACATATGTGCGGAAACACATCGCATGGCCATGCTGCTAGACACAATACAGTTTTCCAACAAAGGATAGCTTTTACTATGATTTTTTTCACGGTGAAATACCAAAAATGACGTTTCACAATAAGATAGCGGCAATACGAGTAGTTCAGATTTTCACCACGTTCAGTAAACTGAATCCGGATTGGTCTACCAATGTTTGTTTCGTTTCCTGTCAAAAAAGGTACCTTTTTGTTGACTAGAACCACAGATCACTAGAACTGTTAAATAATAGGCGCTTAATGGGGTTGGCGTCGTCCATTTTATTTATGTGACCAGCCCTTTGCAGGCGTCCTACTTTGATGGAACTTATCATATTGGTCTTCCTGTATATCAAGACGACCTTAATCTTTGCTCTTTGTGGGTAGTAATTTCTTTCTTCCTCTTCTGAAGGTGGTCGTGGATTGGTCCATTTGCAGGTCGACAGGTAGCTTGTTCCAAACGACCGGCCCAACTACCCGAAAGCTAAACTGTCAGCAAATTTAGAGGTTTTTAGGCTTTCACGACCCGATTCAGATTAAAAGAAAAAAAGAAGCAAAAACTATGGACCACGGTCAAAACCCGGAACCAAAAAATCAAGCAAATTTAGAGGTGCTTGCTCTTTTGGGTTGTATGATCTTGTTGATGGCAGTGAAGGCATAGCGCAGAGCTCGTTTAGAAGCATTGTCGACAGGACATAGCTCGATGAGGCATTTCACAGTAAACACATTCTGTCCAGTTTGTCTGTGTTTTTTTTCTATCCGGTGCCCGGTCGGCAGCCTAGCAGGGTAAAGAGATATATGAAAGTTTTCACGCGGTTTGTCTGGTAATCCATAGACTATTCGGGCGTTGTGTTTGAGATGACCGTACCCTTACCCAACGCTCCAAAATTCTACTCGCTAGCTCGCAAATTGCGTGTGACTTTTGTTTGGTTGAGAGTGTGCTTTTCTTTATCTGAAAGCATCATTTTGTCAGTTAATAATACCATTGATAATATTCCCAGTGAAAATAAAACTGAAGTTTTGAAAATTGTATGTCGTAAATCTATATCCCCTTTCAATAAATTTGAATTGCCAAATCTCGCTCGATCGCATGTTTAAAAAGGCGTTAAAAATTATAAACAGGAACAGTTCTTGACCGGTCCGTAGCTCAGTGGTAACACTGCGGACTCTGAATGGGAAGGTTGTGGGTTCGAATCCCGGCGGAGCACAAAAAATATACTTTTTATATTTTCAAATTTGCTCTTCGCTGGGTTGAAAAATTCATAAACCTTTACCAATGACCAGTCACCAAAGGTCTATCCAGCCTTACAGCAACTGGGTCTTGCTTGAGTATTGGCGCTTTGTAGCGACGACCAAGCTCGTACACCTCTGTGGCACTACAACAAGTGTCATAGACCCCTAGAGCCTGTAGAATCTAGAGAGTCTCCCGCACAGGATTTCTTTAAAAAGAAAAAAAAAAGTTCACGGGAGTTTTTTTTAACCCATGCGAGTTGCAATTACGAGTTGCGAGTTGGTCAATGGGTGATTTTAGAAGGGTTGCCCTTACCCTGTGGACCGTGAGACACAATTTAAATTCGACCCACCTCAGACCCTCATTCAGTGCTGTTCTATCAGTAAAGGTGAGACGTCTTAATAGGACTAAAACTAAGATGTTAGCATCCCTTTTTACAGATTGTCTTGCATCTCCTGATCCGTCCAAGGAGTACATGTGGGTGTCTTGATGTGGGGGCCGGAGGGGCGTGTGTGAGACAGGGTGGATGGCCCAGGGCGCGCGCTCCGTAGGTGGGAGCTCGCTCCGGGTACGGGAGACTCGGCACAACAAGACTAAAGACGAGCTTCATCTTTGCTGTCGCACCTGGCCCTCAAACTGTGTCAAGATATTTGCTCAAAATGTTTCATGACTTTCAAGATTGCACCTGTGAACGCAAAAAGCAACCGGATGCGCATGTATTGCATCTTCTTACCGCATTGCCCAGGTTTTACAGTTAAGGGGTAACATACCAAGACTAATGACAAGGTTCGTCAAACTGTGACCACCTTTTTTACAATGAACACGGACAATTTATACCTATTGTGGAAGATATGTGATGTCACAGGGGTTAGGACTGTTAGGAGTTTGGAACTGGCGCTTCTATCCATACAAAGCCGTTTGAATCTGACAGTTCATTTCGAGGTAGAAAGATGTGTTTTGTTTTTTTGTCGTTTTTATGCAAAACAAGATGATAACACGTACTGAATTGGTTAAATTTTCAAAATAATCCAAATAGTGGCGCCCGTAGGTTGGAGCTCACTCATGTAGGTACGGCAGAGTTAGCACAACACTAGAAGACGAGCTTTATCTTTGCTGGACCGAGAAATTTATGTAGGTAGTACCTAGTAATTTTTTTCATTTATGTGAATTTGTGTTAATTTTTTAGTGATATATTTTATCAATATTGTTAGTGTATTCTTTGACGTGACAATCTGTCAATCCGTTGCTTTCTTTTTCTAAAAATTGTTTACGCACGTTAGCAATAAAACTTTTTCGCGATTGCCTCCTTGGCAATGAACTGTCCGTTTACCATCTTGTGTTGTACACATATTCGACAAGAACAACACTTAGGCATCCCATTTATTTTTTACAGCGTAGAAGAGCTCGCAGGAAAGTTTGGGATCGGCGAGATGAGTGTAAGGAGAGAGAGTGGGAGGAAGTTGTTAGTGGGGCGGAGAAGAAAGTAGAGGGACGCCGCGCCGCTGTTAATACGAGAGCCGGGGAATAAGAACAAACTGAAGAATGCTATGTGGGAAGCATGCCTGGGAGGAGATGCCAGAGCAACCTTATCATAAAACAACGATTAATTATCTATCTACCTGTCTGAAAAGGGGATGTAGGCCACCAGGACGGTGTTTGGCGATCGAGCCTTTCGAATTGTTGCTCCAATGACTTGGAATAAGCTGACTGTGACCTTCAGGGAGCTGTAGACTGAGGCAATCTTTAGAAGAGGACTAAAAACTTATGTATCTAAAGTCATACAAAATTATATTGTTACGTTATTCGGGCTCATAGGTGCAAGATTAGGGGGTTAGCTATACGAGTACGTCGACCACTTCCCTTGAAGTGGGGGTTTCCCGCACCAGCTGAGTAAACCTTGCCATTTTTTTGATTTTGTGTTCAAAATAAACACCGAAACGGGAAATCATTTCTTACGCTCTCGGTGGGGATCAAAATGTATCGATATGCCTTGAAAACGATTAAGCACAACGGTAGACCACCCTCTCAGGAAAACGAAGCCGATGTAGTTTTTTCAACAGCGAAGTGATTTGAGAGAATTTAGACATTTCAAAGATCAGTTCAGCGGCCGCGTTCAGAACATATTGAAATCTATTCAGTTGCAATTTTGACAGACCAATGTAAGCAGAGTAATTATCAATTCGCAAATCAAAAGTTTTTTTAATTTTGTAACCCCACCCGGCGGCAGGCACCTCCAGATATCCTAATTTCGCGAAAACCAAAAAAAACAACAGGCATCGTTTTGTCGACCTCTTCCATTGTGAGACATCAATCCAGTGTAACTCTGAAGAAAAATGCTGTTTCAATGCAAGGCACCGTTTCGATATGCCTCCTTAAGATAGGGGCTGTTGGAGTGGGGCGGGGGGAGAGGGAGGGGGGGGAGACGCCCCGCGTCTTAGAGACGGTACAACTTCATTTGATGGAGGATCTAAGGCAACACACAAACGCAGACAGTGAACAATCGATAAGCATGATGGGGAGTTGATGATTTCTTTAAATCGTTGTTTCGTGATGTAGTCACGCCAAGAGGGCTTAAAGCATGTTTTGTAAGTGGTTAGTAGAGAGCTTTTTCTTGTAGATGGCTCCAAACTTCTATACCTTAGAACCATATTGTTTTCTCGAATAAGCTCGCAACTAAACGCTACTAAGCTTTATATAAAGTGTAACTTCTTGCTGCGTTTTCCCCCAAGAGGTCGCATGTGGCGATTCGGGACTTATTTATGGTGGTTGGCACCACTTTACTTGAAGTAGAGATTTCAAGGCTGAGTAAGCTTTACCGGTACCATTTTTTACTGGCAGTATAGATTCCCACCGAGGGCGACAAATATGGTTTACTGCTCCATTATTAATTTTCAAGCCTAAAATCGTAGTACCTACCTACCGGCAAGGTTAATTCAGTTTCACAAGAAATGCAAACTTGCCCCTGCCGCAGTAGGGAAACCCCTACTTCAAAACAAAGTGGTTGGCGTACGGTGAGCCGGGCCGAGTCGGAACGTTTTTGCAAGGATGTTCGAAATTGTCATTTTTCTCGGTGATCTCGGTGATACGTCCATATGTATAACTGTGAGAATAAATTGTGTCTACACGCCCCATGCGAAGCCTTCGAGGACAATGCGGTAAGAAGTTGAAGGAAAATGTGAAGCTTCTTTGCGATTTTAAGTCCAGGATTAGATAGAGAAGTATTCACTGAGACCATAGATTTACTAAGCACTGAGCACTTACTTACTATCCTGGTTTGTAGCAGCCATTAGAAGCGCTCCAACTTTATTTGACGGAAGATCTGTACCACGTAGCTCGAGAAAGTACAGACAACTCCCAAGTATACAACATTAAATTTAAACGCAACTACAGCGTTCGCCAACAGATGTATGTAAACTCAAACAGCGCCGTATGAGTTTCCATACATTTTTTGTAAACGAACGTGAAACTTTATACTTGGGTTCCAGATACAATAAGAGTATAATAGTGTGTATGTATATTCATAGGTGGTGTTCAGAAAACATGTCTTGTCTCTGCAATTATTACATGCGAGCATTAGTGCGAGAGGAACGCAAACGGAATAATAGAAAGCGCTCAGGTATCTGTGTACTAGTTCCTGACATCTCGCGTTATATAAACTGATCAATATTAATGTGTACTTACTTATTTGGCGGTACTGCGGAATTGATGTGAATAAAAGTACAATGGTGTAGGAATGATTTTGGAAAGAATTCTGAAATTTACATTTTTCTCGGTGTGCAAACGTTGTACGTCTATGTAATTAGGGTCCTCAACATTCATAACCCATTATTAGTTAGCCTTTGCCCTGGAAAACCGGCTGTGTGATGGTAACTTTATCGAGGTTTTGAAATGTGTAGACCTCATTACCCTATGAAAAAAAATGATACAATTTTGAAATGGATGATGAACACAAAACTGAATTGAACAATATTTAGTGCAACTTCTTACCGCGTTGTCCCCGAAGGAACCTATTTATATTCACATGCAGGTACCTAAGGAGAGCGGCCTCAGACCAACCAGTTCACTTGAAGAGGGGGTTTTCCAGCTTCCGAATGGCTTGTTCTCATTTCTCGCGAAGGATGAGTAAACTGTGCCGGTATTTTTATTTTGGGTTTGAAATAGCAGCCGGAACGGAAAATCATCTCTGACACTCTTGGTGGGGATCGCGCCCTAGCCCTTTGTAATGAAACGCAAGCATTCTACCTATTGAGCTATCGACCAGTCGGTCAACCATCTGCGTTCCGCTAACAAATAATTTGGTAGCGGTTATCTGGCAGTGTGACGTCACTACTTCTACGCCTTTTTTGAAATGCGAAGACTCCATAGCTGATGTAAAAGAAGCAAGAATAAAAGAAAAAGGGCAAATAATAAATAAAAAAAACGTTAAAATAGGGAACTAGATTTATATTAAAATACGTGATCAAAAATGTTTACACGATAAAATGTCATAGAAAAACAACAACAAAACGGAAGTCAGCCCAGTCATATCAACATCACGTTATCAAAAATGATATCAGCGACAAAATGAAAATCCCTTCTAACGGTAGGTAGGTATCCATTACAGTAGAATAATAATTAGTACCTTATTAAAATGAAAATAAAATCCTACCAACGATCTTATTTTTTTGTACGTCAACATATGTAAACATTATTTCCAGCTAATGTTCCAGCAGGTTGCTCATTGAATATTCCTTCAAATTAAAAATTTGCACATGTGTAAAGATAAAAGAGCCAAAGAACGGTCTAAAACCTTGACTTATTAAAATGATGGAGCGTGAAACAAGTACCTATATAGCTTTCAATCAATAGAATGACAAGTTCGCTGGTACGCTGGTTCGCTGGTTCGCTGGTTCGCAAGTACGAAGCTGTTAGATTGATAAACGGATAATTTTGCATTTTTTGGAATATGATTCGAGTACAAAATATTTACACAAAGTTTGTTTGAAAAGTTTATCAATTTTCAGCGTCGTTGCTTACTTAATCCGGTTTATAAGTGATGAAGGCTCCTGGCCTCCCGCCTCACAATTCTTCGGGACTCTTTGTCTTGTGCCGCTTCCCTCCATGGTCCCTTTACTCCCAGGACTTCCACGTCGGCTTCGACATTGTCTACCCCCCGTATCCTGGGATGTACGAGTGGTCTGACACTAGAGGGGGCACCATCCAAGACATTTCTGATGATCCTGGAGTTCTCTGCACGTACTTACTATATGTCCAGCCCACTGATGTTTTCTTGATATCATTACTGATACGATGGTTTTTCTTGAAATACCTATGTACTGCTGTGTTGGTACGGATGCGCCATCTGTGTGTTGATTTTCTTTTGTGAACTTGCTGTCATCTTTGACAGTTGGTTGTGAGTAGACACATGTAAATCGGGTGTTTTGTATCGTTAAATAATGTTGAATGGACTTGCCATAAACGAGATCCTCGGGAGCTGGGAAGCGCCGTTAGAAGTTGCACTATATGTGCAACATAGTTTCATTTGGGTTGTGTCTATAATTATTAAGGGTGAGCAATCCTAAAGGTTGAATTCATTTTTTTCTTACAAATGACTGTAAAATACAAAAACTATTCTTTATTTATGCATGTAATTAATTATGGCTGCGTTTACCTTTAGGGTACAAAAGACCAAAAGCGTTCGTAATATCTTATTATCAATATAAAAAGTGGCAATCAAATGTTGCTCAATAAGAATTTTCGTTTTTTTTGTATAGTCATTTGTAAGATTAATAATGCATTTTACAAGTGTTAATGAAAACACCATGAAAATACATTTTTCCCCCACGGTTCCGTTCTTGTCCAAGCACTGTATCAGTCAAACCTTTAAAAGGTGACCTTTTTGTGGAGTTGTTTTCGGTCCGGAAAATGACGAGTATACAAAATATCCAGCCGAGAGTGTTGCCGGGTCGGGGCTCGGTCGGTTTGTGGAAATGCCATGCCATGCGCCCCCCGCTTCCTCTGGGTGGCTTTTAGCTCCCTAATTGGCGGGCTTTTAAGTTCTACCCCGCGGAGCTTTTCCCGCCTCTGACTTGCGCCACAAAAGTTCAAGTAAACACTCAGCGCATGTGTGTGTGTGTGTGTGGAAGCTCATGGTGTATGCTGACAGTGGTGTGCTTTGATTATAAATTGTACACATGCCAAAAATATATAACTTGCTGAATTAACTAAAAGGTTAAAATGAGGCTGACCGGCAACTGTAACTCTGTCGCCATTCCGCTAGGCGTGGCCAAAGCCGCTGAAGAGCTGCCTTAATTTTTTTCTATCCTGACATACCTCTTTCAATTCATTCATATACATCCCCTTTTCCATGCATTTTTTTTTCTTTTATGGAAAGTTTCTTTACATTAAAAAATTTAACCCCCCTTTTTTCGAATCAACTTTTCGTGATGAAAAAGGCACCAAGTGTCTCAGGGACAGGGGGTGATTCAAAATTTTAGAAATTTAATATCTTTGTATGTTTTTGTTCACATCAGTACCTAAAGCATGGAATAAGCACATCCATAGAAAACGGCAATTAAGTACCAAGAACTTCAGTCGCTTCTGAACTTCTTCTCATACATTTTGATGACATCTAATGACTGGTGCATATTTAAGAAATATGGCCATAAAATTTTGAAGTTTTCATATTTTATTTAGCGTACGTTACAAAACAAAGGAGTGGTTTTGAAATCATTCTTAAGTTACTTTTAAATAGGGAATACCTTTTCCTTCTTATTTTTTTGCTTAAAAGATATTATGAATGCGCCGCCTCTGCACATGAGTATGTACATTTTAAATACCTAGTTATTTAGATGTTTTTGATTTTATTTTTTTCAATATTAACTCTCAGATAGTTCTCAGCACTGTTTTTTAACCAGTTGGTCCAAATCACTCTTGTTTCTGGGAAGGTCGGCGAAAAGATTTTTCATTCAAGATTCGACTGATGGTCATTTGAGATTTGGCTTTTATTTCGTAAGTAATCATGCGGCACGTGAAAGCGCGAACTTCCACGTGTCTGCTTGTGGGCATACATTTTAAACGAATCCTTTGAATGATAATCTATCTTTGCAATTAATTTTATGGAAATTCATAAAAAACAAGGGACATCGATAAAAAATATAATTTTTTTTTTAAGAACATAGGTACCTACTTGATTTTTTTCGTCAAAACTCAGCAAAGTCATTGAAGTATTATAGGTGGAAAGTGTTCAGGTATAAAAAATAAGCTTAAATGTTGTGTCTGGGACGCCAGAATATTAAAAGTCTAAATGCAGCATTTTAAAAAACCATCAAAAGAAGCGCGCATTAGGTCTCATGAAATATTTTGCGTTAAAATCCAGTTTTTTCTACGATGCCCAAATTGCTTTGCCAAGTCTGTATTATATACACAGGGTTGATATAATAATATGGGGAAGGTAAAATCCTATGGGCACAAGCGACTGAGATAGTAAGACAGTTTTTAGGACAGTGGGTAAAAAGACAAGCGGAGAGATTTCCCCGTATTGTAGACGAAACTAGGTATTCTAACATACCATAGGACTTACCCATCAACCGGACCTGTCAACTACACAGCTGTCAAACTAACATAAGACTTAATAATAATGTTATCTTGCTCTCTCCATTTGTGTTTCGACACCCAATAATTTAACATGCCGTTATGTTTTATAATGATGCAATTTTTCTTTCAGAATTGACAAATTAGTCTACAAAAACAGTAAAAACGCGAGCGCACAACGTTGCTCCGCTGGAAATCGAACCCACATCCTTCCGATTATGATTCCGTAGCGTTTACCACTAAATTACTTTTGTTTTTTCAAGTACTAAAACATAATAATTTAATATGTAAATTGTCGGACTTTTTGTGTATTCCATAACCGAAAACTAACATTTCATTTTAACAAACTTGTTTTGAACTTTTAAACTATTTTGGGCGAAAATTGAATGTTCCGTCATTTATGAAATATTAATTAAATATTAAACTATTGTTAACGTAAAAAAAGACTGTTACTTTATATATTTTTCCTTGACTGATGTTATTTCGCAACTGTAATATGATGATGAAACCGACAAGACTGCCCAACTGTAATAGTTCTTCATTTTTCTTTTAATCTCAGATAAATAAGGCGTTTTTTCTTGCATTTTGTGCGCCAAGCAACTGTCCACTTTTACAGTGAAAACGTTCTGTTCTAAATACATGTATCCACCCACATTGTATGGATATAATATATCTACCTAGGGAGCCTAAATACTGAGCTCGTGTTTTAAGTGTCCTCGTTAATTTTTTTTGGGTTTTTATTTTTAATGCTGAAAAATGTTTCCCTGAAAAAATGAGCGAGCACTTACTCTGATATTAGGGGTGGTGGGGGTGGGGGAGGGGGGGACAGATTTTTTATCACAGACAGAAAGAGAATTACAAAATACCTTGTGTGCACAAGTAAGCACAAAATGAACGCGAAGCTGCACTAGACTTTACCGCTCAGAAATAGATACAAAAACGATTTCTTTCAACTTAAAATATGCTTTTTAATATTCAATTTAGTTTATACGATGATTAATAAATTAGAACATTTAGTACCAACGCAAGGTAAACTACAGTTTACTAAGAGTTTGACGAAGATGAGCGCGTTATGTGAACTGTAGAAACAAAGTAGAAAAAAAAAACTTCTCTTTTAAATTTTTGTTACAGAAATCTGAATAACAAATTAAACCTTTTGAAATGCGTTTTATTTTTATTTTTCTCAGTTTGACCACTCATAAATCAGTTATTTCTTTCTACCTTCTTTAAACAACCGGTAAGTGTTGTGTGTCTCAAAGCAAAATAAAGAAAGAATCGTCTCTGCTATGGTTGGAATAATTTGATAAAAAGTGAGATATTTTTTTCTTGTTGAATGTGTCATAATTTTGAAAAAATGTACAAAATTCAAAATGCGTCATCTTGCGTGAGGGTAAGATGGGGTAGGACATATATTTTATTACTTACTCCCACTTTTTTGCTCTTTTAGGAAACCTAAACTTTATACTTACATTAATAACTTATAAGATATGTCATGTGCTCAAATACTTTCAATTTGTGGAAAAGACGAAACCAATACGTTCCATACAGCTTTTAGGTAGAAATGAAAATACACGTGTTTTTGCAATTTGTTTTTTTTTTGTTAAATAATATCTTACACATTCCGCATGAGGACTTCCAACATAAATAAAACCCAATGTCAAAAGAACACAAGCCATAAGCAACCCTTGCCGACTTTTTCTGAAACAAGGGGGAAATTTTCAAAGTGAACAATTTTTACAATATGAGTGGTTAGCCTCACATCAACCTATAAGTCAAGGACATCAACATCATGTAAACTTTATTTTTATACAAAATAATGAAAATAAGCAGTGTCTTCTTATTTTTTTAAATTATGACATATGTTGAACAGTCGTCAAGATGTCCAACTCGAACCAGCGTTGTTTTTATTTCAAACACGTTAGTTATTGTTTCGACCCCTGGGCCATAGCGCCGATAAATTGTAATGAGCATTGTGTAACCCTATATGCTAATAAATGTTTGTAATAACATCCCTTTATGTAGGTACATCATGAACCATACGATGTTTTCTCCATTACCTTTTTTCAACCTTACAAAGGTCTCCCATCCACCGTCAAATTCGCCTTTATTAATTATTTTCTAAGCGTAAAAAGCCAGGAAACATTTTCTACCGGCATTTTCGTCCTTTCATCGTACACTGAATTTTTCATCAGTTTTTTTGCGTGAAATTCGCTTTGAAAAAAAAATTGTAAATTCAAGCATCCCGTTTCGAAAAAAAAAACAAAAAAAAACTTCACCTTAGTTAAAACCCTAAAAAATAATATCACCAGAACAATTTTTATGGACAGTAAATTGTGACGTCATCTGACCGGATTTCTAGGGAGTGTGCTGTTTCTTGACTTAAAGGTTAGGATGAAGCCGATCACCCATATAGTGAAAATGGTTCACTTTGTCACCCCTCTTACAGGGAAGGTCGGCAAGAGGAAGAGTTGCAGGGCTTATGTTTATTTGAGATTTCGGTTTTTATTTGTACTACACATGCG
Source organism: Agapetus fuscipes (assembly GCA_951799405.1). Taxonomy (NCBI): domain Eukaryota; kingdom Metazoa; phylum Arthropoda; class Insecta; order Trichoptera; family Glossosomatidae; genus Agapetus; species Agapetus fuscipes. The sequence goes on along the minus strand of OX637340.1, from coordinate 10,694,024 downwards.
GAATATGAAAGTACAAACTTGTGGGCATACTAAGCAGACACTTGTAATCTTTAATGTACCTACATACATCTTTGCAACTTAGATTAAATATTATATGTAGATAGATGTACACGAATTTCAAGCGATTACTTATGACTCTTGTTACATAGACCTGGAACGTCATTATTCACATTCTACATGGAAACATTTTTTGGTCGTTGACGTTTGCTTTATTCTCGGAGCTTTGGCAGCAGGAACTAATATCTTTTTTATCACATCTTTAATATCGATAAAGGGGTCAACCTAACGTCAAGAATTTTACTTGAATCAGCGATTTTCCCTATTCTCAAAGGTAAACATACAATGTCTGCTAAGCTTTTTAAGTGTACACAACACATTGCGCCACTGTAGGTATATCTCACAGCTTTGTTCAGTGGACCTTTTTGTGTTATGGAGTAAACTATTGGATCTGCACACAGCACAGCTGTAAATAGGCTAAGGGTTCCCGGCAGATGTCATAAGACAATTATTTGAATCCTGCCTTTTGTATTGCCGGTCCTCTATTGTGGAATACCTTACCACACGAGATGAGAGCTGCGGATATTGCTAGTGTTTTTAAATCAAATTTAAAAACTGTGGCTCTGCAGTGCTCTTGCAGTGAACTTACAAAACGGCACTTTAAAATTGGCCTTAAAGTTTCTCATTTCTTGCAAAAGCTGAGTTAGCCTTGCTGGTACTAAGACAAAGGGTAGAAATCATATTTGATACCGTCAGATTTAAACTCAAACCTTTAGTTTGAAAGTATTCCGAAAGGGCTTACCCCCACTTATCCATCGATTTTCTACTAAGCTGCACATATAGTGCAGCATACTTCTCATCTATCGAGTGAAAAGATGTAAAATACACCTTTCGTTTATATTTTTATCGTTGAAGCAATTTTCGATCGATTCAATAAAAAGCCTTTCAAAAAAATCCATAAGTGTAACAATGCATTTAGTAATAACAACCTTTTGACAAAATTGCAAAATGGCTGTGCAGCACATTTTCATTTTTATTTTTATTTTTCTCACGTACAATTATGATTTGTTCGAAATTCAATTTATCCCCGCCATAACAATACCGCCAACCGAAAAAATATAAAAAGCAGTGTGTATGTACAGCGCGCAAAAATAAAATACAAAAAAAAACACCGCCCACTTTTACACCTAACAATAAAAACGGAATATGCTAATTGTGGTTTTTTTGTGCCAATCAACAAAATCGTGGCGTGTTTTGATAGTTTTTTATTGAAAGAAAAGAACAAATTGCATGTTTCGGAAGAGGGAATAATGAATCGAAGGGTTTGTCAAAATATTTTGACAGATTAATTGTGGGTCACTTGAAAATGGGGATGTCCTATTTTGATTTGGCGCACGGGTTTGACGCGTGGCAACACTCATAGGCATGTGTCAAATAATTACTAATAGAAATGTGTTTCTTTGCTGAATAGAAAACCAAATTGACACTTGTAACTATTTTTATTATTGTATGGAATAAAAAATAAAAAAAATGATATCCGTTTCACACCGAACGAATTTTGGCTCTTTGTCTATGGTTTTTTTTTTTATCTAGTGCTGGATCTGAAGTAAAGTAGTTTAATAGGAGATGCATGAAAGCTTTCACATGGTTTGTACGGCAATCCATAGATTTTTTTTTATTTTGGAAAAAAAACAGGTTAGATTGACAGCTGAAAAGACTAGTAAATTTTCCAATTATAGATTATAAAAAAAATATATATATATGATACACATGTAAAATACATACATAGGTAGGTACCTACATACATATAATATACCTACATGTGAAAAATAATACACCGGAACAATCATTGTGGGGATCGAACCCTGTAGTATTGAACGCAAGAATTCTACTATAGCTATCGCGACAAGATGAATCGTTAAAAAATTGCTTAATACGAATAAATATTTTTGAAAGTTTCTTAATAGTTCAAAGAAAAAAAAAACGAATTAATAGAAAGAGTTATGCAAGGATAAGAAAAAAGTGGAGGCAAGTCTGCAGAGGTTCTGCTACCCCCTAGTGGAATCGTGGCAGAGTTACAGTTACAGTTTCAAGTAATATACTTGATGCATTTTACTATTTGACTTTCAAAAAGACTAAAATCTCTAATATAAGTTGCAAAGTTATGTAACATTAAGGATTCTTATTAAATGCATACCCACAAGCAGACACAGTATGCTCAAACCCTCCTCATACCCGTTCTATATGAAGTACCCACATGGATAAGTTAAGTTCGCGCTTGCATACGCCGCATGTGAACCTATAATATAAAAGAAAACAAATCTCAAATGAACATAAGCCTTGCAACTCTTGCCGACCTTACCTGAAACATTGGTGACATTGGCAAAGTGAACATTTTTTACAGTATGGGGGGCCGGCCACATACCAACCTACAAATTAAGGAAGTACCTACCTACTCGTATATTGTTAAGGAAGTTAAGGAATAACCTACACGTATATCGACGATGAGCTATGTGTTATATCATAATTCATGTTAAAATTGCACACATACCATTTTCATTGTCAGTCATTGTTTTGCGTTGGAGGGGTTGAGGGATAGGGTGCGGGGTGCGGGGTGCCTATACCTCACAGGAGTAGGGGTAAGTTTCGCGCATGCGTGTTAGTAGAAGCGCCCCAAAGCGCCCGAGGCTTAGAGAAGCGCCCAATATCATGCTTGTATGGACAGGGCGTTCCTGAATGACAACCTGAACCAAATTCTGCATCAAAGTTCAATAAAATCATCAAAGAAAGGCAAAGTTTATTGTGATATATTATATTTAGGTATAATGAAACCTAAGAAGTTGTAGACTACTATATTTGTCTTGGTCACAATATAAAATTGGGTAAAGAAAATCAAGCAACCGAAATTACCAGAAGAATAGCACTGACATAGGCTGCTTTCGGAAATCTAGGCTACATCCTCGATGGCATGAAAATGCCTGTTAACTTGAAACGCAAGGTCTTTGAGTCATTTGTGCTTCCAATATCCACTTATCGCTTGGAAGCAAAAGGGCTCACTTAGTATAGCGCCAACAGACTGAGGTATTGCTAAAGAGCCATTGAAAGGAGGAAGCTGGGAATCAGTCTCAGAGACAGGGTTCCAAACTAAGAGATCCGTAAGCGCACTGGTGTCACTGATGCCATGCAGCGAGTGGCCTGCTTAAAGTGGTGCAGATGGCCAAAAAGGATTGTCCAGTGGCTACCCAGGATGTCCAAGCGGGGAGCGGGGAGACCCCAACTAAGGTGGGTGGATGACATCAAGAGAACTGCAGGCAGAGGATGGCTGAACACAGGACCGTCCAGGAGTGGACTGAAAAAGGCTGAGGAGGATAAAGAAGAAGATATTGAGGTATAAAAGAGGAGGCGAAACTAGCTTACAGTATTGAAGCAAACCATGAGACACAACTGCCAGCAATAGCTGTGAAACACAAATAAATCCATTATAATCTTATTATGAAGTCCTATGCTTTCTTCTGGTGTTTCGCTACCAAATTATAACACATCCTACCATCTAGTTTTAAAATAATGCCTTGATGTCACCATAGTACAAAAAAAAGTATTTCCAACAGTAGGTACCTACTGTTAAACGTATACAGTAATTGTTAGTTATGGTAAACACAGTACGTAACGATTGAGTACTTTTTTAAACTACCTCCACAATATTGTATTAAATGTATACCATTCTTTCCTGCCTCTAGACCCGCCAAGTGACGTCACATTTTTAATGCGCTGAGTACTTTATTTGAAAAAAAACCCTTTTTTACGTTTTCTGAATGTTAAAATATCATCAACTAAAAAAAGCATATTTGTTCAAGAAAATATTTAATTTTTGTCAAAGATGGTGGGGGCTGGGTTTTTGAAAATGTTTGATATTGAAATTCAGGAAAATTATAATTCAAATACGTATTGCGTATGCAAATGCTAAAGTACATACGTAACTATAAATAGACAATGTCATACTAAGTACTTTATTATGATCTGTATTCAGACAGACCGCTTCAATAAAATTCCTCAAAGTATACAACTCAACGGCTTGTGGTACACACTTCTTCTTCTCCTTTTGGAGCGACTTCTACATACAAAGATCAGCGATCATCATGGTTATTTTGATCTTGGATGCTACGGCTCGAAATATTAACATAAAATAGAACCATTGTCGCAGGTTTTTCAGCCACGATGTCCTTCAGCGTCCCTGAGTTCGTCTCCCCTCAATCTTACCCCGTATGATAAGATGGAAAAGGTGGTATTTCTCATTTCTCAAAACGTGACCGAAGTACATCAGCCTTCTCTGCAGAAGTTCCCTTGTGGTGCACATACGTCGGCGGACTTTCTCATTGGTGACCCGATCACGCCAAGAGGTCTGAAGCATTTTTCGGTAGACACACATATCGAACGCTTCAATTCGTCTATCCATTGCCTGTGTGAGTGTCCATCCTTTCATACGATATAGAGCAATTGGGTAAACCTTGAATTGATGCACTCTTGAATGGTAGGTGGGTTCGATTCCCGTCAGAGGATAAAAAACAATCATTTGATTCTCAAATATATTGATTCGAAATTGAAAATTATGTGTAAAAAACGAAACTCCATCCTTACAGAAAATTGATGTAGCTTGAGAATAGACGCTGTCTATAGCGACAGCCAAGCTCGCAGTGGGCTGCTGAGGTGTGATTCACACAAAGAAAACCGCTAAAATAAAATGTTTTTTATGGGAATCGAGCCCACGACCTTTCGATTATGAGCCCGTAGTGTTAACCACTAGACTACGAACCGGTTCGAATAAGTGTGCTTCATTTTCAAAAGAACATTTTTTTTATATTTATTTAATAACATTTGAAATTAGATTATTTTTTAATTAATTAAACTTGGAAATACCAGATGAAAAAAATAATTGAATGTTATAACATTTAATTAATTTATTATTATTATTATTATAATATCATGTAAAAAAACCTATTTATTTTCTAATAATCATTTTATTCCAGAAAAGAATGAAGAATGAAGAACTATGTAGTTATATATTCCATTTTCAAAATTCAAAAATAATGTTGCCCTCTTCAAAGTTGTAAAAGAAATTGCCATGTTGAAAAAATATTCCCGGACCATGCTGAAAAAATATTTCCCCGATTATGTTTAGGCATTTTGTTGGCAGCTCCCTGTACTGTGCAGCTAATATGAATAAACACCACTCGCCTTCCCTTCTTCGTTGCCCATTAAAAAGTCATTAAACATCATCTCGTCCAATTACCTACGGCGGCCTGGGTCGTAGCTAAAGCAGGCGCTACGGATGATGCTACGCAAGATGTGCTACGAAATCTTAAAAATGACTCAGAAGAGTTAAAATTTGGAGTAGAAAAAAGGGAACCGGAATATTTAAAATAAGGGAATACATGCGATGTCACTTAGCCTGGCTAAAGACAGTACAGAACGTTATGATTTCAGTACAACATTATGTAGTTAGTGTGAAAAGACACTAAAATTCACCGCGCTTCTTCAATTTATCAGATAGCCCGTAAAACATTCTTGGAATAGTTCCTGTAAGGTTTGATGTCGATACTGCTAGTTGCTTAGTTAAAACCAAACTTACAAGTTATCTCCATTACAGAATCCTCAAGCTTTGGATAACCTTAATAGTCAATATCCTGACAATAGGTTTGAATATACATTTTAAAGATTATTTTATGATTGTTTCTTTAATAACAGGTAGCTGTCCTCACATGATGTAAAATTTTGGTTCATTGCTAATTTCAGGCCAGTTTCAGCGAAAGTTCGCAGGAGATGCAAGGTTTATGTTCATATGCCTTAAATGTCAACATTTCTTTGCAACTTAGATTACAGATACCTACCTTAAAAGCCCTCGTAAAGCTGGGTCGTCGCTTTAGAAAACACCAATTCCTAAGTAAAGCCATTATTTTTGTGCTTCACCGGAAATCAAACTCACGATATTCCAATTTGAGTCCAAAGCGTTGACCAGCAGACATTGGACTGGACAATAAGTGTAAACAAATAAATATAATACCAATTCTATTTTTTTGTCATAAAAAGAACTGTGGCTTTGGTGTGTGGCCAGTATTAAGGAGGCGGGAGGGATACTCGCCTGAGAGATGGATGGATTTAGTTTGAAAGTGGAATGTATCTCTGTCTTGTGGGTAGATGGGAGTTGTGAGGGAGGGGGGGGAGGGGAGGGGAGGGGGCTGAAACATTTCCAACTCGAGATTGATTTTATGATTCAGAATGGAAGAAAAACCAAGCTCGCCCGCCGATACACTTATTTCGTTGAATATTTTGTATAGATGCGGTTTATTTTTTTTAGTTTATTAAAAATAGCAATACTCAAGCAGACACTTTAATTTCGAATTAAGGAACATCTCTTTATTATTATAATGTATGGAAGTATAACATCGATGATTATAATGGACAAATTTTAATTAAGAACTTCGCACTTTGGCTGGAAAACGTCACCGTTGTATGGAACAACGGGCCTTAGCAATCAATAACAAAACATCAGTTAACCTTCGCTCTGGCAACCTGGCCGCAACTTTGTCTATGCCAATTGATGCGCGGACCTCATTGAAAACGACGAAATAAGTGAAAAAAATAAAACAATATCCTACAGGCCTCAAAATATTCATATTATCAAGCCCACGTTGGATAACGAACATTCAAAACATTCCTTAGCCGTGTGACGTCACCCATAGTTAATAAAACATGGATTTTTAATAATAAGGGATTTTTCCAGTTTACGGCATTGCTAAGCAAGCACATGCATTTTCCAGTTTACGGCATTGTTGAGCAAGTACATGCATTTGCTGGAAATGCTAAATGCAGTACGGTACACTTTAGTTTATTTTCAAACTACCTACATATTGTTACGAACTTGGAGTTCCTACGTGCGTCTGTACATGCATACATAGAACAGTCTGGCACTAGTATGATGATGATAGTGTTACGAACTACGAGCTTCGAAGTACCTACGCGCATGCACACATGCACATTCACACTATTGTACCTGTACAGGTACAATAGTGTGAATAAAACAGTCCAGTATGAACCATTATGGTAGTAGTAAGGTACATGAACTGCTGTCTAGTGTAATCTAGAGCAGAAACCGAATGGTCTGGAAAATGCAAGAAAGATCTATGTTGTACCCATCGATATATAAGAACTTTATTAATTATAACTCCATGGATGTACCTATAAAAAGGGACTGCAATGGGGCAGCAGCAGGGTGTCAATAAATTATATTGATTGTTATGACTCTCTGTCCTGTCTTTAGTCCGTCCAACTGAGATCAAGTTTTTCGCCGCCATTTTAAATATACCAAGACCATCGATCAATGTAGGCGCGAGTAACATAACATACTGGCCTCAAAAGATCCGCATTATCAAGCCCACAATTATCATAAATTTGCCCTGAAATAAGTTGCCGAGTGGTGAAGGCGTACTTTAGTTGAACCTGCTGGACCCCACTCGCATCCCAGAGAGCGCCATCTGCGGGCACGCCCCCTCGATGATGCCGCACAAATGGAGGGGGGCATGGACGAAACGTCAGCGGACTGTTGCTACAACTACACACTTGCAATGTGATTGAGGAGTTCCCCTATTTCAATATTGCGTGACATTTATTGTGAGGGCTTTATTTTGATCAAAGAGAGGTAGATTTACATAGAGGTCACGTTAAGAGTGCGAATAGAGTTAGCACAAATTTAAACATTTTTTTTCTGGGCATGGATATGTTTGAGGTTTTTTCCGTAATTTTTTCAAATATTAATCTCCTTCAATTTAAATTTTATTATATTTAATTACATTTTTATACATATTTGAAGAGAATTCAAATTTTCCTACCTATTTTTGCCAGCCATCAATTTATAATTCATATATATTTTCATTATAATTATTTTTTTCTTAATAATTACCAAGGGAAATCTGTTGAACCACGGTCAATGCTATCACCAAAAGACTATCACTAGTGTTGTTTTTATTTCAAACACGCTAGTCAAAGTTACTGTCAACCCGCTTAGCCACAATGGTAACAGCCTTGTATAAACTCGAAGCATTGTCTGCATGAATTTTCCAAATTTGAAGGGTTTTCAGCGAGTAGACGTCACAGATACACAAACTGAAGTAACTAGTAACTTTTCTCCTTCTTCCTAAGCCTTTTTCAGTCCATTTCTGGATGAAGTCCAATCTTCTCCCGTCTATCGGCTGCCGTGTTCAACCATCGTCTGCCTGCCGTTCCCTTGATGTCATCCAGCCAGGTGGCTGGCAAGGTTGGAGTTTCTAATCTAATCTAAGTTGCAAAGATATGTTACATTGGAGATTCACATTACATGCATTCTCACAACCAGACATGTACAAGTTCGCGCTTGCACATGCCTCATGTGAGCCTACAACATAAAAACCAAATCTCAAATGGACATACACCCTGCAACTCTTGCCGTCCTTCCCTGAAACAGGGGGGATATTGGAAAAGTGAACCATTTGTACAGCATGGGTGGTCAGCCGCATACCAACCTATAAGTCAAGGAACATACACGACAAATTATATTTTTAAATCAATAAATAATAATATACTCGTATATGGACATCAAAAACTAAAACATAAAACAAATTTCACTTAAATAAACCCTAGCCGCCAACATTACAGATCAACCGTCATTTCTTTCTGTCCTTACATACTTCTTTCATTTCCTCCAGAGTCATAACCTTCTTCATACAGGCTCTTCTTTTATTATGACTCTGGATATTCCATTCATTAGCAAAAACGCAGTTTAAGTAACAATAAAACTAGTAATTAAATAAGTAACAATATTGGTTAGTCTTTACGTTAGCAACCCGGCCGTGTGATGTCACAATTTTTTGTCTATGTCAATTTTGAGGACACCACTGTGTTCTCCATGTTATTCTCCCCTCGTCGCCTTTGATGCACTTGTTAATTGCAGATCTGACTGGGGTAGAGTGGAAACAAACTCAAATAACAGGGAACTGCCTTTGTAGCCGAATATGTGTATTGTCGTAGAAATATTTATTTATTGAGTGTTATAAAGCTTTTGTGTGATGTAAAGTTTGACAAATTGCGTGGGGCACCGAACTAAGGGATGATTTAGTGCACCTACTATTGCGTGTTTCTGGGTCTTTTAGTTTTCTTGATTGATGACGAAACACTGTAATAAGGGAAAATGTGTAGTTCGGATGACATTGGGGAAAATTGCGAAAATCATACACCAATAGACACTTCTCCATTGCATAGGTACTAGGTAGACAGCCCTGCACATTAAAAATATTCTCCACAGATATTAAACAAGTCAGGGGAAAGTATGCACCCCTGTGTTACACCTATGTGATAATAAGATAGGTATTGAAATATGAATAAACTGAAATATGAAACACGACAATAAGATAAAAGTGCAGTACGGATCATTTATATATTAGGTTCTTACATATGAAGTTGGCGTTTTGCCGTACTGGCCACTTTGATCTCAAATATCTCCTCTTTGGTATGGTCAAATGACCCAGGCGGGCATCGAACCAGCGTTATTCTATTCCAAATACGCTAGAAAGATCAGCCACTTGAACCGCTCGGCCATAACACCGATATTGTTACATAGATGGAGAAGACAACGATACGATACTGGAACAACCACGTAAATAGAATGGGAGATGATAAGGCCCCGCGTATCAAGGGAACCCAGTCGGAGGAAGACCTCCGGGAAGATCACCATACAGATGATGTGACGGCTAACTGTCCACCTCAAGGAGAAAGAAGTAGCGGTACAGGCAGATCTATCAGAAGGAAACAAAATAACTTAAAAAAAACACTAGCAATAGTTTTTTTTAAAGTATTTATGATTCATTTTGAACTAACACCCCGCGTGTTCCACTACGCCATTTCTTTCACATGTTTCCTTACATGTGGAAAAAAAATGTAAAATGGCAGCTTTACGGAAAAACTGATAGTTTTATTTGTTTCGAGTCCAATAGATTTTTATTTACAATTTGGTCAGAATCTGATTTGCAGTTTAGCCAGGTATGGGAGCAACTGTTTCATGCATTTGTGAAAACAAGAAAAATGGCAACACAAAACTATTTTTTCTTTTTTGACATCAAAGTTAACACGATCGATTTGGAAGGTAATCTTCATTTTTCCTGAAAATTATCTCAAAATCTAATGAAACTGAAAAGTGCAGTAAGCATTTAGAGAATATTTTGAATGCTTCGTGAAAATATGATTAAAGATCAGTTGAGCTGTTTAGGAGTTCATAGGGAACACACAATGGTAATAAATACTTTCTATTTTATATACTTATTAAGATTTAGCGTCCATTGGAAGCAGACATTGTTTTTATTTTTCTTCTACTGTCAACTGCTAATACATAACATCTCTGATGCATTCCTGGATCTAGTTCATGGCTTTATATACACGTATGTTAGTTGTACATGCCTTTGGAGACATGTTAGTCCGGTTAGAGTGATCCTCTGCTCCGAGGTTCCGGCCGGTGCGGGCACAGGAAGCAAGCCGGAAGTCCAATCAGGAGGGGGCCGGAAGTAGATGGGCCCAGGGGGGGCAGACCACAGACTCGTGGACAAGTCTTAGCTAGAGATACAGAGATACTCACCAGCAGGATAATGTATTACAGGTCAAGAGAAATAAAATATACTGTGTGGAGGTCATACTACCACTATTTCAGTTTTTTCAGTGTCAGGAGGTTGCTGTCTAATTTTTTTTTGTATTTTACCGGATAGGTTTGGTGAAAACAGGGCACAAGGCTGACGTTTGCTTGCCGAGAAAAAGTTCAAAATTCAAAAGTGTGCTGAGTCCATTATAATAATTTTTTTCTTAATCGTTAGGTACTGTTAAAACATTAATTAACAAAATATAATAAATATTTTTTAGGTATATTTTCTCTACAACATATTTCAGCTTCTACGACTTCTATATATAGGTTTTTTGTCTTACATTTTTAGGCGTGGGTACCTTACATAAAACCAGTACATACGCACCAAAGATCCATTAGTGCTTTTGTCGGAAAACCTTTGTGGGAACTCAAGTATAAAGCATTACGTCCAAACTCAACCATAGCGTCTACCAAAATTTACATACAATCTAAAACAACGCCTTTACTGAGCGTTCACAGTTTATGGTAAACGCTATAGGAGAGTTTAAACGTAAAGATTTGTGGTACAGATACTTTTAAAACATCCCATTTAACCTCGGAGTGTATCTCGCTGATTGAATTACGGCAGCTGTAGATTTTTATGTTGCTTGTTATTTACTATTTATTTTATTTATGAATCTCAGTCAAGTTCTTGGATGCTTTGATTTATATCTCTTAAAGATTGCTTCAACAATTGTACAAAATATGAAAAAGTAAAAAATCATTATTAATTAGTGGAGGGTCAGCTTGTTCAGCGAGGGAACTAAGTTCAATGTGCAGCACTTTGTTACTGTGTAAAAGAATGTGTTTTTTTTGTGATGGATATGAGTGAACTGAGAGAAGTGTAATTAAGGAATAATTAAGTTGGGGAGACTCTGCAAAGGTTCTAGCGGCTAGCCAGTAGCCACCCCAAATGTATATCATATATGTACATTCATATATGATTGTAAAGATAATTTGAAAACGCAAATACTTTATAGGAATAACAATTTATTCATAAAGAGTGTTTTACAGTTAATACATGGAATACAATTTTTTAACTTGAGTAAGAAAACAATATATGTGCCTGAACTAAGGGAAACTTGTATCTCAAGCACGGAGAGCTTGTGTACAATTTTTAATATTCCGAATAGACGGAGTCATTTAGCGCCAGATGGATGAAGCTTTTTATATATTGAAAGTGCAGCTCTGCAAAGGCTCTGGCCCCCCCTAGCGGAATGCCGACAGAGTAACAGTTACTGTGTTGTCAAAACTTTCTAAAGGGAAAACTAATTATTTTTCTTTCAAAAAAACCAACCGCTTTGTAAAAAATAATGAAAATAAACATTGTAACGAGAAAAAAATAAGTTTTTTCTTTAAATCGCTTTCTGTCTCAGCACAGCTTAACCAAAGCTAACATTATCTTAGTCTTACACACGTGTATGTCGCTGCACAGATAGGTCGCATAATCCGAGAGACAGAGTAACAAGGCGGAAAGATAAAAGGGAAGGAAGATGGAGGGGCCATCAGTCGTCAATGATTGGAACAGAAATTCAATTGTACGGACCTTTGAAGAGCGGGACGGGACGGCGAGCAATCTATTTCTGGCGATTTTTTTACGTTTTACCTCGAGTCACTACCCCTAGTACAAAACAGCACGTTTAAACTTGACAAGAGCGTGCGGGTATACACAACTTAAAATGCATTTAGATGACAGCTAAAGGAGGGTGCTGGTATGACTTTTCGCCTTCAAACTCCTTAAATCAATGGTTATTATTTTGTTTTTCTGCAACAAAATACTTCTTAAACTTGAGCAATTCAGCTGAAATCACATTGAACTATCAAAAATGACGTTTTACAAGATGGCGACGATAGTTCCGATTTTCAGCACATTCAGTCTAAGCTGTGTCGATCCGTATGTTGAAACTTAAACAGTGAGTTTCGATACATTTTTGGTAAAACGTTTTAGCTTAGTTTGAACGTAAGTGTATTATACTTGGGGTACAGAGGCTAACCGAGGATTCACAGTGCTATTCATGGTCGTTTGTAGACTACATATTTTTCTTCTTCTATCTCAGTCCACTACATTTCGTAGCGAGCTTTCCCCTATCCCTCACCTTGGTAGGGGTTACAGGTTCCTCTGACAGAAAACTTACTAAGTTACATATACTATAGTACCCGTGGAACTTCTTACCGCTCTAAGGGTGCGATTCGTTTATTTTCACAACTAAGGAGGCAGCCATAGTGAAAATACCGGGAAGGTTAATTAAGCTTTGACACGAAATAAGAACCAACGCCCTCCGGAGCAGGGAAACCCCACTTCACCTGTGAAAGAAAATGGATTGCACACCCCCCGCAACATAATGTGATGTGATTCTTAAGACGTAGGTACCTATACATTTGTAATGAAAATGAAATAATTTCTCTTCAATCAATGGTCCACACTCAGTACGTCCCCCCAGTGCTTATTTGGCTCATCCACAATTTGATTCAAAGATGACCTTTTAATGAAATTGCCTTAAGAATCACATTATACACAATCTGAGCTCAAAATAAAACGTTAAACACGATAATGTGAGAGTTTGTAAAAAATATTTTTAAAATGAATTTCCAATTTTCATAAGACACATTGGTCCAGTACACATACAAACATTGCTCATGTGAAATTATCTCTGATGGACATAAGACAAAAACAAGTACTAAGGGGACGAATAGTTCGGAAAAAAAAATAAAAACTCTCACTAGAGGTAGAAAGGAAAGAAGGTAGTAGGTACTCACATTGGTTCGGCGGAGAGTCTTTGATGTGATAGTGGAGAGCGTGACCTGTAAGAATTGCTAAAAAATAAAACACTTTCGTGCAAAAAGCCGGAATGACCGCAGAAATAAAGGAAGGGGAAGTGTGCTGGTACACCTAATATTATATAAGTAGTCGATATACCATTAAAAGTATAGTCAATGTAATGTAATGTTGTAAATATATAAGCAAGCCCAATTTTCTGACTGTACAATAACAAGATAACATTAATTATTGCCTTCTCAATTAACAAAATAAAATGTGGTGTTTTATTTGTCTCGATTTTCAAAGGGACATAAGTGTGTCAGCTTTTCACCAACCACAAGTGGAAAGCGATTAATTTTCCATGTTTTCAAAGGTGTATGTTCTCATTTTTTGTGAACGTGAATAAAAATTTCCGGCTTTAATGCTTAGATTTAGAGAAAACACCAAAACGGAAAATCATTATTGTTTATACACTGTGTATACTTAGTTTTTTTAGCTTATGCCAATCATTGGACTTAAAAGTGTGGTTTTTCAGTTTTTGGGGGGCTAGTTCTCATTTCTTGTCAGTAAGCTTTTTCGGTATTTTATTATAGGTTTGAAATAAACACCGAAACGGGAAATTATTTCTGACACCCTCGGTGGGGATCAAACCTTAGCCCTGTCACATGAAACGCAAGCATCCTATGAACTGAACCATCAACCGGACGTTTGTTTTCAAAGACTGCTTGTATTTAAAAAAAAAACTAGAATCAAAATAAGCTGTAGTATATTATTCTTACATCAGCAGTAGTTTTAGCTATGGCTAGTATTCGGTAGTCAGTACTCAATGGATACTCTATAGATATGGCAGCACGCACAATTTGGGGGGAGACCATCTAAGCAGAGGGGAAACAGATAATTATAGTAAATACCTACACAGCCCTCAGGGACGTGCACAGCCTCTAGATGAAGGAGAAGAAGAAGAAAATGTGTAAAAAGGTTGGCCAGACTTTCTAGCAGTGACGTGCACAGCAATTTATGCATGGATAGGCAACCGTAAGAATTTTGCCAGTCCCTGAAAGTCAAATATACATTCGTAGTGCAAATTTCTGCAAATATATAGTTCATGTGCAAATATTTAGTTTAGACTGGTCTGTACAGTTGTCTAGTGGTTAACGCTTCGGACTCGTGATCACAACGTCATGAGTTCGATTTCCGGCAGAGTAAAAAAAGCATTAAATGTTTAAAATATGTTATTTTCTGGGTTAAAATTCTTTTACCGAAGACCGGTCACCAATGTTAAGTCCAGCCTTATATCAACTGGATCTTGCTTGGAAATTGGTGCTTTCTTTACGACGAACCAACTCGCAGAAGGCTCTTGAGGTGCGATTCACACCAAAATAGCGCTTTCCAAATATATCATCATATTTATTTATTTCAATTTATCTTTTCAACTTAGTAGATTAAAGATTGATGAATAAGATATCTATAATAATCAATAATCAAAGTTGCAAAGATACATGTTGACATATAGAACTCATATTTAAAGCACGTTCACAAGCAGACACGTTTAAGCTCACGCTCACGCATGCTGTATATATACTTTGGAAACAAACCAAACCTCACATGAACATAAACCTTGCAACTCCTTCCACCTTTCCCTGAAACCGGTGGGGTATTGAATTATTTTTTACAGCATGAGGAGCAACCTATTAGACAAGGAATAAAAAAAATCCCGCAAAATCAACATATTTACATATTTAATAACTTCTAGAACTCCTAGAACTAACTGTTCGGATAATCGACGCTCTACTGTATTTGCCACAATAAAAAGTCCATAACTGCATCCCTTATGGTCCCCAAACACTTAAAAATATTGAATATCACAAAGGGTTCTATTTAAATATCATAGAAAGATGAGGCAGGACGATAAGCTCATTTCGCATTCAAATCTGTTATCTGATTATTGATTAAAGCTCCGCAAAGTTGATATTGATGCTTTTTTATAAAAAGCTTTTGTAGAATGAAATGTGCGGTGCCCTTTTAAAAGTTCTGTGGTCAGGTACATTTTAATTTTAAGCGATCGATATCAATTATTATGAAATAAAAAAAAACTCCTGAATATGCCTTATAATGTATAAACCTTCAAAGGCGAAAATGGTTAAAGGAATTTTGACTAATATTTGTTTTTAATTAATTATATTTTGTGTAATTGATTTATAATTTTAATAAAAAAACAATTCTGGCGGAAAAGTATTGAAAAATAAAACTCTGCAAAAAAAATTTGTGTTTAAAAAGATATATGAAAAGAAATTCATGTTTTTTTTTAGGTTTAAGTTGGTATAGCGGTCATGTTTGACATATTTACTATTATAATGACCACACAGTCATGCAATTAAACTTTTTAGAAATTAGATGAATCATTATGGGAGAATTTACATCCTTCTGGACGTATCGTTGGCGTCATAGCCTACGCCTTCAGGAGACACCCTCTCTGCACGACGACTGACGATGAACTAAGGCAGCGGTTTCCAAACTGGGAGGCGCGGGCTATGGCCTAGGGAGGCGCCAAAATATATTATATCTATATTAGTATACATATTAAAAAATAAAACTTAGGGAGGGAGGCGCGAAAAACAAACTTTTTTTAGGGAGGCATAGTAGCATAAAGTTTGGAAACCGTTGAACTAAGGTGTCTCCTGAAGACGTTGGTTACGTCGCCAACGAGACGTCGAGTAAGATAAAAATTCTCCTAAGCGCTTGTAAAACTAACAGTGCAGTTATTACAATTGTAAATGTTGTTATTCTTTACTTAAAACTGTTAACTTTTTATAAAAAAAACATTTTTGTTTATTTTTCAATTTTCTTCATCAGATATCAATTCTGTACCTTAGAGCATAAACAACGGTAGTCACATTTAGTATAATGTGCAGGAGACGAGTTTTAGTGAAAATGTGCACTTTTTTACACCATCATAACTTCTAAACTAGACGAGATATTTTTGATCTGTAAAAACTGTTTATCTTCTTTTATCGATATTAATTTAATGTGAAGCAATGTGAACAACGTATGTGGAACTTCCGTGTTTTATGCTCGCACTTTTATGTGCATCCCATATTTATAACACTTGATATCTCAGTAACTATGAGTCCGAGGACTCCAATATTTTTACCACTTATAGAACAGCTAATTATAATAATTTCTGCATCATTAACTCAAAAACGCAAAAAAGTGGACTTCCGTTTTTTTATGCTCTAAGGTACAAAATTATATCTGATAGTGGTCTGAGGATCGAAAACGTCGAAATTTAAAAAAATTAAAAATGTGTAAATTAATGTTACGAATAAAAAATACAACATTTGAGATACATATTAAATGCATTCCTACAAGCAGACACGCGCAAGTTCGCGCTTACACATACTTACAAAATACAAACCCAAAAATCATTGAGTTTGAAATATCTTATATGTATTTGCAACTTAGATTATAGACCTTATAGGAATCGTTCGCAGCACCGCTAGGCTTTGACACAGTCTGTTTTATTGCCTCTCAAAGCTACGTGATCATATTTGCATATGAAAATTTAGGCTCCACGACATATCGGTCACAGACAACCCATCCTTAGACAGCTCAGCCATGAAGAAATCACTCGCACGACAGTCGTTCACAAGACTTTGCGGTCAACGACATTTCAGTCACATATAATAAATTGCCCACAGATTGCTCCGTCATAGAAAACTACAATTAATTCAAAATACAGCAATTACACAGATCTTTTGTGGAGCAAGTTTTCTGTGATGGAGCTTTCTGTGGGTAATTTATTGTATGTGACCGAAATGTCTTTGATTGAAAATTGGTCAAGACGAACTGTCGTGTAACCGAATTGTCCATGACCGATGTCTCTGTGGACGCATTATCTGTGACCGAGTTGTCGCGAAACGGAAAATTTATTCCCTACTTTTGTGAAATGAGATAGCCTGTATACATCACCCCGGTATAAAACTTAGCGTTTAAACTCAGCCATAGCGTTGTCTGAAATAATTATAAAACTTAAACAATCACTGGAAGTGATGTTTAAGTTTCTATATTTAAGTTTTGTGAACATACTTTGGTTGAGTTTGAACGTAGTTTTGTACTTCGAATGCAGGTGTATTTCTGATTGAAATTGCATTCCTAAAAGTAAATAGAATTGTAAAGGTTTTTCTTTATTTCTATATTCTAAATTTTAAAAATATAGTAACATTAAGGATTCATAATAATTGTCTAGCAGACACGTGTAAGTTCTTGCTTGTACATTCTGAATGTGAACTTATTAAGTAAAAAAAACCAAATGTCTAATGAAAAATGAACATAAACCCTGTAACACTTAAGCCGCCCTTTTTGAAACAGAGTGGCATTGTCAAAGTGAACCACTTTTTTACAGTAAAAGTCACCCCATACCAACTTACTAGTATTTTTTTATAGAATGAGCTTTTAGCCTTATACTTACCAATCAACGTATTAGTCAAAGAAAATAAATGTTAAAATATTAATTAACGCCAATTTTTAAAAATATTCGCTTTTATTTTTACTTATGAAATGAACTGACGATTCCCCTCTATTGCGTAAAAAGCAAAAAATGTATCAATTCGAAATCACTCACTAGAGGTGCTGTTAGATCTTTCCTACATTATTATATCTACGCGATGGTGGGGAATCCACTCGATGTTTTATACTAGGGGTAGTGATACTTTTAATTAGCAGTCAGTGGTATTAAACATTGGATTATGAAACAGGTAACACATTTAGATATGATCTCATCAACGGTGTGGTTCGGTTAAATAAATAATTAAATAAATAAAATGAAACCCGAATCATCATCGTCATAAACATTCGGGTGATTAGCTTTACCAACATCAAAATTAAGGCGAGGAAATTTCATTGAAATGGATGATATGATCAATTTGATGATAAAATAATTCAATAATAATTATGACATAAATATAGTTTATTTAGTGGGCGTTGTTTTTGTGTTAAGCAGTAAGCACACTTCAAGAACCTCGCTGTAGAAAAAGGCAAATTCTCAAAAAAGGCCCAGTTTTTGTGGACCTTTTGTGACAGGTCTTTAATGAAGGTAAATACGAAGGTAGATACAAATTTCAGATTATTGAAGAATATATTTCAAAATTAAATATTTTTTTTTTGTGTTCCCCAAAAATTAAACCCAATACTTTCCGATTACGAGCCCGAAGCATTCATCACTTAGCCACGACTTTTCAAGTAGGTAAGTATTTTTTTTTTTGCCGATCAATTATTTTTCTTTTCTTTCCTCAAACAAAATTGAACTGGTTTTGCATTTGAGCCGTATAGAATCAAAAGCGGCTATCAACAGTTTTCTTACGAAATCGAGATATACAATAGATGGAAAAACATATCTAAATATATATATATTTTTTTAAATGTTTCAGCGAATTTTTTGTAGAACTCCATTTAAATTTAAAAAAATAAAAATAACCTTTGTTTTATTCTAAGCTTTGGCAAAGGTTATTTTCATGTTTTTTAAATTAAAAACATATTTTTTTTACTAATCCAATTTAAAAATCAAGATTGGCATCTTAATATCAATACCGATTATTGTTTCTCATCACTTCCATACATATGTATATTTTTTTTAAAAAAGCCCTAGATTTCCTTCTTTGATTCTAATCGACTCAATTATTTCTAGGCTTCAGGTTCCTCTCGGTCTGCCTTTGTAAATAGAAAGTATATGAAACATGAGTGGTCAGCCTCACACAAAGGTATAAGTTAACTAATGAAAAACACATTAAGTACCTATTAAAGAATAGAAAAACTACTGAAATAATTTCTAAAACTCACGCTTATGCACCAAGAAATTAACATTTCATTATTATTCAAAATTCGTGGACATGCGCGGAGCTCACATATTGTTGATGAGGGAACATGCATGCGCTTATATGCACCTACCCTGTATAATATATAAGGCTTTATCATTTCCATGTACGGCATATCACGGAATATGCCAAAGGCTTCTCAGACCGGGATAGCTGCAAGCGAAAGACAGATTGAAAATATGAATGTATCTTAAATGTATACACGTAAAACTGAAAACAATTGCCTTTAAGTTTATTCATTCCTAACATTCGTCACCAAAAATTAGAGAAAAATTGTTTAAATGTCGAGGGTACAACAATAGCGAGGTTTTTCCGTTGCAATATATTATTTATATTAATGGTTCATTAAAAAATTCACTTTACATAGCCTACAGATATCAAGGGCGAGCATTAAATATGAACCATTTAATAAGCTCATCCAATTCACAACCTCTAGCAGACATCAGTTATCTCGAGCTTACACATACTGCATGTGCAATTTCTAAAGTAAACGAAACCTGAAATGAACGTATACCTTGGAACTCCTACCGCTTTTCCCTAAAATTGAGATGGCATTGGTAAAACGACGTTTGTATAGCATGAGGGTTAGCGTTGTGACGACTTACTAGTAAAGGGATTGAACCCGTAAAAAGAAAAATGATCCAAACGAAATCTAGAGAGCAACAATGAGGTTGATTTTGGTTCAGCCAGTCTGAAATAAAAAAAAAATCTCCAAGAATTTATTTGGGTACTTTCCAACTCTCCTAAAGCTCTTAAACACTATCTTCGTTAGATAAACCACAGGCTCTGTTCATATCCTCGCATTTGATACAATGCAGCGCCATCATACAAGCATGTGTGCCTACTGGTAGAGAGAGTTGTGCACAGTGCAGTATAAAACATTAAGTGTAAACTCGACAAAAGCGTTTCACTGAAAAATCTACAGACACTCAAACGCCCTCTAGAGACGCTTTTTCACTTTACATAAATGTTTTGGTGAAACGCTACGTGTATACTTGGTTCTACGTACGTCTAGCAACTTATCGAAGCAAGAACAATAATCCCGCACGAGTGGAGGCTCAGCCAGTGTGGCCACAGGCGAAATATGCAGTTCCCAACATTTATTTCAGTAAACAAAATGATATCCCCCATTTTTAAAGTGAGGGAAAAATTGAAACGCAGACTGTGTCGTCAGAGGATTCAGATTGCTGTACTGTCTGTAATCTAAGTTGCAAAGGTATGCTGACATTTAAGGCTCATATTTAATTCATGTCCACAAGCAGGCACATAATGTAATTTCACTCTTACATATGCTGCATGTATATAAAATTAACCAAGCCTCACATGAACACAAACCTTACAACTCCTGCCACCTCTCCCTGAACCCAGAGAAGGCATTGGCAAAAGTGAATAAGGTTTTTATAGTATAGGGGGTCAGCCTCATACCACCGTATTAGTGAACGACATACAAACTGTACGATTTTTTTTATTAGCAAATAAAAGTTACATTTATTATCACAAATTACATTTTATTAGCAAATAAAAGCACGCCGCCTATTGTTCAGACCTCAGAAGTGAGCAGAGCTCCAAAAAAGTTACCCACAGAGGAGACGAAACGTCAGCTGAAGAAATAGCAAGAAAGAAGAAAAAGAAAAAAGAAGCAAAAAGATAGACCACGGTCAAAACCCGGAATTAAAAAATCAAGCATCTGAATCCTGCCGTGAAAGCCTAAAAACAGTTTTAATTTTATCTCACAGACAAGATGGGCAGCCTCAAACCAACCTCCTTACTTGAAGTGAGGTGTTTTCTGCTCCCAAAGGGACTAGGTCTTATTTCTTGTAAAAATTGAGTAAAACTTTCAAGTATTTTGATTTTGAATTTGAAATAAACACGAAAACGAGAAATAATTTCTGACGCCCACGGTGGGAATAGAACCCTTGCCTTCTTGCATCGAGCGAAAGAGATCTACCAAATGAGCAATCGACCGGAAAATTGGCAGTAGAGTATGAGATCAAATGTATTTGAAATATTTCAATAGAACTGATAGTTTTTCTTCAAATAGGTAAGCAATTCTTTAAATAAGCGATAATGAAAAATCAAAGATCAGTCAATAAAAATCCTAATTTAAGTCCATTTTTCAATTTCTTAATTAAAATAAATTTCAGTAGCAAATTAAAAAAAATATGATTGTTGGGGATGACCGATCCGTAGCTCAGTGGTAACACTGCGGACTCTGAATGGGAAGGTTGTGGGTTCGAATCCCGGCGGAACACAAAAAATATACCATTTATATTTTCAAATTTGCTCTTCGCTGGGTTGAAAAATTCATAAACCTTTACCAATGACCGGTCACCAAAGGTCCATCCAGCCTAACAGCAACTGGGTCTTGCTTGAGTATTGGCGCTTTGTAGCGACGACCAAGCCCGTACACCTCTGCGGCACTACAACAAGTGTCATAGACCCCTAGAGTCTCTAGAATCTAGGGAGTCTCCCGCACAGGATTTCTTAAAAAAAACTACAATCCCTTAAATGTTAATTTGTAATTTTCCCATGTTTTAAACACAACGCGCGCTCCATAGTAATTGAACATATTTTCGCGACGCTGAATGTTGGGGGGCGTAGAGCGCCGCATTTGCATGCGAAGGGTGGTGGGTTCGATATGAATGACAACCCTCCCATGGCCCAAAGGCAGGGGGGCTCAGTGCAAAAAATATAACAGCTACATGCACGCGTAATCCTGTTATAATCTTGTGTGGATATTTTTACATGTACGATTTGGATTTATTTTTTATCTCCAAAATTTGGTTTTAAATCTGCTAAAATCTATGAATCTGTGATTCTATCTATAATCGAAGTTACAGATATATTTAATAATTTAAGATCCATATTTAATGCATTCCCACAAGCAAACATAGGTACGTATATGGCTATATGCTCAAAACCTCCTCATAACCGTCCTGTATGTATATGTAAGAACTCAGAAGAACCCACATCACATGGACGCTCATGCAAAGCTATATATTTTCTCGAGTGGTGGACCTTCCCGTGAAGTAAAAGCAACATGTAAGTTCGCGAATACCTACACATGCCGCATGTTTACAAAAAAAAATAAACCAAACCTCACATGAACATAAACCGCCTTTTCCTAAAATTGGCAAAAGTGAAACAAGTTTTAACAGCATGGGGGTCAGCCTCATACCAACCTTATAGTCAAGGAACTGAAATCTAAGCTGCATATTGATTTTTCCAAACGAAGCTATCGTCTCGAAACTAATTGAGCTACACATACGAGACATTTCGCGATGATTCCAAATGGGTCACATGTGGCGAATACAACCAATTTATTTTTACAGGTAAGGGGGCCAGCCTTCCGCCAAACTCTTCAGCTTAAGTGGGGGCTTCTCACTCCCGAGATGGCTGATTATCATTTCGTATGAAGGCTAAGTAAACCTTGCCGGTTTGTAAATAAACATCGAAACGGGAAATCATTTCTGACACTCTTGGTGGAATTCGAACTCGAGCTCTCGGCATGATATGCAAACTCTCGAACAACTGAGCCACCGACTGGAATTTTTAATGTGACTTTTTTGCCGTAGAACCACTATTTGATTAATTGTTATGTATCTTGATAAAATGAAAGAAGTATGTAAAGACCGAGAAAATGGCGATTGATCTGCAATGCTGTTAAGTTCTACAAATGTTCAATATTCATTTTTATTGTCATTTTGCAACAATTGTTTATCCAGAAATGTTTATTAATTTCGGTGTTTATTTCAAACCCAAAATATCGGCAAGATTTAGGTACGCGGCCTTCACAAAAAATGAGAACCTGATCCGTCGGGAGCAGGGAAACTCCCACGTTAAATGAAGTGGTTGGCGTAAGGCCGTAACGTAACGTAGAACGTAAGCAAATAACACACTAATTCTAAGCTATCAACTGGACTTCAAATGCTTCAAATATTTAATTAATAAAATAATGCAAAGTACATAGGTACTGTTCCAAATATTATAAAATGGAATTTTCAGTTTGAATTTCGAAAATAAAGTACTTAGGTAAGTTTTAAAAATGCTCAGTAATTCAGAAAAAAAATTAGTGCAGTCAATGTAGATAGCGAAAATAAAAGTATGTCAAAAAACGTCCAAAAATTATAGCGGATGTGCTGCAGTATTTTTTATGTTGTTTATATTTTGTGATTATTTGTGTTTCCCATCGCATCCATTCCGCGAGCATCGCACAGTTTCATCAATTCCACCATTTTGCCTTTGTCTCACTCCCTCTCACTTCCACACCCTCACCCTCATTTATTTCCACCAATAGCATCACGAACCCGAAAGGTGCTTCGCTCTGATAGGTCCAAATCGCCCCATACTTGTAGATGTGAGCCCGGAAAATATTCGACAGGAAAGGTGTATAGCTTTGTTTCGTTCAGTTTTAGGAAGAGAAACAGAGACGGAACGTTAAGGGGATGTCTTTTTGTTAGTAAATAAGTTGAAATTTCTCGCTAGGGGTGGATTAGCTGATACAGACGTGTTTACGTGTACAAATAAAACCCACAGTATTCATCTTCATTTCATTCTAACCTCACCAATCGCGCATAGTTCTGTCTCAAACGCATAAAATGTGTTTATGTTTCAACAAAAGATAATGTGTATATACATCTCTGTCTGACTTTGCTTGTGTTTGGTTCAGTCATCTGCTGAAAGACAAGGACAGAGGATTGCCTGGATGAGAGGGGGCCATCGAAGAGAGCGAAGCAAAGCCATATATGAGAACAGTTTAATGTTGTTAGTCACTTTACGTTTGGGATATCCCGATGTCGACTGCAACAGACGAAAGATCGCTTAGATTGCATTAATCTGGGTGGACAACGCGCGTTAGAAGTACCAGGAGCACAGTAACCGCGAGTGTGCGTTCTGAAATCAGTCCGGGATCCTCGTTCGCTAATACAATAACGACTTTAATAACATTAATAATTCGGAATAAAATTATTTTATGTGGGTCATAGTAAGGAACCAATAACAGTGAATGTAATCTCAATAGAACAGCTTTATCCAATTGTGAAAGAATAGGTTATCGACTAATACACGTGGTGATCTTGTGTTTAAAAATCAGACATTCTAGTGATCTGTGACAATGTTTATTTTAAATGTTGATAGAGAATTGAAGTGAACAATAAATGCTATTTTTGTGAACTAGTGTAAGGGTTGAAGTAAACAAGGACAGTAATCAAACGATGCTTGTGTATCAAGACAACATTTCTCTTTAACTCTGATATCACCTTTACAAAATCAACTTCGCTTTATAGTAAATTGGGACATCATTGTTTTTTACGGTGATTGAACGTTTAGAAAACTACCTTCCCACTTTCTATTCATTTTCGTTGAAATAAAAAAAAAACTTCTGGGTGCAAGATTGTATAGGTTGAAAAATTAGTCTACCCAAGGACATTAAAGGATGTTTGTGTATCTGAGGATCGTCGCTTTTTCATAGCGCTAGAACCTTGATTTCCCATCTTAAGTGTTTCGAATAGAAGATATCTGAACGTTTTTCGTGCACCAGCCTAAAATCTAAAAAACTAGTCCAGTGTGAAGGAGAGTAAAACATGTTTGTATGCCAAAATACTATTGCTATTTTGCAGTGATACCACTTTTATGAAACCATCTTCTTACTTGTTGTTCATCCATAACTCTATTGAAGTATTTGGATCAATGAATGTTTATAAAGGCTGATAACGACGACCTTAATTAAATGATGTTCATCAACACACACTGATCCTTCTTTAAAAAAGTTCACCCGCTGGAACGAGTGGCTGTTTTTCGTGCATGAATGGAACAAAAAAACAAAGACAGATCTGAAGAATTGTTCTCGCAAACGACCGTTGGGAATGCTTGGTTGTCAAGACATCATTGTTCTCTAACACTGATATACCTTTAAGCACGTTTGATTCTGACTTCCCAAGTGGTGTGTCTCATTTCTTAAGGTGACGCGCGGGTTTGGCGTCGCCCAAAGCTGGTGTCCACCCCTCAGCCACCACGTTCGGGCTGAATGATGACGTAGACCCTCTGGGAAGTGAGTGGTTCCCCAGCAAGCTGTACGAGCTGGTTGCTAACGGAGGTTACTTGGAGCGTGGCGGGCGGCCGGGGGGAGGCCCCGCTCCCACAGTGGACTACAAGGCCCTTCCGTGCGCGGCGCCGGGCGAGCCGCACCTCTCCTCCCTAACCGACCCGCAGCAGTTCAACATCTTCCCGGCCATCTTCAGCCGCCAGCTCAACTTCAGCACCAACAACTGCGGTCAAAACTCCAAAATCATGGACGAGCTCCGCCCAAATTTGGGACTGTTAGGAGTATCAGGACTCATAGATGACCACCACTTGCACTCACAGCACCTGACGCACCAGTCGCAAGACAACAAGTTCATGACGCAGCAAGAGAACAAGTTCCTGTCTTCTCTGGCAGGTCAGGATAACAAGTTTTTGTCGGCTGGTCTACTTGGGGAGAAGGGCGGGAGAAAATGCAGCAACGCGAGCTCCAGCAGTGCGGAGGACTTTGGGCTTTATGGTGGAGCTGGTGGAACAGGGTTGGGGCATTCTGGTCACGATGGAACTCCTGGGCACACGCCCCCTGCGCCGGCGCTCTCCCTCTCCAGGCCGCTCTCTGACGTCACACATCAGGCCGGTAAGTCCTACATATGTGTCTGCAGCAATTTTGATGATGAATCAGTGAACCTTTATCATTGACTCCGTTTCGTGACATTACCGCTCCACAGGCACCCCAAAACATTTGGTAAACATTTCAGTCCTCAGACGTTTCTTGAAGTGACTGCTAAATATATTTCTGCGAGTATAAGAACAACAAGGAGCGCAATTATTCGAGCATTACTTTTGCATATTTTACTTGTATCCCTGTATGATTATTCATCAATGGGCGAGCATGTAGGATCTAGAGTCAACTTGATACTTGGTAAATTCTCGGGAAGACCCTCAGCCGCTTGACCTTATATTAGCTTCGTGTGAGCATTTTGTGATACGCCTCCCGGAATAGAGGTGTAAGTTTATAACGGCGAGGGCCGAGGAGGGTTTGTGCAATTTCATCAGTATCTCGAACCACAGGTGGCAGTCAGTTTTATGCGCTTGAAGTCGCTACTGCAAAAGCAAGCTTGAGTAAAAACTGAATGGCCAATATTCTGGCTTCAACTTCCGCAGAGCGCAAAGTCTATTGTCTGCTATTAAAAAATGCTGCATGTGTACTTTTAAAAAGACCCAAACGTCCAATGAACACTAAACTTTGCAACTCTTGCCGACATACACTGAAACAGTCATTGGTATATAAGTGAACTAATTTTGCAGTATGGGTGGAAATTTCCCTTTTCCATTCAATAGTACATAAACCATTATTTTACAATGCTGATGACCAGCTTTCATTTGATTTCTTAGATGGTCATCTGAGTGGAGGCCTCTAAATACCTTGGTGGCCACATCGTAAGGAAGTAGGCTCAATTCCTGGTGGCACACAAAAATAAATTAAACAATCTTCGCTGGGTTGAACAAATCATTTGCCTTTCCCAAAGTTTCATCCAGCCTTACAGTACCTAGCTAGATCATGCTCGATAACGTTGTTTCCACGAATGTTGCAATGCAATTTATTTTTTCTCGGCGGACATACGTCACAGCCTTATGGAAGTAAAGTATTTGACAAGCAATATTTAATTATAAGTAAGTCGTTGCCTTAGGAAAAAAAATGTAATGTCAAGCATTTTTCTCTTGTTCAAATGTGCGGATCTCAATACCTCTTCCTCAAACGACGACCACGCTCGCAGAGCGCTCTTGAGATGTGATTCACACAAAAACAGCGCTCTCCAAATAATACATCCTAATTTTCATTTTGTTCATCTCAACTACAAATTTTAACGTATTTTATAGGTTGGTATGAGGCTGATCCCCCGTGCTGTAAAAATCGGTTCACTTTTGCCAATGCCACCCCGGTTCAGGGAAAAGCGGCAGGAGTTTCAAGGTTTATGTTCATGTGAGGTTTTGTTTATTTGTATGTACGCATGTAAAATGTGTAGGCGCGAACCTACATGTGCCTGTCTGTACTGGGCATGCATTTAATATGAACCTTAAATGTTAACATATCTTTGCAGTTTAGATTATAGATAGATATAGATTAAAGTGCATCCTTTTATCACCGCATTGTCCCCGAAAGGGGCTCATGTGGCGAGTGGAACCTATTATTTTCACAGGTAAGTGGCTAGCCACAATTCAACCACTTTACTTGAAGTTGAAGGTATTCAAAGATCTCATTTTTTGTGAAGGCTGAGTGAAACTTACCGGAATTCGTACTTCGGGTTTGTAATAAAGATTGGAATCGGATATCGGACACCTTTGGTAATGATAAAACACTAGTTCTCTGCTATGGAATACACTTGACTAAAATATTGGTATGAGGCTAACAACTCATAATGTAAAAATTGGTTCACTTTGTCAATGTCACACCAGATTTAGGGAAGGGATGAGTTGCAAGGAATCTATTCATGTGAAGTTTGGTTCATTTAAGTACACACTGACACGCATCATGTTCCTGCGCGAAATTACAAGTTCCTATATGTGGTCATACATTAAATATGAGCCTTACATGCCAATATATCTTTGCAACTTAGATTATAGATAGTAGTGTGAAATAAATAACCTAATGAGAAATCATTTTGGACTCCTTTAGTGTGGATCAAACCCTATATGTAGCTCGCATGGAACGCAAGTATTCAACTAACTAAGCTATCGAACGGATTTTGATTATTGAGAGATAATAACTAACACGCGTGTATTTGTGGTCAATTGCTCCCAAATGCATTATTAGCCTCTAATCTCCCCTAAAAGCTGCATCCCTCGTCAATACACAGAGATAAGCTGCAAAGCGTGCCGAAAGCTTGTGCTTTTGGCACCGAAATAACAGCTGTGGGCATATGAGAGGGCCATCCATTGTCCTACACAGGATAGCACCCACCGTCCATCTACCATAATCCCACAATAATGCATAAATAAAAGGGTTTTATTTGGCCTACAAGGTGGCAATTTTTTTTTGATACATTGTCAGTTAATCAATCACTAGGAAGTATATTTGGCACGTGCCGATGTTTTAAAATATATTTTTTAAACGTCGATCTAAATAAAAGATTATTATCTTATCAATCTAAATAAAAGATTATTATCTTATCAATCTAAATAAAAGATTATTATCTTTTATTTAGATAGTCTGTTCGATAGATCAGTTGGTACAGTGCTTGCATTCTATGCCGAGAGACCGCGTTCGAATCCCAGCGAGGGTGTTAGAAATGATTTCCCGTTTCGGTGTTTATTTCAAAATTAAAAATAAAATACCGGTAAGGTTTACTCAGACTTCACAAGAAATGAGTACCAGCCCCCTCGAGAGCTGGAAAACTCCTACTTCAACTGAAAGGGTTGGTGTAAGGCTGGCCCTCTTACCTGTAAAAATAAAAAAGGTTCCACTCGCCACATGCAAAACCCTTCTCGGATAACGCAGCAAGAAGTTACACTTTATGCGTAGCGTAGTTGCGTTTTAAAAAAATTAAAAGTATGTTTATTTTATCTGGAAATATTTTTTTTTATTTATTGATTGAATGACACCCCATGCTGTACAAACTTGGTTTTACAGCACTTTTGCCAATGCCACCCCGCTTTCAGGAAAAAAGCGGCAGGAGTTGTAAGGCTTATGTTCATGTGCTCAACACATGCAGCATGTGTAAGCGCGAACTTATACGTATCTGCTTGTGAGGTTTCATTTAATATACACCTTAAATGTAATGTACGTATCCTTGGCAACTTAGATTACAGATAGAAAAATATTATAGATAGTACTTAAGCGCGAACACTACTTGTTTTTTTTGTCTTTTGTGTTGTTTTTTTGTGTTTTACTTGTCTGCTTGTGGGAATGCATGTAATATGATTCTTAATTGTTATAGATCTTTTCAGCCTTAATTATCGATTATTGAAACAAAGTTTTAATGAATACCTACCCACGCCTTAAGCTATAAAATAAGTTTAAAAAACTTAAAAGGCTTGCTCAAACTGGAGAGATAAAACATAAGATGGAAGCTCAGAAACATCAGATGGTAGCTTTCTTTCAAAAAATATTTGAAATTCGAACACCGCGTGACAAAACATATGGTATGTATTTATCTAGTACAGATTTCTAATTTTGGCTATTTACTTGAGGTGTTGTACGACCGAATTTTATTTTTAAAGTAAACATTAAACAATAGAACGAAATTTATCTGTCGAACTTATTTGAAGATCGAACATAATATGAGGCATAATATCTGAATCTAAACTGCAAGGAAATGTATCATTTGAGATTTATATTAAATGCATTCCCACAAGCAGACACACATAATTTCGCGCTCACACATGCCGCATGTGGACCTACAATATAAAAACCCAATCTCAAATGAACATAAGCTCTGCAACTCTTGCCGACCTTTCCTAAAACAGGGGTGACATTCGCAAAGTGAACCATTTTTTACAGTATGGGTGGTCAGCCTCATACCAATCTATAAGTCAAGGATCCCTTCGGGGAAAACGCGGCAAGAAGCTACTCTATATGTACAGTAAGTTGTTGCTTGTACTTCTGTAATCGGATCTTCTGTACCACCTGTTCCACTCTGAATGAATCTTCAAATTACAGATATTTGTCGTCCATTGTTGACAAATGGTCATGCGCGACAAATTGCTCAGTGGGCTGGTCGGCAATCTGTCCACAGCCTCTTACCCCCAGGGTGTCGCGGTCCCCCTTCGATGCCCGACCGTGTCATTAATTCTTTATGTAAGTCTGTAATGCGCACACAAATACCATTCAGAATAATGGGGTAGGGACTAAGTAGGTGTAGCATTGGCGTATCCAAAAAATAAACTAAGCCCCCATAATTTATGGTACGATTTTTATTGACTTACACTTATGAGGCTGACCATCTATACTGTAAAAAAATGGTTAACTTTTCCAATGTTGCTGTTACAGGGAAGGTCGGCAAGAGTTGCAGGGCTTATGTTCATTTGAGATTGGGTTTTATATTGTAGGTTCACATGCGGCATGTTTAAGCGCTAACTTATGCGTGTCGGCTTGTGGGAATGCATTCAATATAAATCTTAAATGTAATATATCTTTGCAACTTAGATTATAGATTATTATAGTTTAAAAAAATGCAATGAAGGACGCACATGAATTGACAAAGACAAAATTATGATGTCGATGCGGCCGTGTTGCTGGGGAAAAGGCAAACAAATATATTTTTATATTTTGAATTTTTGTGTATTAACACTGTGAAAAATCTAATTCAATAATATTTTATTTAATTAAAGGATTCAAATCAAAACACTGTTTTGTATTTTCACTATTATAACTATTTATTATTTAATTTTACTAACGTTTTCGATAATATATCATTACTAAATATATTATTTTTGTTATTGGTTCTTTGACTTGTTTGGTATGAGGTTGATCCCCCATGCTGTAAATTTTTTGTTCACTTTTGCCAATGCCACCCCGTTCAGAGAAAGGAGTTGCAAACTTTATTTAAATGTAAATGTGGGCTTAGTTTTATGTTTGTAAAAAATATCACCAGTCCGACGACATTATAATATTCCCATGAGTTTACAATGTTTCGTTTTTTATATTACTTCCGACAAATTAGTGTATTGGCTTATAATTACTGAAAAAAATATATAATGGCCTCAGTGAATTTGGAACTTTTTCTTGACGAGAAAACGACTATCTTGTGTGAGACTGACGCCCTTAGCAACCAATAACAAAGTGATGCAATAGGAGTTTTGAAACGTCCGGAAGCTCCAGCTCCCACAGACAACAGCAACAGATCCCGGAAAGCAACTCTCCAACAAAATATTTATTTGCCTTTTCCCTAGCAACCCAGCCGTGTGACGACACATTTTTTCTATGTCAATTCACGTGCAGACCTCATTTCAAATTTCGTACTGTCTAATCTAATCTAAGTTGCAAAATATATGTAACATTAGAGATCACATTATATGCATTTTCACAAACAGGGACGTATAGTTCGCGTATGTGGTCCTATAATATAAAAACCCGGATCTTAAATGAACATACACCCTGCAACTCCTGCCAACTTTCCCTGAAACAGGGGGGACATTGGAAAAGTGAACTATTTTCTACAGCATGGGTGGTCAGCCGCATAGTGCATACCAACCCATAAGTCAAATTATAACATGTATGGCCATCAAAAACTAACAGAAAAAAAATTCTAATTAAAAAAAACCCTAACCGCCAACATCACAGATCAACCGCCACTTCTTTCTTTCTTACTGTGAATTTATTAAATTAAAATCTCTTGCAAAATGTATGGATCGCGCCGCCACTGTTCTATAAAAATATCACACATTTGATGACAGAGCTCGAGTGCTAGTAAGTCACGGCTAATCTGCGTCACCCCTTGTTTCTGTAAATGGCAGCAATAGTTGCATGCCCGTATTTAATATTTACCCTACTTGGAACCACCAAGTGTATGCACACCTCTCACAGAACAATAAACCCTGTGAGGGCGGCTTATCCAGTGTGCATATTTGTCAATCAATTACTGAAGGACTTTTGTAAATATAAATATTATGCGAAAAAAAATCTTTCAGCGTTTTTTTAAATGATGGGCATTTTAAATGTTTGGAAAAATGTGATGTCACTTGGCCAAGCTAAAGATAGGACAGAGAGTGATATCTTTAATTCAATATTAAAAAGGTAGTTTAAAAGGAAGTAAAGCTCTACGTACACTGCATTTAACATCCCTGCCAACTTGATTCGCTTCATTTTTAATATACAATCTAAGTCGCAGAGGTATATTTTCATTCACAAATAATATTTAAAGCACGCCCACAAGTAGGCAGTTTAATTTCACATTTACAAATACCTACTGCATGTGTACTCGTATGTACAAAATAAACGAAAAAACAGATGCACACTTACTTCGTAACTCATTCCGCTTTTCCCTGAAAAAGCGGTGGCATTGTCAAAAGTAAACCAATTTTTACATTATGGGTGGTCAGCCTCATACCAACCTATGCGACCGGTCCGTAGTCTAGCGGTAACGCTTCGGAATCTTTAATGGAAGGCTTATATTTTGTTTTGTTCTGTTCTTCGCCAGGTTGAAAAATTTACATACCTTTACCAAAGATCGGTCACCGAAGGTCCATCCAGTCTTTCGGCAGCTGAGTCTTGTTTTAGAATTGGCTCTCTATTGCGGCGACCAAGCTCACAGAGGGCTTTGAAATAATATATTTATTTTAATAAATTTCCAAAAAATATTTATTTTAATCCATAAGTCAAGGAACTGTACTGTATCTACCTACTTACAAAACAAACGAACCCTCAAATGAACATAGACCTTGCAACTCGTACTGTCTTTACCTGAAACAAGGGGGACATTTACAAAAGTGAACCAATTCGCATAAAATTTGTATAATAAGATTGTAACCTCTCATTTGCTCATCAAAATGTTGATGGGATATTTATTTAGATCGAGCAAACAATTATTTGTTATTTCGCCCGATTCTTGGACTGATATTTTTATTCCGCCATGCCGGGCAAGTGAGTCGCGCACCCAGCTCCACTAGTATGGGCATCAGCTCCACTAGTATGGGCATCAGCTCCACTAGTATGGGCATCAGCTCCACTAGTATGGGCATCAGCTCCACTAGTATGGGCATCAGCTCCACTAGTATGGGCATCAGCTCCACTAGTATGGGCATCAGCTCCACTAGTATGGGCATCAGCTCCACTAGTATGGGCATCAGCTCCACTAGTATGGGCATCAGCTCCACTAGTATGGGCATCAGCTCCACTAGTATGGGCATCAGCTCCACTAGTATGGGCATCAGCTCCACTAGTATGGGCATCAGCTCCACTAGTATGGGCATCAGCCGCTCTAACTGATTCTCGTTTACAGTCGCGGCGGTTATCAGCATGCAGCAAACACTGACAATAAAATAAATGGAGGGTGCACTCGCCGGCGGATTCCCACTACTCTGCACTGAATATCCGATTAGTGATTATGTCAGCCGCGACAACCTTTTCCAAACATTCACACATTGATCGTTCACAATGTTAATCTCTTTACATCTTAACTCAAATTTGTTTCTTAATTTCAAAATCACGATATACAACAGCTACTATTCCTTGACTTATAGGTTGGTATGAGACTGACCACCCATACTGTAAAAAATGGTTCATTTGCCAATATCACCCCTGTTTCAGGAAAGGTCGGCAAGAGTTGCAAGGCTTATGTTCATTTGAGATTGGGTTTTTATATTGTAGGTCCACATGCGGCATGTGTGAGCGCGAAATTATGCGTGCCTGCTTGTGGGAATGCATTTAATATGAATCTTAAATGATACATATCTTTGCAACTTAGATTTAGATTAGACGTCAATGGATTACCGATAAACCGTTTGAAAGCTTTCATACATCTCCATACATTACTGACTTTCAGCCCGGTGCTGGATAGAAAAAACTGCATAGACACGAAACGCAACACAATAAAAGAAAACGCAACTAAGCTACACAAATAGTGCAACTTTTTTCCGCGTTATCCCCAAAGAATTTCGCAAGTGGCGAGTGGAACCTATTTAATTTTACAGGTAAGGGGGGTGGCCATACACCAAACGCTTGAGTTAAAGTATCTTCAGAGGGAGCTAGTTCTCATTTATTGTGAAGGCTGAGCTAACCTTGCCGGTATTTTATTTTGGGTTTTGAAATTAAAAAAAACGAAACGGGAAATCGTTTCTGATACCCTCGGTCAGATTGAACCCGGGCTCTCGGCATGGAATGCAAGTACTCTACTAACTAAGCTATCGACCGATATCGGGCAGAATGCGTCTAGTGTGAAATGTCTGTAACTCATCCCACCGGTTGGGCGCATCTGTCCTCCGCACCCCATCCCTTATGGGGTCCATCCCCTTTCACTGTTCGGTCTGTCGTATCCCGCGGGGCGCATATGTCGCGGAATGACAAATGGGACTTTAATAGTGACAAGTGCGCGCCATTGTCAGCGGCGCCTCCCTAATACAGGCACCGGTTACGCTGCTGGCTCTATTATCGGTGCCAGATTACATGTGTAAATGTACACTTCATTGAGATTTATTTATTTTAGATTATAGGATTTTTAAAGAATCCTGTGGGGGTGACTCTGCAGATTTCAGAGGATCTGGATGTCTACGAAATTTGTTAGAGCCCCGCAGAGGTGTGGGTGTTCGCAATGTTGCGGTTTTGTCCTGATCGCTTGTAGCAGGAGTTTTAGCAATGTAGTGTTGTGTGCTGTGTTATGTGTTGTGTTGCCTTTGCTTTGAGATACTCATAAAAAGTGGTGATTGATTTTAATTTTAATAAACCAGGATTAAAATGGGGCGGGAACACAGATAACGGTAACTTGTTCCATAAACGGGCAGTTTGGCAAAGTAATGAGTCGTGGAAGCACCAAGTTCTCATAGTTTTGATGTCAACTGCAAAGGGATGAATAAGAGTTGGTTCACGAGTTGCCTTTGTTGTGACGAGAAGAGGAGGTATTTGTGAGGAAACTTCGTCAAAATAGATATTTCATAGAAGAGTCTGAGTACTCCAACCTTCCTTATATGCTCGATGGAATAAAGGTTGTAGGATAAAAACAATAATCAACTGTTTTCTCTATTGTTAAGGCGCTGCGAGCGGTTTCTCATATTTTTAAACCCACACTGATTTTAGGAGTTAGCTACAATACCTATATGTTTTGGAATCCTTTTAAAAGTTGTTATTAAGATTTGATTCGTATTATCTTATGCTAATGGCCACATACGAAAAGCCTGTGATAAAATAGAGGACATCGTGATATGGAGCAGCTGCAGCTGGTGCTTTTAGAGAGACCATTTATCCAGAATGGGTCACGAAAGACTCGCATACATCGCAGTACTGAGATGCCAATAGGTTAACACCGGACGACCGCCTGCAAGGTGGAAATATAACTGAACATCCTCATCTCAGGATCTATCGGGGCTATTCTTAGACATTTTAGTCGTCGGTTGAGCCCACGCTTTGACAAACTAATGATGCCTGGGTGAAAGTCTCATCACCACGTTCATTCTTACCTATAGAATTTTGGTAATATTTGTATGAAGACCAATTAGCTGTTCACTTGCGGCTATCTTGGATTAACAGGTCTTCATACAAATGCATCATTAGTTTGTCAAAGCGTGGGCTCAACGGGGGACTAAAATGTCTAAGAATAGCACCGTATGAGCTTATAATATAAAGGTTGTTCGGGAATCGCAGATCAATAGATCTTAATCGCGAAAAAGAAGATGAAATTTTAGAAATGGATAAAACTCTTAAGTGTTATTCTGCCCACCCTTGGGGCCTTTTTAGACACAACGCGTTCTACCCGAATTTTCTATGTATTACCGCACAAACTGTTTCAAAGCTTTCATTCTTCTCCATACACTACTGACTCCTGACCCAGCGCCAAATAGAAAAAGCCATCGAAAAACCGGCAGAATGTGTCTAGGGTGTAATGGCTGTAAGTGCAATGGCGAAAGAGTTACAGTTACATCATAAATGGATCTTGAATAACGCAATTGTAAATATTTAAAAATTCATCCCCACCATTAAGGCATTGCGAAGGCAGGTTGAACCTTTGAGGTTTGTCTAAATACCATTAAATTACTGAAAGCTCTTAAAACGAGACCCTGAAGTGGGCTGCATGAATATGTATTTTTATGATAAATAAGTAATGGGCAAAACATCGTTAAAATGGGTCAAAATTACGGGAGCAAATAAAATGTAGGATACGGCTAATGTGGGGTATGAATTATGTAGGATATGGATAATGTAGGATATGAATAATGTAGGATACACATAACTTACAAGTTCTCATAAAGAAAACATATCATGCACGATGGACGTACGTATGTAGTTTATTCATTGTGTAATATATTGTTACATACTCAGTATAATTATGTAAACATTCCTTTTGTACATTATTTTTGTCAGTCGTTCATCGTCTATTTGTTCTATATGTACAATCTCATTGTATCTACTCATTTGTACTTTCCATTTATTTTTATAAGGGAAAATTACACATGTTTTTAGGCTTTCATGGCCGGATTGATGCTTGATATTGTTCTTCTCGGCTTCGACCATGGTCCTTAGTTTACTTCTTCTCGATTCTTTTTTATTTTTTCTTGCTGACTTTTCGTTACCATTGTGTGTACCTTCTTTGGAACTGCTCCCTTCTGATGATCCAATCTTCTGCTCCAATCAGAGCTGAGCTCCGAAGAAGTTACCCACAGTGGTAACCAAACGTAAGCAAAATGAAAGAAGAAAAAAAGAAGAAAAAGGAAGCCAGAATAAATAAAATTTGGACCTCGGTCAAAGCCCGGAAGAACAATGGCAAGTAAAAATAACACAATTTTACATAAAATATATTAATCAAGGCTGTAAAATTATAAGTCACTGTAAACATACTTATTTTTTTCCTTAAAATAGATTAATACTTAAATAATTATAGGTGTATATGACTAGATATTGCAAGAAATAATAAAGTTGCAGAAGTACACATATGGAAAGCAAAAGAAAGCAATAAACGTTAGAGCAAACGCCTCTAACAGTTAATCCTCAAGCGATATTTTTACACTTTTCTAAAATAATTTCTATATAATCTAAGTTACAAAGATGTTTTAACATTTAAGATTCATATTACATACATTCCCACAAGCAGACACGTATGAGTTCGCGCTTTCACGTGCAGCATGTGGACTTACAATATAAACTTTAATTCTCATATTCTCGTTTACAAGTACCGCGCTCATTCAAACGCCAAATAATCGTTAAAATTTAATATATTTTTTTAATTTTTTTCATCCCTCTACTCTTTTTTAAACTCGGGTAATATTTTCATCGCTTTCAGGGTAAAATTTGTGACCAACGAAACGTTTGCAAAGGCCTGCGAAGCTGGCAAAAGAAAAGGCTTTTTTTGTCGTTAAAGCTCCCCTATTCACCCCCACCCCATTGAAGGGGGGCAACCTTCTTCCTGTTTTTCACATCAAAGCGGCACGAAGTGCACAGACCGCCAGAAAGGGAATGAAAAACTGGTAATGGCGCTCTCCCCGAACGAACAGGTCTCCAAGTTTAAAACTTAACCATAGCGTTTCACCAAAAATGTATGGAAACTAAACATCTCAATAGAATTGCTGTTGTTGTATCCATATTTTTTTGATTAAAAGGAAAAATTTTATACTTAGTGATGGGGGTGTGCTAGAAATGCCCTGATTTAAAGATGAAACGCAATGTTTTTAAGTATGCCGTTTGGGTAAATTATTTAAAAAAGGTTTTGCGTTTTTGTCTGTCTTATTATGAAAAATATCCTTGTACACAAATGCGATGCCTGCCTATTTTGTACGACGTAATAGAAGAGCGGATAGTTACAAAATTAAACCAAGGACTACTCAGGACATCAGAAAGCAGGCGCGTGCATAGGGTATAGGCAAATACATTTCAGAATAAATATTTTCTCCCATTCCTATAAAATAACTCATTTGAAATTGATTGAAGGGCTAAAGATGGCTCCAATCGAACTTAACTTTTGAATTCTTTATCTGAATATCAAACTTAAATGTATTTTTACCATATATTGCCTACATATTAGGCGCATGTGCTTGTATGGAATGCACGCCCCTGATTCCTACCGAATGAAC
Organism: Agapetus fuscipes; assembly: GCA_951799405.1. NCBI lineage: Eukaryota > Metazoa > Arthropoda > Insecta > Trichoptera > Glossosomatidae > Agapetus > Agapetus fuscipes. The sequence goes on along the minus strand of OX637340.1, from coordinate 10,655,974 downwards.
TTAACTAATCTCACTTTTATTCACTGTCCAGGTTTCACCTCCACACATCAAGGTAGGTAGACATAAGTATGCCACCGTGTACCGACAATTGAACATATTATTAACATGTGAAAATGAACAATTCTAGTTTTTGTAACTTTTCCACAAAATATTAAACTTTCCGACTCATTTTCTTTATTCTTGAAAGAGTAGGTAAGTAGCAAAAATCTGAGTTAAGACATAAAACTCTAACAAAAGACATTCTAGGATTATTTCAAGAAATAAAGTCACTTTGAAAAACTTTACACGGATTCGAGTGAAAAATGCAATTAGAGCATTAGTAGAAAAAACGGCCATTAAAACATGTCCTTCTGTCTCAGAAAGTAGACTCGCTGTGCTCCGAGTACAAAAAATACATTTTAACTTAAACGTAGCGTTTAACAGAAAATGTGCGGAAACTTAAACAGCACCTCAAGTAAGTGTGTAAGTTTCTGTCTAGTTTTATGTTTGAGTTAAAACGTAAAGTTTTCTAGTAAATGGCAGATTCTGTTCAAACAGAGTTCTAGATGACGCTCGCTAAGTGAAAGCTTTGTCTGCTTAACGACTCGGAGAGACGTAAAGCAAAGGACGGATAACGAATGGCGTATAACGGGTGAAGAGAAGGCTACTTAGAAAAGGATGTGTAACGAGGAAAAATCACGAATTAATCGAAGGCGTGAAACGAAAATGTGTTCTGTCTCACGTAAATTGACCATGCATAAATTTTAAAGAAAATAAAATCGTGTCGAAAGATGTCGTAAGAAGGGTTGGTAGAGAAAAGGCATCCTTAGAACCTTAATCATAAAAAAGTGTGGCGTTTACCCGCCGAGATTTTTTTTTCAAATTTGTGCGGAGTCCATTCTCTTTTTTGCTAAGTCCTTCCGAAGTTAGCAATAATAATCAGTACTACCTATTCACACACAGCAAACCTATTGCTTATCCTATCCTACTTGAGTGAATTCTTTATTTTAGAAAAACTTTCATCCGTGGATTGTGAATAGATAGATCCGCTAGATCTATCTATTCACAATAGATAGATCCGCTATGGATTTAATGTTTTGTGAATGATACAAAATCATTACGGAAGAAATCTTTGAATGATTTACACACAGCAAATGCATAGCTCAACCAGCAGCTAAAGTGAATTTTCTGTACAACAAACACCAATGATCAAAGATCAGATAAAGATCAAATGTTTGTGAATAACACTGTCTGCCTTAGACAGTGTTAAAAAAGCTCACAGAGGGCTCTTGAGGTATTATTTACACAAAACAGCGCTCACCAAATGAATCATCTTAATATAAAGTGAAGAATGTAATTCGTTGGTATCTTAATTTTTTTCAGATCTGAACAGAAGCAGGGTGTTAACGTTACCAATTTTTATAAAGTTTTTTTAGATGATAAGCTGGGTAAAAATTTTTGTAAGTGGTAGATACTAAAGGGTGAAAGATAACTGTAGAAAATATTATGTAAATAAAGTAATTATTTGTGTTCATGGACTCATGTTTTATCATTTTACTCAAGAAAGTAAAAATGTGAATAAGTTTATTATGTGAGTAGATATATGACTCTGCGTCAAACTTTATTTTAGATTTTCTTCCGGCGGGCATGTCACTGGTCTATGTGACTAGAAGTAATCAAAAAAATATTACTTCGCCTTTTCCCTAGCAACTCAGATTTATTTTGTCTCCGGAGTAATCAACACGTAAATCAACATCAGCCAAGTGTACAGTTTTTTTCTAGACACGCAAGCGTTGTTAGGTATATGCACCTTTATAGAAATGAGAACAGAGCTTACAAATGAGCATTTGTAAGCGCGAACTACACGTGTTTGTTTGTGGGCATACATCTGAGAGTTTTAAATGAATATATGCTTGCAACTTAGATTATAGATTATAGATTATAGAACCAGCCATCTCGGGATCTGGGAAACCTCACTGAAACTGAAGTGGTTCGCGCAAGGCCAGTCCCCTTACCTGTAAAAATAAATAGATTGCATAAATTAGTCCGGTCGATAGCTCAGTTGGTAAAGTGCTTGCATTCCATGCCGTGAGCTCGGGTTCGAATCACACCGAGGGTGTCAGAAATGATTTCCCGTGTCGGTGTTTATTTCAAACCCCAAAATAAAATACCGAAAAGGTTTACTCAGTCTTCACGAGAAATGAGTACCTGCCCCCTCGGGAGCTGGGAAACCCCTACTTCAACTGAAGTGGTTGAAAGTGGTTGTTAACGCGGCAAGAAGTTACACTATATGTGTAGCTTAGTTGCGTTAGTTGCGTTTTTTGCACACGCCACATGCAACCCCTTCGGGGAATACGCGGTAAGAAATTACCCTATATGTACAGCTTAAATGCATTTGCGTAGGACGGTACACAAGATCTGAATTCATCTGTGACCAATAGGTAGTGAAATCTCCTCCCTCACACGATGCCGTCGGCTCTGTACAGTGTGCGGTTCAAAACTGTCCCTGGCGAGTCTTCAATTTACCTGAGAACGGTGCCGTTGTCAAGAAGGCAGGGGGGCAACTCACCCCCGCCCCTTTCGTCCGTGCCGCTGTAACATTGGGCTTAGTCAGTAGATAGTGGATAGTTACGCCTTTTTCATACAGAACAAATTCGGTCCAGATCGTCTATGGATTACTGGAAAAACTGTGTAAAAGCTTTGATACATCCCCACACACTGCAGGTGCCGGATATAAAAAAATCACTGTTTTATAAGCTCAATAGCTTTTGAGAAAACGTGGAAAAACTGAAACTACTTACTGAATTAAATTTCTTGAAAACAGTATATATTTACTCAAAAACTATTGTCATTTTTTTGTGGTGACAATTTTTAAGTTATGTAAATATATTTTTAAACCTTTATAATTTAGATACAAAAAAATAATAAACACGCCTGACTTTTTCATCACTGTCACTCTTTCAACACCATAAAGTGTATGAAATAAAAACGGCAGATTTAGGGTACAAACTTTCATTTTCATCCCAAGGATAATCTATTACAGAAACTCCTTATGATCTCGTAAAAAGAAAAAATGAAGGTACTTACTAAAGGAGCTTTTGTATTTTCCATTCATTTTTCTGTTCACGCGAACGATGATAATTTACCCAATGTTTTAGTCAAGGTATCAATCACTAGTTCAAGGCCGATAATTTGATAATAGTTTGTACTTGAACACTTTAAGTAACTTTCACTTGCCGCTAAAAAATAACCACTTACGACTTTTACTTACAACTTATAACTTAGCACTTCCCTCGTCTGCAGCTGCCGTGATGGTAATCAGCTTGGCCTAACTAAGTGTATTAATAAACAGTAATGAATTGAATGAGGCTTACGAGATGCCCTGCTGTTTGGTGGTCTACTTGCAACAGAATCCTCTTTAGTCTTTACACTGGCCTCGTCTTTCAAAATTAATAGGTTTTCAGGACTAGAGTTAACATGTAGCCTACAAAACACGAGAATAGTATTTTTTGTAATAGTTTTGGAATTATAAACGGTAGTAGATTTTTCAATGAAAACATATTTGAAGAGTCGTTTTGTAATTCAAAATATTAATCTAATACGTTAAGACCCGGTATTCTCAAAATTTGTAAAATTACCTAAAATGAAAATTGAGTAACATTTTAGTAAATATTTTATTCACCAAATTTCGCCAGTAAATCTTGATATATTAACTATACCTAACTATTTTCAGTCACTGATAGCTTCTGTTTGTATGAATACGTGAAACATTGCCGCCAACGGATAATTTTTTGTCGTTTTCTAGCTTTTTTGCGGCTAAACATCTGATTTTTATGATCAGTTTTTTAAAAGCTGTTGAATGGCATGAGAATCTCTAAACTAATATAATAACTGAAATCATACTATACTTCAAATACCGGGTCTTATGTAGTTAAATAGCCTGACAAGATTTCTTGGACACCACCCATTGACCATGTGATCTCTTCCCCAGCGGAGGGCGCCTTCAAGAAGCTGAAGCCAGAGCCCGGCCAGACGCTGTCAGCAGCTACAGGAGCAGGAGGCGGGCTGTCCCCCGCCCTGGGGGGGCTCTCCTCTCACGGGGGGCACGCCGCCCACGCTGCGCACACGCCCACTACCGCCTCCTGCCCCACCCCCGCCCGCCGGAGACATAGGACTACCTTTACACAGGTAAACGCATCACCACATCTTCTCCAATCTCCATGCTTGTCTTTCGGCTGTTCTGCTTAGCCATCCTCTACCTGCAGTTTCCTTGATGTCATCCAACCCCCTCAGTTGAAGTCATCCTGGACCATCACTGGACCCCTTGTCATGGTCCTGCCTTGCAAAGTGACCTACATAGCTGGCACCACTTTAAGCAGGCCACTTGCTGTACAGTAGCAATGACACCAGTGCGTCTACAGATCTGCTGGTTTGTCTCTGGTGGTGATTCAAAGCATCTTGCTTTCAATGGCTCTTCGGCATGTCCTCAGTTTGTTGGCCCCATCTTGTTATTTTGATAATTTTTCTTATGGTAGCCAATCCTGCTAAGGTCTACCTGAAGTGTGTGTCAGAAGGACCCACACCACATGGACGCTCTTTCAAAGCTTTATATTTGTTCAAGTGGCAAAAAGTCCTCCCATGAAGTTTGAAGCAACGGCACGACAACACAAAACCTCTACGTCAGTAATGTGCCCCTAAAAATAAGTGGTTCTATGTTACTGAAGCTTATAACGTACTTCGGGTAGCACTCGTTGTGGGATTGTCGCTAGATCACGAGTTAGATGAAAATTTGGTCGTCATCATGAGTTCCCATGAGTTGAAAATTTCGTACCAGCCCTGGGTGAGCTTGGGCTGAATCCAGAGTTATCCACCACTCTGGCCTCTCTATCGCCTTTGCTCTGAAGCCACGTATGTCTGCCATGCATCTGCGTTAACACCGTCCATCCATCGCATTTTTTGCCTTGCTGGTCTCCTTCGACCTTGTAATTATGTGACCAGCCCACTGCAGGCTTTGATGAAACTGATCACATCGGTTCATTGTCTCCATGCATAGTCTTCTCTTTTTTTATTTGCTAATGCTGATGTTTTTTATTATTATTTTCCCTGCCTTTAATGATACAAGCGCACACATTTGTCACTAATGAATTGATTTGCATTGTTTCAGGAACAATTAGCAGAATTAGAAGCCGCATTCGCGAAATCTCACTACCCCGATATATACTGTAGAGAAGAGCTAGCGAGAACAACTAAACTAAATGAAGCGAGAATACAAGTATGTGCACACTTTACTAAATTACTAACCTATTGTAGCCTTTCTACAAAATTATGCTACGAATGTAATGTAATCTACGATCTGAGATGCAAATAAATATATAAGGCGAATATGTAATGCATGCCCACAGGCAGGCACATGTAAGTTCACGCTTACACATGCTGCATGTGAACATACAAAATAAACCAAACCTTTCATGAGCCTTGCAACTCCTGCAGCATTTTTCTGAAACCGGGGGGGTATTGACACGAATGAACCAAGTTTTTACAGCATGGGAAGTCAGCCTCATCCAAACCTATTAGTCCAGGCACATTTTTGCACAATTTCACAAATCGGATCAAGCTATCCTTTTGTTGGTAAATTTCCTTCTTTTCCTGTCACATTTCCTCTCCATACACACTTTGTCAATACTTCCTCATGCATTTTTTCCAATATTTTATTTTTCTCTTAAATGTACAGCCTTCATTCTTTTTACTGCAGAAATTTACTGAGAATACCTACACTCGTCGAGCTTTTAAACATGTAATTTTTTGCAACAAAACATGTCTATTATGACGCATGTACATAGGTATGCCTCTTTCAATGCATATAAAAGTCAAATGTAAATCGATTATTTGTTATCGTCCGGTCGATAGCTTAGTTGGAACAGTGCTTGCATTCCATGCCGAAAGTTCGAGTTTGAACCCCACCGAGGCCTCGTCGGGATCGCAAGATTGTCAGAAATGATTTTCCGTTTCGGTGTTAATTTCAAACTCAAAATAAAATTCCGATAAAGTTTGGCATGGTGTGTATTTGGTATGCGGCTGACCACCCATACTGTAGGAAATGGTTCATTTTGTCAATGTCACCCCTGTTTCAGGGAAGGTCGACAGGAGTTTCAGGGTGTATGTTCATTTAAGATTCGGGTTTTTATATTGTGAGTCCACATGCGGCATGTTTAAGCGCGAACTTATACGTGCCTGCTTGTGAAAATGCATACAATGTGAATCTTTAATGTTACATATATTTGCAACTTAGATTAGATTAAATTTACTCTGCCTTCACAAGCAACGAGTACCTACCAGCCCCTCGGGAGCTGGGAAACCTCCACTTCAACTGAAGTGGCTGGCGTAAGACCAACCCCCTTACCTATGAAAATAAATAGGTTCCATTTGCCACATGCGACCCCTTCGGGGTAAACGTGATGAGCAGTTACACTATATGTGTAGCTAAGAAGTGGTCTTTTATCCACTCATTGCTTTTTAAATATGTAAATTTTCGCAACAAAACACGTAAGTATGTTGTAAAGCATATTCGCACTTACACATGTAGTACACTTGTCCCTTTCGATGCATATTAAAACCAAATGTTAATCAGTTACCTACTTGTCATACAGAACGAAGAGCTCATTCTATCCCCAGTAAAAAAAGTTGCGGTGCGTTTTTTGGAAAATATTTGGAAACCAACCATTTTTCTTCGCTTTATTATATTTTGAAGTTATAAATATTTTTCAATTAGGTATTGTTGTTTCATACATTAAAATGTAATTTATTATTATATTCCTTGACTTTTTATGAAAACTGATTTCTTACTCCGCTGTGGGGATTAAACCCTAGCCTTGACCAGACAGCTTGAAGGAAAAATAAGTTGAATCAAACTCATTTTCATGGATTGATTATTTCATTTCTAGAGCACTCTATTTTTAAGTTGTAAGCTATAGGTAGTACAGATGATGTATAGCTTTGTATGAGGGTCAGATGCTGACAGCTGGCGCCGAAATGAGCCGCTAACTCGATCAGAGCAGTTTCCCCGCGCGCCCGATGCGATCAGCGCTTCTGAAACATGGAGTCCGGCCATGCAGAGAGCTTGCACAGAGCCCCAGGCGGTCGCTGCGCTCTTGATTTGTCAATCGGAAAACTGAGTGATTTTCATACCCTCAAGATTATAATATACTTTACCCCAAGTCTAAAACATTTGAGTAAACTACCAACGATCACATGGAAAGAAAAAAAGTGTACAAACTAAATCACTCACTAAGGGCCTTTTCAGACACAACACATTTTGCCAGGATTTTCTATGGATTACCAGACAAACCGTGTGAGAGCTAGCATACTCTGCTGACTACCAACCCAGCGTCGGGTGGAAAAAATATACAGAAATCGGGCAGAATGCGTCTAGTGTGTAATGGCTGTAAGGAATTATTTATTTACGAAGTCGAGGTGATTTTACGCTTTTATATCTAATCAAGAAGCCAGGTTCTAGAAAGAATATGTCTTCAGAATGAAAGACTCACATATAGTGGCTAATGAGATGCCAATAGATCAATGCCCAGCTCCTCTTCCTCCAGACCTCCTAAAAGGTGAAAAGCTAGCTGGACGTCCTCATCTCAGGATCCACAAGTCTGGGCTTAATAGGGTTAGAAGAAATCCCCGTTAGAAAATCAATGTCACCTCTGTTCCAGGAAAAGTTGTAGAACTTATCGCACGTTTAAAATAAAGAGCAAACCCTCAAAAAACATGAATGTTGGGAAATCACGTTTGAAGTTCAGACAGCCAGTACAACTTGTATGGGATGAAAAAGGCGGCCGATGTTTTATCTCGGTCATATTTGTCCAAATTGAACGGCTGTCGCATTCTACCTATTCTTCTCGCATTGTTCTTGCGTTTTATTACAAAATCTCGATTTTCCCAATTTTCGAGTTATTTCTCTTTATTATTAAGCGTGCGTTATGTTCATTTGAGGTTTTGGTCTAATATTGTAAGCACACATGCAACATAATTTTGATAGCATATCTTTGCAACTTACATTATAAGTAGATAGAACATTGTAATGTAACTCTGTCACCATTTCACTATGGTTAGCCAGAGACTTTGCAGATTTGCCTCCATTTTTTCTTATTCTTGAATACCTACCTATTTCAGCATCTCCCGCCTCTTTCATAGATTTCATTTTTTTCCATTCCTTATCTAAATCTCACTCTTTCACAATTCCACCAATCTGATCAAGCAATGTTTTCATTCTAACGAGACAAGTATTGTTGTCTTTAAATATTCCCACTTTTCTTGTACATTTTCCAGTAAGTTTATATTTGCCAGTGAATTTCATAATCCCAATTACTAGATCTGTACATAAGTCGCTCTCTTGCCCCGTCCCCCTCTCAGTGCCGGCCTGCGGGGCTGCAATCCCATCAAATGGATCCTTAACGAAGTTACAGCTCATCCCATTTTTGCCTTCCCTCCTGAGGCATGCCAGAGCCGCCCCTGCTAGTTTTTCTGCCTTCACTTTGCCTTACAACGCAACGCCAAGGCTGTTCACACGGGAGACAGTGCAGCTTGTTTGTAAGTCACACAGAGCGAGACCGAGGAAAGTATAGATGGAACCAATTCCTGATATAGAATAGACAATAGACATAGCAAAAGAAGAGCATGCGTGAAAAGTTATGATTGAATGAAAGGAAAGAAGAATTAAAGGACCGAAAGAAATGGTAATGGATTTGCAATGTTGACGGCTATGGCTTTTTTTTAAATCTTAGTTAAATTAAATTTCGTTTCATATATTTTTAATTCTTTTTTTTTGTTAGGTCCTAGGTTCATATTTCAGTATTTTTTTATTTTCTTGTACTAATAGGTTGGTATGAGACTGACCTCTCATGCTGTAAAAACTTAGTTCATTTTTGCAAATGCCACCCCTGTTTTAGGCAAACAATGCGGTAGGAGTTGCAAGGTGACAATAGTTTTTAAGAAAACATGGGAAAACTGAAACTACTACATTAATTCAGTTTCTTGAAAAAAAATTGCAATTCAGCTGACATCATATTGAACTATCAAAAGTGATTACAAAATGGTGACGTTAGTTTTGATTTTTACCACATTGAATTTAAGCAGTGTCGAACCGTACCAGCTGTTTGTCAGCTGTACTAAACAACTTGCATAATATATTGGTCTGTACAAGCCATAAGTCTAAGGGGTTCTCCCCCATCTGAAAGGAAGAGCTACGACCCTTGGTTGGTCTACGCCGTAGCGGCTATGTACTGTCTACATAATATACGTGCATACTATTTATTATATTCCCTGCACTTGTGTGTATACATCTACGAATTATTTACGTATAACATAATTTTAATACAAAAACTTATTGTGATGAAAAACGTGGGCTTTTTATTTTTATTTTGATAGCGCTGCTTAAATTTGTAAAACCAGCAAAAAGAAGTTGAATGGTTGATGAATAGTCACCAAGTACAAAAATGATTATTATAAATGAAGGATGCATTTTGATTCTATGTACAATCAAATTTTACGTAATTTGCCAAATTTAAAATCTACACAAAAATTGTTTTATGTGATTAAAGCTGGAATAAACATGTTGTTAAAGATTTCGGAAGTTTAAAAAAGGGCACGCACGGAAAAACACAGTTTGTAAAAAAATGAGGGCATCGTATAAAAAAAAAAAAAAACGAAACTAAGCTACACATATAGTGTAACTTCTTGCCTGCGTTATCCCCGAAGGGGTCGCATGTGGCGCTTCGGGACCTATTTTTTTTTACAGGTAAGGGGGGCGGCCTCACACCAACCACTTTTAGTTGAAGTGGGGGTTTTCCAGCTCCCGGGGGGGCTGGTTCTCATTTCTTGTGAAGGCTGAGTAAACCTTTGAGATCGAACCCTTGCTCTCAACATGGAATGCAAGCATTCTACCAATTGAGCTATCAACCTTTTTACGAGCTTGATCGTTGTCGCTACAAAGCGCCAATTCTCAAGCAAGACCCAGTTGCTGTAAGGCTGGATGGACCTTTGGTGACCGGTCATTGGTAAAGGTTTTACGAATTTTTCAACCCAGCGAAGAGAAAAATATTCTTTATTTATCATATTTATATTTTTTATTTTTGTAAAACAATTTAAAATATTTCTAATCTTCTCTTAAATGATTTCCTCTTTTGGCCACCATGCAATTTAGTGCCTTAATTTTTAATCAACCATTTAGCTTTTTTTTTCATCAGACGAATGTTGCAGAATGAACACAAAACTTGATCGTTTTTTACAAGTGTTTTTCAAAGCATCCTTGCCTCCTCCATTGCTGATTCCAGTTTTAGAAACCGGGACAATTTTGGTGAGAACGGGATTTTTTAAATGAAAACGTGGCATTTTTTGTAAAAACGGGATATTTTTAAGTGAAAGGGTGTCATTTTTGTTGAATTCCGCAGGACGGTTTTGTTGAATACTTTATTTTTTTAATGAAAGATAGATTTTTTCGCTAAAGAGAGAGGGCACTTTTTGAAACACTGAGAAAAGTGACCTTGACTGTCCAAAAACGGAACTGGCCCGCCCGAAGCGGGTCGTATAGTCACGTTATGCATAATCTATAACTGAATTGCAAGGATAGATTAACATTTGGGATTCATATATAATTCATGACCACATGCAGACACGTGTAAGTTCGCGCTTGTGCACTAAAGTAAAAAAAAAAACAAATCTCAAATACACCCACATAAACCCAATAATATCCCGACACAGGAAATATCAGATCTCATTTTCAAAAATCTCCAAGATTGCCGTCTTTTATTCTGTATCACTCATTGCACAGTAGATTTTTTTCATTCAAAAATATTTGCAGCCTACTTCGTTCACAATGCATATGTATAATGAAGCAGGTCGGTACAGCAGGGAACTCGTTACCCTGTCATCCCCTCCTGAAACCAGCGGAAACAAAATGGCGGACCCGGGAAATACATTGCCGCGCATTGTACACAATACACATACATAACAACACACTGCTGCTCAACAACGGACAGCCGTAATTTATTCATAGTTTTCAAACTTCAATGTTCATCATTGATTTTTCCCAAATTAATCTATCTTTAATGACAATGGACTCTGAACATTTAAAACATCCGTTGGCTTTGTGATGCCATCCATAGTAACAAAAATAGAATCCCGATAATCAGGGATCTTTTGTAGTTTATAGTACTGAAAACCAGGCACATAATTAGTGTATAGGCAAATACATTTCAGAATAAATGTTCTCTCCCATTCCTTTAAAATAACTCACTTGAAATTGACTGAAGTGCTAATGAAGGCTCCGATCCAACTTACATGTTGAATTTAAAATCTCAATATCAAGCTTAAATGCGTTTTTACCATATATTGCCTACCTATTAGGCGCATGTGCCGTTGGGATGCACACCCCTGCTGAAAGCCCAGTTGGTGGTTATGCTAAATGCAGTACGATGCACTTTAGTGTCTTTTCAAACTATCTACATAACATTGTAATGAAATTATGACGATCTGTCCAATCTTCCAGTCACGTCATGTTACGTCCTGTCTTTAGCCCTGCCAGGTGACATCACATTTATTACCCACATTTCACTGAGTTAATTGAAAATAATCTGAGTTATCATTTAAGACTTGGCATAAATTGACTTAGCGCGAATTTGAAATCAGAACTACGTATACTCGTATTTCACATTTACCTCACACTTGTATTCTGCTCTTGATTCAAAGAACTCAAATGATTTGTTCATGAGACCAATTTATTTTTATAGGTATGGTTTCAAAATCGTCGGGCGAAATATCGAAAGCAAGAGAAGCAGCTGCAGAAGGCGCTGGCTCCCTCCGTGCTGCCTTCATGTAACGGCATGATGAGGAACATCCAGGGCTACCGAGGATACCAGCCCTACCCGCACCCTGCGCCCATCAACCGCTACCCGCAGGTAACACACATTTCATCTCATTTCTTTTTCTTTGTTTTGATTTGGTTCGGTTTAATATGATTTGCTTTGTTTTGATTTGATCTGATTTTTCATTAATCTGCTTGCATTCAGTTTCTCAATATATGTCATTGCATCGTTAATTTGTGTTAGTAAGTTGTATTTTGTTTGTTATTGTTTGCTATCTTTTTCTATGTTGTAAAGCGCCCTTGAGGTGATATTTCACGATATGGTCCAAAATATAAAACTTCTATTCAAATGTTATGTGCATACTTATAATCTTCATCGTCATCAACCTGCTTTATCCATATGGAATAAAAAAATGGTTAAAATGACAATAACTTTTCCTAGATTACAAATAAATTAGCTTGATATTATAAACATCATTTAAAGATTACAAACAGCTGAATCGCTACTGCCGTTCTCTAGTGATGGAGTTACCAACGAAAGTCATTTATTTTTTATTATATAGATTATATTGATGTAACCCCATTAATTACAAAATTAGAGTCAACATAATTTAAATCCCAACAGTAAAAGTTAAAAATCAGCGTGGGACTCTGGGATAAAATTTGTTCTGTCGTGCAGTAATTAGTGATATAATCAATCGGCCAATTAAGAGTTTCCCGGTTCATAACTATAATTTAGTGTTTTAATTACTGAATTTCCATTGACCGCACATGTGCAGTAAATAAATCCAAACGAAACTGTGTTTACCGTATCGGGAATATATTAAATTAATGGCGGGTAATCATACCACGCAATGCAATTCAGATATTAGTGTGTAAAAATAAGTGAATCTGCAATCATTTGCAGTATCAAATTATTTAGTTAAATAAACGATTCATTACCTACGATATTTGTCCGTGATTTTTTTTATACACGGTCTAAATACAATACATTTTCATTTCTTATTGTGTCTAAGCACGCACATAAGGAATACCTTATGTGCCGTTAGCGGAAAGCGATACGAAAAAACTCCCGTAAGTGTTTCGGAATCAGTTATTAATATAAAAAAAACGCAACTAAGCTACACATATAGTGTAACTTCTTGCCGCGTTATCCCCGAAGGGATCGTAAGTAGTGAGTTGAGCCTATTTATTTTTACAGGTAAGGGAGCCGGCCTTACGCCAACCACTTCAGTTAAAGTGGGCGTTTTCCCAGCTCCCGAGGGGGCTGGTTCTCATTTCTTGTGAAGGCTGAATAAACCTTGCCGGTATTTTATTTTGGGGTTTGAAATAAACACCCAAACGGGAAATCATTTCTGACACCCTCGGTGGGATTCGAGCCCGAGCTCACGGCATGGAATGCAACCAACTGAGCTATCGACCGGATATACACGATAATAAATCAGCGCACACATCATGGTTTGTTCATAATTTTCCGGTCAAAAACAGTTGTTCTTCTTATCATTTATTCAATTGCACATAAATTGGCAACACAAAAACAACCAAATATTTCAGCCGTTTTCGAATTACGAACGAACAGCCTTTGATTTTTGACGAACGACTTTATTTATTAATATTGTTAATTTATTTTCAGATGGGCGGCAGTTCGTACCCCGGTATGTCGCAGCCATTTTCCATGTCGCACAGTGCAGCCAACATGAGCGCTGTGGCGGGGATGCGGCAGGACGCCATGGGTAAACAAACTAATATTCCATTTTCAAATTTAAATATTGTTCATACTTACAGATTGTAATCAGTTGATATTTTTAGATCATCAAATGTTGCATTCGCAATAAATATGATTTCAATCGTGTCTTAACTACTTATTAGGTATTTGCAACTTACACATTTTGTAGGTAGGGAATTAATTTGTGAAATGTAAAAATATATTCACGATGTGAAGATTTGTTTTCTTACTGCCCATATAATATATTCAAGGTGATTTTCGAGTGAGGTCGGAACTTTTTCAATTTTGTAACTAGTTTCTCGGCGAGCAAATGTCAGTCTTGTATGGGACTGCCGTCCTTAGCAACCAATAGCAAAATATTTGTATGCATTTCCTCTAGCAACCCGACCAGGTGGCGAAACAATTTTGTCCATTTCAATGCACTTGCGGACCTTAGTTAATTTATTACATTTCCACGATTTAATTAAAAAAACGATGATCACTCGTTTACTTTTAACAAAAACATATTTTTTTTTGTAAACCATGTAGGTAGGTACGAGTCTTTTTCTTTCAAGTAGGTAAGTATGCAGACGTGTGCATCTTTTACATTTTTAAATAAATTTGAGTTTTTATTGATTTTAAGGACAAAATGGTTGTCATTTTGCATTATACAGGCGTCGTTATTTTAATAGATAATTTACATTAGTATGAAAATTCAGTTTGAAAACAAATCATGAATTTATGTGTTTGAAGTTATAATAAAATCTCAATATAAAAAGAATCTCAATATCAAGAAAAATAAAAAGAACAATAGAAAAGTCGTGAACTTCATTTTATTACTGAATATTTACGCTGTTGGGAATAGCCACACTCTTTTATGAAAAAAATGTTCCATATTTCAATTTGTCATTTTTCATTTTACTATAGGTAGATACTGCAACAACTTACATATTATTTTTTAAATTGTTCCATTTTCAAATTCCGCATTTTAATACACAGTTCTACCACAAATGAAATGCAAAAATTGTTCCATTTTTGAATTTAAAGTGTAGCCCGAATTAAAAAATGCATGTAAATTTAAATAAAATGCAGGTAGGCCAATAGTACAGGTTTACAATGCTCGAAAAACATATTTAAAAAATTTGCTCACGTTCTTTACATAAATAATATATACCTTATTCCATCCGAATCGCCCATCTGCCCTACAGATTCGAATCATTAATGTTTGAGGAGCATGCCCTTAATCACACCATTTATTAAATCGCTCAATAACAATACATTTTTTAACTTTTCTTTTCTTTAAAGTTAAGGATAATCATAAAAAGTCTATTGCACTTTCTACTCTTTCATAGTTTATGTCTGAAAGTTTTTTTTTAATCTAGATTATGAAAAGCAAGGTCCAAGATCAAAGATATGTTTAAGGAGTAAAGGTCTTCGACAGGAGATTGCCTATTTCACGGCGAATGCCTCCGAGACGACCGAATTTCCTTTTCTCATCTTATTCTTGGAAGACGTGGGGGTGTAGACAGATCCAAGGGGGCGAGGAAGATTTAGGGAGACTAGGTAGACTTTGTGGGGTAGGGTAGATTTAGGGAGGCAAGATAGACCTTGGGAGATTGGGTAGAACTAGGGAGCCGGGATAGACCTAGGTCCGGAGTAAGATCCCTCCATTCCCTAAAGATCGGATTTAATTTAAAGTCTTCCTATAGTTGAATACATAAATGTTAACCAACGTCAAAATTTTGTGCATTAAAAATAGTACCTATAGTAATTAATTCAGGAACTATTGATTATTAAATGAATAAACATTTTCACAAAAAAAAAACTGGAAAACTCGTTTTCTTGTTCATAACTTAGGTTTGGTACGTGTGTTAGATTTTTCCTTTTTCTGGAATTCGTAAAAATATACATTAAGTGGCAAATTTTGATTTTCGTCTCAAAAAAAAAAAAAGTAAGTCACTGAAGTTAACAGTGACTGATAACATACATATTATTGGTTTTGATAATATTATGCAGAAAATTCCTTTTAATTTTTTTTGCAATACAATAAGGAAAATCGTTATTTATCCTTATATTATTTTTAAAATAAGAGGAAACGGACTCGGTACATTCAAAATGTGATGTCACTTGGCCGGGCTAGAGGCGAGATAGAAAGTCATAACTGTAGTACCATTCAATACAGTATTAAGGCGTGTTATAAAGCCAAATATGCCATTTTTGTTTCTTACACTTTATGATCTTAGCAAAATAGTTACAGTAATGAAAAATATTAAGCATGTTTATTAACTTTTTTTTTTTAATTATAAAGTTTTTTTCTTAATTATAAAGCTTGAACAAAATATATAACTTTAGAATTGCCACAACAAAAAAATATTTAAAAAAAACGCGTTTTTTTACATTTTTAGCTTTTTTTTCGTGTGTGCTGTATTTTGGATTTTTTTTTGCTTTTTAATTACAGAACTATACATTGTTTAGGTTCCGTACTCAACATTTTTTTATAATGTCAATAGTTTTTGAGTAAATATGGAAAAACTGTGTTCTTTGATTTAATTTAAATTTAATTCATTAAGTAGTTTCAGTTTTTCCATATTTACTCAAAAACTATTGACATTATAAAAAAAATGTTGAAAATGAAACCTAAACAATGTATAGTTCTGTAATTAAAAAGCAAAAAAAAAATCCAAAATACAGCACACACGAAAAAAAAGCTAAAAATGTAAAAAAAACGCGTTTTTTTAAATATTTTTTTGTGGTGGCAATTCTTAAGTTATATATTTTATTCAAGCTTTATAATTAAGATGAAAAATTAATAAACATGCTTGATTTTTTTCATTACTGTAACTATTTTGCTAAGACCATAAAGTGTAAGAAACAAAAACGGCAGATTTAGCTTTATAACACGCCTTAAGTAGGTAATTTGAAAACACACTAAAGCGCTACGTCCTACATTTAGCATAACTTTACTGTCAACTGCATTTCACAATTCTGTTAAAAGAAAAATTCCATGATTATCGGGATTACCGGGATTACCGAGAAATTTTGTGCATCATTTTAGTATTAATACTTTTCGAAGTTCTAGGCCTGAAGCACCTAGTCAACTTAATCCAGGCCTGTTTAGACCCAAGGAGACACGGTAGAGGGTAGATCTTAGAAGGGAGGGGCGGAGTAAGGTTCTGCCCCGGGCTCCATCCCCTGACTGTTAAATATTTATAATATGTAGGTATCCTAAAACTCGGCGAGGAGGTCTATCATATAATGTATCGGTGTATATAAAAGAGGGGGATATCTTAGAAGGAATTTCATGTATAGACGCCATGCTACGTAAAATAAATGTCTATACGTGTAACAACATCAATTTTTATATTTTGTATGTCTTGTGTATTAAAACTGAAAAATTATATGTCTGATGATGATCGAGAGATCAAAAACGTTTGTGTATTAATTAAAATTTATTTAATAATTCGAATGAAAATAAAACAGTGCTCTATTAGAATTGTTTTGGTTCTATAAAATTTAGTAGAGATCAAATATCACTTTTGGTTTACAACAAAGAAAAATTGATTTTATGGTCCGTGTTGTCAAGAAGAACGGGTTTTTAACGTTTCTTTGGAGTCATATCCAACGTTATCTCTTCGTTACCAAAAATACCCGTGGAACTTTTTGTAAAATTGTACGTCAAATTTATTTGACGTAGAAGAGGCCCGCCTTCCGATGACGTCGTCGTATACGACTTCAACGAAACGTTGAAAAACCCGTTCTTCTATAGTCCACTCTTTTTGCAATCCATTTTTTTTATTCTATTCGAAATCTCAAACAACCTGTCATCTCGACATTCAAAATGACTAAGGCTATGTTTGTCATTTGACAACAGCTGATTTCCACTTCCACAAAAATTCAGTTTAAAAATCAAACATTAATTTTTACAACTTTGACTGAAGTTCTAAAAAAACTTATTTATTGACTAAAACAGAAAAAAGTCATGACATCCGTTTTATTATTGATTATTTACAATCGCCACACTGTTGGAAATCGCCACACTCATGTTTAAAATTTGTTCCATTTTCAAATTTTACATACTTACTTATTTATTTTACAATGCTGCAACAAAATAAATATTTACAAGTGTTCCATTTTTAAATTTGGTATTTAGGTATGTAAATCCACAGTAGGTAACATCACAATAAACTATATTGTTCCATTTTAAAATTGCAAGTGCAGCCACAAATAAAAGTATTGCTAACAACACTTAAATAAAACTGCAGGTAGGTAGGTAGGTATATTTTCTTTTTGTATGCGCATGTATGGGCGGGAAGAATAAATCTCAGAAAGTGTGCATTATATTATATACGTATTATATTCTATACGTCTACTGTCCCTAGGGCGATTTCACTTTTTGGCGGAAGCCTCCCCCTCTCCACTTTCTCCTAGAGGTAATAAGAAAGTTTCCAGTACATTTGGCTGGCGACGTGTGCTGGCGTCTTGGCAAATACCCCATTTCCTGAGACGAGATTGCATCTTACGGCGTAACGGTCGCTGACTCCGACTGTGGACTTCTTACCTCGCGTCTGTGTAATAGTACCCACCCTATGGTATCAAAATGATGACGTAATATTAATTTAATATTTACTGCATTCAAAATAATATATATATTTTTTTGCTCATCCATTTTTTTAAAGTACTTTTCGATATTCCTATAATCCAAGTTGTAAAGATACCTACATTAACATTTTAGATTATTAAATGTACGCCCACAAGCAGACATGGAAGTTCACACTAATACATGCAGCATGTGTACTTGCAAAGAAAATCCCAAATGTCAAAGGAATATAAGCCCTGCAACTCTTGCCGACCTTCCCTGAAAATAGAAGTGACAATGCGTTGGGCCATCATCGTCACCGAAAGCGATTGAGAATTTTTAAACTCCAGTAGAAAAAGAAAACTTTGTTTTTTTTTCTTTATTTTATTACATTAAAATTAAGCTTGAAAGTGTGAATACATACACCCTTAAACTGAATTGCTTGATGTTCCAGGCATGAGCCCGGAGGACGAGTGGTACAACAAGAGTCTGTCGGCGCTGAGGATGAACAGCTCGCACCACGCCAACCTGGCCGCGCCCATGCTGCAGTACCAGACATAATCGCTGCTGCACGCCGGTAGCGCTGACCACTACTACGACGACTTTAATTTACCTTAAATCTACAGCAACAAACCTTACTTACTTCATCCCTACTTTTTCTTTTACATCTCTTCAACCTCATTCACATGGGTGCAAGTGCATTAGTAGGTGGGTGTGGTTCCACGACAAATCGGTGACAGACATCCCGTCGACAGACTGCTCGGTGCTGGACAAGAAATCGGTCACACAACATTTCGATCACATACAATGTATGGGCCACAGACATGTGCATCACAGAAAACTACAATTTAGTAAAACTACAATAATTTATAAAGTTATTTTTCAGATCAAGTTTTTTGTGATGGAGCTGTTTGTGGCCTATATTGTATGTGACCAAAATCATAGACTGAAAAGTTGTGTGGATGAACTGTCGTGTGACCGATTTGTCAATGGACGAGCTGTCTGTGGACGAGTTAAATCTGTTTGATTAGTCATAACACAGGTGGGTGTATGTGCATCCGCCATTGACATGTAATATAGGAGGACCCAAAACTAGCTTAGGGTATTAAAGCATATCTAATATAAGACAATACTGTCAGCCAGATCTCGGGGCATCTTTGTTCTGTTTCTAAGTACCTACACTGTACAGACAATTTGCGTTTAGGTAGGTTGAAATCGATATGGCACCTATTTGCACTAAAATAGTTTCGGGTCCACTTATGTGTCGAAAATTAGGTGTCAATCATGTTTCTGCTTATGAGCTTGTGTGTGCTTGAGCTTGTGGGTGAGCGTAGTATATGGGTGTACGTGGAAACATGACAGACACATAAATTCACTTACTAATCCATTCCCACTTGACCCATGTGATCTGCCCATTACAGACAACGGACTCTGCACAAATTCTAGGGACTAAAAAAATGGCTCGTGACTTATTACATGATAGAGCACTTATTACGTTTGTGCTTGTCACTCATGTCTTTAGCCAATTGACTAAGCCGCAGGTAAATATGTTATGCATTTCTTTTTAACCCTTGGTCACAACATTTTGGCGTCTTTGTTTGGCACAACGCCCCATTACGAGAGCTTTTAATAGTAGCTCAATAAAGGGAAAATCTAGACTCATCCTAAGTCCAAAAGAACAAACTGTAAGTGTGCTACTATCCTCAGCAATGGGGCAAGTGATCATGAAGATGAAACCTTGCTTTGTTTCTGCATTGACATTACTTGTAATGAAATGAGTGTCGATGGACTTTGAACAAAATCCATAGATAACAAAATTGTGACATCACTCAGGTTACTATGGAAAAGGCAAACAAATGTTTTATTATTGGTTGGTATTTTAAAATTTGTGCTGAGTCCGTTCTGCATTTTTGTTTTGATAATACATTTATATGTTTTTAAATTGAATGCGCTACTGGAGCATCGTGGTTCTAGAATAAAATAATAAATAATTACACTCTAGGTAACTTGCCAATGTTGTGAAAGTGTCACTACAACAAAAGAAATAAGTGACTAAATCTATCTATTAACTTAATAATTACTAGGAACTAAGCTTAACAAATTAAAAAATAAAATCTATGATGACTGTGGTACACGGATCCTGCTGAATGCAGATGAAAAGTAATCTACCGGCGCCATCTTGTAAAACAGTACTTTTGAGTTTGACAGTAAGTTAGCTGCGTTGTTTCGCTCATTGTTCTAATTTATATTTTGATAAAAAAGGCACTATTAATATACTCAAATTATTATTAGACATGATGTCATGAGTGTTGCGATAAATAAGGTCCACAAAAAAATTGTGACTTCACACAGCCGGGTTGCTCGGGCGAAGGCTATCCAATATTTTGTTATTGGTTGCTGAGAACCGTAGTTTGCCCATCACAATAAAATCTAATTTGGGACATCTATGCTGAAAACATTCCCATTGCTATAACTGGAACTCTGTTGCTGTTCCAGGAGTAATAACCAGAGCCTCTGCGGAGTTGCCTCCATTTCCTCCTATCCTTGCATAGCTCTATTAATAATTAATTCATATCCATTACTTCTTTCATATATTTCCTTCTTTTACATTCACTCTAAATATCCCATGCTTTCCCAATTTCATCCCAATCTGATCCAGCGATTCTTTTCTTGGCCTTCCCTTTCACTTTTTTCCTCTCACATTTCCTCTGTATTTACACTTTGTTAGTCTTTCATCACTCATTCTTTCACACCCGAACCATCTCATCACAAAATTCTGTATTGTGTTTTTTTATTTTCACATCATCTTTCCGCTTGCATTTTTCTTCAATTCAAAAGTAATTTGTTAAAATAAAACAAAATGATACCCATTCATTGTATCAGTTGTTAGCCTTGATAGAAACAAACAGCGCCCTCGTTCCAATGTCACATAGGTACATTCATTAAGATCCGTTTGCCCCTGTATGAATAAACTTAAAATAAATCTAGTATATTTACAAGAAACAACGGACACATTGATAAATGGGATGTATAAAATTAATTGTAGGTATTTGGATTGAATAAATTAAAATATTGTATTAAATAAGTGGTTTTATATCTATTTATAAGTGAGCATCTATCTGATATGTTGTTCATAGAAGAATGTATACTTTTTCTGTACTGCGAGTATAAAACATTGTAGAAATACTCAACAATTAAGTATATAAGCAGAAAAAAAATGAAAACTAAAACACTCACTAGAGGATTTGTTGCACACAAATGTTTCTGTTGATTTTGAGTATATATGCAATATTTTATACTTAGGGTACTTATTGTATAGTTTTACTAAAGCTTATAAAAAGCTGTTTATGGAACATGTCTTTATGATTCTTTGGCAAGTTAGTATTTATTTCTTTGTCAAATTGTGTACCTAATGTCATTTTTGTGAATAATTGAATCTTCTTATATTTGTAGTTTTGAATTGACTGTTATGGGTTTTTGAGAATTGAAAACAAAATTCACCAAAGCTGTGGGCCATTTTTACAGTCTATCCTATGTATCTTAACTACGTTGATTACATAAAGAAAATTGTAAAAGGTTCTTCCATTGATTTCTTACTCAAATCAAAACAAAACTTTATTTTTATTAATTATATTATCAGCTGCCTATTTACACAGTTTGTTCCATTGAGGTATAATATAGATTCAATTGAAAATGAAACAAAAAACAATGTCTAGTCATCTATATTTACCATAGAATTACTAATTTATTATTATTTTTCATCAAACACAGTTTTAATTCAATGTTAAATTCATTTATTTCAGAAAACATATATGAGTATATACCTGTACATTTAAAAAAAAATACATTTGTGGAAAGGAATGCAATCCATCAACCCATTTTGCCTGGCCAGTTGTCTTCATGCGAAAGCAGAAGCTTGTGTGCATGCAATGGCATCTGTTGAACCAGGGTCGAAGTTATAGTCAAGTGGGCTAGACGCAAGATTCGAACCAACGTTATTCGGTTCCAAATACGCTAGTCGAACATGCGCCTCTACCCCTCGGCCATAACACCGACAATCAAAAAATTGCAATAAAAAATTCTCACCCAAAAATATTGTTTTTTCTATGTCTGTTCTAAATCTGAATTAGTCAAAAACAAAATTGAAAAAAATGTGACAAATCAAAAGTTTTTTTGTGATTGTGCTTATGATTTATTGTTATTATTTGTAAGAAAGCCAAAAAAATTTAATTCATTATGTATTTTGAATATTCTAGTCATTTGATCATTCTAGTCATTTCATACTGATTTATTATTATTTATTCATCCTTAATACAAGACTACAAGGCAGCTGCAATGCTGGTAGACCCAACTCCGATGTATGGATGGAGTACTGAGGGGTGTAGACGTCGATGGCTAGAGGGAGATGGAGGCGAGGGTTGGAAGAGGCCAAGGATCATAACTTGCGATGCTGATTATTTATTGATTTCTTCAACAGTTTGTACAGATCACAGTTCCTAGACCTCCACATTTAAGAAACAATATTAGCATCTTTCAAGTCTTCCTGACCTGAAAAAAAAATTAGATTATGTTTTTAAATTATTTTCAAAGAAGTAATAACTGAAATTTCTAGTGCATTTTATTTACTTTCAAATGCAAGTGCAAACATAAAGAAATAATTTCTTCTAAGGTGACATTTTTTTCCAATAACCAACATTTCTCACGAGTCACAACCAATGAGCTCAATTCACCGCATGTGAGTTGGCATAGACAATGTTGTGTCGGGTTGCTAGGGAAAAGGCATAAAAATACTTTCTTATTGGTTGCTACGCGCGGCAGTCCCATACAAGACTGACATTTGCTTGCCGAGAAAATCTTTCATATTTAAAAACTATTGAACCTCATATTTATTTTGTTTTCTACATCCGTCACATTCGCTTTCTAACACATCAAACTAATTAAGTACATTGAGGAGGTATAAAAAGTTTCAATTTGTAAAGTATTTATTTTGATTTCATTTATTCTAATGCCTGCTTCAGACAGGTTTTCTTTTTGGTAGCGAGTGATTAGTGGTTTAAAGTCTTCAGGAAATAATAGTCTACCTTCAACCTGTAATAGGTATTTTCAGATGGAAAAGATAACAAAAGTATAGAGATTAACACTTTATGGTTCAGGAAAACTTGGTAACTTGACAGATGCTCGTATACCCGTCTACCTATACACTTGCATGTGAGCCGCAGACCAGGCACACAACTGTGGACAAATCCCTAAAATGATTATTTTTCAAATGAAAGTGATTGTAATATATTAGTACCTATACATTAATGTAGTTGATCTCAATGCCATTTCTCTTCTTATATAAATATTTTGTAAATACTATAATTAGGTATGTACTAATATTAACACCATAATGAAAAATTAATTATAAAGTATAAAAAAATAATAAATAGTCGTTTACAAAATACTTACTTGCCTTATTTTTAATAAAATTTTCATCCCAACTCCATATGTATTTTAATCACTTTGTATTTTTTTACAGGTTTTGTGTATTCATAGATACTGTGAAAAAATCATTAATTGAATATTTTTCTACAAAAAAATATGTATTTTCTTCCATATAGCCATTTTTTCACAATCTCATTTTTTTCCTTTTGGAGGTTGTGTGTGTGGTGAGAATTGAAAGCCCGTTTTTGAAAGTGTATATTTTTAATGCAGTCAGTACTGTTCAATCAAAGGTAATTCAAAATGTTGTATTGGTTGCAATCTTCCGGTCTTCAAGCTGCGTCCAGGCGGAAGTCCTCCTTAATCCGCCTTGCTTGTGAGGCGAGCAGGATGCTTGATGCTTGAAGTGGGGGAAGGAAAGGAAATATGGAAAGTGGCAATTAGGACGAAACCATGTAAACTTTTGAGGAAGTTCGGATTGGCCCTAACAAGGACCTTTTGTTGTGAGCAGGAGAAAAAACTGTAAACTTTTGAGGAAAATTAAAAGTGGCCCTAAGAAGGACCTTTTGTGTTGTGATGTGAGCAGTGTGCTGTAGGAGACGGTTGCCTCAAGTCTGTTCCTGGCGAGGTCTTGAGAATCTTCTAGGTAAAGATGTGGCGAAGCTGGAGATGTCCAGGTGAAGGTATGATGAAGCTGGAGATGTCCAGGCGAAGGCACGAGGTAAGATGTCGTCTCTGCTTGGAAATTGGCGGGAACGCGAGAGATGTCTTGAGATTTTGGCGGGAGATGTAGATGTCCGCTCGGTGGTCTCGAAGTTTCTCTGGTGATGATGTAGTGGTCTGCGGAGACGTCCAGGCGACGGTGCAAAGTAGTTTTGCGTCTCTGCTTGGAAATCGGCGGGCACGCGAGACGGCTTGCAATTTTGGCGGGAGCGCGGTAAGATGTTGCTCGTTCCGTGGTCTCAGTGTGTCTGTCTCTCTGGAGCTCGGCGTACGCGTTTTATACTCCCACTCGTTCTCGCGCGGGCCCACTACTAGGGGTGGGCACGCACAATTTTCGGATTATCTTCTTTTTATCTGATTTCAGATATCTGGTTTTCTTTCATCTTCTGTACTGATGCACCACAGAGGCCCCCTCCAGTGTCAATGACGTCTTGAAGTGAGCGTTATTGATGCGATGTTTTTGTGCAGAAGATGAAGGTACTACTCGTCGTAGCAGGATAAGAGATTCTACGTTGTATCTGGTGTGTTCGCTGTTAGCTGTGTGTGCTTACGATCCTCCTAGGCGGATGCGGAGGCAGGATTGTGAAGTCAGCTGCAGCGGTCCTGATGAGGATCTTGAGGCGTCGTCAGGTTGTCTCCAGATTTATGGAGTTCCTCTGGTTTTTCCAGGCTGTTGTCCTGTGGTGAGGAATTGTACTACTTGTTGTAGCGGGGTTGGTTGTTTGTTGCTCAGCGGTTGCTGTTGTAGCAAGGATTGCTGTGCTGCTTGTTGCAGGAAGGATGTTGTTTGTTGCTACGCTGTGCAGCTATGGTGAGCGACGTCCAATCCATCAGTGCCTCGTTGCGCTGGGTGGAATTGGGGAGTCGGCTGCAGCGGGGTTGGTTGTGCCGTTGTTCGGCGGGTTGCTGCTAGTTGCAGGAGTGTTTGTTGTGCCGTAGTTCGGCGGTTGCTGTGCCGTAGTCCGGCAGTGCAGCAAGGTGGTTGCTGTGCCGTTGTTCGGCAGTGCAGCAAGGTGCGGTTGCTGTGCCGTTGTTCGGCAGTGCAGCAAGGTGCGGTTGCTGTGCCGTTGTTCGGCAGTGCAGCATGGTGGTTCGCTGGGCAGCTATGGTGAGCGACGTCCAATCCTCCAGTGCCTCGTTGCGCTGGGTGGAATTGGGGAGTCGGCTGCAGCGGGGTTGGTGAGAAACTTGTTGAGATGTAGAAGACTGCGCCATATCGAAGTTTGAAGGTCTCTGGAAAACTTCGATATTGCGGTCAACTATTGCGGCTACGGTGCTCCAGCGTGTGCGATCCACAGACCGACGTTGTGATGAAGGAATGGTGGCATTTTGATGCGTACTTTGGCTTCCATTGGTCTTGCACTTTGATTAAATGTTTAAAAATGTTACTGCACTTTGATTGATTATTACGGGTCACCAAATTTTTTGTTTTAAATCACGTCGGGCGTCACCACTTTGGTGGTTGAGTTGTGTGGTGTGCCGACGTGCTTGATAGGCGAGCAGGATGCTTGATGCTTGAAGTGGGGGAAGGAAAGGAAATATGGAAAGTGGCAATTAGGACGAAACCATGTAAACTTTTGAGGAAGTTCGGATTGGCCCTAACAAGGACCTTTTGTTGTGAGCAGGAGAAAAAACTGTAAACTTTTGAGGAAAATTAAAAGTGGCCCTAAGAAGGACCTTTTGTGTTGTGATGTGAGCAGTGTGCTGTAGGAGACGGTTGCCTCAAGTCTGTTCCTGGCGAGGTCTTGAGAATCTTCTAGGTAAAGATGTGGCGAAGCTGGAGATGTCCAGGTGAAGGTATGATGAAGCTGGAGATGTCCAGGCGAAGGCACGAGGTAAGATGTCGTCTCTGCTTGGAAATTGGCGGGAACGCGAGAGATGTCTTGAGATTTTGGCGGGAGATGTAGATGTCCGCTCGGTGGTCTCGAAGTTTCTCTGGTGATGATGTAGTGGTCTGCGGAGACGTCCAGGCGACGGTGCAAAGTAGTTTTGCGTCTCTGCTTGGAAATCGGCGGGCACGCGAGACGGCTTGCAATTTTGGCGGGAGCGCGGTAAGATGTTGCTCGTTCCGTGGTCTCAGTGTGTCTGTCTCTCTGGAGCTCGGCGTACGCGTTTTATACTCCCACTCGTTCTCGCGCGGGCCCACTACTAGGGGTGGGCACGCACAATTTTCGGATTATCTTCTTTTTATCTGATTTCAGATATCTGGTTTTCTTTCATCTTCTGTACTGATGCACCACATCCTATTTTCCCATCTTTGGTAAAACATTTCAAGTCGCTTGTACAAATACAAGAGAAGAAAAATAAATTTCCTTTACTAATAAGTAGAGGTACAGAATTTTCGCAAATAAAAAAACAAGTTTTCGCATTTATTTTTTATTGAAAATTAAAATTTCGCATCAATTTCGCATTTGTACTTTCTTGCTATAACTGAAGGCTATAATTTTTTTTATTGATTTGGTGTGAAAATTTTCTTTCGAGGTTTTCACGGAAATGAATTGTCTTGGTGCAGGACATGCCAAAAAACACTATCTTTCAAAAACATCCGTCTGTATGTGTGTGTGTGTGTGTGTTAAAGTATTGACCTAGAGATACCAAATTTTGGCTGTATCGACTTTTTTGGACATGTATTAGGTAAGTATGAATAACACGGCATTACACCAACTTGAAAATTCAAGATGGCTGCGATACAAACAAAACAATAAATTGCACTTTTCTCAAAAACGGCTCCAAGAATTTTTTTAAATTTTCAGAGTTGCCATTAATTAATTTTTAACTTTATAAATTAGTTATTTCAACACTCTTGCTAATCTGTGTCTATGGGTTGCCATATAAAAAAAACAAACAATTGTGATTTTCTCGAAAGTCATAGGGTTAACAAAAATAATATAATGTTCTAAAAAATTATAAACAACAAATATTTCTACAAAATTAAAAATAAAAAGCCACACTCTTACAAAAATATTCGACTGAACTGTTTTATCGCAAAAAAAAACACCAATCTATATATTTCGCATTTATTGGAAATTATTTCAAAATTTCGCATTTATCGCATCTATTTCGTAAATGCGAAAATTCCGTACCTCTACAAATAAGTTATACCAAAAGTACACAGATGTCACTATTTCACTTAAAAAAAAGGTAGGTATAAATGTGGAATGAGTATTTTTCACTATATTGGGAAATATTTTTTCACGCGGTTATCATTAAGTTTGACGTGACAGTGAACGCATTTACGTGGCTGTAAAAATTTAGACAGTAAATACGAAGCTTGTTCAGTAATCAGGTAAAGTTCTATATATCAGTTGATACACTTCATTCCGTGGCTTTATTTCCATTTGGTGGTTACTCCGTTAGTAAAATAACCCTTCCATTAAATAAATATCGCATTTCTAGCATTCAAAAATGGACCAGATCGAGAAATTTATGGATCCCGGCAAGCAATTCGCCAAGAACTCCATCAGATTGGTGAAGAGGTGCACTAAGCCCGACAGAAAAGGTAAATTAACCTCCCGTTTCTCTTATTTCTGCATTGATAATCTTTTACAGTAATAGGTGATTTATTTTTTTAAGTTATGCACCATTATTTTGGATAAATATCATTTGAACTTTGATTTATAATAAAGAAACCTTTCTAATGTTAAAATTAGGTTAGTAAATCCTTCGCGCCTTAGTATTTATTTTTTAATATTACATTTAATATGTAATCTTTGACGAATAGACTTCTTTCATCTCATCGACATTCATCACTCTTTTCATGCTCTTCTCTTGACCTCGCTCTGCAGATTCCTGTCTTTTGCAATCTCGCTCATCCAATCTATCTACCTAGTCTTTTCTCGGTCTTTCCCTTCCACGCTTACCTTTGACATTCCATTTGTACACACTTTTTGTCAGTCCTTCATCGCCCACTCTTTCTTGATCTCAACTTTGCTTTACACATTTTTTCACCTGATGTAAATTGTATATCCTCCTTGTTCAAATGTAAACAGCAACCTAATGAAGTTCTAATATGAATTGGCATAGACAATATTGTTACGTTGCTCGGCCGGGTTGCTAGGGAAAAGACGTACAAATATTTTTTTATTGGTTACTAAGAACGGCAGTCCCTTACAAGACTGCCGTTTGCGCACCGAGAATAAAGTTTCAAATTCAAAAATGCTACAAACACATTATCCAATTTGAAATATTATCAACCAACCCTTCTTTCAAACATCTTCAAATAATTCACAATTTTTCAGCATTTCTCATTCACTAAATAAATCTTATTTTGGTTTGGTTGTGTCAGAATTCTTCAATAGTATTATCCAATAACTCTGTCCTTATTATAACCCTTATGTCCTCAAAAATCCTTGAGGACTGATAATATACTTCATATCAATGTCACTTCATACCAATGTCACCCCTGTCTCAGGGAAGGACGGCAAGAGTTGCAGGGTGTATGCCCATTTGAGATTTGGTTTTTATGTTGTAGGTTCACATGGGGCATGTGCAAGCGCGAACTTGTATGTGTCTGGTTGTGAAGATGCATGTAATGTAAATCTCCAATGTAACATATCTTTGCAACTTAGATTAGATTAGATACACTCGGAGGTGAGTTTACGCAATGTTGTAATACTTGGGTGCAGAGTTCTAAATTCAATTCCTCAACCTCCTTTTCTTCGTCATTTCAGAATTCCAGAAGATCGCCATCGCCACGGCCATTGGTTTCTGCATCATGGGTTTCATTGGATTCTTCGTTAAGCTGATTCACATCCCCATCAACAACATCATAGTGGGATCATAGACAACACAACTCCACCTAGTTAATGTGCGTTAATCATGTCCCCATTCTATATTCAAATTTGTTTTTAATATGCATTTAAAATTCTCTCCGATGGTGCCACAGCCCAAATCAAACCTCGGCATCCAATTTCTCCGGTCCCTTGAAGCTGTCCTCCTACTTGCCACCTAGAGAAGCTGTGTGACATCTCTCCTTTATATATCCTCACACCTAGTAAGGCTTCTCCGCCAATCTCCTTCCTTCTGGCTTCCATTTTAATTTGAAACTTACTTAATCCTGTTCAGGGCCTCCTGCATCACAATCCTCCAGGACTCTATATCTTGTGTCACTTCCCTCCATTGGCCCTTACTCCCAGGACTTCTGCGTCGGCCTCGACATTGTCTGCCCACTGTATTATGGAACGCCTGTGTGGTCTAACACTGGAAGGGGCATCACCCATGATATTTATGTTTATCCTGGAATATTCTGCATGTACTACATATCTGACTTATTTAATTCTTCTTGATTTTGTTACATTTAAAATGAACAAACAATAATCATCAATTCCTTATCAGAATATTTTTTTGATTACACTATGAGATTTATGTTTTTTGGGTTAAAAATAATTTTGAATAAAGAACCTTGTTTATTTATAATCTAAGTTATGCTATATATTAAAAAAAAAAAGATATGGTAAATAAATACGTTTTCTATATATTTCTGCTTTTCATTTCTTACACTGTACATTTTGCTTAAAAATATTCTATAGTCTAAGTTGTATATATATTCATATTTAAGATTCACAATCCGTTTACTTTAGCATTCATATATTCATGCCTACTTGTGCAAAAAAGGTGAATTTCAAATAAACATAGACTCTAAAAACTCTTACCTCCTGTCCTCGAAACAGAGACGACTATAAAAGAGCTTAAATTTTATTTAACTGATAAATTATGTTGCAGATCGTGTACATTTAATAACCCTTTCTGTATGATTTGTTTTCACCATTTAAAATAATGGATTTCCTACTTTTATAAATAGATAAATTATACAACAGATAGCAGCTGATAGCTTTGATGACTATTATTTGATAATATGCTAACCACGAGAGTGCAATTCTGCTCATGATATCTATGTATACCATCCATACTCAAACCTTTTCACACTTCCCAGTTTTGAAAGTGAATGCGGAGAGGAGGTTGTAAAATTTATGGAATTGCCAGACGAACTACGCCCGATCTTGTGAAAGCCATTGATCAACATAAAAAAAGATATATGGAGCATCAGAGCCATTTGGTGTGCCAAAAAGAGTGTGCCATAGGGCATCCTCTTCATATAAATGAGTCAAGGAAAACTTATGTTTATGTCTTTTTGATGTACAATGTTGATATTTTATGTCTCATATTTTAATTGTTAACCGATTATCGTGTTTCATGGCATGTTTGTTGCTATGGGGAGAAACAGATGTACGCCATCTATGTCTTTTATATTGATGGATGGTGTAAGTTAGCATTACGCTCATATTTCCAATCAGACACATCAGCTCATGTCAAAATGGGGATAGGGTTAAAATAATTGAATTTATGTGGAACTTTTTACATGGGTTTTTCAACTACATGAATGTAGAACGCCGGGTTTTCGATTTCGTTCAAATTCTTGAAGTCTCCGTACACCCTAGAAGTGGCTTTCTTGCCAAATGCCTCGGCTAGCATTTCCTTGAAGTGTTCAAACTTGTGCGGGTAGTATGCCAATCGGAATTCACTGAAAAATTCAAAAAAATATATTTACTTTTATTTAGTTTTAAAATATAAAATATATTTACAATAAAAGCTTCATTAGTATTAGAAGCCAGCGTTTTTATTTAAGTTTCATAGAATATTCAGTAATCTTAAACATGTCAAAGTTGTACGTTCAGTGCACAACTTTACCATACATATGGGACAAATGGTCTGTGAACTGGTGGTTGCATCTTCAAACTCGTAATGGAAAGGTCATGGGTTTGATTCCCCACGGAGCACGCAAAATAGGATTTATTATCTATCCTAATATGCTCTTTGATGGGATGAAAAATTCATCTGCCTTTACCAAGGACCAGCCAGTAACAGGGTCTTGCTTGAGGATTGGCGCTTTCTATAGCGACTAAGAAGCTCACAGAGGGCTCTTGATTTGTGATATACACAAAAAGAGGCAATTGAAACATTCTATAATTAATTATTATTATAATTGAAAGGTGGAATCTACTTATTTTCTTATGTAAGAGGTCCTTTCATTGACAACTTCATTGGAAATTAGGCTTAGGCACCTCAAGGAGGAGATTCTTATTTCTTTTTAAGACTAAATAAGCCTTTGTGGTATTTAGAAGTGAAAAATTTCTGGAATTGCTGGAAATGGAAAAACTCTCATTCACAATGATTTCTATACCGAGAGTTTCAGTTGCAACTCAAATGTTAAACTTATATTTGTTTACAAAAAGTTTAAGCATTGAGTCACAATAATGAGAAAGAACTGTGACAAAACTTACTGAGAAGAATTGTTACAATCTCACCTGACTGATCCATTGTCATCCTTGTTAATATTTTTCATCATTGATGTGTCTATGGAGTAGTCCAAGGTAACAAGGCGAGCAACTCCACTCACGACCAGAACTGAAGTCTTGATGTCCGTGGTATGCTCACTCTGTAGTCAACAAAATGTATAGAGTAAGATCAAGCATTCATCAAAGAAAAATGTACAGGTTTAGAGGGCTCATTTTTGTTCTGATGTCGGAATGCTTTGGTATTTGGATCATTCACAATGGATCGCTGTAGCGAGTAGATTGGAATGAGTTTCATTGACCATCTTAAGCAACGCTTCTGTTCTTTCGCCTTAGGGAAGGAGTGGTTCTATAAGAAGAAGTTTTGCTTAGAAAATTTCAATAAAACATATTAAAATTGCAATGATTCTTCCTACCATATAGCAGGAACCTGTTTACTTTCAAAGTTACTTAAATATGAATGAAAATTGAAAAAACAATTTTTGGCGTCGTCAATAAAATAAAGAACTCTATGGCATCTCGAGAGAACCTGATGTGATCAGTTTTGTCAAAGCATGGCGCCTGCAGTGGACTGGTTACATAATTAGAATGGATGACGCCAGCCCCATTAAGCGCATGTCACTCTCAGCAACACAAGGCTGAAGGAGACCAGGAAAGTCAAACATGCGATAGATGGACAGTGTCAACCCAGATGCAGCCAAGGCAGATACACGTAGCTGGAGAGCAAAAGCAATGGACAGGCGAGAGTGGAGGTGAACATTTGATTCACCCAAGCCCCACACAGAATTGTTGAGTTTATAATGTTCACATCCCAAAAGTTTTGTTTGAATACTATGCCACAGTTTAAAAAATTACGAAACAAGTTAGCTCAGTGATTCACATTTGTTTATAAATGAGATTTTTTAAATTGTATTTACTTAGAAGTTGCAATAATGAAGAAATAGAAAATTGTCTTATTCCCATTTGTGTGAATCAAGGGCTCTTTTTTATAAACAAACTAATAATAATAATACAATTGGTGCAAACCATGGAAGTAATGAGTATGACTTACATTATAGTAAATGCATTTGCTGGGAGCAGAACCTGTGCTCGTGATGTAATCATAGTTTCTGTGATCGATCAACAGGAGACCTCCTGGCTTGATACACTTCTCAAAGTTGGACAGAGCTTTTTTCTGTTCTCTCTGGTCTCCGAAAGAATCCAGTAAATGTGCAAAGGAGTTTCCTAAACAGATCACCGCGTCAAATCCTCCTTGCAGAAGTGGCTTAATGTCCTCGGGAAGGGTCAGCCAGTTGGCTTCTTCAATTACTGAAATTTCATAAGAACATAGTAAAATTTTGTAAGAAAAAATGTTGATGACTTGCCATGCTGTATTCCAGAGGTTCCCAAAGTGGGTGCCGCGGCACCCTGGTGCCGCGGAGAGAGATCAGGGGTGCCGCGAGGCGCCCCTGAAGTCTCTACTAAAAATCAAAATTTTACATTTTTTTTTTTTTTTTTAATTTGTGAAGAGGATTGCAATTCACCAACCTATTTTGCCTGGCCAGATGTCTTCATGCGAAAGCAGAAGCTTGTGTGCATACATGAATACAAACATTTTATGGAATGGAAAATAACCCACGTGGCCGGACCGCGTTCTAGGCACGGAACGTGTAAACGAATAAATGTACTTGTGAATTTTAAATACGAGTTGTATTATTTTCTTACCTGATTTCTTCTTCAGCCGTACAAATATGAAATATACCTACCACAGATCGATATTATATGACTAGGGTGCCGTGAGAAAACTCAAAATTTCAAAGGGTGCCGTGACTTGAAAAAGTTTGGGAACCTCTGCTGTATTCTATAATGCAAGCAGTAGAGTTGAATTGAAAAATAACCAAAAGAATCAATGAATGCAAAAATGATTGTAAAATCATAAATTGTGGATCTAAACTTGACTTTCAGAGATATATATTTTTACTTTTTGTTTTAAAAAGTATAAATATCAGTTACCTTATCAATTTACAAATGAAAATAAACTCTAAATTTTTATTTTTATTTTTGAGGAACCATTATGGGAGAACATTCATTATTCTATGACTTATACATTGTGCCATCTATTGAGATAGACTCAAATCTAAAACAAAAACTGAATAATAATTGTTTTAAAGTTATAACCCACGCTTACGGGTATAATATAAAATAAACAAATTGTGATCTATAAGAATGACTTCATTATTATTTGTCAGGCAGCAAGAGTGCCTTCTGTTGACATTGGGAATGACACATACATTTTTTGAAATTTCCCTACAACGGTTCGTCTAATATCCGAAAATATTATTGTAAGTTATTTTTAATTTGTAAATATGTCATACTTTATCAATGTTTATTTGAGGCTCATTTAAATACATTAATATGTAAGCACAAACTTTACACAGATCTGCTTGTGGATATGCAAGAGACAAGAGTAAATTTGAGATGTAGATTATAAATATGAGATCTTTTTTGATTGATTCTTGTATATATTTGTATTAGAAAGTGATGCATACCCCATTGGTCATACTTAGGATCCTTCCTGCGACTCCATCTTGACTTGAGGGCGTACTTCAGCATCTTATCTGAGGCATCTACAGAAGTCACATCAAACCCTTCATCCAACAGCATCATGGAGTCCACCCTGGATAATATGGAATCATATATTGAAGTTATAAACATACAGCTTCTACAAGTTGTGAATTGGCTAGCGGCATTGGCGGACAGGTGGAGTTGCAGGCAGACATCGAAGGAGGCCAAGGCTCAAAATGGGCTGTAGCACCATTGAAGAAGAAGATAACATATTTCATTAAATTTTGCATGAATGAGATGCGCTGTTTAAAAAATTGCTTAGCGGTTTTATATTGAATGAAAAGGACAAGCTTATGAGAATCAAGTTACTTAGTAGTTTTTTGTTCAGTTTAATTAATTAATTCATTGGAGGCTATGTTGCAACCCCAACAGCAGAAATGTGATTTCACATTTTTTTGGCTATGGAATTTGAGCTGAATCCATTCTCAAGCAAGACCCAGTTGCTGTAAGGATGGATGGACCTTTGGTAACTGGTCTTTAGTAAGGCATATGACTTTTAAGCCCAGCAAAATGTATATTTGAAAATTAAATAAACTTTCAATGGAATTAATTTCACTTTTCTGATTTTTCATGCACCATTGTAAGAAAACTTTAGGAAACACCTTTTCTGTAGGTATCACGAACAAGGAAGAAACTCAAGATAGAATAGTACTTAAGGGATGCCTTTGAAAGACATTGGCTACGACGCCAACAAAACATTGACAAAAATTTTCATTTATAAATATGTCTAATGACTCCATTTCACTTTAATTGAATGTTTTTTTCTGAGCTTTGTCCTGAATTCAACCTACCATCTCGGATTACGAGTCTGTAGTGTGAACCAGACTACGGATAGTTCTACCCTCCTTATTTCATCCTTAGCTGATTACAAACTCGTAATTTCAAAGATAATTTCCAATCTTCAACATCAAAAATGTGGAGACATTAAGGAGAAGAAGTATTACTTCTTGACTCACCCTGTTCCGCAGGCAATGTCTAAGATTCTTTTGCATTTCCTCTCCCTCAGGAGTCCAACTAAGAACTTCTTGTAGTTTTCCGTCCTTGATTTTGTGTCTCCGATGAATATCTCCCAGACTTGAGCTGCTTTTCCATCGGCGTACTGATCTTTCACTCCCTCGGTGGGAATTCCGTGGGACCTACTACGGAATACTGTGTCTGCCATTTTATATCACTTTAAATTATGCTTAAAACTGAAGAATATGCCAGCTTAAAGTTGAGTAAACTCAAAATTATGTCAATCCGAACTTATGCCAACTGTAATTCAACCCTTTGGAAATCTTATCAGAGACTGAAGTATTACTATGTTTCTTTGCCTTAAATACTTTTTGATTTTATTGCATCATTTTTGCCAATCTAACCACAAGCTTATAACTATTTTATACACACACAGTGGCAGCTGACAAAATAAATAAGTGGTAGCTTCAATTAATTTGTATAAATATTTAAAAATATAAATGGTAAAACATTGTTTTAATTCACTTTATTTTATTTGTTTATGCTCGAATATTTTCGCCTAATGAGGCATCTTCAAGAGCAGAATTCAATCAATTAATTTGTATTTCTTGATTTAAATTGATTCAATACTTTATTTTTTCAGTCAAAGATAATGTTAAGCATCTTACCTTCAAATACAAAAATACTTCAAAGAAATTGGATGATGTAATCAGTGAGGACAATCTAGTGAATTACACCTCAAGAGCTCATTGCAAGCAAAGTGTCAATTAAAAAAAGATTCATTTGCGGTAATAATTGATAAATCTTTCTGATCAGTCTAAGTATAAATAATGTTCATCCCAGTGTACAGGATTTATGAAAACTTAATCCTTTTGAACTCTACCAGGCAGTTAAACCAGATACCTTCTGTTATCAATTCCATGATGATAACCACTATGCCTCATTCTGAAATTATTTATTGAAACTGTAAATATTAATGATACAGTTTTTCTCGGGTTAGACCATGTTCTACTTGCAGTAATTTTGTCTGCCGACGTTTTCTTCCCTCGAGCGGGGAACATTATCAAGGCTTGTAGCGACGGGGGACCTTTATCCTCCGTTTACTTTTGGCAACTGGCTGGCTGCTGATGCTCTTCTCATCTCTGTCATCATGTATCTTTGTTGTGATTGGCGGGGTGGATGCGTTGGGGGGTGGCTGCATGCATTGCAGGGGTACACACAGCGTGCATACAGGCGTGTGCGCAGGCTCCGGCGTGTGTGTATGCGTGGGTTTATAAGCGTGTTCCGCTACTGACGATTTATCCAGCTGACCCAAGCAGCAACTCCTCTCATGCTCCTTCAGCCTGGTACCAGTAAATCTTTTTGTGGTGCCAATATAGGAGGACCCACAGCTGCATGGTATTTTATACACACGGTGTGTCTAAGTAGTTCCTTTGGTCCTTGGCAGATCTTAGGCACTGAGATATTTTCAATGTTAGTTTGTACATCGTTTTTATTCCATATTTTTCCAAAATTCTGCCAAACCAGTCAGCCACTTGTTTGACGTATGGAATGAAAACCTTGCCCAATGTTATGGTGTCTTCGCTGGATTTTAATGTTGGACGTTTAGCATGCAATGCGCGCCTTATTTCCTTCTCAGCGTACCCATTGCTGATAAAAGCCGGTTAAGGATTTTCTATTTATTACAAGATATTACTTACTTAAAATAAGATACTTACCTAAAGATAAATATACTGTAAATTAGTAATGAATTGAATGAACTTCCCATGCAAAGCGAAAAAACCACTATTCTAATGAGTGTTTAGCATTAAAACTCACATTTTCATTTCATACTCAAAGAGGAAAAATGTTTGATTCATTGCTTTATTCACATTTTTCCCCGTGCAGACGTATTTCCCATTTGTCATAAAAAAATATTGTCGTTACATTGAGTAGGTAGTCAGATTTTCTTTTTCTTTCTGTGATATGAAATAAATAACAATTTTGAAGAGTTGTGTAAATTGTCAATATTTTAAGGGAAATTACTGAGGTAACTACTGAATACTCTGGGCAAAGTAAAAATTATATCCCAATTTTGTTTTGGGATCAATTCGATTATCATGGAAGACTTTTTTTCTTGTGACGATTCATTTTAACTCCGCCTACTTAAAAGCTGGATTAGTATTGTCAGAAAAAAATCATATCTGAAAAGAAATGAGTAGGTATACCAAATACGCGCTTGGTTGTCTTTAGTTTATTGGTTAATGCTTCATACTCGTAATCAGAAGGTTTAATTCATAGCACAGCACAAATAAAATGTCATTTAATTGCCATGTTACGCTCTCCCTGGGTCCTAAGTCCATCCAGCATTTGGATTTTGATTGAGAATTGATGCTGTCTTTCGCAATGACTAAGCTTGCATAAGGCTATTCATGTGTGATTTACAGAAACACAACGCACACAAAATAAATCATCTTAATATTTATTTTATTTACGAAGCTAAGTGAATGAGCCGTCACTGTGTGGGGGTCATCCAGATAGTCTGTGAGGTCACGCTGTAAACACAGTCACAGGATTCCCTCGACTAATCTCACACTACACGAGCAAAATATAACGACACACCTTTTCTACGCGCACAGATAATGGTATCTTGTTAGGAAGTCAACCTTATTCATTAGCATCGTTAGTAAATCAATGCTGAAACTATTAACAAACTTGTAATGTAATTGGCAGTTGTATAAAACCTGCCATTCAGATATGGTGAGAAATGTTTTACATGGACAGATTGAAATGTAATGAAAATAAGATAAAATTAGCTAGATTTTGTTTCCAAAAAAGTAGTTGTAATTTTTTGTGAAGACTGAAGGTAGAAACCTTGCTACTACTACAATTTGAAGATTTCTAAGGATTGGAAATTATTGGTGCGATGAAGATAGAATAGGAAAGCAAAGTTGTATTTGGTTACAGGGCGAGTACTTAAAATTCATCAATGCACAGCCGGTTTTGTGAACAATTTTTGCATCTTAATTGTATCTGATGATGTAAAGATTGTTCACAAAACTGGTTGTACTTACGTCGTCACAACAACAAAGAGCTCTATGACATTTACAAAGAGCACAATGTGATCAGTTCCATCAGAGTAAGATGCCTGCAGGGGGCTGGTCACTTGATTACAACAGACCACACCAGCCCCACACTCTCAGCACCACAAGGGTGAAGGATACAAAGAGAAGATACAAATTTAATTGAGGTTTTAGTGGAATTTAAGTATGTTTTGGACAAATTTTAATATTGGAATGAAGTGTATTTATTTAAATTTGCTTTGTAGAGTTCCGAGATAATGATGTGTATATTTTTTAATTTAAAAAATATTATAGGTTGTCATGTCAACACTACCTTAACATTTCGGATGTTTTGGCGAAATCTGTCAAATATTTTGCATGGATATTTGAAACTTAAAAAGATATTGATGAAATTGACCATTTCTGACGATGCTCAAGAATTTTGCAGCGAAGGGGAAGTTTCCTAATTGTCAATGTTTTGACCCACTGTAAGGCTCAGTATTTTCAACGTTAGCTTACGTGACTTTAAACTGATAAAAAGAAGCTACCCACACGTTTGACATAAGTGCGTCCTTTTTCATTCAGTATAAAGTCGCTATGCTAACGTTGAAAATACTGGGCCTAAGTGATGGCAGACTGTATGGTTGAAATATTTTCATGAAACTATTTCAATCCATTGTCAGCACATCGTCAAGGCTGAATACCTGAAATTTACCAATTATTTTCTCATAAAAAATGCTTTAAATAATGTTACGCAATAAGGTTGCATAAACAGTGCAACTATTTACCACTTTGCGCATGGAACACAAGCATTCTACCACTTGAGCTATCAACCAGACAATAGGGTAAATACATTCAGTCATTCCTAACAGGGTATTGTCAATTTGTACGGAAATTATGATTCTGCTACCCATTAAATTGCATTAGCAACAAATCCCTGTTAAAAAAAGTAAATTTTATACAAATTTGCTTTTTCAAGTATATTTTATAAATCAAACTTGACTTATAGGTTGCTATGAGTCTGAACACTAACATCTAAATCTAAGCTGCAAAGACATATATCATTTAAGATTCATATTAAACGCATTCCCACAAGCAGACATGTATAATTTCACGCTAACACATGCCGCATGTGGACCTACAATATAAAAACCCAATCTCAAATGAACATAAGCCCTCCAACTCTTGCCGACCTTCCCTGAAACAGGAGTGACATTGGCAAAGTGAACCATTTTTTACAGTATGAGTGGTCAGCCTCATACCAACCTATAAGTCAAGGAATAACACTCATCTGTAAATATTGGTTTACTTTCAGACTGTCACCCCTGTTTAAACAGGGGTGACAGTACACATGCAGCATGTCTAAGCGTGAGCTTACACATGCCTGCTTGTTGGCATGCATTTAAAATGAATCTTAAATTTCCTTATATATTGTAACGAGATGGATTTGTTTGTTAGGTAAAATGGAACATGAGATTTGAATTTGAATGAAAAGGAAAACAAAGGAAGGCAAAAAAGAGAGGAGAAGCTTGCCAGGCGGGATAGCCACAAGCCTGTGTAATTAAGAATAATTAATATTATTGTGCTGTGGTTTATTGTGTATACATTGTGAAAGGAATAAAAGTAAACATATTAAAGTGGCTGTTATATTTAATTGTGTCAATCAGCAGGACAGAGAGGAAAAACCCTCACATTTTGGCGCCCAACGTGGGGCGCCAAAATGTGAGGGTTTTTCCTCTCTGTCCTGCTGATTGACACAATTAAATATAACAGCCACTTTAATATGTTTACTTTTATTCCTTTCACAATGTATACACAATAAACCACAGCACAATAATATTAATTATTCTTAATTACACAGGCTTGTGGCTATCCCGCCTGGCAAGCTTCTCCTCTCTTTTTTGCCTTCCTTTGTTTTCCTTTTCATTCAAATTCAAATCTCATGTTCCATTTTACCTAACAAACAAATCCATCTCGTTACAATATTTGCAACTTAGATTATATAGATTATTTATTTATTTATTACACAGGTACCAGTTATTTTCTGTCGATAGGTTGTCACATATTTTACGCTCCAGATAAACAAATTGTTTATACATGACGCTTAAATATATACTCGTTACATCTAGTTATGTGTAATATACACCAAAACAAAAATATAAATTACTAGTCATTTACAATAATGACGTCTGTTATCATTTATTGTTTTTTAAATTTGATTCTCATACAAAAGAACATTTACTCGTTATTTTTTTATTCCCTTCTTGTTGTTTTCTTAAGATAGGTATTTTGTTTTAAAAAAAAAAATGTGATAACCTCACTTATCAAAATTGTTTTGAATAAAATATCTCAATTTAATTGTGACAAAATCGCTCCTATCTTTGGTTGCTATAAGACAAAACTATTGTACTTTGATTCTCAACAATATTGTAACCCAATTGAAGGTTGTTTATTGAGATCTGTTGGCGTGGTCTACCCGAGCTGGAGCTTCCATAGGTTTGGTGGCAATGGCCTTTAATGGTTAATAAAAGACAAATTCATTGAAAAATATTTATATTTTATGAGAATTACATAAAATGCACATGTTTGTTTTTTAAAACGAGTATAATATGAAAATGTAGAATGTGTTGTCATAAAGGTAAATTGTTGATTTATCCGTAGATGAATAGACTTAAATATATGATATTTTTCAACATTTTTTTATAGAAAAAATGCCAAGTCATTTACAGGCCCTACAAATTAAATAGCTGGTAAAAGATGAGTTAAATTTTTCAAGTACAGCTGTCCCTCAATAAGGACATTTTGAAATATGACATACTCGGTAGTCATTATGTATTTCTTTTTAAATCTCAGGCCAACATTTTATAGGTCCAAATATGTATCTGTACTGCAAATAAAATTTTGTTATCTTTGTTGTGTGCTTTTAAATTGTCCCAAGTACTTACTTAATAGTTGTTAATACAGGGTAGTACTGTATGAAAAATGCTTGTCATAGCTATCTTGATCCGATACATTACAGATATAATATAATTTGATAATGGACACCATCTCAGTCCCGTACCTGTCAGATTATTAAGGGACAGCTGTAACAGTATAAAGGAGCAATGACACGTCTGTATACGCACACACCCTACACCGTCCTTTGCTTACTGTGTCCTTCTGTACCTTATCGCCATAGTTTTATAAAAATACTTTGAGAAAAAAAAAAATATTCAAGTTGTAATCTTCGATCAATTACACATACTTAGGAGAAAGCGGTAATAGGAATTACCTTAAAACGGTGAACGTAAAATTATAGTCTTGATAAAGCTGTTGCTCTCAGCTTATTTGCATGCCCGTTTTTACAGCATACAGTTGCATTTAGTCGTCTGTTTCGTAAGTCAGATATCTCCACATGCAAAATTTTAAATGTCGGCAATGAAAGAATTGAAAACAAACCATTGATAAACTTGTTGATTTAAGTCAAGACTGAGATAGGAACAAAAAAATGCACTGCAAGTGAAAAACATATTTGTAAATATGTCACCATTCCACTAGGGGTGGCCAGAGAACCCCCTAAGACATTTCTAAAATCCTCCTGCGCCCACATCTTCCGCATCAATCCCCAACAAAGCCAAATCTTCCATATCTTCATTAGACATGGCTGGAGGAGCTTTACTCGGAGGAGGTTCCACGTGCGGCGGCTGCATATCATACAGTCCCGGCTGTCCATACATTCCCCCCTGGTAATCATACCCCATCATCATTCCTGGAGGAGGCATTCCTTGCATCATAGCCATGTTAGGAACCATCTGCCCCATATGTGGATTGTACCCTTGCTGTACCATTGGCGGCATCATCGGAGGCATCGTCTGATAGCCCATATTCGGCGGAGGGATATGAGACATGCGCATGACATTCTGATCCATGGGATTGTCTCCGTTTGAATGCAGAGCTTTCTCTACGGGTTTTGGTGTGTTTTCTGATGGAAAGATGATGTCTAGAGCGTCTTGGAAGTCCTTGTGAAGAGGATCATTTTTTCCGCCGATTACCGGAGATTTCTTGTTTGGTTTTTGGACGGATTGTGGGGAGGCGGGTGCAGGCGGTGCTGAGAATGAAGTCGGTTTCTTTTGGATTCTGTAACAATATTAAAAAATATATGATGAAGTCTGCATATTTTAAAACGTTATCAAAACTGTGACATACAAATTTACGCGTTGTGTGGGGCATTGTTAAGACTGGAATGTGATCAGCAGAAACAACAGCAGGATTACTTCTTCTTCTTTCAATTTATTTGTACAGTGCAGCTATTACATGTTACTTGAGGGAGAGTATATTACCAACTGAATACCTACTCGCGTTGCAGAGAGCAATCTTGCAAATCTATCTAACCATAGACCCGGTATATAATACATAAATTATCAACTATACTTAATACAATAATACATCACAAGTTGCTAGGGCAAAGGCTAACTAATAATTTGTTATTGGTTGCTAAGGATTCAAGTTAGACAGACGTCTGACGTTAGCTCAAAATCTCTTTGAATTCTTTTAAATGGTTACCATGTTCTGTTTGCAATTATTTCATTTCTCGGGAAACATTTTCAAGGCTGGTTATCATAGTGATATAGTTGCTTCACATCCGCTTTCTGTTGGTAGCTGGCTGGGTTTATGACACATTTCTAATAATAAGGTCCATCCACCCTTACATCAACTGGGTCCAGTCTGGCGCTTTGTACCAACAAAGAAACCCTTCAGAGAGCTCTTGTGATGTGATTGCAGGACATACC
This sequence comes from Agapetus fuscipes, assembly GCA_951799405.1. NCBI lineage: Eukaryota > Metazoa > Arthropoda > Insecta > Trichoptera > Glossosomatidae > Agapetus > Agapetus fuscipes. The sequence goes on along the minus strand of OX637340.1, from coordinate 10,613,050 downwards.
AACTAAATCATAAAAAAAAAATCACAAGACCCAAATGACATACTTATGTATTGTCTGCGGGAAAGTGACGGGCGGCATCTTTTTAATTGCAGCGGCTGCCTGAGAGACCCCCGATACCACGGTAGGAGGCTCCAGCGCCCCCAGGGAAGTGGGCAGAGCCAGCCCAGGCTCGGGCAGCTCCCCCTTCATCATGGAACTCTTGAACTTCTCCTGGAACTCGGCCACAGACTTCTGGATCTGCGCGTTGATCTCATCCCGCTTCTTCCTCGCAACTTCGATTGAGTCCTCCTCTGAGAGGGCTTTCTGAGCTTCAGTTTCCTGCTTGGACAGCGGCTGGGCGGGTTTACTGTTTAGGGATTTGAAGAGCGGCATTTTTCCTATGAAAGGCATCTTCTTGGACTCGCTAATGCTGGGTGCATTAGTCGTTTGCTTCTGTCGCCCTTTTTCAGCTACCTGCTTATCAAACCGGGTTTCATTTTGATCAGAGTTGTCCCGTCTCCCACTCAGATAAGGTTTGAAGTCCTCCTGGGAGGCTTTGCCATGGTTGTTGTAGCTTTTCTCCTTCCTCCTATCTCTGTCTTTGTCACGGTATCTGTCTTTCTCTCTTTTCTCATCATCCCTGAAGGAATGCTGGGCCTCGGCTCTGGATCTCTCAGTCCTGATGGCCAGGAGTTCCCTGGCTTCCCTCTCTCTTGAGACAACCCTCCCGTCCACTCGCTGCTCCTGCCTTTCCCCGGCGCGGCTTTTTACCCTGAAATAATGAGCAGATTAAGGAACTTTCTATATTGTAATAAGATCTTTTATTGATATTCAAGGCTTACATTTAATGCACGGCCACATGTAGGAATGTCTAAGTTTGGGCTTACACATGTTGCATGTTTGCTTACAAAATCAACAAGCCTCACATATACATAAACCTTGCAACTCCTGTAGTCTTTCCCTAAAAACGGTATGACTTCGGCAAAAGTGAGACAAGTTTTTACAGCATGGGAGTCAACTTCATACCAAACTATTAGTCAAGGAACAAAAAATATTAAAAAGTGGACCAGGAGCTAACATAAAAAATACAAATATAGATATGCATATCACCCGCCGTCAAACAGTGAAAAGCTTGTTTAGTTATATCCATTCTTCAGACATAGTTGAGAGTATTATCAGGACCTACAAAGCTGTATATTTTACCTGTTTTTGAGATTTTCCAGTATTTTGCGGTCCTGCTCAGAAAGGGAGTCGTCCTGCAGTGACATCCACTGGGAGAGCATCTTATCATCAGACGCCGGGTCAGGCTTCTCGGGTTTCCAGCCACCTGTCTCCTCAAAGCTTTGTTTCTTCTTTGTTGGTTTGGCCTTGTCGTCAGCACTGCGGCTGGATGAAGAGCTTCTGCTGGAGTCACTGGATGACCTCTTCTTTTTCTTGCTGTGCTTTTTATCCTTCTTGGACTTCTTTTCTTTCTTTGATGAAGTTGGAGGGGGAGCATTGTCTTCCTTCTGGAATAGAAAAATAAACACCTTTAAATTAAATAAAAGTAGAGAAAGTTGGAACTTCTTGATTTGAAAATAAACATCTGGGGCAGCCAAGTGCAAGGTCCTGCAATGGTGAAAGCGCGATCACCAAACAATGTGGCCCCTTTTCTAGATGGTAACGCGACAGTTGTGAGTGCACCTTCCATAAATCGCAGAGTAAGTCCCCGCTGACTCAGGCTTCTTGGAATGACCAGTTCCTGAAGGTACTTTGGCGCAACTCTATGCAGTGCCTTGTGTGCCGTGAGATCCAATTTGGATTTTATTTCTTGTGGAATGCTCAGCCAGTGGAGCTTTTGCGAGAGCTTCTCTGAGAGTGTTAAAATTGTATAAAAGGGCATACCTGTCCGTTGTCCTTCTTGCGCTTGGTGTGCACCCCATCTGGCTGGAAGGAGATGGTGTGTGGGGAGTACTGGGGCTGGCTCTCACTGTTTGCGCCTGAAGAAGCAGCTGCCGCAGTGGGGGGGCCTTCACCTGCCTTACGAGACTTCTCAAAGTTCTTCTGCCTGTCTGACATCCAGTCCATCTCCCAGTGGGGATTCAGCTCTACAAATTTCTGAAAAAACATGCTGCATATTGAAAAGAATGCTTTTAAAACTGCGGACATTTAATTTCATTAAGAACAAGAAAAACATCACATTTTGTACACGCAACATAGTAACTACAGGAAGGCCTCATTAACTCGGTGGTTGAGGTAAATCCATACAGACAATTTGAGTGGCGGCAATGAGCTAATGGGGAAGCAGGAGGCATTTCACAATCACCTCATGGGTCGCGTCATGTTGTTCACCATAAATTGAAGTACTCGTACATAAATATTCTCAAAGTTTGGGTCAAATCCATTCAGCTATTTATCTGAGTACCTATTGATACATCAACATTCTGATATTAGCTCTGTAGTGATATTTATATCTAAATAGAAAGACATGAAATAGTGAAATGGCTTGTTATAATGGCTTACAGCATAGTTCTGTGAATGCAGCAGGGACTTGAGATGCCCAGAGGCGCAGTGCAGATCGCCTATCCACTGGTCACACAGCTTGCAGTACCACGCGGTGGAGGGAACAAAGAACTGCAGACCTACAACACAAACAACAACAATTCAAATCATATAAGACAGTCTTAGGCCATCGTAGATTTGCCCAGTTTTTCAGATGAGCTGGGAATTTAGTAGTCAGGGTTTTAAACAGCAGCAACATATTACAGCCTTTATCATCTATGTCTATATTATAAATGTTAATAGGATTTCATGGCTGAATTATGAACTAAAACTAAAATTGTCTTTCAAGATAAAAAGAATTGTATAACAGATATGTTTTGTATCTTGGATATATTTTAATATCAAAGGCATGAGTTTCGCAGCTGGATGACGGCTGAAAATCATCGGCACACTTGAGGTTAGAGAAGTAAAAGAAAAACAATGAACCTCGGGCAATACCCGGAAGAAATATTTTGTATTTTTTTTTTTTTTTTTAAAAGCGTTATGTCCCAAGCCTATTTCAGTAGAATCCATGGATCATCCACCATCTCAAGGTATAATTTATACAGGAAAAGGATGATACATGGAGAAAAGATGGATTAATTGTTTCTGGATATAACACTGTTTGTAGAATCACTTTAAGTGGAGGTTCCCTGCTCCCGACAAGACAAGTTCTTATTTTTTATGAAGGCAGAGTAAGCCTTGCCAGTATTTTGATTTCAGGCTTGAAATACACAGTGAAAATCACCTTGATGGGGATCGAACCATAGTCCTCTGGCATTGAACGCAAGCTCTCTACCAAGTAAGCTATTGGACTACTGGACTTTTGAGCTACTGGCCTTTTTTGCTGCCAGTGAACCAATTTTGCTGACGCTTTTTTCATGCATTGTATTGTATAGAAAAAAAAGTTGTATAGTGACCTTTTATAGGTGTACGTTTGGAAGGAGCCCCCGGATAGTTGGGCATGCCCTCATTCTGGTTAGCATTGTGCCAGGGAGCCTCCATATGAGCCGCAGCAGCCCTAAAATCATAAACACATTTTTAAACATGATGTAGAAGAGAAACAATATCTCAGGGCCTTTTCAGACACAACACATTCTGCCCTGATTGCCATAGATTGACAAACTGTGTGAAGTCTTTCATATGTCACAATCTACTGACTTCTTACCCAGCACCGGATAAAAAAAACTATAAAAAACTGGGCAGAATATTGTAATGGCTGTAAGTGGGAATACAGTGAGAATAAAATAATTTGTATGGAATGAAAGATGGCAACCTAGTATTTTAAAATAAATATATTATGGAAATGATGAGAAAATTGCACCCTGTGTTTCTGGATATTTATCCCGTTTTCTAAAAAAAATCCCATATTGCCTTGTAAAAAGAAAATTTGTATGGAAACTAAATTTAATCACTCTGGGTGCTGTTGTACATTTCATACATTTTTCTACTAACCCAATTGAGAGGAATTTATGAAATGTTTTATTCTCGGGTAAAGATAGTGACTCACCGCTGATGTTGAGGGGTGTGCAAATGGTTGAGGTATTCCTTGGCGGTGGCGGGAAACTCATTGCACAATCTACACCAGTGCATCTCTGGGTCGTAGTACACATAGTTGAACTTCTTCTCTCCGGAGGGTGACCTGAAAATCACAAGGAAACTGTTAGAGTCAACGGACGAGCGAATAAAGGATGCAGACGTCAAATTACAAAGGTTATAGAGTGGAGATACCAAACTTGTGAAGGTTATGCTCGTATCCTGAAAGAAAACAAGGATTGTGTTTATTTTTAAAACATTTTTTTGAATATGATTTGTACAGTTTATATCGGCAATCTGTCTATAAACTAAATTGTAAAGATACATTAACATTTAAAGCTCATATTTAATGCATGCCCACAAGTAAGCACAAGTACGTTTGCGCTAACACATTCTGCATGTGAACATACACAATAAATAAAACCTCACATGAACATAAACCTTGCAACTTCTGCCGCGTTTCCTTGAAACAGAGGTGGTATTGCCAAAAGCGATCAAGTTTGTACAGCATGAGGGTTCAGCCTCATACAACCCTATTAGTCAAGGAACAAAATACTGAAATGTGGACAGTACTTTAGGAAATAGAATTTCTTACAAAATATAATTAACAAAACATTGATCTGATTTTAAATTCTTACAGCATGGGGGATCAGCCTCATACCAACCTATTAGTCAAGGATTTTTTTCATTTTCGTATTTCCATGATGTATTGGAATGTCAAAGGTAAGTGTGAAAGGGGAACACAGAGGAAAGAATAGATTTATCAAATAAGTGAGATTGGAAATGACTGGAACATACAGAGTTAGAAAAAGATAAGAGCATGCATGAACAGAGTGATGAATGTCGAGGAGATGAATGAAGAATGTAAGGACAGAATAAAATGAATATATATCTGCGGAGGTACTGGCTACTCCTAGCGGAATGACGGCTGGATACAAGAATACTATATTTTAAGTTTGCTAACATTTTGTCAAAGGAGACTTATCGCTAATAGTAACTGTATAATTCATACTTATATTGTTTATTATTCAAGACATCATACAATTGTGGTTAAAAATCAGCAAACGGTTTACACATTGAAAAAATGAGTGAAAGAGGTGATAGATATCAAAAAAATCAGAGTGGTACACAAGGATAGGAAGACGTGGAGGTAATTCTGCAGAGACTCTGGTGATCCCTAGTACATTGGAGACACAGTTACAGTAACAATAAGTCAGCATTTTACAGTTTCACAATTATTATGAACACTTAATCTAAATGCTAATTTCTACTTAATTTTTTTTTCAAATTTATTGACAGTATAAAACAATGAATATTTCTAAAACTCAAATTTCAATCTACGGATTTATTCATTTTTATTGAAATAACATACATTTGATCTTTTCTTAAATCTATACCTTTAATCCCTTTAACACAAACTACTTGGATCATTTGCTGTCAAATATTCACAAATCAGTCAACATTAGAAAGACATTGAAAATCTTTTATTTTACAAATTCAAATTAAAATTAATTTAAAAAATCAGATATTTACACCGACTGCTATTGGAAAACTTGCTTTATTCTCAATGTTTTGTTAGTGTTGTAACCAACACCCTCAGGAGACACCCTTGTTGTGCTGTTATCAAGGATGAACAAGTAAGAATAAAGCAAGTCCTGCAAGAATGCTTCATCTAAGTATCTGAATTTTATAATTCATTTTAATTTGTAAACATGTCAAAGGACTATTCCTTCAGTTCAAATGAAATCTCTGATAATATACTTGATATCATATTTTTAAAGATTTAGCAGATACAAAAGAATGGTAAAAGGGATTAACTTACATAATTACATTGGTTTATTTCATAATATTATACAATTAATCTGCTTTTATACAATGCAAAAATATTTCAAATGAAGTATTGTCAATAAATAATAAAAAATCTGGCGTCTTCTTGAGGTAGTGTTTTTCTTGAAGATGCAGAAGATACTCCTATTTATGGTTAAAACCATGTATTCAAAATTCAATAAATCAAACATATAGAACACAAAATGAAGCATTCAAATTTTACTTACACATCGAAGATCCTTGGACCATTCATTTATCTAAAATAAATTATTACTATCATTGTAAATGTGTTACCCCTGAATCATAAAAAAAATATAGAACCTAAAAGAATTGGTATAAAGCAGTGATGGACAAATACAGTCAAACTTGGTTATAAAGACCATAAAGGGACCAACCAATAGACTCTAGAAAAAATTGTATTTTGAACTTTTTTCACGGTGGCCAAACATCACACTCGTATGGGACTACGGTAGTTAGCAACCGATCACAAAATATTTGTTTGCCTTTTCTCTAGCAACCGGGCCGTGAGACATAACATTTGCACAGACCTCAACTCGTGTGGTAAGGTATTCTACAACTGAGGGCCAGCATTGCAAAAGGCGTAAGGCAAAAGGTTATAATAATATAATAATACAAGATTTTTATAGCACCTTTTCATGACTCTTTGTCATCCCAAAGGCGCTTGCTCATATGAGCGCGCGAACAGGTGGGTCTTCAACCCCTTCAGATCCATTTCGCGCAGGTCATCTGGGAGGCTGTTCCATATCGTTGGAGCAGCCACCTTGAAGGCTCGGGTCAGTCTCACAGTAATCATTTAGGATTTGTACCCTAAGAGAAGTTTTTTTGTGGAGTCCATACCATTGATCGACTGATAGGCCAACCCTGCTTTATATCAGGTAGAAAGATAAATCATTGAAATTTTGATGATCAAATCACTGCTTATGAAATTTCGTATAAACTGCCGAGGCCACATGCTTCCATTTGAAATTATGAGAAAATGTTTTTATGTGTTTTCATATATATTAATTTCAATCAATAAAAAATCCTAGATCACAGCTTTTGGTTCTATATAGCTCATATGCTATAACTATAAAGTTGCAAAGACATATTAGCATTCAGAATTCATATCAAATGAATGCCCACAAACAGACACACATAAACTCATGCTGGCACATGCCGCATGTGTACTTACAAAATAAACGAAGCTTCACATGAAAATAAAGCTTGCAACTCTTCCCGCATTTCTCTGAAACAGAGATGGTACTGCCAAAAGCGAACCAAGTTTGTACAGCATGAGGGTTCAGCCTATTAGTCAAGAAACAAAAAAATATTGAAATGTAGACAGTAGTTTCGGAAAATAATTTCATCCAAAATTTAAATTACAAAACATTGATTTGATCTTTATTCCCAACATTCAAAATAGGTAAACAAGTATTTATTGTTGATATTCTGTACCTTGATTTCCTCTTTTTCTGCCTGGACAGTCGCTTGTCGTTGTTGGGCGATGTATCCCGTGAGGACGAACCCGAATGCGAAGAAGAGCGGGTTTTACGTCGCTTCGTCTTTTCCGCCACAGCAGAGGCTTCACCGGCAGAGGATTTGTCTCCGATTATGCCATCCAGCATGTCAATCACATTGTTCATTGTCTTTAGCTTGTTTTGAATCTCGTCCTAAAAAATAATTGATGTTATATAGTTGAAAAAATTAAAAATATATTGATGTAGGAATTAATACCAAGAACTGATGATTTGTAACTGAAATGCTGTTGCTGTTCCATTATTACTTTCTTGGTCTTCCCTTTCCCCTCTTGCTCCTTACATTTACCCTGTAGATATTCTTTGTCCAGAGTTCATCATCCATTCTTTCCAAATGCCCAAACCATCTCCTTACATTATTTTGTAGCGTTGCACTCACATTCTCTTCCAGATTACATTATTTTTTAACCCATTCATTCTGTACTCAATCAAGTTTTTCCTGTCATTCTTCTCAGGTTTTTCATTTTCACTGTACATACTTTCATTGTATACACACACAAAATGATCTTCCACATTACTAATTGGTATTTTCAAATCATAGATATAATTAGAAACAATGTTTCAATTGATACCGCAGAGTTTCTTTGCAAAATCTGTTGCCATGGTATATCAGAGCTGGAGCTTATAAACATTTCGCCCATGTCGTTATTCATGCTAACTAGCTTACAGTAAAGTCTTGGTAAACCAAAACAATCACACATATTTGTGGCCTTTGTCTCCAGCTAGGCTGAACAATTATTGAATATTGATTCCTGCTCTTGTTGTCTTTTCATTGACAGTGAAACCAGTCATCTTTTTTTGAGAATTTTAATTTTTATATGGTTCAGTTGGTAGAGTGCTTGCATTCCACGCGGAGAGCTTGGATTTGAATCCCACTGAGGATGTCAGAAATGATTTCCTGTTTCGGTGTTTATTTCAAACCAAAAATAAAATACCGGCAAGGTTTACTCAGCCATCACAAGAAATGAGTACCAGCTTCCCTGGGAGATGTTAAATTCCCAGTTCAACTGAAGTGACAACGTAAGGCCGGCCCCCTTACCTGTAAAAATAAATAGGTTCCACTCGCCACATGCGACCCTTTCAAGGATAACACGGCAAGACGTTACACTATATCTGTAGCATACTCATGTTAATTTTTTTTTTGTTATATAAAATGCAGTAAAAGTATATAATTTTGACTAAAAACCGAGATGGAAATATAGAAAATCAAAGAGAATTATTCACCTGTAATTTGGCATTTTCCTTCAGGAACCTCAAACTATCAGGACTAGGCGACCTCCTAGAGTCCCCCCTCAACTCTGCCCTTTGGTTCCGCAGAGAATCCAACTCCCTCTTCAGTACATTAACCTTCCTCAGATACTCTTCCTTCTGCTTAGCCAGCGTAGCCCTCTGGTTGCGGACTTCCGACGCGATAGCTGCTATAAAACACCAACATCACGCATGTACCCCACTCACAAATATAAACAAATACATAAATTGTAAAAAGAAATCGGTCTTGTGAAAGAAAAAAAATATTTTTCAGGATGTTGTGGCTCCTTTCCGATGGGGTGCTCTGTCCTGCCGATGTACTTACTGATGAAAAACTTTGTTTTTACATTAAAAATAGGGAAATCTGAAATGAATTGCAAAGTTTAATGCATGTACTTTTAATAGGTGAATAATGAAAACAAACTTCTTGCTCAATGTGAAAACTGTGTTATATAAAAATAAATAAACAAACATTCAAATGCCAAATTTACTTTAAAGCTGTGTAAAATTATTTGAATACAGAAGAATTTAGTCACTTATTTCAAAAATCCGCTATCTACACTTCAAGTGAAAAATGTATTTTTTATATTTTTCTCAAGGGATACGTACCCTTGATTCATGTGTATTTGGTTGTTGTCTCTATGTCCGCTATGTCTTGATTAGTATTTTCAATAATTATTATTTTAGTAATAATTAGTATAAGTATTTTCAATAATTATTTCCAAATTCCGCCATCGCCGACATTAAAAATATTGATTTCTCAAAATTGAAAATCTCAATGTAGAAACACCGGACTTAGGAAACAGATATTTATGCAGGAATGAACTCCAATTCGGACGGGTTTTGGAAAACTCAATTAAAATTGATGAACAAGAAATTTGTTTGTTTTTTTTAGCAAAATAATATATTTACCTGAAGATATTCCTTCTAACAGCCAGGAGAGTGAACATACAATATTTGAAGTTTATATAAATGCTGAAAGTCACTTTTGTACATGAAATATAAAAAGTAATAACCGTCTATGATTAAGTTATAAAACGTTTTCCTATTCATTATCTTACTTATAGGTTTTATACTACAACAAAGTCTTTGCATGGTGTCTCCAAATGGATTCGGCACATTCAAAATGGGAGGAAAATTGAGACGCCACTTGGCTGTGCTAAAGACAGGACAAACTTCAACGTCAGTACAATATTAGATTGAAAAGACACTGAAACTCTTCATTTAGGACAACTGTCTCTTGTTTATATTTAAAAATACTGTAAAATAAAATAAAGTCCCTTCTTATCGGGAATCTACTTTTATTTACTGTGAGTAACGTCATATAGCCGAAGGATATTTTGAATGTGCCAATTACACTAATGTTTTTTTATGAAGCCCCCAAATTAGGCTTTTCTGGCCTTCCTATAAAATGAAGCATTTTGCTTGAGAGAACTAAAGTTTGCCCAAGTCAGCCACACCTAAGAGTAAACTGATTGATCATAATTTTGTAAAACAAATCTGCGTTAAAAATAAATAATCAACTTTTAAATAGATCTACAGTGCAGATGCACAGTTATAGATTAAATAGATCTACAGTGCAGATGCACAGTTATAGATTAAATAGATCTACAGTGCAGATGCACAGTTATAGATTGAATAGATCTACAGTGCAGATGCACAGTTATAGATTAAATAGATCTACAGTGCAGATGCACAGTTATAGATTAAATAGATCTACAGTGCAGATGCACAGTTATAGATTGAATAGATCTACAGTGCAGATGCACAGTTATAGATTAAATAGATCTACAGTGCAGATGCACAGTTATAGATTAAATAGATCTACAGTGCAGATGCACAGTTATAGATTAAATAGATCTACAGTGCAGATGCACAGTTATAGATTGAATAGATCTACAGTGCAGATGCACAGTTATAGATTAAATAGATCTACAGTGCAGATGCACAGTTATAGATTAAATAGATCTACAGTGCAGATGCACAGTTATAGATTGAATAGATCTACAGTGCAGATGCACAGTTATAGATTAAATAGATCTACAGTGCAGATGCACAGTTATAGATTGAATAGATCTACAGTGCAGATGCACAGTTATAGATTGAATAGATCTACAGTGCAGATGCACAGTTATAGATTGAATAGATCTACAGTGCAGATGCACAGTTATAGATTAAATAGATCTACAGTGCAGATGCACAGTTATAGATTAAATACATCTACAGTGCAGATGCACAGTTATAGATTAAATGAACCTACAAAAATATCATTACAATTCTCAAAAACTATAAAAATGATATTATAAAAAAAGTTGTTTTTAATTCATATTTATGGATTGAAACAACTTAAAATAAATGCGGTGAAAATTGGAACTTACATCACCAAGTAATTAAACATCACTTTTGATATTTCAATGTGAAAATTTAAGCAGTATTTTGTCAAAGAAAAACAAAATTAAAACCCATTGATTTTACTAGTTTCGAATCCCCAAAGACATAACAATGCCCTCCTTTCACTGTCATCTTTCAGTTTAAGCTGTAAAAATTAATTTTCCCTTTGTAAATGTGCAAACTCAAGAAAATTTAGTAACAGCGTGTGAGTTTGGCTAACCTTCTCGCTTAGTCTGTTCATTGTGGGCGCTGATGTTGGGCGCAGGGGGGGTGGGCCCCCAGGCAGGGGTGGGCGGGGGCTGAGTCACGTCAGGCACTGTCATCTCCATGCTGGCCGGGGCGATGTCCCCAAAGCTGCTGTACGACATCTGGCTAAACTGCCCATAGCTGCTGTCAGTCACGGGGTACGCCGCTGATATGGGCTGCACAATAGGGCAATTGCAGTGGTGGGAAAAACGGTTTAAAATACTATGGTTGTGTAGAGTACATTTCAAGGATCACAACCATATATTTTTTATATAGTAAAAATAAATACATCACTGATAATTTTCAAAAATAAAATGTCGAGAATTTAAATCCCACCAAAACGCATTGGGACCGAAGAAACACGCAAGATTAAACTACGCAAAATTACGTAGATGAATCCATCAGTCTTAGAAGACCTAACGGTACACTCCATACATCGTGAGATCCATTGACGTCAAATCAAAAAAAAAATGAGCTGTTTTAGCGGAAATCGAAAATGGGCGAATTTTACAGAGCTGTAATTTAAAAACTAAGCCATATATAAATTTTTTTAAAACGCAGATGCATTTTTTAAAAGGTAGTCTATCATTTTATGAAAAAAAAATAAAAAAAATGATATTAATAAAATAAAACACTGTTTCAATTCACTTTTATATTCTTTTAATTTGTCTAACGTTTTCACCTAAAACGGCATCATCAGGACAATGACAAATCAAATTAGTTAATTTGATTTGTCATTGTCCTGATGATGGGGGTCGTCCATAAACTACGTCATCGATTTTGGCCGATTTTCGACCCCCCCCCCCCTACAATCATCCTATAGTCATTATCTAATGACCCCCCCTCCCCCTCTTGCTGTAATAATGGATGAGCTTAATAATTAATAATGTTTTATTACTTACATGATATTTTGAATATTTTGTAGAAATTGGTATTTACAAGAACGACGTCACTTTTCAAAACTATATTTGTAAAGCTCTGTTGTCCGAAAACTTAAAAATTACTACAATTTTATCCAGCAAGGAGCTACATGATTGTATTTTTGACAGCCGATATCCTCACCAAAAATCGATGTTATACTATTCTTATCGAAAAAAATTGACTTTTCTCAAAACTTTTTGGACACCGATAAGTTCTAGCAGCTTATAGAAACTCTCGAGGATATAGATCCTCGAGAGTTTCTAAAAAAAAAGGATATCGGTGTCCATGTCCACTTATTTGCAGTTTAAACATGACATAACCTCACTGACAGGTAGCTAAAGTGTCCTTAAGCGTAAGTGACAGTTTAGGGAGCGGAACATCGGGCTCGCAAATATAAAAAGTTCTTAGCGAGTTAAGAGGTTCTTAAATGCTGGTGAAAACAAAACTGGTACTTAAATATTTTTAAACAGCACTTTATCTTTAAATATTCTTGGTGAAAACGGGCATCAGAATATTGAAAAATTGGGAAATATTTGTGACGTCAGCTGGCTGGGCTAAAGACAGGACGGAGTGTCATAATTTCAATACTATATCCTGGATACTAATAAACCCCCAAGCACAATCAGCTCACTACTGAGATAGACTCAAATCAAAATTGAAAAGATAATAATTGTGATAAAACTAAATATGAGGGTCATTTATTTAGTGAGCGCTGTTTTAGTGTGAATCACACCTCTAGGGCCCTTTGTGAGTTGTTGCTGTAGAAACAGCCAATTCTCTTGCAAGACCCAATTGTTGTAAGGCTGGATGGACCTATGGTGATCAGCCTTTGCTAAAGGCAGATCAATTTTTGAACTCAGAAAGGAACATACTTGAAGAATCAATCTTTTTTTGTGGTCCACAGGGAATCAAACACGCTACCTTGAAATCATGGGTTCGAAGTGATAGCCACTCCACTGCAGACCGTTTCTGTCAAGTATCATCAAATGAATTTGATGCTCCATCTATGTGTTTTATATTAATCAATGCTGCTATATGAACACCGGTTTTTATCAATATTACTAATGGACTCAGAACAAATTCAAACTTTGAACGTTTAACTCAGCAGGCAAATGTCACACTTGTATGGGGCTACGGTCATTACAATGGTCCTTATCAACCAATATGAAAATACTTGTTTGCCTTTTCCCTAGCAACCCGGCCGTGTAATGTGACGATTTTGTTTCCGTCAATGAGGCCGGGCCATTAATGAATTTGGAACATTTTTCTCAGCGAGCAAACATTAGTAGTGGGACTGTTGTTCTTAGCAACCAATGAGAAAATATTTGCATCCTTTTCCCCTAGCAACGACACAGCTTTGTCTATGCTAATTCACGTGCGGACCTTATTCATGAACTGAGTCTATTGTGCAATAAATAAAGGGTAACATTCAACTTACTTGGTTAGAGTATGAAGGAGCCGGCGGAGGCGCTGCATAGTTGGGAGGCGGGAAAGACGTACTCAAGAACTGATCTATGAAATTCACAGGATTGCTCCTCTTTGGTCTTTCATTTGGGTCCTTAAAATCCAGCATATCTGGACTAAACATAGGACGCCTTCTACTCCTTTCATCGCGTTTGTTCCTGTCCATTGTATTAATATATCAAATGCTAAATTAAAAGCATTTATAAGATAAGAAAATGCATATAAAGAAGTTTTAAATGTATGTTTAATGGTTTGGACGTAACTTGGTTGTATTTATTTTTACTTCAAGACGCAAATTAGTACATAACCTCAAATGTCAGATTATTGATTTTTTCACTTAACGATACAAAAACAGTAAAATTAAAAGCACATGAAAGTAGCTATTCTAAATATTCTTCACTTTAGACAAAAATACACAGATTTAGGTGAACAATCTAGTTTCAGAAATGTTAAAAGCCTTTTCAATTTTCACGGACAATAGAAAGCCATCAGCGGCTGTAGAAAGGGTTCAGATTTCAGAGTCGCCATACAAATTGAGCAACTTCGTTTTAAAACAGCATGGTTGAAGCGACGTATATCGAAATTTACAAAGCCAAATAAAATTCCAAATTTAAAAAAAAATCCAAAACCGGCGCACCCGATTACAAATCACTCAACTTTTTGATGCAACAGTTCATCGACATTTAAAAAAAAGTATGATTCTGAAAAGAGAGTTTTCAAAATTTAATTTTATGTATGTATGGAAGTGAAGCATGGACAGTGAATGATAGCGAAATGAGTAAAGTATGTACGGTGGAAATGAAGCATTTGAGAAGTATGACAGGAAAAACTTTGAGGGATAGAGTTAGGAATGAATGGGTAAAAAAATAATGTAATTTGAAAGAAGATGTGAAAGTTAAAGTACAAAAGAATGTGATGAGATGGTTTGGGCATGTGGAACGAATGAATGATGATAGACTGACAAAGTATGTATACAAAGAAAGTGTGAAAGGAAAAAAAGGGAAGGGACGACCGAGAAAAGTATGGAGTGATCAGATTGAGGAGATTGTGAAAGAATGGGATATACAAAGTGAGTGTAAAAGAAGAAAATGCATGAAAAAGGTGATGGATATGAAGGAATTGAAAGAGGTATGTCAGGATAGGAAAAAAATAAGGCAGCTCCGCAGACGCTCTAGCCACCCTTAGCGGAATGGCGACAGAGTTACAGTTACAGTACAATTTTAACAAACCAAAAAATCATTTCATTCTGATATCCGCCACTCTTTATACCATCCTGATAAATTTGTATGGAAGCTGTGAAGTTCACTTTTGTATTTTTTTAAAATAATATGCAATCTATGCATCGATATAAATAATATACATAGATGGAGCGCGTGAGTGTTTTCCTATACAAACAGTTGTTGGCACATAATCAAAGAAAGAGAAAGAAACATTATAAATTTTGGTATAATATTTTATTTAGATCAATGAATCTATGTTTTAAAAATCAGGTTTAGAAAATATGACACTTTTTCTGCTGGGTAATTTTAAAATCATATTAACTATCTTGTGGTGCAGAGAACCAGACCTCCAAAATCTCAACATAGTTTTAATCACAATGAGGCTAGAGTATTTTTGAATTTCAAACTTATTTATCAGCGAGTAAAGGTCGTCTTGTATGGGATTGCCGTTCTTAGCCACCAATAACAAAATATTTGTCCATATTTCCCCTAGCATCCTGACCGGGTGACAACACAATATTATCTATGTCGATTCACGTGCAGATCTCGTTAATATAAGGTACCTAAGTTTTTTGGCGTTGTATATATTTTAAACATATCTCACCATCAACGTAAGACATTTGAAATTATGTTTTTGCAGTCTATATTTTAAATTAAATAGTAGAGGAAAAAAGAGAGCCAATAAGTTACAAGAGGAAAACCAAACTAATAGGACATTTGATTAAACATTACATTGCACCCTTCTTAAACCCATCTTTGAAGGAAATTTTTTGGGAAGACTAACAAGAGGTCCCGCAAGAACTTCACACTTCCAGGATTTGAAGCGGCTCATGGATGTCTCATCCTATTCACAGCTCAAGAGGATGGCATCCAACAGAGACAGATGACTAGCAAAATAATGTAGGTACCTACTGCCTCTAGAAGATGATGACAATAACATTTCTGGAAGTAAATTTTAAAGGGTTTTCATATGTAAAAGCCAATAGAAGTTTTTTGACTGGGTCTGCATTTAATATCAAAAACGTTACATAGGTAATATTTAAATCATGTTAGAAAGTATCATCTTGAAATTAAAATCAAATGCATGTAAGCAACATATCGACGGTTCAGAGGCAGTAGGGCATAAGCGACATAAACTAAATTGTTCAGGAGAGCAGTTTAAAGTTTGAGATTGCGGAAAAATGGCATAACTTTTTTATTTTTTATCATATTGTTAAAATCAAAACAGCTATAAAATTTAAAAAATAAAAACATTTATTGGCATTCCTATTAATGTGGTTTTACAGTTTTTTTTAATGTCACAAGCGACAAAACGACAAAAAAGGCCAAAATCTTGTCGGTTACACTGTCACAGCGTCGCCCGACTACGTCGAGGCTTCACTGTCAGAAACCCTCCGGCTAACTTCAGGGTTGTGTGTGTGAGCATTGACGTCCTCGTCTCAAGGTGGTAGTAGATGGGTTGGGACTACAGTCTGAAATAGAAAGTTCCAAAAACAAAGCAAAAAGAAACAAAAGGTGAAAGAGGAATGTGGTTTATTGAAAAGAAATAATTCTTTAAACAGAAGAACAACATTTACAGAGGAGGTAACTCATAGTTATATTATCGATGTATAAACTCGCAAAACTAGGAGAAGCTTATTTAATAAAGTTCTCATTATCCACTATTATTGGTTTTATTTATGGTTTATTAATAATTATCACTACTCCAAAGGTAGACATGAACTTTCATTAATAAAAGTATAAACAATCTGGAGGCTTTATAATATCAAAGAGGCTTCCGAAAACTTTGAAAAGATTCCAGTACAAATCGAGATAATATGTAAACAACAAAATCAAAATGGCGTCGAAAGCTTCTGGAAGGAATTGACTAAAACAAGATGGGTTTTGGGGAAGCGCGAGAAATCAAAATGTATTTCTCTAACTCCCAAAACACGTAGGTATTCACTGATTTAATTACAACAATGTGGAACATCTGAAAACACACTCATAGAACAAAGCTACATGCTCAAATTATTCACAGAGAGAAGACAAACATTCACTTCATTAGTCTCAATACTTCGTGGATAGACCTCGTGCGAAATTCACAGTCAAATTATTAATTTACGTAAATCAAAATACAATGTAGGCTTATGGATTCACAATAATAGTATAATATAAGCTCACAGATGAAATATTATCAGCTCTCATGTCACGGACGTATTCTCCGGACAGAATTTCAAGGTAAAATTGAAATGAATCCCTCGATAATGTGAATTGAACAATCCAATTATATATGATAAATGTATTCAAACCTTGATTATCAGAAGATTACCTGAGGTTATAACAAGCTAAAACATTTACGCATCACGGCGTCCATGATGAGAGAATTTAATAATCAGGATTAATTTAAACAATGAATCCGTGAAAACAAATCACTATTATACAATATCAGACATTAACTACCATTTAGAATAATAATCATCTCATTATTCTAAAGGATGCTCGCTGATTAAACAAAAACTTTCTTTGTGAAAATCCAAATGTCCGCCACGACACGCGGCCATATTTCTAAATTTTACAAAATTTAAACTAATACAGTTGACAAGGATATAACATATATAATAAGATTAAGGGACATTATTGGGAAGGAAGGAATTGGGATTGGGAAGGAAGGAAGGACTGTTACTTGGTCTGATGCATGTCGAATCCTGAGAAGGGTGGACGAGCCCTCCGTCGCGGACCGTCGTCCGATACGTCACGTCTGCTCGTCTCGCTGGTCGCACACAGAATGAAACGATCGCGTCTCCTGTCGACTGGGCACGGGCTACCCGTTTTTTGCGCTCCACCCATGGTATCCGCCTCGCAGATATTTGGCGTGGGGGAAACGGAAGAAGCCAACGCTTGTAATGCTGTCAACGTTGCTTTCAGATTCCCCGCTCTTTCCTTAATATTGTTAGCGGCTTGGAACAGGCGCGACAACACCAAAACTATACTTCTAAAACGCAGTTGTTTGCTTGGGCATAAACAACACAAAAATCATCGTAGAGCCATGGGAGTTAGCGTATTAGAAAGAGCGGAAAATTTCAAGTAGGATAGCATTCATAACTCATTTTTGACCAAAATGTCGCATATAACTGACTTTTAAACGTCAAAATGCATATTTTTTGTTTCTGGCATTTGTGATTATATAATCAATGCAAATGCCATATCATATTAATAGGTCTACAAAGAATCTTTTTATTTTCAAAACAAAAAAATCAAGAAAAAATTATGGCCACTGAAGCTCAACATTCACAGAGGTGAGTAATTTTAATCAACCATGTTAGTGAGAGTAAAAATTTCATTGAGAACATTTAAAATATGTACATACTTAAATTAAAGTAATCAAAAAAGCCTAGTAACTCTTTACAGTCTTGCATTATGATGAAAAATGTAGCAAACATCACAGAATTTTAAGCTAAAATTAAATTTGAAACAATTATTATTTTCTTTTATTGAGGTTTCACCACTGGTGTCAAGGCTGTCTTTAATATAAGTCTTTAATACCTAATCATTTCTTTGTTGAATCTGCTTCAAAATCTTCATCAACTGTTTTAGTTGATTTAATACTTTCATTTTTCCCTGCCACTTCCCCATGATTAAGTCTGGTATGTCTTGACAAATCGCTTTTCCTATAAAACCCTTTTTTACAGTGTTGACAAACACACGGTCTCTCCTTAACATGATACTTCAATATATGGAAATCCAGCATACTCTGCAGCGGAAATGTTTCGGTACAATCTTTAACATTGCATTTGATTTTATCTTCGTTTAGATGTCGCGATATATGCGACGATAGGCTATTTTTCCCCGAGAAACTCCTGCTACAAATATGGCATTGATAAGGTGTTTCCCCAGTATGTTTCAACATGTGATCGTAGAGATTTGAAAATTCTGCTCCGCATATGTTGCATTTTCCGGACCGATCCGAGTGTACTTTCTTTATATGCAATCTTAGATTTCCTTTGGCATTAAAAGCCTTTCCGCATTTATCACAGAAGTATTTTTCTGCTAGCGGACCGTGATGACGTAAATGGTTGTCGAGGTTGGGTTTAGTTTTGCACTTTTGACCGCAGATATGACAGTTGAATCTTCTCTCTTCACTGTGGGCAACCATGTGTCGATTAACAAGATATTTATCTGAAAATCTCTTTCCGCACTTATCGCAAGAATATGGTTTAACTCCAGTATGAATCAGCATATGTCTATTGAGTGTTGCTTGCAGGAGAAAACTTTTCGGACAGATCGAACATTGAACCGTTGTTTCCCCTTGGTGTCGCCGTAGATGAATCATCATGTATCTCTTGTCTATGAAGCTTGCTCCGCACACGTCGCACATGTATGGCTCGTCTGATATTCTATGCACTCTTATTTTGTGATTCTTTAACATCCGGATATTTGCGGATATTTTGCCACACAAGTCACATTTCTGTGGAGGCTCGTGGACTTTCTTAACATGCTCCCTAAACGGATTTTTAAATTTCGTGGAAAAATTACAACCTGGGTATTCACACTCCATCAATTCATGTACTTTCTTCCTCCTTTTTATCTTTGTTTTTAGTTCTTTTTTTAACTTTGATCCACTTTCCTTCAATCTTCTTTTAAACTTTCTAGGTCTCCTCATTTTACTTACAACTGAACAATCTGTGTCCGTTTCAATTTCATGGCCATCAGAAAAAATATATTCTATTTTAACTTCATTAACATCAAAACCCATGCCAAATTCTTCATTCCTTAACTCATCATCATAATCTTTCACCTCGCTTTTAATTTCCATCTCTCCACTATTAAAGTCCTGATTTTTACTTTTTAGTACCTCCATTAATTTAGTTTGAGATCCCAAACATGTCATTGTTAGTTTGTAGGCAATTTCCAATTCTCCAATACAAGGCTTACATATTAAAGATGGTAGACCTTCCATATCGTTTATTGTAACTTTTAAACACTCCATTATCGTGTCTTTATACGTCTGCAGACTCTTTTGATCCCTTATTTCATTTAATGATCTATTTTTTTCGTTTTCGTGTAGACATATACGACAAATTTTGTCCATCGGCAAATCCATTTTGTTTTCACTTGTAATACAACAAAATGTAAATATAAGTTTTGCTCTTATTAATTGAAGTAGAGTCTGAGTATTATTGAATATTTTATTTATATTTCGAATGTTGAATATTTATTTATTTACTTGAAACAATAACATTTTGTAGACGTCAAAAAATCCAAACGTCAGATTTGTCACTTGGCAGGGGGGGAAACTTGATAGAAAAAGTTTACTTATCTTCTTCTTTTTCTAATTTTTTGTGTCAGCCCTGTCAGCCACTAAAAAAGCATCTTAGGCTCAGTTTAGACACACGAAATTTTTTTGAAAAAGTTTCGATAGTGACGTCAAGCAAGATGGCCGCTCCGCAGTGACAGTTGCTGGCAATTTTGATATTATGATGATTTTTAAAAAATGCCGCATGACCCGCTTATTTCGTAATGTTGGTCAGACTGAGTTCTCAGACATTTCCACTTCGGAGTTAAAATGTCTGAAAAGTCAAAGACAATAATGCTATGGACTCGACAATTTTGGTAGGTATTTTAAATGTTTTTGTTAATTTAAAACCCGAAAACCTTTATTTTCTGTGAAAACTAAAAACAATTTGGAAAATATAAAATAATTGTTAACCCCTTGAAAAGAAAAAGGAAGTAGGTAATAATTAAATTGAGTTTGTTCTTACTTTTGGATTAAAAACAATTTTATTTCACAACGGTGTTTTTTCCATTGCAACGTTTTTATTATGAAATGATTCCGTGAAACTTTTCACGGAAGAAACATGTTACTCAATTATTTTTAATTAAAGTCGTAAATAATTTCAGTCGGAAGGGAAAATTAAATTTAATGTAGTCTCGGCAAATAAGCGCCAAAAACAATGACACAATATAATGTGAACACAATATAAAATACCAATGCAATATTAATAACACAATTGCAATATTGCATTCTGTTTCATAAAAATATTTTTGAGGTTAAGAACCCGTAATATATTTTCACAACTAACATTGGAATATTTAGCCAGTTTGTACAACACCACGATGAATTTTAAATTCTCTGTATGATTCTTTTTTTTACCGACGCATAGTTAAACTTAACACGTAAAATAATTTAATTCCTACATTATTAATTTAATCCCATTCGATGTTTGAATAAACCGCAACAGCTAAATGCCATTAGAAGAAAAAGATTCTGTTTTGTTCAAAAAATATTTTGTTCAAATGTGTGTGGAGACGGAAAACCGATAGTTGCCGCTAAAAATCGATGTCTGACGTCACTATCGAAACTTTTTCAAAAAAATTTCGTGTGTCTAAACTGAGCCTAACATACGCCTGTGACGCCAGCCTGACAGGTGCCAGCCCAAAATTTAAATTTCCCCATATAAAAAAAAAAGGTTTAAACTTAATTATAATGTAATAAAACAATAAAAAAATGAAATTTGAAATATGCCATTTGAAAGACAATACTAAAAACTATTAAAAATAACCATTAACTTAAAAGAAAAATTCCGATCCTCCCACTTACAGCCCTTTTAGTAAAATGGAATTTCTCATAGATATGGACGCATAGAAGTTCCTTTTTTATTTTAATTTATGTAAATTGAAGGTATAATAAATCAATAGAGCCAAAAAAATTTAAGTGGAAATTTCCAAGATGCGAAAAAAAAAAATTTGAAATTTGCAAATTTTCAACAATTTGACCGAGTTTCTTTAGATGGAATGTTTTTCGAAAATTAAGTAGTAGGATGCAATTTTTTATTTCCGTTTATGTAAATATATAATATTATACATCATCGCACCTAAAAAAAAAGTTGTAAAAAGTTCCGAACTATGATTATTTTTTCTTTTAAATTTACAAATTTATAACAGTATTGAACATTTTTTGATGGATTTTTTTTCAAACACGGACGCATACAAGTTTCTTTTTTATTTCAAATTATGTTAATTAAAGACATAATTAATCAATAAAGCTAATAAAATTTAAGTGGAAATTCCCAAGCTACGAAATAAAAAATCTTGAATTTGGGACTTTATAAGAAAATTTCGATTATTTTTCGATGGATTTTTTTTCACACACAGACGCATACAAGTTTCTTTTTTATTTCAAATTATGTTAATTACAGACATAAATAACCAATTAAGCCAATTAAATTTAAGTGGAAATTCCCAAGCTACGAAATAAAAAATCTTGAATTTGGTACTTTATAAGAATTCCGTTTTTTTTTCGATGTAATTTTTTTCAAACACGGACGCATACAAGTTTCTTTTTCATTTCAAATTATGTTAATTAAAGATATAAATAATCAATTAAGCCAATTAAATTTAAGTGGAAATTCCCAAGCTACGAAATAAAAAATCTTGAATTTGGTACTTTATAAGAAAATTCCGATTATTTTTCGATGGATTTTTTTTCACACACGGACTCATACAAGTTTCTTTTTTATTTCAAATTATGTTAATTAAAGACATAATTAATCAATTAAGCCAATTTAATTTAAGTGGAAATTCCCAAGCTACGAAATAAAAAATCTTGAATTTGGGACTTTATAAGAAAATTTCGATTATTTTTCGATGGGATTTTTTTCACACACGGACGCATACAAGTTTCTTTTTTATTTCAAATTATGTTAATTACAGACATAATTAATCAATTAAGCTAATTTAATTTAAGTGGAAATTCCCAAGCTACGAAATAAAAAATCTTGAATTTGGTACTTTATAAGAAAATTCCGATTATTTTTCGATGTAATTTTTTTCAAACACGGACGCATACAAATTTCTTTTTTATTTCAAATTATGTTAATTAAAGACATAAATAATCAAATAAGCCAATTTAATTTAAGTGGAAATTCCCAAGCTACGAAATAAAAAATCTTGAATTTGGTACTTTATAAGAAAATTCCGATTATTTTTCGATGTAATTTTTTTCAAACACGGACGCATACAAATTTCTTTTTTATTTCAAATTATGTTAATTAAAGACATACATAATCAATTAAGCCAGTATAATTTAAGTGGAAATTCCCAAGCTACGAAATAAAAAATCTTGAATTTGGTACTTTATAAGAAAATTCCGATTATTTTTCGATGGATTTTTTTTCACACACGGACTCATACAAGTTTCTTTTTTATTTCAAATGATGTTAATTAAAGACATAATTAATCCATTAAGCCAATTTAATTTAAGTGGAAATTCCCAAGCTACGAAATAAAAAATCTTGAATTTGGTACTTTATAAGAAAATTCCGATTATTTTTCGATGTAATTTTTTTCAAACACGGACGCATACAAATTTCTTTTTTATTTCAAATTATGTTAATTAAAGACATAATTAATCAATTAAGCTAATAAAATTTAAGTGGAAATTCCCAAGCTACGAAATAAAAAATCTTGAATTTGGTACTTTATAAGAAAATTCCGATTATTTTTTGATGTAATTTTTTTCAATCACGGACGCATACAAGTTTCTTTTTTATTTCAAATTATGTTAATTTAAGACATAAATAATCAATTAAGCCAGTATAATTTAAGTGGAAATTCCCAAGCTACGAAATAAAAAATCTTGAATGTGGTACTTTATAAGAAAATTCCGATTATTTTTCGATGGATTTTTTTTCACACACGGACGCATACAAGTTTCTTTTTTATTTCAAATTATGTTAATTAAAGACATAATTAATCAATTAAGCCAATTTAATTTAAGTGGAAATTCCCAAGCTACGAAATAAAAAATCTTGAATTTGGTACTTGATAAGAAAATTCCGATTATTTTTTGATGTAATTTTTTTCAAACAAGGACGCATACAAATTTCTTTTTTATTTCAAATTATGTTAATTAAAGACATAAATAATCAATTAAGCCAGTATAATTTAAGTGGAAATTCCCAAGCTACGAAATAAAAAATCTTGAATTTGGTACTTTATAAGAAAATTCCGATTATTTTTCGATGGATTTTTTTTCACACACGGACTCGTACAAGTTTCTTTTTTATTTCAAATTATGTTAATTAAAGACATAATAAATCAATTAAGCCAATTTAATTTAAGTGGAAATTCCCAAGCTACGAAATAAAAAATCTTGAATTTGGTACTTTATAAGAAAATTCCGATTATTTTTCGATGTAATTTTTTTCAAACACGGACGCATACAAATTTCTTTTTTATTTCAAATTATGTTAATTAAAGACATATATAATCAATTAAGCTAATAAAATTTAAGTGGAAATTCCCAAGCTACGAAATAAAAAATCTTGAATTTGGTACTTTATAAGAAAATTCCGATTATTTTTTGATGTAATTTTTTTCAAACAAGGACGCATACAAATTTCTTTTTTATTTCAAATTATGTTAATTTAAGACATAATTAATCAATTAAGCCAATTTAATTTAAGTGGAAATTCCCAAGCTACGAAATAAAAAATCTTGAATTTGGTACTTTATAAGAAAATTCCGATTATTTTTCGATGTAATTTTTTTCAAACACGGACGCATACAAATTTCTTTTTTATTTCAAATTATGTTAATTAAAGACATAATTAATCAATTAAGCTAATAAAATTTAAGTGGAAATTCCCAAGCTACGAAATAAAAAATCTTGAATTTGGTACTTTATAAGAAAATTCCGATTATTTTTTGATGTAATTTTTTTCAAACAAGGACGCATACAAATTTCTTTTTTATTTCAAATTATGTTAATTAAAGACATAAATTATCAATTAAAAAAAAAAAAAATTAAGTGAAAATTCCCAAGCTACGAAATAAAAAATCTCGAAGTTGTCCCGAAGAAAAAACTAAGGTATTTGTAGTAGTATGTAGTTATCATCTATCTTTTCGGCGCTCATGTTTTTTTTGTTATTAATTTAATTTCGTTCTCAATTTTCTTTGAATTAATGTCCGTTTCATTGTATATTACTTTTATTTCAGTTAAAAATATATTTTTTTCATTAAAAAATATTCCATACATCTTGGGAAACCCGGTTTGTGAGTTCTCATCCCCAGCTGTCAGGCTGGCACCTGTCAGGCTGGCGTCACAGGCGTATCTTACATAGTTGAATAGATATTATTTATTTTGATAAACCTTACTTAGATATTCAGATTTTATGCATGCCCATGTATAAGTTCGCACTGACACAAATCTCAAATGAAAAGATAACCCACAACTGTTGCCGCTTTTCCTTGAAACAGGGGTGAGCGGGTGACATAGGTAAAGTGTACTTAGTTTTACAATATGGGTGGTCAGACTCCACCAACCTTTACCCTTAGGCTAGGACTTATCAAGGAATAAATATTATAACTTACCTGCATTTACATAATTCAATTATTAGAATAATTTATCAAACTAGGGGCGTTGCCCCTGGCTGCTACGCAGCCCAACCCCTTAACATTTGTCAAATGTTTATATTGCACATTGTTTCCTCGCGTTAAACTTCGTAGTATTAAAAAACATGTAAAATAAAAACACGCAGTTTTTGTAAAAGAACATTTACTTAAATTTGTTAGGCTTTGATAAAATAAATTTATGAAAATCCGCCATTACAAAAAAATACTGGGAATATCCCGCACTGTAAACGGTTATACCTTAATGTAATAAATACATCGATAGTGTATGCAAATATTAAATTTTTTGACTCAAATGAACATAAGTGCAAAAACAGTTGCACTTATGTTCATTTGAGTTAGGTGTTTATGTTGTAAGTCCACATGCAGCATGTGTAAGCGTGAACTTTTACGAGTCTGCTAGTGTACTTGTGTTTTGTCACTGTGATTTTTGGTTAAAGTGCTGTTCTGTCACTGTGCTGTTTTGTAACTGTGCTGATTTGTCACTGTGCTGTTTTGTCACTGTGCTGTTTTGTTACCGTGTTGTTTTGTCACCGTGTTGTTGTGTCACTGTGCTGTTCTTTCACTGTGCTTTTTTGTCTCCGTGTTGTTTTGTCACTATGCTGTTTTGTCAACGTGCTGCTTTGTCACTGTGCTGTTTTGTTACTGTGGTGTTTTGTCACCGTGTAGTTTGGTCACTGTGCTGATTTGTCACTGTGTTGTTTTGTCACCGTCATTTTTTGTCACTGTGCTGTTTTGTCACTGTGCTGTTAGATCACTGTGCTGTTTTATCACCGTGCTGTTTTGTCACTGTGCTGTTATGTCACTGTGCTCTTTTGTCACCTTCCTGTTTTTTCGCTGTTTGTTTTGTCCCCGTGCTTTTTTGTCACTGTGCTGTTTTGTTACTTTGTTATTTGGTCATGTATCGTTTTGTCACTGTTATATAACTATGTAATATAGCCTTGCAACTTAGATTACAGATTATAAAGAATAGAAATCAAAATAATTTCCTTGTCTTATAGGTTGGTATGATGCTGACCACCCATACTGTAAAAATGGTTCACTTTGCCAACGTCACCCCTGTTTGAGGGAAGATGGGCAAGAGTTGCAGAGCTTATGTTCATTAGAGATTGTGTTTTTATGTTGTAAGGACACATGCAGCATGTGTAAGCGCGAACTTATAAGTGTGTGCTTGAGGGAATGCATTTAATATGAATCTCAAATGGTATGTATCTTTGCAACTTAGATTATAGAACTAAACAAAATAATTTCCTTGACTAAAAGGTTAGTATGTGGCTGACCACCCATACTGTAAGCAATGGTTCACCATGCAAATTTTATCTCTGTTTGAGGAAAAGTCGGCAAGAGTTGCAGGGCTTATGTTCATTTGAGTTTAGGTTTTTTGTTGTAAGTCCACATGGGGCATTTGTAAGCGCGAACTTTTACCTGTCTGCTTGTGGGAATGCATTTAATATGAATCTCAAATGGTACCTATGTATCTTTGCAACTTAGATTATGTAAAGAAATACACAAAATAATTTCGTTGTCTTATAGGTTGGTATGAGGCTGACCACCCATACTTAAAAAAATGGTTTACTTTGCAAATTTCACCTTTGTTTCAGGGAAGGTTGGCAATAGTTGCAGGGCTTATGTTCATTTGGAATGGGTTGTTATGTTGTAAGTACACATGCAGCATATGTGAGCGCGAACTTATACATGTCTGCTTGTAAGAATGCATGTAATATGAATCTCAAATGTTATATATGTTTGCAACTTAGATTACAGATTGAAATCCATTTTTATTTGTTTTTTTTTTTTTAATTTGCATGAAATAAAAGAAAATGTAAAAAAAACTTTCACGTTTTGCCGCTAGATGTCAATATAGTTCCATACATTTTCAGTATGAACAAACAAATTTATTGATAGAAGTTTTCAGTAGGTTTTAAACACAAACGCGAAAGCTCGCAGCTTTGCAGCATATATACAAAAAATAATTTGCCATCGATCAGGAATGTTTTTCATCTTCTGTGATGGCATTAATTTTGAAAATTGAAATTGTAAGCGAATGACGACGGCGAAGGGTATTATATATATAGATATCGACCAGTCGTAGGTGCTATTAACTCTAGTCACTTTAAAAAAATGCGACATTTGCACGCCGAAATAAAAATGAAATTGGGAAGGTTTTTCGCAATCAATTCATAAAGATTTTTTCTTCTAAGAAAACTGGAAAAGTAAATCAATTAGTAATTATTTTTCACGGTGACTCATCTTGTTTATATCATCATTTGATGCAAATAAAACATCAAAAATAGAAACGTAAATAAGTAATGTAAAATCTAGAAATTATAAAAATATTCATTGTGTTATGCATATCAGTGAAAATTATTTACACTTCATGGTTCTAGCACAAAATACCTAATATAACGCGCGTATCCAAACGGTAGGCAGATGGATTAAAAATAGATCGAAATAGAATATTCTATTAAATACGAAACAGTGTTATTCACATAACATTTGATCCATAGCTGAACCGTGGATCATCGCCTTTTTGTGTGGAAAATTCCCTTTGATTGGCGGTTGAAGTATGGATTTGCTGTGTTTATACAGGGTGACTGGTAATTCGACCTATTCCTTGAAAGGGGTTATACTAGGGTCTATTTGCAACATTTTTGACCCAGTTAACTAGGGGTCGAAAATCACTCATCTTCGAGTTATTTCAATTTTTAGGTTTTTTTTAAAATTGACCATTTTTCGAACTAAAACTCATGATTGTGAAAAAAATTCTTAATTTTTTGCAACAAATAAGTGTTTTTCTTATAGCTGATAAATGAGCAACTACTGAAAACTAAAATTAATGTGAAAAAATCCCAAAACCTCCAAAATAAAAGGTTTTCAACCCCAATTTTTATTTTAGTTTTTTTATTTTTTTTTCAATCTAAAGAGGATAACTCAAAAAAATGATAGAACACTTGGCGTACAAACTGCAGGAATAACTTCCTCAACTCATAAGCTTTCAAAAATAGTGCAAGTGTTGGAACTTTTACAACAAATTTGCAAAAAAAACCTTTTAAACAAAAAACACGCAAAAGGGGAAATGTGAATTTCAATAAAAAAAATATTGGTCTGGAGAAAATAAGTAAACTCTTATAATTGATGTTAAATAAGCTAAAATAAGTTAAAAATAAGTTAAAATAATAAAATAAGAAAATTTCAAAGTGTACCTACATGGAAAAATCACAAGTTTTGCTCAAATTGCCTTCCCGCGTTACGAATGCAAGCACGAAGCCTGCAACGGACTTCACTTAAAGTTACTCGCGTTGAAAGCCCATCTTTTATCTGTTGGGCAGCTGCTACAATCCTCTCTCTCAACTCTTCTCAACCCTGAGTATCTAAAAAAAAAATTGTGGGCCGATGAATCTAACCTCGACCGTGACAAAATTACAAATTTTCACAATCTGCATTTTTGGGCCCCTAAAGGTCAAAATCCAAGAAAGTCCAAAGAAGGGGCTCACCAGCACAGATTTTCACTTAATGTGTGGATGGGGATCGTACACAATAATTTAATTGGATCATTCTTTCTGCCAGCACGCCTATGATTTTTTTTCTAAGAGCTACCTTCCCTGTTAGAGGATGTGCCGCTTACCACAAGAATGGGTATCATTTACCAACACGATGGATGTCCAGCCCACTATTACCAGGGCGTGCGACAGTGGATGGATGACAACTATCCACTGAGATCATAGAGTTATAAAGGTATAGAGATGAAGTCCAGGCCAAAATAATGTCCCCTTTTTTTTGGACTGAAGCGCTGAACCTCGATCCGCGTGCAATTTGTAATGCTCGGTTTTGGTCTTATTATTTCTCCAGCGCTCGGATCGTGAACATCTCGTTAAAAGTGGTTTTCTGTGTGAAAGGGCGCAAAAATAGGTCCGAAAAAGTAAAATACATGGATGAAATCACATTTCACATGTAAATTTATGTTTTTAATACGCTAATTAACGTTTTATTTATATTTTGTACGAATTATTGACAGGCGCGTGCTAGAAGAGTGCGTCTACTTTCAAGATAGTGTTCTACCGTGTGAAAGAAAGGGACAACAGCGCCCAGGGCTGTACTCGAAATAATCGAGCCTCTTGAAAAATATTTTCCACTAACTACTAAAAAACAAAGTGGCACAAAAATGATAATTTTAGGAATTCTTCGACTAATAAATGGAATATATGTACAAAAAAAAATGAGGCTTAATACGGTATACTCTTGCAAAAGTCGCTATGATATTTGACAGTTCAAATTATAACAACTCAAATTATACGAAACTTAGCGAGTTTTGAAATAGTACAATAAAATACAGAACAACATTTTTTTAAATCCAATGCAACGACAGCCATTGCAAAAAAAACTTTTTTTTAAACTAAGAGTGGTTTGCAAGTGGATTCCTCGATTATTTCATCTAAATTAATGTGGTTACAATTTTAAACGAGTCGTATTATTTTTAAAATTAAAATAATAAAATCTTTAATTGATGAGGCATTCACTTTGTAACCTTTCTATATTCTACAATCTAAGTTGCAAATATATATTTACATTAAAAACTCATATCAAATGCATACCCACAAACCAAAAAGTGCAGTTCACGCTAGGGCATGGATACCGGTATACCGAAATACCGGTATACCGACTGTTATTTTCGGTATTTTGAAACCGGTATTTGAGGATAAAATACCGGTATTTCGATTTTTCGTAAAAAAATATCAATTATTATTGCAAAGGTGTTTAAAAACTATGCAGAACGCTCGATTTATATGGTTCACAGTGTTGTTCATACTTCAGATGAGTTTTCATATGAGACGAATCACGATTATTAGAAAAAATCATCACAATATCAACTACGCAAAATTCTGCATGCTTAATAGTATCTAGTTGGTATTTAATGATATCGCTTTCAGTTGTTCGTCTAATGTTTTACTTCTACAATTAACTGCTACCGGCACGCGCGCACGCTCGAACACAACACAAGACGATACGTAAGTACGTAAGCGCTATATCATACATCTTTCTCTCTCTCTCATACATTGGATTAGTATTAAACCTCTCGCACGGTTCTTTTTGGGCATCCGGGCACTATGGTCTACGCTCCACCCCTCCCTCAATCTATGACCACAAATCAAAACAGATCCCAGGTTGGTCAGATCGGAGAGGAAGAAGAAGATAATATTCAAACATTGATTCGTATTGAAATGACATTGTATGAAAATGGAGGTACTAGAGGCAGATTTTTGGACGTAGCTTACAAGTACCTCTTAAGCATTCCACCGACGAGCGTTGAGTCAGAAAGGGCATTTTCAGCTGTAAGTTACATTATGTAACAAAATAAGATCATCTCTCAACGACGCAAGTTTGGACGCGTTATGTTTTCTTCGCACGATTTTCCAACAAACGCGATCTGACTGAAAATAAAACTTAAGTTAATTGCGCCTGCGCCTATATTTTGGTTTATTTAAGAAAATAAAACAATTTGATTTTGTTTTAACTTATGTACGCTATATAAGAAATTCTCGTTGCACGATTTCATATAATTAGAGAGTAAGACTGATTTTAATACCAATGTGATTGTGATGTTTGTGCCTTTAAAACAACTTAAATAATTCTTGGATCCAATAACGTATTTTATTTAATATTACCTTAACTATAATAACTCAATAAATGGTTTTTACTGAGTTGATCAATAGTTCGAGTGTTTTTGACAAATAGCTTAGAAAACTGCTTTAATGACTTACTTATCGTTTTTGGCATCATTTAACCAGTAATTAGCAGTATTTAATAAAATACCGAAAAAATACCGAAATTTCGGTATACCGGTATTGGAAATTTCAATATCGGTATCAATACCGGTATGAAAATTATTCCGGTATTCCATGCCCTAGTTCGCGCCTACAAATGCTGAATGCTTATAAATAAAATCCTAGCCTTAAATGAAACAGGGGTGACATTGGCAAAGTGAACCATTTTTTACAATATGGGTGGTCAGCCTCATACCCTATAAGTCACGGAAATTTGTTTTTTTAATATTAAAATGAAATCATGTTTTCGAAATTGGTTGTACATTAATAAATTTGACTCGTCCTGTAACCATATACAACTTATATTTTGATTTTTCATTATTAAATATTAAAATCTTTTTTGTTTTATTATGTATTCTTACCCTGAATCGGTTCTGGTAACCATTTTTTGCAAGAGCCATGTTTTACCGTTATTCTCGTAAAAGGTCTGTACATACATGTATGGTTTTTAAGTGATTTAATATTATTGTTCACACCCATAACAAGAAAAAATCATGTTATGTATGGTGCTTTACATTATCACAAAAATAATATTTCGTAGCATCCATTGGTTTCATCCTGTGGGCAGAGCGAGACAAAAGTATATTAACCTCGCTCGTAATGTTTAAACGAGCTATTAGATGAACAATAAAGCTTTAAGGTTATACGAGAGCTTAAGAAGATTATTAATATCGGGACTAAAGAACCTCTTTAATTGTTTTATGAAACTAAAATCGTAATTTTATGTCAAATAACTTTGACTCATCAGATTAGATGGCGTTACTCCCCAGCGTTTTAGTTTTTATAAACTTTTGGATAAACGCTATGGTTGTGTAAACGCTTTTAGAATTCACCGGTAGGGCTTAGAAACTTTTCTTAGCCATTTTGTGTTTCTTTTTCATAATACATCAAAAAAATCCTGACTTTAATTAAAAGCAATAAGTTGTACATTTTTAAAATAAAAGTATTTACTTTATTTCGAAATAAATTAATTTATTATTTGTTACACATTTCATTTTTCACAAAATTGTATAGAAAGTAACACAACGCTCCTTGAGAGCGTTTTACTTTTTATATAATTAATTGTGAATCTTCAGATAAAAGATTCAGCACACATAATAGTGTTGTATGAGTGTTGTACACAAACTGTAACAATTTATTGCATCTTGAATACAAACACGGATTTGTGTGCAGAGCATTATTTTTATTTACCAGTGCGACGTTCTGCTGTTCTGCCCTGCTTACCAAAAAGGAAGTATCTGCAAAATATTTGTTTTGAGATAATCTACTTCAAACTTGAGTTTGTTGGGCTAACTTATTTAAATTTAAAGATTTCAGTTTCAATTTTTTACCATGGTTTTTGTGAGTGACCTTTTACGTATAACTATTAAAAAATATGAAAATAAATTAAAAATTCATAAAATTATAACACTTACTGCTTTTTGGTTATAAGAAAAACTAAGCATAAAAGCAGTAAGTGACAGATACTACTTTTTTTCTTAGCAAATGTACAATGAAAGAGGCAGTAAGTGCTTTATTTCTGCTTAAAGTGATTTTTATAGCAATGAAACAAAGCAGGTTAACTTAAATAATTTACTTATCTAATCTAAGCTGCAGAGATTTTTATCAATTCTAATCTAATCTAATGTAAGTTGCAAAGATATGTTACATTGGAGATTCACATTACATGCATTCTCACAACCAGACACGTACAAGTTTGCGCTTGCACATGCCTCATGTGAACCTACAACATAAAAACCAAATCTCAAATGGACATACACCCTGCAACTCTTGCCGTCCTTCCCTGAGACAGGGGTGATATTGGCCAATTGAACCATTTTTACAGCATGGGTGGTCAGCCGCATACCAACCTATAAGTCAAGGAACATACACGACAATTTTAATCAATAAATAATCATTTCTATGGACATCAAAACTAAAACAAATTCCAATTTTATAAACCCAAGCCGCCAACATTACAGATCAACCGCCATTTCTATCTTTCCTTACATACTTCTTTCATTTCCTCCAGTCTTTGGTAAAGGTTTATGAATTTTTCATCTCAGCGAAGAGCAAATTTGAAAATATAAATGGTATATTTTTTGTGCTCCGCCGGGATTCGAACCCACGCCCTTCCATTCTTGCCACATATACTTTCTTCGTCAGTCTTTCCTCATTCATTCTCTCCATATGCTCAAACCATCGAGTATGTAGTAGTTATGTAATATTATATGGAAAGAAGTACTTAAGCAAAATATTATTTTTTTTGAGATACGAGGTTTTGAAAGTAAGGCGACGATATTCTGACACCGCGAAATAATTTATGTTTTGCTAATGAATCTTTCTAGTGGAATACCTGTATATACGTATTTTACTAAACCACAGCCACTCGTGCATTTCCGTCGATATACGAAGATATACGAGTATACCCGAAGTGTAAAATTCTCGTAACTATAGGAAATAGACCGCATGCTAAAAATGTATCGAATCTTAAACAGCATCTCGAGCTGGCGTTTTGGTTTTCATGCATTTTTGTACCTGTTTGGTCCAGTTTTAACGTAAACGCTTGAACTCCGTTACACCTAAATTTCGGACTCATGATTTTTTGGTCAAAAACGGAGGAGATATTATATTTAAAGCCAGTTCACGAATCCGCCACAGTTTATCCGTGGCGCCAAAGACTGGATCATTTTTTGTATGAAAATCTTTCTTTTTCCATTATTAATTATAAATTAGAGGAGAAAAAATAAAACAAGTAATGCATTGAAAACATAAAAAATATCACTTCAAATCCTAAAAGGAAAATAAACCATTAAAAGACGACTTTAGCTACAATATCGTATGCAAAATTTGGGTACTTTTTAAATAATCATAAAAAATCAACGAAAAGTAAAAAAAAACAACTAACAAGTAGAAAAAATAAAACTAATCAAAATGAATGTTTTGAAATAAAAAAAAGTTAGGATTTATTCATAAGAACAGTGGAAATCTCCATTTAAGGTATCTCCGTAAATAAAATTATTTTGAATTGGTATTTTATGGAAAAAAAATACCTTATTTTATGTGTTAATTTAAACTGGAGAAAAAATACTGCCTTACCATTCAAAATATGGGTTATTTCGGTCATCAAAGTTGGGCGCGCTGACCTCTCAATCACCCTTAAACACAAGAGTGCACGGCTGAAGATGCAAAAAAAAAAAAATTTGTGCACTACAAGTTTATACCTATTTGTGATAAATCTTGTACTTTCGTTAATTTACCCTCGTTGAGTTGGGTCCATATTTGTATGTTCCTTTTGTAGGAGACACGCGGTCTATATATTAGTAAGTCAATGACTGAGATGGATTGGTCGCGGTGGCCCGATTCCTTGGCTGGCAAGAAGTCCTGATTTAAAACACCATATGACTTTTTTGTTTGGGGTCATATGAAGGCATTAGTCTATCGCACACCGATTTCATCTCAAGAAGAGTTGAGAGAGAGGATTGTAGCAGCTGCCCAACAGATAAAAGATGGGCTTTCAACGCGAGTAACTTTAAGTGAAGTCCGTTGCAGGCTTCGTGCTTGCATTCGTAACGCGGAAAGGCAATTTGAGCAAAACTTGTGATTTTTCCATGGAAGTACACTTTGATATTTTCTTATTTTATTATTTTAACTTATTTTTAACTTATTTTAGCTTATTTTAGCTTATTTAACATCAATTATAAGAGTTTACTTATTTTCTCCAGACCAATATTTTTTTTATTGAAATTCACATTTCCCCTTTTGCGTGTTTAAAAAAGGTTTTTTTTTGCAAATTTGTTGTAAAAGTTCCAACACTTGCACTATTTTTGAAAGCTTATGAGTTGAGGAAGTTATTCCTGCAGTTTGTACGCCAAGTGTGCTATCATTTTTTTGAGTTATCCTCTTTGGATTGAAAAAAAAATAAAAAAACAAAAATAAAAATTGGGGTTGAAAACCTTTTATTTTGGAGGTTTTGGGATTTTTTCACATTAATTTTAGTTTTCAGTAGTTGCTCATTTATCAGCTATAAAAAAAACACTTATTTGTTGCAAAAAATTAAGAATTTTGTTCACAATCATGAGTTTTAGTTCGAAAAATGGTCAATTTTCAAAAAAACCTAAAAATTGAAATAACTCGAAGATGAGTGATTTTCGACCCCTAGTTAACTGAGTCAAAAATGTTGCAAATAGACCCTAGTATAACCCCTTTCAAGGAATAGGTCGAATTACCAGTCACCCTGTATAGACCGAAACAATTTCACACTGAACTATATTATGTGCTAGCTATTTAATCTAAGTTGCAAAGATATGTTACATTGGAGATTCACATTATATGCATTCTCACAAGCAGACACGTACAAGTTCGCGCTTGCACATGCCTAAGTACACGTACAACATAAAAACCAAATCTCAAATGGACATACACCCTGCAACTCTTGCCGGCCTTCCCTGAAACAGGGGTGGCATTGGCAAAGTGAACCATTTTTACAGCATGGGTGGTCAGCCGCATACTAACCTATAAGTCAAAGAACATACACGACAAATTAATTTTTTTTAAATCAATAAATAATAGCAAGTATGAACATCAAAACTAAAACAGAAAACAAATTCCAATTTAATAAACCCTAGCCGCCAACATTACAGATCAACCGCCATTTCTTTCTGTCCTTACATAGGTAG
Organism: Agapetus fuscipes; assembly: GCA_951799405.1. Classification (NCBI taxonomy): domain Eukaryota; kingdom Metazoa; phylum Arthropoda; class Insecta; order Trichoptera; family Glossosomatidae; genus Agapetus; species Agapetus fuscipes. The sequence continues at coordinate 10,577,291 of OX637340.1, read as the reverse complement.
GTACTTCTTTCATTTCCTCCAGAGTCATAACCAAAGAGTCATAACCTTCTTCATACAAGCTCTCCTTTTATTATGACTTTGGATATTCCATTCATTTGCAATTTCGGATATTTGGTCCATCCATACCACAGATCCATACCTTTCTTGGTCTTCTTCTACCACGACATCCATCTATTCTTGCAACATATACTTTCTTCGTCAGTCTTTCCTCATTCATTCTCTCCATATGCTCAAACCATCTTAACAAACTTCTTTTGTAATAAAATATTATCTTTTATTAATAATAAAATAAAATAAAAATATGGAAGGGAAGACCGAGCAAAGAATGGATTGATTAATATGCATGATTTGAAATGAGTCGTGCTCGTGCATAACGCATTCAATTAAATAGGAACCCGAGGAGGCAATGTACGACTTTTTTCGAAAATAAAATTTCCTTAATATTACATGTACCTACCTAAGCGTAAAGATCATCTATAACAGGCCTGGCCAACCCAAATTGCACCCCGGGCCGCATTGATGGCCTAAAATTTCCCCAAGGGCCACACAAACCTGTCGCTACACCCCCCCCCCCCTCCACGACAATGTTTCGATTAAAAAATTCGATATTTTTTCAAACTTGCACCCCCATATTACGCATTAACGCTTAAATGTGTTGCCGCTGCAACTCAAATCGCTGAAAAATATCTCTAGTCCAGTCAAATAGTGTTTTTACTAGGAAAGTTCTGGGGTAGTTTTGATTTCAAAATTGTACAAATTTAACGGCAATAAAGTTCTTAAATAAAAATACATACAAATACATAATTTAAAAAAATCATCACACATGACCGCGGGCCGCACGTAAAGGCGTCGCGGGCCGCGGGTTGGCCAGGCCTGATCTATAATAATAATAATAATCTATAATCTAAGTTGCAAGGATACCCTATATTAACATTTAAAGCTCTCAAATGCATGCCCACAAACAAACACGTGTAGTTCGCGCTTACAAATGCTGAATGTGTACTTACAAATAAAATCCAAACCTCAAATGAACATAAGCCCCACAACTTTTGCCGACCTTCCCTGACACAGGGGTGACATTGGCAAAGTGAACCATTTTTTACAGTATGGGTGGTCAGCCTCATACCAACCTATAAGTCAAGGAATACAAATAATAAATAACATTTAAGTATAAGAAAAGAGCAAAACCATAAAAATAAATCATCATTTGCTGTTTCTACATTTATTTCTCAGATTGCCCATACATTGCCAGTGTAGGTACCTATACTTACAAAGTAGGTAAGACCCAACCTCAAATGAACATAAACTCTGCAACTCATGCTGGTTTTCCCTAAAATGGGGTGAATTAGGCAAAGTGGACCAACTTTTATAGTGGTTATATTGTGTGGTCAGCCACAGGCCAATCTAGTAGTCAAGGAACAATATCAACATTATTTTAGAGTAGCAGCATTTAAAAGTCAAAGATACAATGACCACATCCTCATGGTGCCTTGTTTTATCTTCTTCTTCTCTTGGTCCCAATTCTAACTAAGATCGGCGATAATCATGGCTCTTTTCACCTTGTATTCTGCGGCTCTAAATAAGGACTTGGCGCTTTTGTTGAACCACTGTTGTAGGAGTTTCAGTCCCAAACTTACAAAATTAGGAAAATTTCACCCATACACTTTTTTTTATGATTATGAAAATAACTACTTAATTTAAAATAAAACTATTAGTAGATAGGTCTTATCTTACAAAAAAATATTTACAAAATAAATTTCACTCCGTAAATGTGGAAAAATTACAAAACCAAAAAAAAGGTTTCATAAACAAGATGTGTGCAGTTTTCTACATCAATAATTTTGATTTTTCCTTGAAGTACGGAAGTACGATTTACATAAGTAAAATTATAGTTAGTAACTGGGCAATAAATTGTTACTAGAACGTTGCGTAAGTTACGCAACGTCGAAGTAAAGTCTTCTGATTTCCTGTTTCATGGATCTTGTCCAGTCTCATTAAAGCAGAGGTTCCCAAAGTGTTGCGCCTCGTAGACCCGTTACTGATATAATTTATATTTTCCGTTCTTTATCCTGAGTATACGGGCCATTTCAAACATAACGCATTCTGTCCAGATTGTCTATGGATTATCGGATAAACTGTGTGAAAGCTTTCATACATACCTATCCATATTATATGTTACTTACCTACTAGATTTCCTACCCGGCACCGGATAGATAAAAAAAACATAGAGAAACTGAACAGAATGGTGGCAGAATGCGTCAAGTGTTAATGGCTGTTAGACTGACCACCCGTAATGTAAAAATTGGTTCATTTTGCCAATGGCACCTCTATTTCAGAAAAGGTTGGCAAAATTGACAGGGTTTATGCTCATTTTAGATTTTGTTCTTTATTTTGTAAGAAAGCATGCGGCATGTGTAGGTACATGCGCACCTATACGTGTGCGCTTGAGTCTGCAATTGATATGAATCCTAAATGTTAATATATCTTTGCAACGATGATGGTAGATTATAGCAATTATTTTCAAAGAACCTTAGTACCTACGTAGAAAAAAGTCCTTCGGTGGTATTCACACACAGCAAATCCATGGCTCAGCCGCCACTTAACCTGAATTTTCCATACAAAAAACTGTAATCCATGGATCAGATATTAATCAAATGTGTTGTGAATAGGCTTGCTTGGGGATGAGATGGTTCGGGCATCTTGAAGGAATGGATGATGAACGACTAACAAAGAAAGTGTACAAAGGAAATGTTATAGGAAAGCGTGGAAAGGGAAGACCAAGGCAAGAATGAATAGACCAAATAGGTGAGATTGCGAAAGAATGGAACCTGCAGAGTGAGAGTAAGAGAAGAATATGTATGAAGATAGTGATGAATGTTAAAGAGATATGCAAGAACAGAAAAAAATGGAGATGCATTCGCGGAGATATCGGCCACCCCTAGTGAAACGGCGGCAGGATACAGTAACAGTAACAAGAATATATCATCATCATCGTGACCTCGACAGCCCTGTTTTGGCCTTGGATGAATCCAGTATTCTCCTCCCCTTTCGCATGTCCGTTGCCGTTGCACTCCAGCCACATATGCCTGCCTTTGCTGCATCTGCGTTGACACCGTCCATCCATTGCATGGATACAGTAACAGTAACAGGGGTCTATATACTTAAAAAAAAAAACTTTGAGGATGCCTGCGGTGTGAGAAAGCACGTCTGTATTGTACCAAGTTAAGGCTGGTGACTGGAATAAAATAATTGAATTAAAATAAATTATAATGACGGCGACATTGGCGATGTGAGGTAAACTTGAAATTGAGAGTGCACACACACGCCTCAACTTTCTCCCTTACATTAGCCAACTGATGTAATCGTTTTCGTTGCCATGGTAAAGCAGTGCGGACAAGAAAATAACGTGGATCGGTAGTCTGGTGGTGAACACTTTGGTTTTGATATCGGAAGCGATTGGGTTCGATTGCTCAGCAGAGCAAAAAAAATACATTGAAATTAAATTTAAATTGGACTGGAAAAGTGGAATGTGCATAATCTTTAAAATGGATCTTTTACTCGACGGGCAAACGTCACACGTCAATGTGGCTATGGTCCAAAGGAAGTTTTTTAAAGCTTTTTCCTTAGCAACCTAGTCTTGTGGCACCCTTGCATGAAAAGCAGCATCACTGTACTTCTTTGATCCCCATCATGCCAGTTGACAAGAGTTGCAAGGTGTCTTAATTTTAATACACACCCACTGTTTACATTCACAAATAGAGCAACTTTTTATCGCTTTGCCCCCAAAGGGATCGCATGTGGCGTGTGGAACCTTCAGTTGAAGTGAGGATTTCTCAGCTACCGAGTGGGCTAGATTTTCATTTAATTTCTTGCGAAAGCTGAGTAAACGTTGACGGTATTTTATTTTGGTTGTAAAAAAAACACTCAAACGGGAAATCATTTCTGACACCATTGGTGGGTATCGACCCTAGCTCTCGGCATTGAACGCAAGCATTCTATCAGCAGATCTGTCGACCGGTCACAAAAAAAAGTAATTTATCTAGACGTCTTACGAAGTCAAATATACTTATTTAATATTAAAACTAATGGTAATTACTTGTTTAAGAATTGTGCATCTTTCTGCAACTGTGAATCGCAAATCAGTCTGTCGATCTTTAGCTTGGATTAGCAATGACTGTCACGGAAGTCTTCCTGCAATTTCTTTCACAACCGTACTCCAAGTATGAAACTCCACGTTTAAACTCAACCATGAATTTATGGAAGCTAAAACAGCGGCAAAATGAGCGTTTTTGTATCCACACAGACTTTAGTAAACGCTATGGTTGAGTTTTAAAGCAGAGTAGAGTGTCGATTATCCGAACGCAAGATCAATCAACGGAAAAACTAGTTCTTGCTAGCACGACGCGAGCTCTCTGATCTAAGTTGCAATGATATAGGGCCCTACACGGCTTTAACTGAACGTCCATCGATGACAGCTGAAGGAGGGTGCTGTTTTTTTTTTCGTGCCATCGCTTTGATAAATCGCCTTGAGAATGCTTTCTTCTCGTGAAGTCAAAATGACGGCAGATAAAAAAGCTGCAAATAGACTATGGTCTAACGCGATAAAACACATTTTTTTGTTGTTGTTATTAATTGCTAAGGACGGCAGTCCCATACAAGTCTGATGTTTGACCGCCGAGAATAAAGTTCACTTTCCTTGGTCTTCCTCTACCACGGCTTCCATTCATACTTGCAGCGAACACTCTCTTCGTCAGTCTTTTGTCATTCGTTATCTCCGTATGTCCAAAACATCTTAGCATAGCCGTTTTGATTTTTACTTTTATACCTACTTTCCCTTCCAACACATGCTTCTCTCGTCATTCTTCAATCAATCCGTTTTATAGCCAACCATACTCGTACTTCTTACATTACAAGTCTATTTCACAAGCTCATTTCACTATAGACACCCTCCTAGCCTGAAATACCTCCACGAAGCCACGCCAGAAGCAGTGAACCAAGAAATTTGTTGCGCTTGTCGGCCATACGGAAGTAAAGTAAGTCCATTTCTAGTTTGGTTCGGATAATCGGCGCTCTACCGTAGGTAATGTTTTATACTCGGTGGACAGACAACTTGGCGATCCGCTGACTCGTGAAATCAATTGAGATTATCTTTCCAATTTCCAAGTCTGCGAAAAAATCGATTCCCATTACAGAGGATGATCGGACGGTTTTTTACTGCAATTCTCCGTGTGGAATTTACCAATTAATATTTTTGTTTTAATGACCGAAAGTACGGTGAGAAAATTGGAAAAAAACATTCTTCTCATTTTATAACTTGCAGTATCTCTTGTTTTACTACGTTTTATAGGAATGTGGGATGGAGATCGTTTTTTTCCACAGATAGGTAAGGGAGGCAGTCGTACGTAACAACTAGGCTAATTCGAAATCAAACTCCACAGAAACCATTCCGAGAATGTTTTACATGTTTCCTGAAAATTGGATTACAATCTGTTGATAAGTTTGGGAGTCCATACATTACAAATACCTAGATTATATTTTATATATTCGATCAACAATGTATTTTACGAGTAGTGATGTGGAAAAGGTCCAATCTCTTAATGTTTCATTTGAGCTGTATCCAATGTAATTTACAAATTATTAAATTTGTTTAATTTGTAAAGAGTACTTTTTAACTTATTTTATTTTTAAATATAACCTCTTAGGCACTGTTTGGTCTTTAAATAAATTTCTTGACTAATAGGTTGTTATGATGCTAACCACGCATACTGTAAAAATGGTTCACTTTGCCAATGTCATCCCTGATGGCTGTATCAGGACAACGCAACTTCAATCGGAAGCTCGGCAAAAGTTGCAGAGTGAAAGTTCATTTGAGATTTTGATTTCAATTAGTAAGTAGTAAGTACACATGCTGCATGTATAAGCGCGAACTTACACATGTCTGATTATAACCATGCGTTGAATATTCATTTTAAATGTTAATATATATTTACAGCTTAGATTATACATTATAGATCTTATCAGTAGCGGTGCATCTGTGATAGTTTTATACAAAACTGGAAAGTTGCGTTCTGGGATTCGTTGGCGTGGTCTTTCAGAGCTAGAGCTGCCGGACATTTCGCTCATGTCTGCGATGGGCTTCGTCAGCGTGATGAAACAAAAGTAGTACAGAAGATCAACCTCATGTCAACCTGCAAGTAAAAGAAAAATAATTTATTCATATGCCTATTTATAAAGTACAGGTACCTAAGTATGATTTTCTGTCTGTATGTATAGATAAATACAATCGATTGCTTATCATGTTGCTTGACACAGAACTGACTGAAAATGATTATATTTTATCTATGGCCTGTCCTTCTTGTGTTTTAATATTTGATATTATGTAGCCGTACTTATCTTTAATCATGAAAAAGGTATTTTATTTAAAAATGCAGTTGGTAATAGGCTGTTCAGACTGAGACAGTGGTGTTGGGAAATTGCTTGACTGTATGAATTGCAAATTCATTGTTTAGCCACACAGCTGTATAAATAGAATTAATGATATTTTTTGGGGCTCATTATTTAGTAGATTAGTTGAAACATGCAAAAAAGTGTCACCGTATTTATGATGTGTTTCTGCTCAAAAAAATTAAGTGAGTAAAGGTATTCAGAATCTTTAATACACTTTTTTTGTAAGTTGGTACATAGATTCTCGTCTAATTATTTCTGACATTATTTGTTTTTGTTCTACATTTCACGGAGAGTTCTGTACAACAAGTATAAAAAATTTCGTCAATTGCCTTGGATCGTGTAAAAAGAAAAAAAATATGTAAAAGTTAATCGCTTACTAGCAGTAGGTACTATTGTATTTTTCATAGTTTTTCCATTAACTCCATTATTTTTGCCCCATTAAGTTACTTAATTCAGTTTTTTCAAGTTATATACTTGTATCTTGTCTATACCTGGACACATAAAAAAAACTGACCACTAATCAAGATTGCCTAAATAACTTGCATACTAACTGTCTTCGTCAGAACAATAAATAAATTTGATAAACTGTTTTATCCAGTTAAAAAGATAATAATAAAATACCCTTACGATAAGTGGAATATAGTGTTTATAATTTTCAACTTACTTACCGTCCTAAAGCACTGATGTAGCCACTGTCTTCTTGTGACCGAGGCGTAAGATCTGACCTAAAAAAATTAAATCATCACCCGGTCACGCTATGTTAGTAACTTAGTAAAAGGCTAGAGAGAAAAAATGTTTAGCGATATTGGATGTTTCGTTGGGTTTGAATAATAAATACTTAATTAGTTGTGGGAAAATTCAATGCTAGCGATGCTTTTATAAAATGGCAATCGAAAATAATATAACGAGTTTTGGAATGTTCTGCAATATTTGAGAAATTACTAGAATTTGCGCACAGAGAGAGGTATTTGCAGTGAAAACTGGCAAAATAAGGAAGAAAAATTGGTTAAATTAAATGCTGAACCTATTTTTCTAGTGGGATATTTTGATAATTTGATTAAAATCAAATTTAAATTCAAGTAAATACCACTTTCAGTGTATGGTTTATATCAGGGACCTCTTGGAAAATGCTCTTCTAAATTGAAAAAAAAACATTCAAAAGTAGAAACTTACTCAGTCTCCCGTTTTACCGACGTTATTTTTTTTCATACAAAATCTTGTTAATATTTTTATCGACATATTATTTTAATTTAAAAAGTATTATTAATAATTTAATTTTAACATGCATATTTTATGCTAAGACTTAGATTATTATTTATTTGGCTAATAAGGACAAAAATAAACATATATTTCAATTGGTTTGAAATTTGATGCAGTCGGAACGTTTTTAACATGGATGCTCGATTTTTTTCCTCAGCGGGTAAACGCCACACGTATAGGTATGTAACTAGAGTCCTTAGCCATCAATAAAAAATATTAATTATCCTTCGACCTAGATACCCAGCCGTCTGACGACTTGATTTTTTTACGTTTTAAAATTTGCAGATCTCATAATTTTTCTACACTTTCAACAAAATAAAACTAAATTCATGAGACTGCTTTCTTCCATGAACTTTACAACTAAAATGATTGATGAATATTACTTTGAAGCGATTATGAATGCAGCTTTTGAATAATTGTGGCCGTAACATTTCTACGAATGAGTCAAAAACACATTTGGCCAAGTTTTTGTGCTCATTACCTCTCTGTGCGCAGTACCCACATTTTGGTGAAAGTATCTGAAAGTATATTTCGTTATTATTAATGTATTAACTGTAATGAAGACGCCACAACGACTGTAGTACTTACTTTCTTTCAAGCCTGCTCCAGACCATCATTTTACATTCAAGATTACGTTCACGCATGGATATGAGGTCCGCACATGATTTGACATAGCGTAAAGATGACCTTAAAATAGAATTGTCAGAATCACATTCTACACAATCTGAGCTAAGAAAACCAAATACAACATGTTAATGCGAGAGCTGCTGTTAATATTTTCAAAATTATTTTCCAGTTTTCATAAGACACATTGCGACTGCTCCAAGGAAGACAGCACTAAGTTAAAAATTAATATAGTTTTGCAGGAAAGCCAATTGAATGTTATTTATTCTATGGAGAACAATGCCTAAATTATTTTTTACGAACGAATTTAAAAGAGATAGAGACACGGCTGGCATCTTGGAATGAAGATAATGATTTGTTACCTTCAGAAATGGAAACAAGTCACAAACCTCAATTTCGGAGTAACTTCATTCTTCCTTGGAGCAGTCGATTGGTCCAGTACCTACACACACAAACATTACTCATGAGTCATGTGAAATTACCTTTGTTGGTTGGTTTGTCAGTTTAAACTGATTTTAGATGACAGCTAAAGGAGGGCGCTGTTATGACTTTAAGAACTTCAAACGGATCAAATAAATGGGTTTTGTTTTATTTTACTTCAACGAAATACTTAAAAAAATTTAGCCACTCAGCCAACTTCAGATTTCCAATGCCACCTTTGCAGTGAATGGTGGCAGGAGTTGCAAGGTTTGAGTTCATTGAGGTTTGGTTTATTTTCTATTACTCATGCAGCATGCGTCAGCGTGAACTTACACGTGTCGGCTTGTGGGCAGAAGAAGAAGGCTCATGGATAGCTGCGGTGGAGAAACCTCAATAAAGGTAAATAGTTGTTGCCGTACTGCATTAATTACAAAAACAGATTAAAAGTGCACAAAAAAATATGGAATGTTGCATGTTTAAAGACTTGATTGTGTGTAGGCACCTGCAAGTTTGCGCTTACTTATGTGTTTGTACACGCAACGTGGAACTTCATAATTAAATGTGAAGTTAATTGCTTATTTTTGTCATTCGGAAATGTAATACGTGAAAACTTAATTGTTTTTTTTTTACCTTCTATGCCTAGTCCACATATTTGTTACGGTTGTTGCGTCGGTCAAGCCTTTTTTTAAATAATGTTTGGAGAATATGAAAATAAGTTTTTTTGACCGGTTGTAGTCTAGTGGTTAATACAACGGACTTGTAATCGGAAGGTGGTGAAGCTCGATTCTCAGTGGAACACAAAAAATATAATGTACGAAAAAGCAACTAATGTGTTAAAGATATATGAGGCTATCAGGGCAATAGTGGTGTAATCCACAATTGAGGTTTAGTGGTGTTCTGGCATAATTTTCATTCCTTATTACAGTATCTACCAAATCAAAAGTGAAAAGCTCTTTTTCAATAGCTAAACTATCTTACACCACTTCTGATTTGGTAGTTACTATAATAAGGAATGAAAATTACGCCAAAACGCCACTAAACCTCAATTGTGGATTACACCACTATTGCCCTGATAGCCTCATATACAGTAGCTGTAACAGTAACTCTGTCGCCGTTCCACTAGGAAAGGCCAAAACCTCTGCAGAGTCCCCTTTGCTTATTGCTATCCTGGCATACTTCTCTAAGGTCATTCATATCCATCACTTTTTTTAAACTGTTTATTTTCATAGATAAGGAGGCCGGCCTTACGCCTACCAATTCATCTGAAGTGGAGGTTTTCTCATTTCTGAAGCTAGCTTTCATATATTTTGAAGCCTGAGTAAACCTTGTAGGTATTTTATTTTGGGTTGGAAATAAATATCCAAACGTTGAAACATTTCTGACATCCCCCCCTTGGTGGGGATCGAATCCCAGCTCTCGGCATGGAATGCAAGCATTCTACGAAGTGAGGTATCGACCGGCTTTTGACCAGTCAATCATAAATGTTTATATATCTTTGCTACTTAGATTATAGATGATAACTGATATTTTATAGAGGTGGCACTAAATGAAGAAGAATAAGATGTTTTTTATGTTATTTCCTTTGATTAGATGGACTACAGGAAAACCAATTATTTTAATAAATGAATACAAAATTTAAGGTTACCGAAACAATTCATATAAGAACCATTATCATATTTAAATGTTTCCTTTCATTCAAAACAGATTAAGATCTTACATCTGATATTAATTTATAATTTTAATTGACTTATGATATCTGCGGACTAGAAACTATTTTAACTAAAATATACACTATATCCGTCTCAAGTTCATTAACCACAAATCGTTTTTAGTTGAAAGAGAACAAAGATCTTTAGAGTGTCATTTCGTTGTAAACAAAAAAATTGGGTGAAACGAACAAACCTTCCCTGAAAGTTGGTAGCTTTTAAACTCACGCCTGCGCGAACATTGTGCACACGCGTAATAAATCTTATGATCGGTTAATTTTCAAACGTAAAGGGCATTGTTTTAAGACATTGGCGTGTGTAATTATTGGGTGTCAAAACACATCATGGAAAAAACAAGAAAACATAGGATTTCACAGGTAAGAATATATTTTGGATGACTACATCACTGCTGTGTTTGACAGGACTGCTGTGCCCCAAACTGTGCCCCAAAGTATGTATCTATAATAATATTAATCTATAATTTAAGTTGCAAGGATATATTCATTTTAAGCTCTCAAATGCATGCCCACAAACAAACACGTGTAGTTCGCGCTTACAAATGTTGAATGTGTACTTACAAATAAAATCCAAACCTCAAATGAACATAAGCTCTACAACTTTTACCGACCTTCCCTGACACAGGGGTGACATTGGCAAAGTGAACCATTTTTTACAGTATGGGTGGCCAGCCTCATACCAACCTATAAGTCAAGGAATGTATCAATGCCGTAAATAATTTTATACTCCTCTATATCATACTCAATGATAATTTTAGTGTAAGGCACTTTGCTGTGTATTAGACAATTCTTTTGGACAATTACTTTTTAACTGACATTGTAATAAATTGTTGCATCCTATTTTGATAATTCTAATATTTTTTCTATAGACTAAAAAGGTTAAGGTAACCCTCAAGATGGATCGCGTAAAATTCGATGTCGATCGGATTTTACTTTTTTTTAGAAGTTCGGCGGGAGTTGCAGGGTGAATGTTCATTTGAGATTCGGGTTTTTATATTGTAGGACTACATGCGGCATGTCTAAGCGCGAACTTATACATGTCTGTTTTGTGAAAATGCATATAATGTGAATCTCTAATGTTACTTATATTTTGCAACTTAGATTAGATTAGATTAGAACAAATTGGAGTTAAAAAAATCTTCTCGGCAAACGTTACACTCCTATTGACAGTCCTCCAAGCATACAATAACAAAAATATTTGTTGAGCTTTTTCCTAGCTAAATCGGCCGTGATCATACGATCGGTTTTTTGGTAGCGTCTACCCGGTCGCGAAATGTATGGGATCGCCGATCAAACTACGCCGGACTTCCAGACTTACGTCCTGAAAATCATTTGTGAACATCTTCGAAGAGCTTAAACTGGAGACTATGGAGGGATGTTAGTAATCAGATGGAACCAGCCGAGACTCTCGCACCAGGCAACCATCTACCATACTCGTACTATCACGAACTTGAAATACGTACGTTCGCCTGTACATGCATACATATAGTACATGACGAACTATGAAATTAAAGTGCCTACGCGCACCTATACATGTACAATCACAGATCATGTACAATCGAACCATCTAGGAGTAGTCCATGATTGTGTTAAAGCATCGGAATGACGTTCTGGTGAAAGAATGATCTAGAGAATACGAGAAAGACCTCTCTGGTACGGACTGAATGGTACGGAGAGTCAGTCGCTTAGAGCAATTTGCCGTGAAAGACCAATAAACAGTGATTGTCAAGTATTGTAAAATTGTGAACTAAATTGTGCAAAATAAATTTTGTATAACTGAGTTATTGTCTTTTAATTAAAAAGAGAACCCAGTAAAAACGTAACTATACAATACCTGGAGGGACCTCAACAGACAAGGTGCAACAAACCTTCAAAGGTGGGGCATACTTGACCGTAGACAGGCCACCCTGTGAGACTGCGGGGATTCCCAGGACTCGCCGCATATGCAAGTGTGACCCTTAATTGGTGAAAAATGACAACTGGTGGACCTGCTTCAAGCGAACGGCAATGTAATGGTGCTAGTCACTGGAGATACTCGCATAGATGTTTGTGAACACGTAAAGTAAGTATTTCAGAGTTTCTGACCCTGTGGCTAAAAGCCTTCTCTGTTGTAGGCCGCAGTACTTACTACATGTGTACCTACTTATTTTACAACTCAAATTATTGTATTTTATCATCGATGCATGTACGGATTGTAAACATGTATAATAATTAGGATTATTGCCTTCAGTTGAGATGGATTAACCGGAGATAAGATTAGGTTAAGAATATTCTTCCTGCTATCAATTCCAATGGTGCAAATTGTGTGCCAAACATGTATTTATTGTGCGCTATAAATGATCATTTGATGAGGACAATTGTATTGCAGTGTATTTCTTGTACTTTAGTATTTCTTCAATAAAAATACATTTGTGATTTTATGTTTTCAGACTTATTTTTACTCAAATTTCTATCAAATATAATTTAATTACACCAGGCATGCTCGATAGAGAGTTTTCTTGGACTGGGTAGATACATTCAATTAATGCTTAGGTCTTCAAGCAAATATCGCCCTATAAACGTACAGCTGAGAATGCCCCAAGCTACTATATCGACGGTTAAAAGGCAATAGGGCATAAGCGACAACAACTAAATTGTTCAGGAGAACAGTTTAAAGTTTGAGATTGCAGAAAAATGTCATAACTTACCCCCGTATTCATGAATCCTACTAGCACTTACCATAGGGCGCGCTAGCTGTCAGATTGGCGAAAGTTGTTTCAGAAACAATACTTAGGGTAAAAGCAACGCTAGGGCTCTCTAAATACTAGCGCTTGGGTAAGTAAGGTCGGCAGGTATATTAACCAACGCTTAAGCGCTGTCAAAATATTCCTTCGTATTTAATTGTTATCACATTTTTTGTTTGATTGTGAATTAACATGAAAAAATGAATTCTTACGATGAAGACAATTTTTTAGAGTGTATTAACATTGTTTTGACGAGTATATTAACATTGTTTGACCATCAGAATCGGGTTTGTTTTCCAGTATGGTCTAGGACCATACTGCAATGAGATGAACTGTCAAAATATTCCGTCGCATTTCGTCAGCAAAGTTTTGTTTGGTTGTGAATTATTTACATAAAATAATGAATTCTTACATGAAGATGATTTTAACGAGTATAAAAACATTGTTTTGACCAAAAATAGTGTCCCAAGAAAATATATCAGAGACTGTAAAGACCCATTTACGATTACAACGAGGAAGAATTTAGAAGGCGTTTTAGATTGAAAAAATGCGTCGTTCTGTATACAGTCTTTCCGTTGCTCATTGAGGGTTTAACAAAGCCAAAAAATTCTTCGATTGTCAAGTTTTATGCACAGCTCAAAATATGACATTGACGTTTCTTCGATTTGTCAAGTTCAACAGCTCAAATGTCATTGAAATTTGAAAGAAGTGGCAATGATAAGAATGAAGTACGCCGAATATTGGTCGGAAGCTATTGACCAATTACAGAGCTGGGTTTTTTCGAGAGCCAATGACTGGCCGTACATCTCCACTAAGTTGGGCACTAGGTTGATTAAAGATTTACCCCCGTATTCACGATCAAAACTGGCACTTCCTTAAGGGCAAGCTAGCGCTTAGATTGGGGAAATTCATTTCAAGAACAATACTTAAGGTAAAATTAGCGCTTAAGCGCTCCAAAAACTAGCACTCAGGTAAGTAAGGTCGACACGTATATTAACCAACGCTTAAGCGCTGTCAAAATATTCCGTCATATTTCATTGTTATCACATTTTTTGTTTGATTGTGAATTTACATGAAAAAATGAATTCTTTCTATAAACATGATTTTTACGAGTGTATTAACATTGTTTTGACGAGTTCATTTACATTGCTTGACCATCAGAATTGGGTTTGTTCTCCGGTATGGTCTAGGACCATACTGCAATGACAGATGAACTGTCAAAATATTCCGCCGCATTTCATCAGCACATTTTTTGTTTGGTTGTGAATTATTTACATAAAATAATGAATTCTTTCGATACAGTTGACTTCAACGAGAATAATAACATTGTTTTGTTCAAAAATAGTGTCCCAAGAAAATATATCAGAGACTGTAAAGACCCATTTACGTATTACGAAGAGGAAGAATTTAGAAGACGTTTTTGATTGAAAAAATGCGTCGTTCTGTATACAGTTTTGCCGTTGCTCATTGAGGGTTGCAAAGCCAACGATTTCTTCGATCTGTTATTTTATCTTCTATTACAGGTTTTTCTTTAATCAGAGCCACCAGCAGCTCCTTTTCCGCTGGAGAAAACAACATCTTTTTGGCGCTGAAATCGATCAAAACACTTTACATTGGATATTACATAAATGTATTTTTAAAAACTAATAGAAATTGTACACAAACAAATTCGTACGTACGGTTTACTTAAATTAGTAATTGCGTTATACGTACTTATTTGTTGTCAAGTTTTATGCAAAGCTGATATGACATTGAAATTTGAAAGAGGCGGCAATGATAAGAGTGAAGTACGCCGAATATCGGTCGGAAGGTACTGACCAATTACAGAGCTGGGTTTTTTCGAGAGCCAATGACAAACCCGTGCGTCTCCTGGGGGTTGGGCACTACGCTGATTACTGCTTGAGTGTTCTTTGTGAAACAAAACGCTCCAGAATGTCGACCCTTGAGTAAGTGTAGCGCTTGAGTAAGGCACTTAAATCAGTTTTGATCATGAATACGAGGGGTGTTCTTTGTGAAACAAAACGCTCCAGAATGTCGACCCTTGAGTAAGTGTAGCGCTTGACTTAGGTAAGTATTGTTACTTGAGGCAGTATTGGTCATGAATACGGGGGTATTTTTTATCATATCCTTATCAAAACACACCACATCGGTAAAATCAAAACAGCTCTAAAACTTAAAAAAATAAAAGCATTTATTGGCATTCCTATCAATGTGGTTTATGGGAGTTAGCGCATTAGAAAGAGCGGATTATTAGGATAGCATTCAGAACTCATTTTTGACCAAAACGTCGCTTATGCCCTACTTCCTTTTGACCGTCGATGCAGAGTGCGCTGGACCTTCCACACATACCCATACTACGCTTGAGAAAAACACACACACACAGGATTCAATTCTATGAAAATTATAAAAATAAATCCTAATTGTAGCAATGTCGTCATTCCACTAGGTGTAGCCAGAGTCTTTGCAGGATTACTTCCACTTCTGCTTTTTCGACGACCATGAAAGAAATATAATAAATAATAGACATTTTAATGTTCTCGCTCATTTAAAGTGTTTAAAACCTTAAATTTGTCAGAACGTATAATTAATGGTGCGCTTCGATTATGAACGCGTATATTTTTTGCGGTGAAAATGTTTTGGATTGTTTCCCTTTAAAGCCTTCTGAATTTTTTTTAAATCATTGGATACGTCGACCATAATGGGGAAAATAAATCCTCTTTGCTAAATAGGTTCAATACACCAACATCACTTTTTCAGAAAATGATTGAGTATTTCTAGTTGCTCTCTATTTTTTCTTGATTGGTTGCTAAGCAAAAGGCAAACTGTCATTAGTCGGCATAGGACGGCAGTCTCATACAAGGCTGATGTTTGTTTGCAAAATAAAACCGAAAGACAAAATGAACATAAACCCTGCAACTCTTGCCGACATTGGCAAAGTGAATCAGTTTTTATAGGATCTGGATGGTCAGTCTCATACAAACCTATTAGTCAAGGAATAATGAAATAAAAAATATTGTATTATCTGAAAATATAAAATTTAATTAGTCATAATTTTTTAATACATTCTTTTCTTATCACATAAGTAAACGTGATACAGAAATAATTTACAAGAGGTACTCACACCAACACATTATCTGAGTATTATTTTAATGTCATGCATTCATAAAATATACCTTTTTTATTCTTTTAAATACATTATTGATTATTTTTTTATAAATAAAAAAAAAAACCTATTCCGAGATCGAGGGTGCTATTTAATCTAATCTAAGTTTCCATCATATCAATAATGTAATGTTTTTAGTTAAATATGTCATAAGGTAATATTCTGTGTGTGCTACGTGTTGTTAAACTGGCATAACTCTTTAAGAGCGTTATTTACAAAACATAAATCTATAGTTGATCCATCGGTCATCGTATTTCTGGTATGGAAAATTCATACAAAAGGCGGCAGATGAGCCATGGATTTGCTGTGTGCGTGAAGAGGTTTTAATAATAAAATGACAGGTAAGTATAGTATGTGGCGCCCAATATTGTTTAAATTGTTTTTTATTTTTTATTATTATTAGACAAACAAACAGTTATACATGTAATATATAATATATGTGACAACATAGTTATAATAATTAAAAAACCAGCAAAGACTTTTTAAAATAAAGTTTGACTGCAAGAACCTTAAACTCATTTTCGTTTGACTTTTGATATACTAGATTTAAGGATAAAATATGAAACCGGTCGATAGCTCAGTTGTAGAAAGTTTATATTCAAATCCAAACGACAAGGGTTTGATCGAAAAGATTTCCCGTTTCGGTGTTTATTTCAAATCCAAAATTATAGGACCGGCGAGGTTTACGGAGCCTTCACAAAAGAAAAGTGTTTCCTCGCGATCATGGAAACCCACGTAACACGTGAATTGGTCGGCATATGTTATTCATTAAAAAATCCGACGCCAATATATGGAAGTGAAGCGTGGACGGTGAATGATAGTGAAATGAATAAGGTATGTACAGTGGAGATAAAAATCTGAGAAGAATGACACGAAAAACATGATTAAGTACGAAATAAATGAGTCAAAAAGGATTGTTACTGGAAGACCATCTGAGGACAAAAGTACAAAATAATATAATGAGATGGCTTGACCTTTTGGAAAGATTGGAAAATGAATGCTTGACAAAGAGTATCTACAGGGGAAATGTAAGTGAGGCAAAAGGGGATGGAGAAGACCGAGAAAGCAATGGCTTGATAAAATTAGTGAAATTGTGAAGTTATGGGATAAACAAAATGAATGTAGGACAAGAAAATGTATGAAAAAAGTGATGGATATGAATGAACTAAAAGAAGTATGTCAGGATACGAATAAGTTGAGGAGACTCTGCAGAGGTTCTGGAGATAGCGTAACGGTTACAGTTCTGCTCAGATGTGGTAACCAATACCGAAGTTCGGAGTTGAGAGAGAGCCGTTGTCAAAAATTAAAGTGTGGAAGATTTCTGGGGCATATATTGCATGGGAAAAAATAATAAAATTGAGGGACGACGATGACCTGATAAGAGACCGATGTCGTGGCTAAGAATACATGGGAGTGGACCGGCATCCAAAATGTCGAGGAGCTGTTCCGAACGGCGTAGGACCGGGACATGTTCCCCGACGTGATCGCCAATGTTGGGGGGCACATATAATAAATGGCTATCTTTTTATTTCTCGTTAAAAAAATATTATCTTTGAGTCTACCTCTATTGACGTATTTAATGGATTTTTTCATCGTTAGGAATTTTCATTACTTACCCAATTTAAAGATTGCCAGCGAGACAAAAGTGCATTTTCATCTCTTTGGCAATAATTTCGACTAATCCATTTACAAACAGCTTTTGCAACGTCAAAAACAGTGATAAGAATTTTCAGCCATGTTTTTCTTACATTGTTATTTTATAAAAAGATGGAAAATCATCATTGCGATTCTTCCAATTTACTGATCTTTTATTTAAATCGATGTCTTTCACCCAAGCGATTCGGCCTGGTAACGTCAATTTTTTTACCTATGTCATTTGTACGTATTTCATACTCACCAGTAAAGCAGGCTAGAAAAAAATTACCTACTTACTTTTTTTGATAAAAAAAGTTGTGGCGTCACACGGCGAAGGCGGCCTAATATTTTGTTATTTGTTGCTAATGACCTTACTTATATAAACCTGTGACGAGAAATATTTAAATTTGGAACATCCATAATGTCCATGACAAAAACTGCAATTGTCAAGTTGTCACCGAGTTGTATTTTGAAGCATTCCATTTTCAAAAAAAGAAAATTTCAGTGCTACCAACCTAAAGTTTTTTCCCCACAATACTAATGTTGCCAGCCTTTATATTTGTCATTAATTTATTGTTTGTGACAAGTCGGTAGGTACTCATGTACCTACCTGCATTCAAAACGGTGAGCATTCACCTGAATCAATTTGTCAAGGGTAACACAAGGCTCATATGAGACATACGAGTATAACAGAATAAAATAAATTATTTATGATACGTATGGCTCAGATACACAATCGTCGAATTAATGGACTCGACACAAATTTGTAAATAGTTTTTTTCTCGGCGGGAAAGTCAACGTCTATATCACTTCTGTCTAGGGTCAACACTTTAGGGTCTAGAATCCAAAAAAAAAAGCTTATTTATTAAAAACCTTGACGTTTGACGTCACAGGTTTGTTGTTTATGGAATTTGTTTCGAGTCCATTGGCAACTTCTACTGACCTATGTGAGCATTGCGTTTATAATACCTTTATAATCATCATCGATTTTTTCCTTGACTTATAGGTTGGTATGAGGCTGACCACCCATACTGTAAAAAATGGTTCACTTTGCCAATGTCACCCCTGTTTCAGGGAAGGTCGGCAAAAGTTGTGGGGCTTATGTTCATTTGAGGTTTGGATTTTATTTGTAAGTACACATTCAGCATTTGTAAGCGCGAACTACACTTGTTGGTTTGTGGGCATACATCTGAGAGCTTTAAATGAATATATCCTTGTAACTTAGATTATAGATTATTTATTATAGATCGATTATGATCTTGATGTATGGATATGATGCATGGACTATGAGTACCATTAGTATGCTCGTTGGAAATGAAAAACTGCATAAGTAATACAGGAAAGAGTTCAGAATGAAAGGGTGAAAGAGAAATGCAAGCTGAAAAGGGGTATGAATGTAAAGGTACACAACAATGTCATTAGACGGTTTGGAAATTTGGAAAGAATGGATGATATAACACTGACAAAGTGTGAATATGGAGGAAATGCAAAAGTAAAAAGACAAAAGGGAAAGCAGAGAAAAGTAAACCTTGATCAGGTTAATAAAGTTAAAAAAAAAGTTTCTTTCAAGGAACTGTGCCGTAGTCCATCGGAGTCAGAGATTCCAGATGTATCGTCCATATCTACGATGGGCTTCTTGATGATAAAACAGTTTCATCAACATAACACTGAAGAAGCTCATCCCAGATATAGTCGCAAAATCCAAAAGCTCCAGCTTTGTTGAACTCCCCCAATAGATCCCGGAAAGCAATGCCCCCCTAAAGAGCATTATTAAACAAATGAGTGACTCCTTGACTTATAGTTTGGTATGAGGCTGACCACCCATACTGTAAAAAATGGTTCACTTTTCCAATGTCACCCCGGTTTCAGGAAAAATCGGCAAAGTTGCAGGGTTTATGTTCATTTGAGGTTAAGATTTTAATTTATAAGTAGGTACACATGCAGCAAGCGCGAACTTACACGTGTCTGTTTGTAGGCATGCACATGATATGAATCTAAATGTTAACATATCTTTGCAACTTAGGTTATAGATTATAGTGATAAAGGAGATGAAAAAAAGAATTTAAGGTTGTCTGCATAAATGGGAGAAAATAGAGGGGATTTTCCAGTAGTGGAAAGGAGATCGAGCTACTATTTTAGTATACATCTGAACCCATTAATTAATATATACTTACTTATATTATTTTTATTAATTTTATAATTATTAATATTACTTATGTATAAGTAGTGGATATCTTTTATCATGGCCAGATATCAACGGATGACTGTTTTATCGAAAACGTCGAAAATTAATACTTTATCTACATGAATGCCTTATCTCAGTTACATGCCATGAATAAAAGTGCCAAATAACAAAGTATTTTAATCTATAATCTAAGTTGCAAATATATATTAACATTTAGATTCATACTTGTAGAGGAGGATGTGATGACAAAGGGACAAATGAATATGATGAGATACTTTGAGCCCATGGATAGCATTGATGGTGTCCTTGACTAATAAGTTAGTATGAGGCTGACCGACCACCCATACGGCAAAAAAATGGTTAACTAAGATAAGTCACTCCTATTCCAGGGAAGGTCGGAAAAAGTTGCTTTAGTTTATTTACATTTGAGATTTGGATTTTAATTTGAAAAAACAAATGCAGTTTGTGTAAACATGAACTTACATGCGTCTGCTTGTAGGCGTGCATTAACTATGAGCCTTTAATACTTTTTTTGCATGTTAGGTTATTAATAATTATTGATGATCGTTTGAAAAAGAGTATCTTCAAAATAAATTTCATGTAAGAGAAGAAGGACAAGACAGGGAATGCCTTAGAAAAATTAGTGAAATTGTGAAGGTATGAGTTATATACCGAGTCTTTGCAACTAAGATTTTAGATTGATTTTTAACATGATTTTTTTAGAACATTGTTTTAATCCGAAGCCCTAACCACTGGACTGCGGGGTGGAATAAGTATTGTCACTCGCTACGGATTCTCATAGTATTTTTCATACATATGGGTGTTAATTAAATTGAAAACAAAATCAATAAGGTTCAGACAAACGTATTAAATCCCACAAAAGCATTGGGGATTTATTTAAATATCGTAATTTAGTACATAAATGGCTTCACATTGCATTTTTAGAGATTATTTCAGTGGTGAACTTTTTAAAGGAAAAACAACAAATGCTTACCTACCAAAGTTTTCTTTTGGAAATACCACAAAAATTACTAAGTACAAAGTGAAGATTGGTGCGTTGTCTAATGTTTAGCACTACAGACTTGTAATCGAAATATCGTGGGTTCGATCCTCGGCGGAGAAGAAACAATATCATCTATTTTCCAAATATACTCTTTAGTCTTCTTTGGGTTAAAAAATCATATACCTTATAGACCGGCCGTGACAGGACCATCTAGCATACCTACCAGCAACTGGGCTTTTATAGTTATAATAATATTAGTATGATTTATTTATACCTCAAGAGCCTTTTGCGAGCTTGGTCGTCGCTATGGAAAGTGCCAATCCTCAAACAATACACCGTTACTGTGAGGCTCAATGGATCTTTGGCGACCTGTCTTTGGTAGAGGTATATAAATGTTTCAACCCAGCGAAGAGCATATTTGAAAATGTAAATGATATTTTTTGTGCCGCGAATTCAACCCACGACCTTCCATTTATGACTCCGAAGCAATAACCTCTAGACTATGGACTGGACTTTGCCTATGTGATCGGCGCTTTTTACCGTCTGTCCGGTCGGTAGCTCAGTTGATAGAGTGCTTGCATTTCATGGCGAGAGCTCGGGTTCGAATTCCACCGACGGTGGATGATTGAATCCCGTTTCGGTGTTTATTTAAAATCCAATTAAAAATACCGGCAAGGTTTATTCAGCCTTCACAAGAAATGTGTACCAACCTCATTGGGAGCTGGGAAACCCCTACTGAAGTTGTTGGCGTAAGGCCTCCCCTCTTACCTATAAAAATAAATATGTGTCACTCGCCACATATGACCGCTTCGGGAAAAACGCGGTAAGAAGATGGTAGCGTTTTTTTAGTTACGCTAATCTAATATAGACGAGGAAATTCGATGAGAGAGCTCTTGAGGTGGAATGGATATAAAACAGCGCCTAACAAAATATAAAACATTTTTTTGTAAATTATTATTATGTAAATAGGTAATGTAAATATTAAAATATGTATAAGTATTAGTTATAGGAATTCTTTATTGT
The DNA here is from genome assembly GCA_951799405.1 of Agapetus fuscipes. Taxonomy (NCBI): domain Eukaryota; kingdom Metazoa; phylum Arthropoda; class Insecta; order Trichoptera; family Glossosomatidae; genus Agapetus; species Agapetus fuscipes. The sequence goes on along the minus strand of OX637340.1, from coordinate 10,555,085 downwards.
ATTGGTGGGTAGGATTGATAATCGTGTGTAAATAGAGAAGTCACTAGATTACTTTAATTATGTATGTGCTTCGAGAACAGTCTAGCAAAAATGTGTTCTCAACAGTTCCATCTTCTTAGTATAAAAAGGGTGCAAGATGCTTACACTAGTCAGTCAGTCATCTGCGAGCTTCACTAATACATCAAACAAATTCGACCAGTGAACTAAAACCAGTGTAATGAAATAAATGAAAGTGTCTTTGTAAAAATAAATATAAACGTGTAAAATAAATAAGTAAAAAGAAGAGTAGTGTTTTATTTGAAAGTATCCGAACTGAAAATCGTAACAATATATATTTTTAATGCTTCTTTTTTATTTTCACGAGGAGATGAAAGACGTGTGCAAGGAACTTACAAAGTGAACTTACACATGTCTGCTTGTGGGTGTGCATAAAATATGAATTCAAAATGTAAACATGACTTTGCAACTTAGATTATAGATAAATTAAGATAATTATTAGGATGCACCAATAAAAAGATAAAAAGATCTAAATAATAGATATAAATTTATTGCATGCAATGAGAACACGATAAACTGTTTTGTTATCCGCATTTCTTTTGAATGAAATAAAAATATGACACTCAGGTATCAAAGCAATTTGCAAAATTAAAACATTTTCCATAATTAATCATCCATTTACAATTAAACTGCATGTCAATATATTGATATAAGATGAGATTCACGTAGAACGGCTCACATTCAACCATTTGCAGTCGATATCAAAACTATGAGAACTTGGTGTTTTCACGACTCACTCCTTTGCCAAACTGCCCGCTTATGGAATAAGTTACCGGTGTCTGTGTTTCCACCCACATTTTAACCTTACCTTTTCAAATCCAATTTCAATCGCCATTTCCTTCACTGAAAGACCGTCACTGAAAGGTCCATCCAACCTTACAACAAATGGGTCTTGCTTGAGTATTGGCGCTTTCTACAGCGACGACCAAGCTCGCAGAGGGCTCTTGAGGTGTGATACACACAAAAACAGCGCCCACCAAATAAATCATCCTAATATTATTATTATTATATTCCTCTCAGTGTCTCAAAACACAACGCAACGCAACACACACGACATCACTGCGCAGCTAACGGCCCTGCAACTGGACAAGGTCAACTGCCACATCACCAACAGCTCTGCGGCACTATAACAAGTGTCATAGACCCCTAGAGTCTCTTGAATCTAGGGAGTCTCCCGCACAGGCTTTCTTGAAAAGAAACAATATTAATGCAAATAGTTTTATTTTCAAGGTTGGCACGTCGCTGACCAATCATACTGTAAACAATGGTTCTCTTTGCCAATGCCACCCCTGTTTTAGGGAAGGTCGGCAAGTGTTACGGGACTTATGTTCATTTTGGATTTTGGTTTTTGTGTGGTAAGTTAACATGCGACATGTGTAAGCGCGAGTTTATACGTGTCTGCTCGTGGGCATACATTTAAAATTAATCCTAAAAGTAATGTATTGTTACGAATATGCAGGATATTGGTAGGTGTGTTTGGTTTGTCTGTGTTGGTTTGGTGATAAATCTATAAAGTCTATGGAAGTGAGTAGAATCTTAGGTAAGTACCTAATAATAATTTGTATTTGTTCGAAATTAATAAAGTGTTGAATCGAATATTCTGGTGAAATCGAGCAAGGTGGTATGTAGCGATTCTCCGTGTTGCAAGACTGTTCTTAATAATTTATATAAATTAGGGCCAGAATCGCCTGAAGCGTCAGATATCACTCATACGTACGTCATACTATTGTATACCTTCAGTGCAAAGACTGTCGGAACCGAAAGTGAATAAATAAATTGTGTAAAATAAATAAACCAGAACCCGCTTAAAACATAACGGTCTCATCGCAACCTAGATTCTAGATTATTATTCTTCTATTTGTGTCCACTGTCTGGTCTGCCCGACGTTGACTATCACTTCGACTGCTCCAAGGAAGAAGGAAGTAACTCCGAAATTGAGGTTTTTGACTTATTTCCATTTCTGAAGGTAACAAATCATTATCAGCTTCCAAGATGACAGCCGTGTCTCTATCTCTTTTAAATTCGTTAATAAAAGAATGTAAAAAATAGTTTAGGCATTGTTCTCCATGGAATAAGTAACATTCAATTGGCTCTCCTGCAAAACTATCTTTTTTGACTTAGTGCTGTCTTCCTTGGAGCAGTCGACTTGATCGTCTTGTCTTGGGCAGCTCTGAACGGCTCCTCCACAGATCTCAGTCCCATTCAGTCCCGGATGTTCCTCTTGACAGGAAATTCTTCTCCTCCCAAAACCTCCACCAATTGTAAGAATATTTATTACTTATTTCATTTTTCAATACAGCCAGTCATGTATTTTTTTACCTTTCACATATCGCCACTTTAAAGGTAAAACTGAACAAGTGCTGATTCACTGATTTGAGCCAGTGCCAATTAAACAGAATACAAGTCCTCATCAATTCATGTGCTCGCATAATTACTGGTCAGTCGAAATTCAATCACATTATTCCTCTTCTCCAGAAGCTTCACTGGCTCCGTGTCCCAGAGCGCGTCCAGTTTAAAGTGTGCTTGATGGTCCACAAAGTTTCATTTGGAAAGACACCCAAATATCTCGCTGATGTAATCCATCCCGTCGCCCTCGGCAAAAAAGTCTCACACTACGCTCGGCAGAAACAAGAGTTAACACAGTGTTTGGAGAGCGTTCATTTGCAGTTGCTGGTCCTCTGACCTGGAGCCACCTACTCATCATGTGAGAAAGCTAGAGGACCATGGCAAGTTCCGAAATGCACTGAAGACAAGCAAATTTCTTGCATCATTTGCGCAAGCTCCTTTGGAGTGACTATACATCATGAAACGGTGCTATAAAGAAATCCCCAACTCATCATCATTACGTATATAATTGAGAAATCGTAGATAAAACATTTTATTGGGTGTAACTTCTAATGGTAAGTGAACTAATCATAAGTAAGTGCTCGTGAAAAAAATATAAACAACATGATTGTTTAACTTCTTCAGTGTTTCTTTCATAAAAAAAATGCATTTAAATAAGATATGTCACATGTTCAGTTATATGTTCTGTACTGACATGTATAGGGATACATTGTGTCTCAAAATTGATTAATACATGCAAAACCACCGTTTACATTAAATAGGTACACACTAGTGTACATGCATCCATCAAAGTGTCATAAATTAGAACAATCGTGTTAATTCTCATGTTCAGAATCTCCATTACAAGATTTCAAAGAATTCTTCGGGGAAAATTGTAATGAGCCCACTTGGAACGAAACGCCTGTTAGGGGAAAAACGCGGACGCGATTGGAGAACAGAATAAGCAATAATTATACACTTAAAGAAACAGACATCGCATTATAATCCATAACACTAGAAAAAAAATAGTCTGGCGAGATGTGGCTGTACTGACGGGGAAAGTATTCAAGTTGGTTAGTTACATTCGTACAAATTTCGGAGACCGCGCTTTCCGTGTTGCGGGTCCGGTGGAGTGGAACAGACTGCCACCCGGAGGGAAGAACTCCAAATCTGTGGATGTATTTCGCGGAGCACTCAAGACACACCTTTTTAGAAAGTCTTATCCATGATCGAAGAGGGCCCTTGAGGTGTGACACACACAAAAACGGCGCTCTCTTATCATTTGTTATTTAAAATAAATTAGCCTGATATTATTATTAGGATCAAACGTTCAGACATACACTACAGGAAACTTAATAAACTTAAAACTGTACCCATTCACTGAAGTATCGAACTTATTGAAAATTGTATTTTTTTTGGAGACGACTCTATAGGCTTCAACCTATAATCTAAGTTGCAAAGATATGTTTACATTTAGACGAGTAAGTTCGCGTTGTTGCTACATTTGTACTTATTCCTTGAAACCAGGGGTGACGTTGGTGAAGTGAAACAATTTTAACATTATGGATGGTAAGGCTCTTACCGACCTTTGAGCCAAGGAAATATTTCTACAAAATACAGTACTTTAGTGCACTTATTCGACCACTGTCTTAATCACTGTCTCCGTCATATCGGTCACTTAAATGCAATTACAAACCGTGTAAGTAATTGTATGGATAAGAGCATGATTGCTAAGCACGCATGTGTAAGTGTGAACTGGCCATAGGTGTTTGAAATCATGAAATACTTATGTTTTTTTTTGCATTTCAAAGTCAGATTGCAATGTTTACAAAGCCTCGAGATTAAAAAAATGTGTTTAAACTCAATTGTAACGTTTTCAAAAAAATATGCTGAAACTTTAACTGCGCCTCTAATGAGAGTAATTTTTTTTTAGTGAAATGCTATGGTTGAGTTAAAACGTAAAAATCAAATGCTTGCTATTAAATTTGCATTAATTTTACTGCGGATTTCCATCCGATTTTAGCAGCCATTATATTGCAACGTTCTAATAAAAAAAAAAACTAATTGTGGATAGGTAAATTTCATCAGTGGTTCCCAACCTGGGGGCGACCCCTTTTTTATTGAGACATAAGGCGATGGACGAAAAAAGGTTGGGAACACTGGTTTAGATATACTTAGTATAAAGATAGGTGATGCTTTTAGAAGACTAAAAAAATGCAATGTATGATTAAAGTTTTTGATAATTTAATATACAGGAGTAATGTAAGAGGCAAGAGAGAAAGGTGAAGTCCGAGAAAGGAATGACTTGTTTAATGAAGTGAAATTGTGAAGGTATGAGATATACTACAGAGTGAATGTAAAAGAGGGAAATTTATGAAAAAAGTGATGGATGTGAATTATAAATAAACTAAGAGAAGTATTAAATCAGGATGTGAAAAAGTGGAGGAATCTCTCGAGAGGTTGTGGCCACTCCTAGCGGAACGGCGACAACGTTGCCTATCAGAATCGATAAATAGATAATAGTAGATACACTTTAATAATTTAAGATGGACTCGGAATAAATTCTATGGATAGCAAAATTGTGAAGTCACACGGCCGGGTTGTACGGAAATATTTGATTATAGGGCTTTTTCTCTCTGGGTTCTGTTGCTGTGGTCTATTGGAGCTGGAGATGGAGCTCTTAGACGTTTCGCCCATGTCTGCGGTGCGCTTCCTCAGCGTTATGATGAAATGATGTGTTGGTGATAAAAGTGTTGTATCATTAGAGTATGTTTACTAAGCTTTTGGGCTTAAATAAACACCGAAACCCAATCACTTCGGACACTCTTGGTGGGGATCGAACTCTAGCTCTCTTGATTTATGCACACGCTATACCAACTGAGCTATCGACCGGGCGTAGAAAATAAAGAAATAACTATTAGTTATAATAATACTTTTTTGATCAATTATAATTTGTAATTCAATAGAAGTAACATAATTTGTCTACCAATTGTGACGACATGTATTTATACAAGTGGAAAGGCCTGTTTCGTAAAAAGCATCGATTGTATGTACCTATCACAAATAATTTCATTGATTAAAACTCCACATATGTACATAATTTTTCCATATTGTTGAGTTAAAGAAAGAGAGAAAAAATGCGTCATCCTGCTTTTGTTTCCCCAAAACCGTAAATGAGGTACGCACATTCAAAATATCCTTCGTCTGTGTGACGTCACTCATAGTAAATTCCCAGTAATCAGGGAAATTCACCTAGCTTACAGCATTTATTCGAAACCCATAGGTAAAAGATGGCACTAACAGTTTCATATTTTTTAATAAAATATATCTAATAAGTAAAATATATCTAATAAGTACACACAAATACATATTGATATTGACATTGATTGTAGAAAATATTTTTGTAGTGAAATTACGTTGTGAAATCTTCTTGCATATTTAAATGTACTCGGGTCTTCATTTTATTTATTTAACCCAAGCAAAATTGTATACTCTTGGAATTATTTCGCAGATTTAACCAATTTGGTTTTTCCAACAAATGTTACGTGTGTTTTAACCTCTACAAGATTTGACAGATAGAAAAGATTTGTATGCACGAAGGATTTGTAAGCAATCCGGCCGAACTATGAGGTTTATTTTTGCGCCCTTTTCAATGTTACCACCTCATCGGACACTTATCTGAATTTCAAAATTATTAACAACATCGATGATAAACAACAACAAAAAATTGTAAAAAAATATTTTTATGAAAATTTTATCATTTAAATTTTTTTTTTTTTTTTTAAGATGTTTTAAGATTTAAAAAAAATGTAATTTGTCATGTATGTTCCTTGACTTATAGGTTGTTATGCGGCTGACCACCCATACTGTAAAAAAAAATTGGTTCACTTTGCCAATGTCACCCCTGTTTCAGGGAAGGACGGCAAGAGTTGCAAGGCTTATGTTCATTTGAGATTGAGTTTTTATATTGTAGGTCCACATGCGGCATGTGTTAGCGCGAAATTATACATATCTGCTTGTGGGAATGCATTTAATATAAATCTTAAATGATATATATCTTTGCAGCTTAGATTAGATTAGATTATCATCAATTATTCCACCATTTTTTTTAGATTTCACATCCTCTAAAATGACTTGTAAGTATATATATTTTTTTTCTGATAACTTTCCATATGCTCGATTTTTAATCCGATTTCTAGACGAGGAAAAATAAACTGAAAACACTTTTTTATGGCCAGTCATATAAAAAGTTTCTAAAAAGTGATGTGTGAATTGTAAAAAATGCTTGAATAATTAGGTGCACACTGAACATGGTGAACATCGAAACTACCGCTGCCATCTTGCAAAACGTGACTTTAGATAGTTAATTTTTTAAAAGTGTAAGGAGTATTTTGTGAAACAAAAAATAAATTATTACCATAGGTTTTATCAGTAAATAGACAATCCATACTGTAAGCAGTGGCTTCACTTTGCCAATGTCAAGACTGTTTCAGGGAAGGTCGGCATGATTGTAGGGCTTATGTTCATTTGAGTATTTGGTTTTATTTATTTATTGAGTACACACGCAGTACTTACACCATGCGTTTGCTTGTGAGCATGCATTTCATATGAATCATGTGCGCAATTCTTTGCAAATATTTTCATATCATGCTCCAAACAACTTTGTAAAAAGTAAGACATAAATGTTATCAAAAATGCACAGTCCGGTCGATAGCTCAGGTGGTAGAGTCATAAAGTGCTTGCATTCCATGCCGAAAGCTCGGGTTCGAATCCCACCGAGGGTGTCAGAAATGATTTCCCGTTTCGGTGTTTATTTCAAACCCCAAAATAAAATACCGGCAAGGTTTACTCAGCCTTCACAATAAATGAGTACCAGCACTCTCGGAAGCTGGGAAACCTCCACTTCAACTGAAATGGTTGGCGTAAGGCCGGCCCCCTTACCTGTAAAAGTAAATAGGTTCAACACGCCACATGCGACCCCTTCGGGGATAACGCGGCAAGAAGTTACACTAAATGTGTAGCTTAGTTGCGTTTTTGCGTTGCGTTTTACAGTCTTACATTTAAAATCATGAATTTAAGGTTCGAACACCCAGTGCCTACAATTTATAAACTAAGTTGCAAAGATACGAGTATACCACAGGCAGACATGTGTGAGTTTCAATAATAAGAATATCAAAAAACACAAACAAGCAAAAAATAAACATTTTTAATCTTTAGTATTTTTTAATACAAATTAATCGTACATCAAAATAGCTAAGCATATAAATTTAATAACAGATAAATAATAAAAATATAATTTAAAATAAATAGTTGGTAGCTAGATAAGGTATGTACATAAATTTAGTATCTTTAAAAGTTTGCAGACATCTTTTTTTAAGTTAAATAAAAAGTTATCAATTATTTCTAATATTATTGTCATATAGGTACTAAAGCATGTCAGCTAGTTTTTTTCCATACTTACCGAAATTCAAATTCTTTGTTTAATTTTTATTATCTTGAACATTTTTTTACAAAATATTGGACCATGTAAAATAGGTACTATACAGTTATGGAAATAGGTACGTAGTTGTTTTGTTCACAGGAATATTGAACAGATACTTTTTTTATATGAAACAGCACACTGAAGACTTTTGCAAAATAAAATGGAAAAAATAAAAAGGAAAAACTCAAAAGTTTTTTGTGAACTCATTATTATTATTATATGTAAATCTTTTAATGATGTTTAAAACATGCATGTACGATAGAAATACACCTTTGATTTATTTTTTCTTAAGAATATAATACCTACTCATTACAAAAAATCTTATAAATGAATAGCAACAAAAAAACTGATTTGGGAAACAAAATGTGCTTGCCAATAACATACTATATGTACATTTTCATTATCTAGTAGTGTAAAAAATCAACCGTATTTTGTATAGTTTGACTTCTAAGTATGTTGAAAAAATAAATATGTAAGTACCTATTAAAGAAATAAGTTGTTTTTTCCATTCATATAAAGTACAAATGCCAGTTTAGATAAAGAATTAAAATTGAATGACTCTTAGTCATCGATAAGTACAACAGTTAATATAAGATTGTATGGAAACGCGTCACATAAAAAACTATGCATTATATTATTATGTTTTCAACTCTACGATTTTCAGGCACTTTTCTACGATAAACTTAGCAATTAGCATGACACAAACTAAAGGGCTTATGAAACAAAGCACAGTTACACCCAGAGTTGCTTAAATCTTCGTATTGTTTTAAAAGGATTGCAAGGTACATTATTAAAAGCTTTAAAAAAAATGGGGAAGAAAAAATGACAATTTCTTTGGTCGAAAAAAAGCAGTTAAATCAAATTTGATACAACCCTTCCATGCAACTAGGTGTTTTGTTATTGGTGCTAAAATACTGTACCTATTGAATATTCCCCTTACAAGGAAAAAATAAATTTAGCTGTCTATTCCAGTTCGTTATTTTTCAGTTTTACAACATATTGTTCCAGTTTGTTATCCAATTTATTAATCAATTTAAAAATCATGTGAACACAGTTTTGATAAATGATTTATAATGAGCTCCGCACGTGAATTGACATATTGTGTCGACACCCTGTCAGATTGCTAAGGAGAGGGCAAACAAATATTTTTTTATTGGTTGATTAATTACGGCAATCCCATACAAGGCTGATGTTTGTTTGCCGAGAAAAAAGTTCAAAATTCAAAAAAATTCGGACCTCATTTATGAATGGAATTTCACTTGTGATCCACTAAACCTGCATTTGTCATGTTGGTCTTATGAAAATAATCGAAGGATATCATTCATCGATATAAATAAAATACATATTTTATGTAGATCGATGATATCATTGTATCACTTTAAAATGCTCACTTTTTAAGTGCTTAAAGTATGCCTGAACATCGTAGGATTAAACGAAGTATAGATAGAAAATGACTTATACATATTTGGGTTTTTATTAAAAAAAAACACCTGAATACAACAGTTGGCAAGTATTAATTGTTAAAAAAAACTGTAGCAGCTGAACACTCGAGTATAAAGCAACACGTAAATACTCAACTATCGCGTAAACAACAAAAAAATACATGAAAATGAAGTTACAAAATTGCATCTAGTGAGTTATTTTCTTTTCATATTATTTCTGTTTACGCGATAGCCGAGTATTTACGCAATGTTTTCTACTCGGAAGTATACTGCTTCGTTTAGTAAAATTATCATAATCATGTTAAGTTGTTTTGCTTAGGAATACATTTTAGTTTATAGAAACAAATGCGACAATCTAGGAATATTTTTGACAGTGGAACATATAAGTAGAAACACAAATGAGTAATGCCATTTTCAGTGATTAAATTTATTTATTTCATTTTAGAACCAAATCCTATATTGCCGCCTTTGGTACTATACAATACATTTTAGAAAACATTTGTCTACCTACTACTGTATAAAGCTTTGGACTGATTGAACGGACTCGCATTCACACCCACTGCGACCCGTATAGAACAAAATGCGGCGATCTAGAATTATTTCTGGAAAATGAGATACGTAATAAAGAATCATTTTTTCATCACTTTCATGTATTTATCTCATTTACGTAACAAAATCCTAGATTACCGCTGTTGCTTCTATACAACTCATATAATGCCCCTACACACAACTACACAACATTCATTTTTAAGTCGTTTTGAGCATGCACACAAAAGTGTAACATGTTTGTTTGACATTTAGGCATTAAGTTGAATAAATCTACTGATATCGTTCATATTGCAAGCTGAAGTTTTTGGTTGTCACTTTTGAATGAATCAGCTGATTATAATGCCACTCATATTTCCTCGCTTGCTCTTAGCGGCATGAATCAGTCACGTTTGATAAATCATTTGATTGAAGCGATAACTTTTATGTCACTCTCATAAGTAGGCACCAAAGATATTTTGTGCTTTTGACTCAAATCTTGGACAGAAAAATAAGCCACGAATGACAATCAAGCTATTATTTGCCTAAACACTTTTGTATGACACATATTTCGACACCACATTTTATTGAACAGGTTTAATATACGTAGATATATATTGTTAATTTTGAATGTTGAAGTTGTATGTTTAGGTAGCACAATTCACTGGTATACCTTATGCCGCACCAGATTCCTGTTTCTTCTGTATGAGTGACTCCCACTTGGCTATCAGCTTTGTGGAACTAGGTGCTAGGGCTTCTTCGTCCGGTCCGAGATCGCACAGCTGTGCCAAGGACTTAGCTGGCTTCAGGGATCCATAGGAATCAGGACCGGATGTCAGCTGCGGTGAGGGGGAACGCCCTTCTCCCAGGGCTTCATAAAGCTCCCCTATCGACTTAGCCACGCGTAACTTCCCAGGCGCAGGGATATCATCATCATCATCCGAATCTGAACATTCCTCCTTATCACTCAAATCCAACGAGGAAAAGTCCAACTGGTACGAATTCACTCTTTTCCTCATCTTTTTCAGCTCAGACTCCCGATCTTTCAAGTCTTTCAGTTCCTTTTGTATCTTCTCTTCAACTGGTACAAATCCTTTTCTAATTGGTTTACCATCTGGAAGTTTGAACGCTGCTTGTGGACTCAGAGTCGGTGGTGGAATGTAGACGGGTTGGGAGACTGAAGCCATCGTGATCGGAGTGTTTAAAGGAGAGATTGTGAGTTTGCCTTTTGAAGCGATGAATCTTTGCATGATGCCTTTTTGGCCAGAGTTTGGGGTGTACTTTCTCGAGAACCCGTTGATCAAGTTGCCATTGGAATTTGGCGAAGGCGTGCTGGTCAACTGACTAGTAGATACGGCACGTTGCACGGGTTTTGGCGGTGAATTGTTTTGTGTGTTGCCGTTGACGTGACCGTTTGATTTGTGTTCTATTTGTATGGCGGATTCTGACATGTTTCTGGCTAAGGTTGGATGACCTTTCCTGAACTCATTCTCTCTCTCTGTCACCTCGATTATTTCCCGCTGGATTCTCGTCAGAGGGTCGTCCTTCATGTTGGACTGAAATTAAAACTATACATTAAAAAACTACACATACGAAAAGCCTGTGAAATCGAGGACAAAGTTAGATGGTGCAAATCTAGGAGGCGATTTTGGAGAGACCGTGACTCCAGAATGAAAGACTTGCATACATCGTAATTAATGAGATGCCAAGAGGTAAATTCCAGCTGGAAGACCTTTTAAAATGTAGAAACATAACTGGACGTCCTCACCTCAGGATCCATGGACCGATAAATGTTTTTATAGTGAATCACGGATCGAAAGGTCTTCATCAAGAAATTGAACTAAGACACTATAACTGCATATCCTTTAAAATGAAATTAAACATCTACGAACGAACTTATTAAATTAAAATTACTTTTTTGGAAACAATTTGAACAAACTTTGTACGAAAACAGTTACATACAATCTAAGTGGGCTCAAAAAAGATTCTAACTGGAGAAACTTTTTGACCCGCAATATAATGTAATTTTTAGTGTCTGGTAGCGTCAGTGAAAAGCATATTAAAAGCGTAAATATTTAAGATCGCTATCTTATTTGAACCGTACGGTAAGTAGATCAGAGAATGCTGTTTGAACAATGGTATACTTGGAAATTAGCACGCTACTTCAGAAAAAAAACATTCACTTTTACGTACTTCGTTCATTGCAGCCTCCCTCATTTGAACTGTATGGATTTATTGAATCTATTTTAATCACGTCTTGTGTCACTGTTGATCACTTTATCACTAAATTAATAATCTTTAATATATTATTTCAGTAGATAACACCGTTTAACACCACAGTCGCGCAAATACTAACACACCTGTTGTAATTTTTCTGTGTGTAACCCAAGTATACAACCTTTAATAGTTTAAACTAAACCGTAGCGTTTAAACAAAAGTTTATCAAAACTAAAACGCTCACTAAGGGCATTGCTCTTCTTTCTATTTATTTTTTAGTAAACTAAGAAGTCAAATTCCAACAAAGTTGTATACTTGGGCTAGTGAATTACTATACCGTAATGTACTACCGCTTGTTGTGCTTCTCTCACCTGGTGCGAACAAGACAGCACTACTTTTCCATATTGTTAGAAAGAGAGCGATGATGTTCTCTGTGGATAACTGCTTTACCGATTTGACCAGGTGAAAATAATATTATTAAAAGTTTTGAAATTTAAATAAATCACAGATGGCATCACTTCAAGTATTAGAATTTAATCTTGTCCAACTTGTTGCACTTGTATGCAATAAAAGTCGTAAGTTATTGATGTAAAAAGCATTAAAATATTAATAGATACTTATGTATTTCCAAATATTTGTTATTTTCAATACTTTTTATTCAAACATAGAAATGAAATGAAAACACAAAACATTCCATATAAAGCCCTTCATTTGTCATTAAAAAAAAATACAAACTTAACAACATGTATTAGTATGTAGATTTTTGGCAGTAACTTTATGAAAGTCTATTTTAACAGATATAAAATTTCTTTGCTCTGTGCTCACTGTTATTTAAATCTATTAACAATAATATTATTATTATGTTTCGTAGATTTTTACGTCATACCTACCAAGAAAATTAAAATATAGGGAAAATATTTTTTAGGTAATTCGAAAATACGTCCACACATTACCAAGGCCGGTTTTGTTCGAGCACGTACTTTTTGACAGTGCAATGGGAACATTTTGAATATTGAAATAATTTAAATTTTATCTAATTTTCCAAAATAAGCCAAAAAATGGTGAGGATAGTTTACATTAATGTGACAATTCATGACTTTCGTGTTTCTGTTGTTTGCGCTGTGTTACGTCATTGAATGTTTTCATGTCACATTTTGAGGTTACGTTAGATATACTTAAATTTTGAATGAATTATTTTATTTTCAGCTTCATTGTCAGAATGCGGTTAGACGACGCGGAAAATACCTCTTCACATCCATTTATAGTCATAATGGCAGCATTGTACCTACACTATCTCTCCATGTTACAGTAAGTTTATTTCAAATATGTCAAACCTTAACTTAAAGTCAGTAAAATTATCGTTTCCCTTGATCCAATACGGTTCGAGTGTCTTTGCATGTAAGTGTTAACATGGTGGACTTCCGATTTCAATAGAATTTTCTTGAAATTTTCTTTATAAGTACCTATTTGATTTACTTAGTAGAAAATAGATTTTGCAAGGTTAGGCTCGGCTGATAGCATAGCTCGTGATTGGTAGATCCCTTGCATTCAATACCATAGGACTAAGTTCCAATCTTCACTCTTGATGTAAAAGTATGTCATTAGCTCGACAGTCCTGGGTGGGATTTTCCTGAATGCAGGGTTCTCCTCCACTCTCGCCTGCCCATCGTCTTTACACTCCAGCTATGTGTGACACCGTTCATCCATCGCGTTTTTGCCTTCCTGGTTTCCTTCAGCCTTGTGATGCTGAGAGTGTTAGGCGCTTAATGGGGTTGGCTTCGTCTATTCTAATTATGTGACCAGTCCACTGCAAGTGCCCTACTTTGATAGAACTATTCACATTGGGTTCTCTGTAGATGTAATATTGATGCCAACCATTGTTATTTCTCGCCAGACCATAAATGGTTTTGAGAATCATTGTTTTGATTGTTGCAACTGAATTCTCAGTTTTTTCCCAGGTTTGCGAGTCAAAAACTCCATCCATAATTATGTAGGCTCCGCAAACTATTTTTGTAGAAAGTTAAATATCTAAATAGACAGTTAAACTGCCATTTCATTTTTTTAGACAACTCAATACTCGACAAGGAGACCCGGGTTCATATCCTCAGTCATCGACAATATCAAACAAGACATCGCCAAGAATAAAGAGATGAAGGAGAGTCTCAAGAAGTTCCGGCAGGAAGCGGAAAAGCTGGAGCATTCAGACGCCCTCAAGGCTGCCAGACAGAAATTCCAAACCGTCGAGTCGGAAGCCACAAAAAGCAGCGATGTGATTAAAGAAAAGCTGGAAGACTTGAAAGGGAAAATGCAAGAAGCGATGGAAGAGGCGGGGAAATCTGATATTGCTAGAAAAGCAGGTAAATTCATCAGTTTAAATATTTTTCAGGGTTTGGTGGTTTACACAGTGAAAGTCCATTGTATAATTAATCAAATAAATATACTGTTTTAATTCACTTTTTTATTATTTTATTTTAAATATGTCTAACAGTTTTCGCCTAAAAAGGCATCCTCAGGACAAATCAAAAATTATTTTTTTGATTTGTCATTGTCATTGTCCTGAGGATGCCTTTTTAGGCGAAAACTGTTAGACATATTTAAAATAAAATAAAATAATAAAAAAGTGAATTAAAACAGTATATTTATTTGATTAATCATCAGTTTAAGAGGGCGCCTTCCAAATATGCCTTTGAGTTTTGACCTCTAATTGCTTCGGTTCCCGCGCGCTGCGGCGCGCGCATCGACTCTACCGCTCCGTGCACGCGCGATCACTCAAACTCAGATAAATCATAACATAAATGGAAGTGTTCATTTTTGATAATCATTATGGCTTATATTTTGCATTTTTATATACCTCATACATTTGAGGAATATGGATGTAGAATATAAGGTTAAAGGTGTACATACTGCGTGTGATGCCTGCATACATTTTTTTACAGAGATAAATTTCATTTTTGTAAACTGTTACATACCTATTGTAAAAATTAAAGTTGGATTATACCGGTGGCATTTCAGTTCGGGCCATTGAGATGTGAATTACATGCAAACAGTAAACTCAACGTGATAAAATATATACTGTACGGCTGTATAACCAAATAATATTTCCATTTTTATTTATAATAAATTTACAGAATGATTTATTCGGTAAGCATTGTTTTTGTTTCTATCATAGCTCAAGTGTTCTATCAGTAGACAGGCCGTTCAATTTATTAGAATATAGGGCAATATCTAAATAAGAATCTAAGTTGCATAGATATAGTACATTTAGGAACTTATATAACATGCATTTGTACAAGTAGACACGTATAAGTTCGTGCTTACACATGCCGCAAATGGACCTACCTAGTAGTTAACAAAAGCACCAAATCCTTATTTAGACCTGTAGCATACATAGTAAAAATATCCATGATCATCGCCGATATTTGTTAAAAATGGTACCTACTGAAAGAAGAAGAAGAATTCCTTGTTACGTTTTGCAAAAGTTTTATTATCGAAACAACGATCGCATGCGAGAACGAATTTACTCTTATCTATTATATTTTTCTTCTCTTCAGAGAAGTACCTTTTAAGTAAAAAAAAACATACGTGTAAACTAAACAACAACGTTTAAAAAAACAAGGAAACTGGAACGCTAACTAGGAACGCTATTTAAGTTTTCATACATTTGCGGGTAAAGGTACGTCAAAAGTATATATTATAAAGTAAATACTTGGCGCACGTGGCAAATCTATTCGAATCGAATATGTTTGTCTCTTTTCAACTCGAAGCGCTACCCGGCGCAAAATGTCAAGCGGTGCCGTGCGATATAAACGGCAAACATGTTTGCCTAACCAAATTACATTTTTCGGAAAGTAAAGGATCCAAATCAATGAAAATTTTAACACTATTATTCATACACATCAGACTTTTTTACTGCCATTATAATAAAGAGTTGCAATCGCTTGACAGCACGATTCTGAAAAGTTTGCTCGATAAAAAAAACACGAAAAACTCTAATTTTTCACTTTTTACTTGATTTTTTTCTTGTTTTCTGACATTTTAAAGCATAACATTACTTTTTTTCACGGGACACACGAAGAGCTAAATGCAATAGGTAAAATAAATGTGATAATAAAGACTTCGACAAAACAAAACATCTCAAGTTTGGAATAAAAAAGGGTGAATGCTTTAGTAATGTGGCATTCCACAATTTTTAAATAAAAAAACCCTGAATGTATTTTCAATTGTTTTGTCTTAATATCTGCACAAATGGTTTTTTATATTTGTTATTAGTACTATCTTTCAGACGGGCAAATACAATGTAAGGCGTTAATCAAATTTCATCCAAATTTGAATCTTAGTTGCAAAGATATTATTTTACATTTGAAAACTCCCATAACATGCATTTCCACAAGCAGACATGTATAAGGACAACATAAAAACCCAATCTCAAAATAACATAAGCTCTGCAACTCTTGCCGACCTTCCCTAGAACAGGGGTGACATTCGTAAAGTGAACTATTATTTACAGTATGGGTGGTCAGCCTCATACCAACCTTTTATACAAATTAAAATATTTTTGAGAATAAAGCCTACGTTGCACGGTATGCTACGAGCCGTACCTGATTGTCATAATATTATACTCGTATCATTGAACTGACTGCTTGACATCAGCAATAATAATAATTCCGTTGTCCGTAGCGTAGGGCTTGCGTGAATTATAATATGTATCTCACTGGAGCAGCCTCGACCTCGAGTATATAATAATTATAAACTCCCTTCGATTGCGTAAATCGAAAATGAATGAAATATACGACGGCACGTCTTGATTTTGTTTTATTTTTTTTTCGATTTAGACAATCGAGATAAGTTTACACAAGTTACACTCGGGGTACTGCTGCCATGATCTATGGTAACTGAAGCTTCAAGAGTTGGGAAGTTTTGACCGTGATCTGCGTGATACACACAAAAACAGCGCTCACCAAATAAATCATCCTATTATTATATCTGCTATGAGCATTTTCAGCGCCATTATGTAAATACATTTTTGTATTTTAAAAAAGTAATCACGTTCATTTATGCATCCGTGTATAGTTCAATAATGCAAAAAAAAACATGGGAATGATCAAGCAACATTGGGCGCGGACAGTACTTGGATGGGTGACCACTCACGTACACCGCGCGTCGTTGGCATCTTGGACCGGTCCGTAGTCCGTATTGGAAACACTTCGAACTCGTAAATGGAAGGTTGTGGATTCGGATCTCGGCGGAGCACAAAAATATACCATTTATATTTCGAATGTGCTCTCGCTGAGTTGAAAAATTCATAAACCTTTACCAAAGACCGGTCACTGAAAGGTCCATCCAACCTTACAACAACTGGGTCTTGCTTGAGAATTGGCGCTTTCTACAGCGACGACCAAGCTCGCAGA
This sequence comes from Agapetus fuscipes, assembly GCA_951799405.1. Classification (NCBI taxonomy): domain Eukaryota; kingdom Metazoa; phylum Arthropoda; class Insecta; order Trichoptera; family Glossosomatidae; genus Agapetus; species Agapetus fuscipes. The sequence continues at coordinate 10,537,629 of OX637340.1, read as the reverse complement.
GGGCTCTTGAGGTGTGATACACACAAAAACAGCGCTCACCAAATAAATCATCCTAATATTATTATATTATATTATTATTATCATATGGAAGTAGAAAAATTTACCTTTTTTTTTCTAAACAATCTTCGATTACTTTTTTTATTATAGTATTTTTGTTTTCGTACTCCCATATTTTCTAAAAAAAAAAACGAAAGACATTTTTGATTAATTGACACACATTTATTTACAAATAATATTTTACGTGAAGAAAATATTTTTATATACTAATCGGGTTTTTTTATTTGAAGCCTGTATTCTTTTTTCTGCGCGCTAGAATTCATGCGGAGCGAACAGACGTCCTCTCGCCTTCACAGTTTGCTCCAGACTGGCGGGAACGCCGAGCAAACCACTGCGTTTTTCTGTCAAATTGTTTCCCTACAAAATTAGTATGGGATTTTTGAAGCTGTTTTGTTTATTTTATTTTGTACAATTTACATGCATTATTACGAAAAAAAAATGCGATCGATTTTGAGTTTGATTAATAAACTTACCATTTATACATATTTTTTGTATCCTTCCATTCAAAAAATTCAAGTTATTCATTGAACCCAGATAGCATTATTTCGTAATATTTCATTAGTTTGTGTTCATTTTGACAGAATTCAAATAACTTCTATCATTTTTGGAAACGGTCAATCTGTAGTTTATACATTTCTTTATTGTATTCTGACAGTAAAAGATTTAAAAAAAAAAGTAAACATTATGGACATTTAAAACCCGGAACACCGTTTTGGACGTATTCGCTCTATGGGGTCTTAACTTCTTAATTTTTTTTTTAATATAAATTTCTTTATATTCAAATATACTTTCAAGATTAATTACACTTTTTGAATATAAGATGAACAGTTATGGGAATTACATTACTCTCAACGTTTCATTGGCAACATAGCCAACCTCTTCAGGAGACTTGATTAACTTTTATTTATTTATCTCATTTTTGAATAAAAAAAACATGGTGGCCGCATTTGATTTTATTGCCTCCTATGTAATCTATACAAAAAACCTTAAGTATTCAAGGTATTCAGGATCAAAGTCCAAAAGTAATGCAATAGTAATGCAACAATGTCTGTATGTATGTAAGTATTCAGGATCAAAGTCCAAAAGTAATGCAATAGTAATGCAACAATGTCTGTATGTATGTAAGTATTCAGGATCTAAGTCCAAAAGTAATGCAATAGTAATGCAACAATGTCTGTATGTATGTAAGTATTCAGGATCAAAGTCCAAAAGTAATGCAATAGTAATGCAACAATGTCTGTATGTATGTAAGTATTCAGGATCAAAGTCCAAAAGTAATGCAATAGTAATGCAACAATGTCTGTATTTTTCAGGTCAAATTTCTGAGGGCATCGGAAAATCTGCCCGAGGAGTAACAGAGTCCATATCAGAAACAAGTCAAAGAATTGGGAAAACTGAAGCTTTCAAAACAATATCTCAGGTATGAATTCTACCTTGTAATGATTGTTGGTAGAATACATTTTAAGAATAATTTGTAGCTAATGCTTGTGTTTTTTGCCAGATGGCTGGGTTCAATCCCCATGAAGGGTGTCAGAAATGATTTTCCGGTTTCAGTGTATCATCATCATGAGCTCAACAGCTGTGTGGGCCTCGGCTGAATCCAGGATTCTCCTCCTTTTTCGCCTGTCCATTGTATTTACTCTCCAGTCACATATGTCTGCCTTTGCTGCATCTGCGTTGACACCGTCCGTCCATTGCATATTTGGCCTTCCTGGTCTCCTTCAGCCTTGTGGTGCTGAGAGTGTTAGGTGCTTAACGAGGTTTGCGTCGTCCATTCTAATTATGTGACCAGCGCACTGTAAGCGTCCTACTTTTAAGTTTATTTTTATTTTCAGGCAACGGAAGCAGTCAAGAGTGAGATCAACACTCGAGGCATTGAAGGCAGAGTCTACCAGTCTCCTGCCAATCTGCGCATGAGGATAGACACTTCCTCCGTCATGGATGAGAAGGTGGTACAGCCCAACACAGAGGCCCTCGGGGTGGAGCTTCACAAGGACTCCAAGTTCTACCAGCAGTGGCAGAACTTCAAGGATAATAATCAATACGTAAATAAAGTAAGTAAATAAACAATTAACCCTCCTACCTTCAGGCTATTTTCTGAAAAATAGGCAAAAAATAATTAGGAATCAAAACACAATTTATGTAACCCTGACTTTTGAAGAGTATGTATAAAAATTACGAGACGTCAAACAAACAACCGAACGCTTAGCCTGCCCTTTTTTTTATAAAAAGATTTGTGAAGAGAAATGCAAATGCAACCAAATCTCAAATGGACATACACCCTGCAACTCTTCCCTGAAACAGAGGTGACATTGGCAAAGTGAACCATTTTTACAGCATGGGTGGTCAGCCGCATACCAACCTATAAGTCAAGGAACTATATAAGTAATATAAATTGTTTTCTCTCTTTCCCAGGTTCTCGATTGGAAAATAAAATACGAAGAATCAGAAAACCCTGTAATACGAGCATCCCGAGTCCTCACGGAAAAAGTCAGCGACCTGTTCGGCGGCCTCTTCCAAAAGACAGAACTCTCTGAAACAATGACGGAAATCTGCAAGATAGACCCGAGCTTCGAGCAGAAACAATTCTTAAAAGACTGTGAGAACGACATCATTCCTAACATCCTTGAGGCGATGGTCCGAGGGGATTTGGAAATATTAAAAGATTGGTGTTATGAAAGTGCATTCAGCGTGATAGCAACACCGTTAAAGCAAGCTAAACAATTAGGTTATTACTTAGATTCTAAGATATTGGATATTGAAAACGTTGATCTAGTGATGGGGAAGGTCATGGATCAAGGACCGGTCTTGGTTTTGACATTTCAGTCGCAACAAATTATGTGCGTGAGAGATTCCAAACACAGCATTATAGAGGGGGATCCCAATAAAGTCATGAGGGTTTCTTATGTGTGGGTTTTGTGCAGGGATCCTGCGGAATTGGACCCTAAAGCAGCTTGGAGGTTACTTGAATTATCTGCTAACAGTGCAGAACAACTCCTTTAGATTATTTTTAATGAGAAATGTTGTTAATTATGAATTATATGGGATACCAAGTAAACAATAATATGGTTGCATTTTTGTGGATCTTCTTCTTTGTCTCATTATAGTACTTCAATTGACTTTGCATTTGAACTCAACCATAGTGTTCAAACAACAAAATGTATGGAAACTTGAACGCCCATTAGAGATATTCAGGATAAATTTAATTAAATCATTTGAAACATTCAATACTTCAATTTATCCTGAATTAAGAAAATTAAGTATCACCAATTCTTATTTTTTGAAAATGTTTTATTTTCTTTAGTGTCAAAAATGGTGTCTCATTTTGGTGTATATTTCAAACTCAGATTAAGATCACCCGTAAGATTTACTCAGCCTTCACAAGAAATGAGAACCTTCTCTAAGGTGCAGGGAAACCCCTAAATCGATTAAAGTGGTTGGCGTAAGTCTGGGCCTTGCAAACACTGCAAGAAATTGCACTACATGTGCAGCATTTACTTTAAATGTTTCTAACTTTATATTGTATTTATTGAATGATGATATGTATTACCAATTAGGTAATTTCATTTATTGTTAAAAAATATGTTGGCAGTTTAAAAAGTCAAAATGTTGTACATAGATATTGTGTATATTATATTTTAGAAGGATCTAGTGAGTGGAATAGTGCGCTTATTTCAAAGAAGAAATAATCAAAGAATTGTTATCTAGAGAGCCCCTTGGTAATATATTTTTCAATAGTATCAGTTGTCATTTATGTATTTTTTTGTACAAAATGTTAGGTATTTATTGATTAAATTGGCATAGACAATATTGTGTTGTCACCCGGCTGGGTTGCTAGGGAAAAGGAAAATATTTTATTACTGGTTGCTAAGGCTCGCAGTCCCATACAAGACTGATGTTTTCTCGCCAAGAAAAACGTTACAAATTCAAAAATGTTTACAAATAATTGGTTTTCATTCATCTTAAATATTTTGATACTTTAAGTTTAAATTCATTGGCACAACTGCGAAAGACAAAAACAGATGATATTTTCACTGAATATGCGATTCATGAAAATACACCAAGTAAAATGGGGGGAAAAGTTTAATCCCTTACCTCTAAAGTACATAGGTTTAACATGCCAATACTGCCCATTTCCAGGTACAGAGATAAAATAGTAAGAAGCTCCATATTTTATCTTCGGTGTGACTCTTTGGCTGACTAGTGAAATCTCAATTCAAAAAGTATTCAGTATCAAACTCTTAACAGTATTTTTTTAATGAATAATTATAAAATACAGGAACATAAATAAAAGAGTAACCTTTTGTTGTTTATGAAATTAATTTATTTGTCAAGCTTGCATGTTACAATAATTGATGCCATCTGCCAAATTACAAAAAGAAATACAATTACAAAAATTGTAATCTCAAAGATTGTTAGAACAAAAGATGTGTGTAATTACAACAATTGTTATTTGAAATGCTACAAAAAAAATAATTTCAAAGATGGGTCGTGTAGAACTAAGAGCGGCAATCTAGGTTTTTTTCAAAAATTCAATAAATGTCTGAGAACACAGAATAACATTTGCTGAATTTCCACATATTTATTTAATTTTCAGAAATAATCCTAGATTGTTGTCTTTTGTTCTATATGACTCAGGTTATAGACATAAAAAATGAATTTTCAAGGATTATTACAAAAAGCTTATTTTCAAAGTTTATAATTAGAATTTTTTCGATAACAAAGATTGTAGTTACAGCAATTGAAATTACATAAATTTTAACTTCAAAAATTGTAGATACAAAAATTGTAATTTCAAAGAAAATTACATTTATACATTATTTTGCAACATATTAAAATAAAACAATAATACAAATTATTTATTATTAACAAAACACGGATAATTATAACATTAAAAGTGCTAAAAATATGAGGATTCTTACAGATTACAGAGTGAAACAGGCACATGTGTTGTTATGAAACGGACAAATATTCACAAATTCTCAATATTATTCCTCCCGTTTTTGAGCGTGGTTCATTGTTATTGTTTTTTGTTTTTTTTTGTCATAAATAAGTGTGTAACTGCTTCAGAGCTTTATCACCTAGTGATTGAATTTGCATTTGTCATTCTTTTATACCTCTTGAAGTGATACGTCATGAAGCTTTTTGGGTCGTTAACCACATTTTATTTAAATTCAAATCTTTTTTCTTGCTCTTTTATCATTATGATTATCAATAGTACGACAACCCAAGCTGGGTTTTGACCTCCTTGATTAACTGCAGCCACTGCCGCATGCCCCATACTCCTACTGCATGGCAGTCTGTCACCACTCTATCCAGATACCTCCCCCCCCTACCTTTGGGTTATTATTCAAAAAGTATATAAAAAAACATTGGGTTTTTTTTTCAAAATATTTCACAAAATCATGGATTCGCGGCGTGAAATGTATGGGACAGACGAAAATACCCCGAAAACGTTTGTTAGTTTCGGCTGACCTTGAAACACTAAACGCGATAGCGCAGTAACAAACTTGATGTACATGAACGTATAGAATCCGTTCGTGGGTTTTTGAGGTAGCGCTGATAACCCCAATCATCAAAAAGGCACAACTAGACCATGAAGACCTCACAAACTTTCGACCAATTTCGAATCTAAGCCTAATATCTAAGACCCTTGAGCGGGCTGTTGCCACCAGGCTCACTTCACACCTCCACAAAAACCACCTCTTCCCCAGAATGCAGTCGGCGTATAGACGTTATCACTCTACAGAGACAGGAATAGCGAGGCTTGTATCAGAAATAACAACGGACGCAGAAAAAGGCAACATTGTAATGCTAGCCTTACTCGATATGAGCGCAGCTTTCGACACGGTGGACCATGTGATACTACTACACAAGCTCAAAATGCTAGGCGTCACGGGCAAAGCTCATAAATGGTTTTGCTCATATCTCAGTGACCGTCAGCAAAAAGTTCGCCTGAGTGGAAGCGTCTCCAAGCCGTTTGCACTGGAATCAGGAGTGCCTCAGGGATCAGTGCTGGGACCTCTTTTGTTTCTGATTTACACAGCGGAACTGGAAAAAATAGCAGATAAATGGAGCATTGGAATACACTGCTACGCAGATGACTGCCAGCTGTATGCATCATGCAAACCACTCGAAATTGACACGCTGAAAGCAACCATGGTCAGTTGTATAGAGGATATACAATTTTGGATGACACAAAACAGGCTGGTACTGAATCCTGAAAAAACCGAAATAATATACCTGGCAACATCGCGAAGAAAACAACTCCTCGATCAAGGACCAATCGTCATTTGCGGCAGTAAGGTGACCCCAGCAAAAAGCGTAAGGCTCTTGGGGGTACAATTAGATCAACACCTGTATCTTGGAGACCACATCGGCAAGACAATCAGGGCAGGATTCTTTGGTCTCCGGCAGATCAAAGCCATTAGGAGATGCCTGCCAATAGAGGCCACCAGGAGTCTGGTGAACGCCTTTGTGGTGTCCAGAATGGACTACTGCAACGTGATATTTGCAGGTCAGCCAGTTAGTCAACTTCACAGGCTGCAGTCCCTACAAAATGCGGCAGCGAGGTTGATCTATAACTCCTCCAAATTCTGCCACATTTCACCACTTCTTCAGAGGCTTCACTGGCTTCGCGTACCCGAACGCATCAAATTTAAACTGTGTGTGATAGTACATAAAGCTCTTCATGGAGGGGCTCCACAATACATCAGAGAGCTCATCACACCAGTAACAATCAGTACCAGGGGACTAACGCTGAGATCGGCATCAACAAGCGGCAACCTTCTGGAGATCCCGAGACGAAGCCCCAACACGGTGTTCGGGGAGCGCGCCTTCCGTGTCGCTGCGCCCGCGGCCTGGAACTCGCTGCCTGACAGGCTGCGGACCATAGATAGTGAGGCGGTTTTCAGGAGGCAGCTGAAGACCCACCTCTTCCCACCTCCACAACCGGCGCCTTTGGGATGACCAAGGGTCATGAAAAGGCGCCATACAAATGAACTTATTATTATTATTATTATTATTATTATAGAACGTATGTGATACGGCTTGTTGCTTTCGGGCGACAATATAGCGAACATACAACGCACGTTTGTATGGGTAGGGCGGTTAATCTGGGTCTTTCCACTGTCCTGTGTCCCTTTAGATCCGTCATCACAAACATGTTTTCCAGGCTCTGATGGTCCAATCGCTGGATCTTACCCAGTCAATGCAGTTTGCTGATGTTTATTGACCAAACCACATAAACATCCTTGTACAGGGCTTGCAGCTCAGAGTAGTATCTTCTTCACCATATCTTCCCATACTTTATTGGACTGTAAATACGTCGGGTAATTTTCTTTCAAAGATGTTGAGAGAGCTTCAGCCATGCTTGATCAGTGTCCAGGTCAGAGTTTTTGTTGTAAATTTGACATATTCTTACAAGAGCTATAAAAAAATGACAGTGATGCAAATCCAATCACTGTGTAACACAGGTCTGAGGAAGTTACACACAAATTGGTAATCATAAGAAAAAAAAATGGGACCACGAAAAACACGGAAGAACAATATCAAGCATCTGAGCTGGCCTTGAAAGCCTAAAAACATTTATAAATATGTACAAAGTTTATAAAATTATTAGTTGACTATATAACCAAAATGGTTCCCCATCACTATCAAAGATTTAACATTTTTACTTTTAATTTTACTAAGGCAATGACTAATAACATTAAGTTAGAGAAATCTATATTTTGTTTCCGAGGGTGTGTTTTTAACGTTAGCTTGGTGACGTTAAACTAAAAGAAAAGTACAAACTTGCATGTAGTTTTTTTTTCTGTTTAGCTTAAAGCTACCAAAGCTGTTGTTGAAAAAACACACCCCAAAGGTGTCATAAACATTCATGAGCGTTACTCTTTAACACTTAAATTCAATAAAATTTTCAGGATGATGTTGAATCTGTTAACTTTTTCCATTGATGCGGTTTTTTGACTTAGATTCGCCTCAAAAGATTCGGTGAACAGATCGATTTTGAGACGTCTCTTGAAGTGTCTGCTGTCAGCAATCTCTCGAACTACAGATGGTAGTCCGTTCCATGCCCTTGGCGCCTCCACTGTAAGAGCATGCTCACCAAACACTGTAACAGACTTGTGCAAAGGCTCATTGATCATTCTGGCTACGCTTTCCGCAGAAGGCAAAGTCAATTGTCTGCTATTCAAAACAGTTGGATTGATGAGTTCTGTAAATTTATCAACATTATTACAACAACCCAAATATGGGTATCAGCCTCGTTGATCAACCGCTGCCTACGCTATATTTCAATGCAAATAAAAGTAAATACATCCAAATTAAAAGAAATACCATTTCTTATTCTTTTTGGGAATTTGAGTGTAAGATAACGTTAACGAATAATTACAAAACCTGCCCTATGTATGTTCGAATGAAATATTAAATAGTTTTTTTTCTAATAAAATTATGAAAAGTGACAAAAAGACTTTTAATTTAAATAATAAGTATAATACATCCTACTACAAAATTTTAATAAGAATTACATTGTATACAAAGAAATTGCAGATATTTTTACGAGAATGTAGTATTTTCGATATATCATTTTGATTAAAATTTTAGGTGCTGTCATTCTTTTGATACTTTACAAATAAATAGTTACTTTTTTGGATGGAATACGTCATTGATTTGTGATTCGAGCAATTTAAATGGACCTACCACATGAATTGACTAAGACAAATTTGTGATGCCACACGGCCAGGTTGCTAGGGAAAAGACAAACAAATATTTGTTTTCCGTTTCCAAGGAATGTTGTACCATACAAGTGTGACGTTTGCCTGCCGAGAAAAAAGTTCTAAGTTGATATCTGTGCAGAGTCCATTTAGAGTTATTACAGGTACTTAGAGAGAGTACGAATAGGAAATATTTTGAAGTAATAATGGTGAATATTGTCTTGAAAAAACTGCAGCTCACAGTTTGTTTACATGGCGAGTTGCAATCTCGTGGTTAATGCTTCAGACTTACAGACCAAAGACCAGTCACCAAAGTTCCATCCAGCCTTACAGCAAATGGGTCTTGCTCGAGAATTAGCGCTTTTTATAATGATGACCAAGCTTGCAGAGAGTTCTTGAGGTGTGATTCACACAAATCAGCGCTCACCAAATAGATCATCCTAATTTATTTATTATCAGACATAATTTGAATTACGTACTCTCTCTTTGGTAAAAAGTAAATACTCTTGAATACCCCTAGTATAAAACATTACGTAATGTCCCCACCATCACATACACAGTTTTTTTTTATTAAAACTAAATCACCCACTAGGGGTGATTTAGTTTTAAGTAATGGTGGGAATTTAGACAATGTTTATACTCCGGGCTAAGATTAAAAAATAATTAGTCAAGGACTTAAAATTACTTGTTAGTAGACTTTCATATTTAGAAAGAGGTAATGGCAACTATACAAAAAGGATATTTTCATAAATTCTAATTTAAATTGGAATATTAACAAGGAGTACAATCATAAGTTACGTAGGTATTTAAACATAGAATACTGAATATTTTATTTTCACCCCAAGTATAGAAAGTCATGTTTAAACTCACCCATTAAGTATAACCACATACCTAATGCACCAAAACTAAAGCAGCGCTTATAGTGAGCATTTTAGTTTCTATACAAAGTTATGATTACGTTTAAAACATCAATCAATATAAAAGAATTGATGGTGTGTGTTAAGTTTTTGTAACCATGGTAATGTATGTGCCACTGCCACGGAACAAAATGTACTTGTAAGTACAATAAAAAAGTAACTTAAGTAAACAGCGTCATAACATCTCAACAAAAGAAACAATAATTTTAGATCGGTCCATAGTCTAGTGGTTAACGCTATGGACTTTAGCTAGTGGGTTTGATTACCGGAAGAGCACTAAAATGAAATTAATTTTTCAAGTAGGTAATCTCCTCACTAGGTTGAAAAATTTATCTGTCTATACAAAAAACCAGTCACAAAAGATCCATCCAGCCTTACAGAAACTGGTTGTTAGAGGAAATGCTAAATGCAGTACCGTGCACTTTAGTGTCTTCAAACTACCTCATTGTATTACAATTATAACGCTCTGTGCTATTTCTAGCCCATTATAGTGACATCTTTCTTATATTCTGAGTCCATTATTATGCAAAGAAACTGACATTATTCCATCTCGGTATTTCTTTTATTTTGATTGATGGTTGTAAAGTTTATTTGTGGAATTGAGAAGTGTTGTAAGATATTGTTAAAATTGAAGAGTAGAGCTTATTCCAATGCCCACTGCATGACGCTTGTGTCCATGCCTCCTGTTGAAATGAGTCTTGTGTCGTCGTGAAGAAAACTAACGCTTGTAACATGACTGGAATGGCCTCCGTATTGATGACACAAGGACTGGAAAGCGCAAATAAATATCAATTATGTATTTATATATATTGAGACATAGTAAATGAATTGATTATAGCTATTTATTTTCCAAGAATGAATTTCTTCTCAGAAGCCATTTTGAATTTATAATTTTTTTTTGACATGTAAGTACTTAAATTTTGTTTCTTTGTTTAGCAATCTTGTTATTTTTTTATGTCATTATGCAATAATGAGGTCCACACGTGAATCGACATGCTGTCACCCGGGCGGGCTGCTAGGGAAAAGGCATACAAATATTTTGTTATTGGTTGTGCCACACAAGACTGACTTTAGCAAGATGAGAAACATGTTGTATTTTGGAAAAAATATTCAAACTTAAGGCAAAAAATGAATTAAATTGGATTACTTTGGGTTGCATAGCTGGGAATGTGAAGAGTTTCACTTTTCCAAAATCGTCTCCGGTGCAGATTAATCGCCCATCGTGTGTACCATCACAAGAGTTGATATCTGTGCCATCCGCATTCTCCGGCCAAATACCAATAGTTTGGAATGACAATGTACACGTGTTGGAGTCCCATTCAACATCTCTCATTGTAGAAGTTGCCGTCACTTGCCTGCAAGTTGTGGGATTCCCTAAAAATGGAAAAATAGGTTTTAGGTTAAGTTTGGTGGTTGTTTTTTTTTGTGTAAAGTAATTATGTTCAAATATCTTTAAATTTATGAATACCGTTACTATTTATAATGTATCTAAGGTATATAAGTATCTGTATAATGACATTGCTATTGTATTTATCAATGCAACTAAGCTTGGATTCAAATCTAGGCTCTCGGCATGGAGTGCAAGCACTCTCCACAAACTGAGTTATCGACCGGACTTAATCACAGCCATGAATAAAATATACATTACATTATATGCTATTTTGTATTAAGTACATGACATGAAAGATAACAGCGTCAAAAATACAAAAAGAGACATAAGTACCCCGTGTATAAGAAAATGTTTGGAAATTGATTACAATGGACCAACAAAAGCTTCGCCTTGATTTGTAGTATTTTTTGGTCCCCTAATGATTCTGATGCTCCATCTGGAAAGAAATTCGTCATATCCGGAAAAGAGACTAGAGTGATATTCGTCCCGCTCTCGCCAAGTTTGGCGTGGTTTTGAATATTTCTCCGAGGGTTCTTTTTGCTTGATGCAAATAGGTTAAAAAATTAGATTAGGCTGATTTATTTGGTGAGCGCTGTTTTTGTGTGTATCACACCTCAAGAGCTCTCTGCGAGCTTGGTCGTCGCTGTAGAAAGCGCCAATTCTCAAACAAGACCCAGTTGCTGTAAGGCTGAATGGACCTTTTGATGACCGGTCTTTGGTAAAGGTTTATGAATTTTTTAACCCAGCGAAGAGCAAATTTGAAAATATAAATGGTATATTTTTTGTGCTCGGCAGGGATTCGAACCCACAACCTTCCAGTTACGAGTCCGAAGTGTGGACTATGGACCGGTCAAAAAGGTTGCGACACTATTCTAAAATAATGGAAAATGGATGTAGAACTTACAATATAAAAGTTCATAATCTCCGGAGTTTGTTCTCAGGAATTGACTATCCACAGACCAATCAAGATGAGTGATGTAACTCGAATGACCCTGAAAACAAAAAAGATATTAATAACAATAACAACTTACAAGTTTTAGTTGACTTTTCTGCAGTTGTTTGTTCCATTCCTGAAGATTATAATCTCATTACTAGGTTCTACATGGACCACAAACAACCCTCCACCGTTGGTCTTTGCAGAGTTGCTTTTAAGGCTCTTGAAACTGAGAGGCCTGTGATTTCCTTAGCTAAGGTTGGTCCATCTCATTGGAAGTCTGCTTTCATTTTCCCAGCCAAGGTTTTCAGCCATCTCAAATATTAGGATGATTAATATGGTGAGCGCTATTTTTGTGTAAATTACCCTTTAAAAGCCCTTTGCGAGCTTGGTCACCTGAAGTGCCAATTCTCAAGCAAAACCAAATTGCCATAAAGCTAGACAAACTATGGGGACTGATTTTTGGTAAATGGGTATAAATTTTTCAACTCAGCAAAGAGCATATTTGGAAAATGTATTTCTTTTGAGCTGCGCCGCGAATCATACCCAAAACTTTCCGATTTTGACTCTATGGCCCCTCGACTGCCAATCGGTCACTGTGCAGGGATTTATGTATGATGTAATCGAAAAATGATCAACATTTTTTACTAAAATTAGTTCATTTAAGTGATAAAATAGAGTAATAAGTCCCATCGAACCAAAAGCGGTAATTTAAGATAAATATATGAAGATGCGAAGAATGACTTTTTCAATGTTTCCATTACATTGGTTTCCATTATTTAAAAAAAAAATCATACATTGATTGCCTTTGGTTCTATACGACTCAAATATATTACCGATCTTCGTTTCTTTTCCGTGCCCTTTTTGTTAGCATTAAACACAAAACAAGTTAATTAGTACGTACACTGATAAATAATCATCTCGCTAAATGTAATTTGCATGTTTGTGATCAGTTCCATCAAAGTAGGGCGCCTGCAGTGGGCTGGTCACATAACTGGAATGGATGTCGCCAACATCATTAAGCACCTAACACTCTCAGTCAGATAAGGAAGCCCAAAAATGCTATGGATGAACGGTGTCAACGCAGATGCAGCCAAGGTAGAAATGCGTTGCTGGAGAGCAGAATTTTTGTTTTAGCCAAAGCCCACTCAGGGCTGTTGAGTTCATGACGATTATGATGAATTTATATACTTAAGTGTAAGATAAGTTCTTCTATTTCCACTTGTAGTAAATATAAGGGTACATCATCTCAATTGCTATTTAGATCTTTCTTCCTGCGATATTTCCTAGGACAATAAGATGAAATACGAGTATGTAGATGGTAATTTAAAGGTAAATATAAAGTGCAATACCATGCATTTTCCGAGCCTGCTGAATCTCCTACAGTCATCGTCTGTTTGATAGATATAGATGAAATTGTCTCGGGATCCAAACGCAACAAAATGGCCATCAGGAGAAAATTTGATGCATTGAATTGGTTCAGCTCTGAAAAAAACAGTAGTTGTAATATACCTTGACCTATTTGAAAGATATAAGGAATGCTATTTTTTTTATGTAAGGCACAGTTTTTTTTGCTGTATCACCTAAGCCATCCAAAGATGATTTCTAAATTAACAATGTAATCATATTGGTTTATGTTTAGGTTTAGACAGACACTATTTTCTTTGTTGAGTTGAGCCTGAGATTTTGTCATATATTATACTTGTCATGGACTTACTGGTACTCATTTGGGTTTGAAATAAACACTGGAACGGGAAATCATTTCTGACATCCTTTATTGGAATCGAACCCCGAGCTCTTGGCATGGTTAGCAAGCATTCTACCAATTAAGCTATTGATGGGACTTCTTGTAATCTTGATTTATGTGTCAGCAAGCACTCACATTTTCAACATCTGTTGTCCTGTGGTGCCTTTACAATAGTACGGTGCTACACGGATATAAGTGAATTTAGATGAGAGCCAAAAGAGGGTGTGTTATGACTTTGCAGCCTTCGAACTCCTAAAATAAATGGGTATTATTATATTTTTCATCAACGAAAGTACTTCTGAAATTGAAGCGATTCAGCTAACATCACATTGAACGTAACGTTTTACAAGATAGCAAAATTAGTTCTGATTTGTTCACTCAAAGACTTTTAGATAAATAGATGATGAAATGTATTGTGGCCTCACCCATCTGTGTTCTGTGCGAGCTGCTCTCTGGTGACAGCATCGAACACCATCCACTTCCCAGTGAGGCAGCCCACCACTATCACGGAGCCGTCTCTGGAGAACGCACAGCTCTGGGCTCTCTCCTGGACCACACAACAAATATTCATTGTATATTTAATTCTGTTGATTAAATTACAAAATTTGGGGATTTAAGTGTTGTCAAAATTAAACATCCCCCTTTTTTATTGTACAGATTTTTTTTTAAATAAATACAATAGACTTTCACAGTGTGAACCACCAAACCCTAACAAAGTTAAGAATTTAAATGATTCAATGATTTATAAGAGTATGCTTCAAATAAAAATTAGCTTTAAAATTAATTACACTTTCGGGGTATTTGACAAAACGTTGTACGAGAGAACATTATTTTTAACATTTCGTTGGCATTGTAGCCAACGTCTTAATCAACATTGTTTCCAGCATTAATATCTGAAAAGCATGTATTATTAATTTTAATCTGTAAATATGTCAAAAAAATAACATAATTCCAGCTTGGATCTATATGCTGGCTGTCGTCCTAAATATGTTATGCTAGCAAAATATTCCTTTGCTATTTATTAAGGTAAAATGGAACAGCTCCACAAGACAAATGTAAAGAATATATGACAATAGAATATAACTATTCAGAAAACCTGTATAACCATAAAGAATATAGTTAGCCTCTGAAGATGGACGGATAAAGTCCGATAGAGCTTAGGCCTTGTTAACTCAAAATAAGTGAAAATAAAACTATGTTGTAAACAAGTTTTATTAATTAAAATTAAAATGACTTTGAAGGATCAAAAGTCTTTCCAGACAGCAGATTGGTGGGTAAAGATGAATTTGGATGAATAGTTCATACTTGTTCGTCACAAAACAATAGTGTCTCCTAAGAATAATCTAAGTTGAAGATTTAGTTTACCCCGATGTCCTTGCTCCACACCGTAGAGTGAGACAGAGCATCCCACATCTGCAGGAGGCGATCCCAGCCAGCCGTGGCAAACTGCGCCAGGGTGGGGTGGCAAGCCAGGCCCCACAGCTCATCCAAGTGCCCTGGGGTACACACATTTCATAAAATATCATGTGAAATAACACTGGAGGAACATGCAGAGGACTTTATCTAGCAGTGAAGAGATAGCAGTGTTAAGACACCAGTTGTCGCATCATTGAAGAAAGGAATCTTTAGTTAAATTAAAATTTACTATTTTTGATTTAACAAGAGTTTCGAACATCAATCTGGCTGGCTGTTCTACAGACAGAAGATGCTGAAGACAAGATGGTAATGGTTCAACTGTGACCTTCCATCCCTCATGGGGCCAAGATCCCTCTTTCGTGCTGCTGTATCAAAGGTGCAAATTGCTATTATGATTGAAAGAAGTGAAAAAATGAAATGAAAAAAATGAAAGAAGTATGTAAGAATAGAAAGAAATGGCGGTTGATCTGTGATGTTGGCGGCTAGGGTTTGTTAAAGTAAAATTGGTTTTTATGATTTAGTTTTTTATGTCCATGTATATATTGTTATTTATTGATTTTAAAAATGTAATTTGTCATGTATGTTCCTTGACTTATAGGTTGTTATGTGGCTGACCACCCATACTGTAAAAAATTGGTTCACTTTGCCAATGTCACCCCTGTTTCAGGGAAGGATGGCAAGAGTTGCAAGGCTTATGTTCATTTGAGATTGGGTTTTTTATATTGTAGGTCCACATGCGGCATGTGTTAGCGCGAAATTATACATGTCTGCTTGTGGGAATGCATTTAATATAAATCTTAAATGATATATATCTTTGCAGCTTAGATTAGATTAGATTAGATTGCAAATCTTCAATGAAGAGACACAAGCAGCAATTTGGTGTAGAGGAGATTTATTCTTACCCAATACGGCAGGTGAGAATCCTAAGTCCAAGTCCCCTTGTAGAATGCAGTTCTTGGTTGTGCCGATGAGGATCTGGGATCCACGACCTTCAGCCAGGACTCTTATACCACCAAAGTGGCCTTCAATCTGAGTAAAACATACAAATTGTGATTTATATAGAACAACCCAAGTAACCTTCTAGGTTTTAAAAAGGTTACAAAAAGGTTAAAAAAGGTTCTGGGACCTTTTTGTAACCTTTTTAAAACCTAAAAGGTTACTTGGGAATGGCTAGTGTTGTAGAATGATATATTGTCACCTCAGGTATGAAGCATATTACGTAGTTTACGCTAACATGCTGTGGGGAGTGAAAAACGTATGGAAGTTTAATTTGCCATTTTCGCTCCTGACAAAGGTTATACAAAAGGTTACATTATAGGTTGGTATGTTCCTGTTTCAGGGAAGGTCAGCAACAGTTCCAGAGTTTCAGATTTGCCTTTATTATTTTGAAAGTACCTACATACATGTTTAAGTGCGAACAAACATTAAATATGAATCTTAAATGTCAATACAACTTTGCAACTAAGATTATTAAAGTTACACTATTTGCCATCTTTAGTGGAATTAGAGCAGAATATAGTTACAACTACGAGAGCAATGAAATGTGCATTTTATTGTTGTTAAAATGAAGAAAACATTACCAATCCCTCCATCCCGGTTGGTGTAAGGTCTGCATCAAACTGCACTATCTTGTTGTCCTTGCCTCCGCCGGAGATGACAGAGCCGTCCTTGAGCACGCAGATGGAGAAGATGCTGCCCTCGTGTAGCCCCTTCACCAGCTTGGTGATGGTGTTAGTTCCACGCGCCCAAACCATGATGTTGCCGTTAGAGTCTCCAGATATAACATCGCCTGAAAGAAGAATAGGAGTGAGTAAGTATAAAAAAAACAATAAAAGATTTTCAAGTTCACCAAGCAGCACTGTAACCTTCTTCAGTGCGCTACAGCCCAATTCAAGCCTTGACCTCCAAATCCGTTTGCCCTCAGACGCCATTGTTCATTTTGAAATTTATAAAAGCTGAGCCGGGTTCCTCCTCACTTTATTCCTCCATCTTAGTCTGCATCAAGACGGATCCATTTTTAACTTTGTTTTCTTTCCAGAAAACTTTCCTCGTTATAATGTCATCATAAATTAACTTGGCAAGTAACATTGAGTAAGAAAAGTAAGTATAATACAGAAACAAATAAATGAGTTTTTTTTTTAATTATGAGAAAAAAAGAACGATTGCGTTATTCAGGTTCTTTACCTCGATTAAAATAATGCGTAGTCCCCTCAATTGCGTAACTAGAAAAATATATAGAAGGAACAACAGCACCCGTAGGGAGTATTTACTTTTCATAATTCTTTTGTATTTTGAAGATTAAAGAAATTATGTACCTATTTGGCACAACAACAAACTGTACAATATATATATCAGGCCCCTAGCATCTCCATCAATATGAGACTCCTCAGGCTGAGATGGGCTGGGCATGTACAGAGAATGCTAGACACACACATCTCTAAAGAATTATAATTGGACACCCGGGCAAAAGGAGAAAAGTGGAAAGAGCATTCTGTAAAAATTTGTTGATAGAAATTAAATGAGAAATGCTAAGTTACCGTTATGATTGAAGGCCAGGCAGGTGACATATTTAGGTTTGTCTCTGTTCTCGAAGATGCCCATCCTCTTGTACAGCGTCCCGTTCTGGTCCAGCGTCCAGAAGGCGATGTGGTTCTTGCCACAGGTCACCAGCTGGTTCCTGTCCAGGGGGTGGAACTCTGCGCTAATCACCGTGTCTATGGAGCACTGGAACAGATGAAAACAATGTCCATTAGTAACAACTCTGAGAACCTACTTCTTCCATTCCTGGGAAACCCCCAAATTAGGCATTTGACATAAGATAATGATGAAGATTTTTTTTTATTTGAAATAAAGTCGTAAGTAATACAATTTTTTCCTTAAATGTATTACATTGTTGATTAAATTGTTGTTACGCTATACCTCACCAAAAAGAGACTAAGCTCTTGTGTGTGGTGATTTATTTATAGCGCCGTTTCGTGATGTAGTCAATCCAACGGCGCTCATACAAATCTAATCTAATCTAAGCTGCAAGGATAAATATCATTTAAGATTTATATTAAGTGCATTCCCACAAGCAGACATGTATAATTTTGCACTAACACGCATGCACGCTAACACGCTAACACGCATGTGGACCTACATTATAAGAACCCATCTCAAATGAACATAAGCCCTGCAACTCTTGCCGTCCTTCCCTGAGACAGGGGTGACATTGGCAAAGTGAACCATTTTTTCACAGTATGGGTGGTCAGCCGCATACCAACCTATAAGTCAAGGAACATACCTGACAAATTACATTTTTACAATCACTAAATTATAATACATAACGCACGTTTAATAATAAAGAGCAATAACTCAAAAAACATGAATGTTGGGAAAACGCGTTTGAAGTTCAGACACCCAGTACAACTTGTATGGGATGAAAAAGGCGGCCGATGTTTTATCTCGGTCATATTCGTCCAAATTGAACGGCTGTCGCATTCTACGCATTCTTCTCGCATTGTTCTTGCGTTTTATTACAAAATCTCGATTTTCCCAATTTTCGAGTTATTTCTCTTTATTATTAAACGTGCGATATGTATGGACATAAAAACTAACAGAAAAAAAAATTTAATTTAAAAAACCCTAGCCGCCAACATCACAGATTAACCGCCATTTCTTTTTGTCCTTACACACTTCTTTCATTTCCTCCAGAGTCATAACCTTCTTCATACAGGCTCTCCTTTTATTATGACTCTGGATATTAAATGATGATATAAATTTGCTTGCATTCAGAGCGTTTTGGAACTTCCCATGCTCCTCTATCTCTCTCATATGAGATGAGGCAGGTGGTTCCAGGCTGCCTTCCTTACACCCAGAATGTGATGTCACTAGTGATTATAATTGTAGGTTACCTTGGTCTGTGTGAGCTTGCTGCCCCTCTCCCCGCGCTGCCACTCCCAGACAGAGATGTTGTGCTCTGCCCCTTGGTCCACAGCGCACAGCAGGGCGCCCCCGTCTGCTCGAGAGAAAGAGAGGCAGCACACCCCGCGCTCCAGCTCACTCACACCCACCACGGCTAGAGTGGCAAGGGAAACGGAGTTCCACACGCGGATGTGGGGCTGGAAAATTATAACAACATTTACTAATTATTCCCAAACTTTTTCTAATGCTTTCAATAGTGTATGACACCCTAGCCTCCTAAAGGCTTTTGGACTTCCTCCTCCGTTAGTTGAGTGGGTATCCAACTTCCTAAAACACAGTTTTTCTTTTAATTTGGAACTTTTTTTGGGTAATGTCAGCGTTGTATTGGGACACCCGTCCTTAGCAACCAATAATAAAATATTTGTATACCTTTTCCCTAGCAACCCGGCCGGGTGAAGCAACTATATTGTCTATGCTAATTCATTAATAATTGATAAATTTGTTGTGCAGGTATTATTGTGTAAGTTAATGCCACATTCTGAAATTTTTGTGTTCCTTGTCTAATAGGTTGGAATGAGACTGACCCCCCACACTGCAAAAACTTAGTTCACTTTTGCCAATGCCACCCTGGTTTCGAGGAAAGACAGTAGGAGTTGCAATGTTCTATGCTTATGTCCATGTGAGCATGCAGCATGTGTAACTTACTTGTGTCTGCTTGTGGGCATGCATTAAATATGAGTCTTAAATGTTAATACATCTTTGAAACCTAGATTATAGTTGCTCACCCTTGCGTCAACTCTGTCGTGCCCGGCGCACTGTCCAGTAGCGACTATCATCTTATTGGGGTGTATGGCGAGGCACTTGACGTCGTCCGTGTGCCCCAGGTAATGCCTCTGGCACTGCTCGTCGACGTTGAACAAGACCACGACTGAAGCCACAAAGTAAACCATCTCTCCAGTGGGGAGAAGAAACAGGTTATTTCTGCAATCTTTGCCCCTGAAATCATATAAAAGTCAACAATAACTCATTATTATAATTATGAATGACATGACCAGTTCTGTCTATCCAAAATAATGTAAGTACCTATACAAGATGGACTTTGGTTAAAGGACGGAGGGGTTGCATGTGGCCAGTGGAACCAATTTATTTTCAACAACCACTTTCATCGAAGTGGGGGTTTCCCTGCTCTCAGGGTGGCAGACTCTTATTTCATTTGTATATGTGCCCCGAGTATAAACCATTGCATAAAGCTCACCACGATTGCTTAAATAAATAAAATATGGAATAAACGACAGCACTCCTAGAGGGCGATTTAGTTTATATATATATTTTTTTCTATTAATGCAATCAACGTGAGTTTGCAATGTTTTATACTAGAGGCACTGAGTGAGTCTTGCCAGTTTTTTGATTTTGGGCCTGAAATAAACACAAAATGGGGAAATATTTCTTACACCCTCGGTGGGATCGTACTCTAGCTCTTTGGCTTTGAATGCAAGCGCTCTACCATCTGAGTTATCGATTGGATTTATTCATCTATTCACACAAAACAGCTAGCTTTGACAGTTATTTTATTTTATTGTGAAATGGAAACAGGCATCAACATTCAATCAATTAATAATGAATAATTTTGTACTTTTAATGAATTATTAATTAATATGTAATTATAATTACATATTGTATTTATTGATAATTATTATCAATGACATCAGCTGCTGAACCAGGGCCAAAGCTATCATCAATAGGACATGATTTCGGAGTAATACAGATCTTTAATGTAGAGAGCAGAATACCTTATTTTAAAGATAGCTAAAATTTGGGTTCCTAAATTATAATTTACATAAGCAGCTAAATAATTATTTTTTCCAAGTAGATAATTATAATCCGGAGGTATAATAGTTCTTCATTCCCTAATGACAAAATGATGGGTCATCATGATAAAAAAAACTAATGGGATGATTGGTTGAGTACACATACCTGCCTGTATAGCTGAAGTAAATTAGTTTTAAATGACAAATTGACCAGTGCACATAAATTGCCTGTTCAATGGCTACAAATAATGGAAATTTTCCATTGGTATTGTGTCGTTTTTCTATGTATAATAATGGTTGAACCCATTTCAAAACTCTAGTGTTATCAATAGGTTTTAAAATTGCTACAAATGGGTGTGTCAACTAATCTGTCTGGTTGATGGCTCAGTTTCTACGCTTACATTTAAAAAATCTTATGATCGATTCCTAGCAAGGATGGCAGACATTATTTCTTGTATTGATATTTTCTTCTCGGCAAAGTCATAGTACCGGCAAGGTTTACTCAGTCACAAGAAGAATGGGAATATACAAGCCCCACCTTTATTAAGTTAAGTGACATGTATAATTAGCAGGGCCGGTGCCTTTGTAGGGCACGGTTGGGCGACCGCCCCGGGCGCCAGGTATAATAGGGCGCCGCAGGCCCCTTTTATACCTTTTATACGCCCGTTTATATGTTTTTCGTATGGATTTGAATGGTGGATAGGGGGTGCCTTAGAAATTTCACCCAGGGCGCTGGTAGTGCTAAAAATGTTACTGTGTATAAGGCTGGCCTCCTCACTTGTGAAAATAAATAACATCTACTTATCAACTGCCACTTCTTTGGGTACAACCAGTGGCGAAAACTTAATAAAAGTAAATAGTTGTTACTGTGCGGAACAAATGTCAATTTTTTTTCTTTTTATAATTTGAAATATTTTTAAAATATATTTTTTTGTTTAAATCATTGCTTACATTGTTGATTAAATTGTTGTTATGCTATACCTCACCAAAAAGAGACTAACCCCCGTATTCACGATCAAAACTGGCACTAACTTAAGGGCAAACTAGCGCTTAGATTGGGAAAATTCATTTCAAGAACAATACTTAAGGTGGCGACTCGTACTACCCAAAAAAAAAAATATTCATAGATGGTACGCATCAAAAATGTATGGGGCACTCCGTCGGGCAAATATGAAAAACTACTGTAGTTTTATTTCCTTCGAAATTTTTAATGCATTGAAAATAATATGTTGATTGCGCTATTCTAATATGAAATCAATCTGAAATCGCTAAGGTATTCATTTCGGTCATTAAATTATGTGTAAATTTCAATATGAATTGCTTGCGCCGACCGACGATATAATGTATTTTATCTTGGACACAAACCACCCATACTCTGGTTTCCCTTCAATACGAATAAATCTTTCGCCTTTTACAAACCACCCATAATATTATTTTAATAGTTATTTGTTACGCTTTATAAACAGTATTTTTCTCCCGTCGGAATGTGGGAGCTCTGGTGTAATAGCGTGCGTGACCGACTGTAGATGCGAAGATGATAGGTTCGAATCCGGTTGATACCTATATTTTTAATTTTTTACATTTGTTGTTTTCTTTTTTTACATATTATACTTTTTTTATAAAAATACAACATATTTGAAAACTTAACTATTAAAGTTAGTCCAAGCGATTAAAAATACGATCATTTCACTTTCATTTCATTTAGTCGGTGTTATGGCCGAGTGGGCCAGAGGCTGATCTTTCTAGCGTATTTGGAATAGAATAACGTTGGTTCGATCCCCGCTTGGGTCACATGACTTTAACTTTGACCCTGGTTCAACAGATGTTATTGGGTAATTATTAATTAATATAAACAGTAATGAATTATTAATTGATAATATTAATACCTATCAATGACCTATTATTAATTGATGAGGAATTCACTTTGTAACCTCTTTAGTTTTAAAAAATAAAAATAAAAAATAAAAAACAAATTGTATTAGGTTACGGGGCGAGTAAAATTCAATACATTATTGAATTTTACTCGCTCCGTAACCTAATACAATTTGTTTTTTATGTGTAATTTTAATTTTTTTTATTAATACCTGTTTCTGGCCAGATAAAATAGGTTAGTGAATGTGTTAGTGGCATTCCTCTTCACAAATCTATTTTTTAAATTAAAAAATATATATATGTGGTAACAAAATTGGTATGCGGCTGACCACCCATGCTGTAAAAATGGTTCCTTTGCCAATGTCACCCCTGTCTCAGGGAAGGACGGCAAGAGTTGCAGGGTGTATGTCCATTTGAGATTTGGTTTTTATGTTGTAGGTTCACATGAGGCATGTGCAAGCGCAAACTTGTTCGTGTCTGGTTGTGAGAATGCATGTAATGCATGATGTAATGTGAATCTCTAATGTAACATATATTTGCAAGTTAGATTACATTAGATTAGATATAAAAATTTCACACTTCGTCCCCACGACTTTTTGGCCAACGACATTTCGGTCAAAGACAAATCGGTCAGCGACAACCCGTCCAAAGACAACTCGGCCATAGATAAATCGGTCACACGACACTTCGTCCACACGACTTTTCGGCCAACGACATTTCGGCCAAAGACAAATCGGTAGACAAATTGTAAAAAATTTCATAAGCCTTAAAAATTGACAACTATATTTTATTCTTGTATTGAAAATATAAAAAAAAAATCAGTGAACTGCACTCGACTTTCTTTCTTCGATGAAGTCCCTAAATGTGTGTAAAACTAGAACCATGGACTAGCTTGTACAACTAAGCTGCACGTATAGTGCAACTTCCTGCAGCTTTTTTCCCGAAAGGGTTGCTTATGGTGGGTAAAACCTATGTATTTTCACAGGTAAGGGAGCCGGCCTTACGCCAACCACTTCGTTGAAGTGGGGATTTCCCTACTAGGGGAGCAGGTTTCTTATTTCTTGTGAAGGCTGAGTAAACCTTGCTGGTTTTTTTTATGGTAGGTGGGTTTGCAATACACACCGAAAAGAGAAATAATTTTGACACCCTTGGTGGTGGGGATCGAATCCGAGCTTTCGGCATCGAACGCAAGCTTTCTACCTCTGAGCTACTGACCGGACTTATTGTATTAACAATATATAAAATATTATGTATATATATGTATAGTCATTCTTATATCAATAATAAATTAATTTTATTCCAACATGGTCACGCGGTGTGTGTAATATGTGACCAGCGTACGTAAAAGAGAAATTAGTAAAAATCAAGTCAAGACATTAAAAACATGATTAAATCATTTAAATAGCCTTATTCAGATTTATTAAGCAAAGTTGTATGAGGGGCTTAGAACAAATTACTTTTTTATCGACGAATGATGAACCGAGATATTTGTGATGGATTGTTTTTTTTACATGGCATCTCACAATAAATGACAAATTTGTGCAACGGCTAGATTCCTATTTCCATCATCAATGATTTTCATTCATATTACTGTGTATAGCATTGAGGTATATATTATATATACCTCAATGGTGTATAGCCTCTGCACTTTTTGCGTCCTACTGACCAGTGACCGTTCACAAGTGAATAAGAAAAAACACTGCAGCACATGATAATAATATTATTATCAAGACACCCTTCCTCATCAGCTGTATACAATGGCTGTATAGCTACTTCTTGATCTAGTAATCCCTACGCTTCGGATTCGTTCGGATAAAGTCGTGCCACCTCGTTTATGCAAATTAGGCTTACGCGTCAACCCATGGTGGCAGACAGAGTGAATGAATCATAATATCATTGCATAATATACAATTATAATATTGGGATGATTTCTTCGGTACATATATACATGTGACTGAAATGTTGACCGACTTGTGTGGACGAAGTGTGAAATGAAAGTGAAATGAAAGTATTGTTAATCGTTTGGACTAACTTTAATACTTTTGTTTTCAAATATGTTGTATTTTAATAAAAAAAAGTATATGTAAAAAAAGAAAACACAATGTAAAAAATAAAAAATATACGTTGTCAAACGGATTCGAACCTCTCACCCTTGCGTGGCAGTCCGTTACGCAAGCGGTTCGGCCAGAGCTTCTCACGGCCAGACTGAAGAAAATAAAGATGCATAAAGCGTAACAAATAATAAAAAAGGTTTGTATCCAAGAGAAGTACTCGTAGCTCATCGCATCGGTCGCGTTGGCGCAAACAATGGCGAAAAAAATGAAATTTACGCATAATTTAATGACCGAAATGAATACCTTAGCGATTTCAGATTGATTTCATATTAGAATAGCGCAATCAACATATTATTTTCAATGCATTAAAAGTTTCAAAGGAAGTAAAACTACAGTAGTTTTTCATATTTGCCCGACGGAGTGCCCCATACATTTTTGATGCGTACCATCTATGAATATTTTTTGTTACCATCGATGTGTCGTACCACCTTAAGGCGTGTTATAAAGCTAAATCTGCCGTTTTTGTTTCTTACACTTTATGGTCTTAGCAAAATAGTTACAGTAATGAAAAAAATCAAGCATGTTTATTATTTTTTTATCTTAATTATAAAGTTTAAACAAAATAATATATAACTTAAGAATTGCCACCACAAAAAAATATTTAAAAAAACGCGTTTTTTTTACATTTAGAACACAGTTTTTCCATATTTACTCAAAAACTATTGACATTATTGAAAAAATGTTAAGTATTTAACCTAAACAATGTATAGTTCTGTAAGTAAAAAGCAAAACAAAAATAATCCAAAATACAGCACACATGAAAAAAAGCTAAAAATGTAAAAAAAAACGCGTTTTTCTAAATATTTTTTTGTGGTGACAATTCTTAAGTTATATATTTTGTTTAAGCTTTATAATTAAGATAAAAAAATAATAAACATGCTTGATTTTTTTCATTACTGTAACTATTTTGCTAAGACCATAAAGTGTAAGAAACAAAAATGGCAGAAACAAAACGCTCCAGAATGTCGACCTTTGAGTTAGTGTAGCGCTTGAGTTAGGCACTTAAATCAGTTTTGATCGTGAATACGGGGGTAAGCTCTTGTGTGTGGTGAGGGGAATATCCAAGCATCCACTTGGAGGGTAAATCCAAGTTGCCCCTCTCCTGTGATGTTGACTTCCAGCTGTATTTCCTTCTTCCTCTTTTGTGTGGTCTTCCGAGAGGACGTTTGCCAGATGGTTTCCGTGCATGGCAAAGTGCAGAATTCTGGAACTGTGTATCCTTCCTACACACCCCAGTGTCATCTCCTTTGTCTTCCATATTTGCTGTTAAATTGTATACATCTTTCCAAATGTATTAAACTTATAAATTACCTGTATCCATAGACCCAGTCCAGCTTAAGCTTGGCGTGTGGAGGGGGAGCAACCTTCCCAAGGTCGTAGGTGTCAAGGACACTGGTGGGAGCTTGAAGGACGACGGGGCGACCTCTGAGGAACATGCGCACCGTGCCATCTTCCTCATTGTACTGACAGCTGTGGGTGCTGGAAGAAGGGAGATACTCTGTTAGAAACAAGATATGTACTTAGTTTGAAAAAAAATGGGGACTTAGTGAGTTACAATACACTCACTCAGAAACAATATATTTACTTAGTAACAACATAGGTACTAAGTCAGAAATAATATAATTAATACAAAAACGCTCAATGGCCTCCAAGTATTCAAAAGATCTCTCAGCTTTGTGATGTTATCCACCGTTACTCCTTGCAGATTAATTTTTCAACCCGGCAAAGAACATATTTAGAAATATCATAGTATGAAAAAAAAACAGTTTGAAAAAACATTTGAATTGAAAAAAAGTGATTACTTTCCAAGGTTACAGCATAAAACAATGGTGTTGTATAATTTGTTGGGCAAGTTTTTGCCTTTTGATAATTTCTTGCTTCAGTGAAGCGTTTAGCTGCAATTTAAATAAAAATTGGGAACACTAAAGTTTGCTTCCTTTTTATAAACGATAATAACGCAACTGAGCTGCACATTAAGTGGAACTTCTTGCGGCGTTCTCACCGAAGGGTTGGCATGTGCATCATCCATCATCAGTGATGGTCTGGTTGGGTGTATCTTATTACGGGCTAACTGAGGTTCATTTTTACAAAAAAAGGGGTCAAAATCAGTGCGAAAGTGTACAAAGAGACGGTTTTGGATAAGCTTGTGTTCCAGTAGGATTCTGCGCCAGCACACAAAGCCAAGACCACTCAAGCCTGGTTTGACCGTCAAAAAATCGACTTTATAAGACACGAAGATTAGCCTTCCTCCAGTCCGGACCTTAATTCTTTGGACTATAAAATTTAGCAGGTCTTAGAGGAGAAGGTCTGTGCTAAACTCCATAAAAACTTGGAGATCCTGAAGACATCTTTAAGAAAAGCAGTCACTGAAATAGACATGAAAATCATGCGTGCTGCGAAAGACAACTGGCCGCGCCGCTTAAGGGCCTTGATTAAAAACAAGGGAGGTCATTTTGAATAATTTTAAGTAATTTTAATTTTTTTTTAAAAGTAATTTAAATTGGTATATAATTGATTAAAAACTGATTGGTACTTTTGTTTTTATCATTATTTTCATAAAAATATCATAACAATTTATAAAAAGTAAATATTTTTAAATGGTATATATGGGTTGCGAAAATCAAGATAATTGCCCATGTTATTCATTTCTAAGCTTACTTCTCTCATTCCTTCTTTTCTTCTAAAGGCTCCACACAAATTTCATTTACAAAAAATTGTGAACTCACACAGCTGGGTTGCTAGGGAAAAGGAAACGTCAGACATAATATATTTTTATTCTGTATGTCTGCCATTCTTGTATATATTATTGTTTGTTGATTTAAAAAATATAATTTGTCATGTATGTTCCTTGACTTATAGGTTGGTATGCGGCTGACCACCCATACTGTAAAAAATGGTTCACTTTGCCAATGTCACCCCTGTTTCAGGGAAGGACGGCAAGAGTTGCAGGGCTTATGTTCATTTGAGATTGGGTTTTTATAATGTACATAGGTCCACATGCGGCATGTGTTAGCGCAAAATTATACATGTCTGCTTGTGGGAATGCATTTAATATAAATCTTAAATGATATATATCCTTGCAGCTTAGATTAGATTAGATATGCGTGTACCTACATACTGCATTGTAGGGGAAACACGGAAAAATATTTGGATCATGCCTTTTGCATTGTCGGCCCTCATTGTAGAATGCCTTACAGCAACAGCTGAAAGCTGTTGAGAGTGATATTTTTTTCAGTCAAATTGAAAATCCCGCATGTTAAAATTGGGTTGCTTTTGCCAATGCCATCTCTTTTCCAGGGAAAGGTGGCAAGAATTGCACGGTTTTTTATTTTGTAAGTGGGAATACAGAATGTGTAAGTGCTAACCAACAAGTGGATGTTAATGGGCGTGCATCAAGTGTGAATTTAAAATTTAAGTATATCTAAGCAACTTAGATTATAGATCATAAACTATTTTTAGTTTTATGCATCATACAGGTTCTGAAAGCAATCTTTTTTAAATCTATTTTCATTGTTCACATCCTGTTATGAATATATTGAAGTGATAAGAACCACATTAGGTTTATGATATGAAAGACTAGATAAAGAAGATAGCAGAATAATTTTAATGAAGGTATGCTTGCAGATGATTAATATAAAAAATATGTTTAGGTACAAATATGTAACATGAATTAAAAAATATTTATTGCCCTGCCTACTTGTGCTACGCACGATTATGGCATTCTAGTTTAGTAATTTTATATCATATTATTTTTCAAAAATACACCTGAATATTTTTTTTATTTGTTTGCGTATTTATAATTTACTACATTTATTTATTAATTGGTAATTTTTTAATCACCATATTGTAAAACAGCGCCTTTTACAAAATTTGATAAAATAACGTGAATAATAAAAAATAAAGTACCCACAACTAACATTCAAAATATTTCCATAAATAATAAAAAAATATGCCCGTCTTAAAATAAAACTACGTGACATTTTTAAAAGAAAAAAATGTAAACTTTATATCCTGAGAAACAATTATTAGTACATAGTTGTAAATATATCTAAGTAAGAGTTCTTACCGGTCAGCCATGTTGATTTAGCTTCCTCTATCGGAGTTGTGTGAGATATTTCGCCTTACAAGGCAGTTGATCTTATTTGGATGTAAACTGCTGGGTGAATGAACCTATCTGCAACCACTTTCTATTGCAATAGGTACACACCGGACGATTTTCCCACTATTCACTGAACCATCGTTTCTCAAAAGTTCTTAGTCGTGACACCCTAAATTATAAAAATAAAATTCGTTTTTAAATAACTAGAAAAGAGACTCGAAAAACGGCGTATTTTAATATATTTTTATGAATTTACTTTGAGCCTTTGTTATGATCAATATTATGTTTAATAAATAAATTAATAATCGTCACTAGAGAGTAAAAATCCGCTATTTTATAAATTGCTGAATATTGTAAATTAATCGAATGACATAATAATGTACCTACATGAATAATCATGTAAGTTATATTTTTTATGGTTTGTGTAACACTGTGAAAATTCATGTTTTTGGTTTGTTATTTAAATAAACAACACTTTTAACTTTTAAACACTGTTTTTAATTTCACAAATATAATATAATTAAAAAATTAAATTTTAAATTACACTACTAACGTTTTCGACTATTCAGTCATCATAATAATAATAATAATAATCATCAGGTAGGGAAATCATTTCCCTAACAAACCAAAATCATGTAGGTAAGTATTCAATTTTTTCATGAAAAAACAAAAGTTTTACATAGTCTTTCGGATTTTTCGACTTGTTATTTTAATGGTCTTTTTATCTGCTGACGTTTCGCTTCGCGTAAAGCATTTTCAAGGCTGATTATCAAGGAAAAATGGTATCATCCGCTTACAAAATTAGAACATGGTCTAATCCAAAAGAATTTGTCATCCAACGCTGGCCATGAAAGTGAAGGTGTACAATTTTATTTAATAACGAGTTTCTTAACAAAAATTGTAGTAAAAACTCGTACCTACTTGGTAAACAGTTTGAGAAACGATGCGTTAATATGGCTAAAAAAAGTATTGAGTAGATAAAAAAATAGACTAGTGCAAATTATAGCCTAGCTGTCATCACAGCAATAAATTTTACCATACGAATTGGGCAGGCTTTATCTATGATGTAAGTACCTATATGGGACCAATTTTTCAAATAATAATAATGAGATGTCTGTGTAATTACGAAGATTTATTTAACTTTGGAAATTCTAAGAATATGGTAATATATTATTATTGACGAAAAAATAAGGATGTAAAAAAGTGTTATTAAAAAGTTAAGGGAGTCTGAACACTTGAAATGGACGAAATGTTGTGACTTCACATGGCAGGATTTCTTGAGAAAGGACTGCCGTAGGTAAGGGTTCTAGTTAAATGAATATGTAAATTGAAATATAATGGTTTTCAGTGTTACAGGAGGTATCATCCGAGACAATAAAGAAAAAGCTGTGAAATATAATTTTGTAACCTCTTTGGAAGACGAAGTCAAGGGTTAACTTTGAACAATGCAATAAGTGATCTTGAAAATACAAAACAAAAACAATAATCTGAAAATCGAGTAGGTAATTGTGTAAAATTACAAAATTAATTGCTTTTCTATTACTTTTATACTATGTTTTATGTTAAAACGTGGGATGTTAATTTTATAGTTATTTCCAACAATATATAATACGTAGGTACCTACTTATGTAAACTTGAAAATGGATATTCACTTCTGTAAAGCGAAGATTAACAAAAATCTTTTTAGATCTTATAGATCTCTAAATCTAGAAAAACATGAAAAAAATCCCGCACATAGTGAAAAGAATATGAAGCAGATAAACGCAGAGAGAAGTAAGAAAAAGTGGCGTAACAAATACGTTTTTAATGATTTAATTTGCGAACCGAGTGTTTTTATTGCAATCACGTGTTGAATACGATGCGATGCGCGAATAAGCGACTGGAACGAGAGACGATCGCGAACTGCGAATGAGTCAGTGGATGAGCTAGTAACTAGTAAGGCAAAAATACTACAAGGACAAGTACTCGAGTATGAAGCATTTATTATAAACTCCACTCGATCGCGTAAATCGAATATGTATGAAATATACAACGGCACTCCTAGTGAGTGATTGAATTTTTTTATTTTATTTACGTAATCGAGAGGAGTTTATACGCGGGGTAGAGTCCTGATTTGTTCCATATTTACTCAAAAACTATTGACATTATAAAAAAAATGTTCCGATGCTACACTATATAATGTTTTGTTCTATAAATAAAAAGAAAAAAAAATATTTCTAAAACATAGCACACACGAGAAAGTAGCTACGAAAGGGAAAAAAACGTGTTTTTTAAAATATTTTTTTGTGGTGGCAATTCTTAAGTTATACATTTTGTTCAAACTTTATAATTAAGATAAAAAATTAATAAACATGCTTGATTTTTTTCATTACTGTCACTCTTTTGCTAAGACCAGAAAGTGTAAGAAACAAAAACGGCAGATTCAGGGGAAAAAGAGACTAATTAAAGAATACAAAATTGCCATGTGTTAAAAAATATTTCATAATTTTTTTTTTAATCAATGTCACCCCTGTCTCAGAGAAGGACGGCAAGAGTTGCAGGGTGTATGTCCATTTGAGATTTGGTTTTTATGTTGTAGGTTCACATGAGGCATGTGCAAGCGCGAACTTGTATGTGTCTGGTTGTGAGAATGCATGTAATGTGAATCTCCAATGTAACATATCTTTGCAACTTAGATTAGATTAGATTATATCCTTAGAATAAGAGTGACATTAGGGTCAAAAATCGGACGTATTTAATTTAATTTTTCTTATTTAAAAATATAATAAAAAAGAAGATTCATTTATATACATGAATGCTAAGTGTATCACAAAATTCTTGCTTATTTCCTTATGGCACCGTACCCTCATACGATTGCGAAGTACCTAAGGGGGGATACAACGTAGTAGATTTGTATTATAAGCACATTTTAAACCTAAGTTGCACATGGCTGCCCAAGCGAGACAATTTAAATAAATTAAATATAATTCATTCATTCACAGAAGCAACAGAATAAAATAAGAATATTAAAATGATATTATGATACTGAGAAGAAATATTACAGATCTTATTTCATAAGAGAATTCATACAGGTCAAGGTAAGACGTTGCTATGGTACTTTTCTCCAATATATTGTTACAATTATAATCGGATCTGCTTTGGCGAGAAGAACCTATTTATTTTCACAAATAAGAAAATGAGCCACTTCATCAACGGGAGGGGGGGGGGAAAAAAATCGCGTGGAAAGACGCCCCCCAGTTTGAACACCGCTGCTTTAGATAGATGATGAACTTATTGCGCAATAACAAGATGTCATTGCGGGCCGGATGACAGGCTTACACGGGCCACATTGCGGTCCGCAGGCCGTATGTTGGACAGGCCTGGTCTAGTCACTAGTGGCCAACTGCAGATTACTAATTGTATGTAAGGTAAACAATGGTGACATTGGCAAAGTGAACCATTTTTTACAGAATGTGTGAGCGCGAACTTATAGGTGTCTGCTGGTGAGATTGAATTTAATATTAATCTTAAATGTAATATTTGGTTGCAACTGAGATCATAGATTTTAAAAAACAAAGGTATGACCTAGATGGGAAGGTATCAACAGGTATCTATTTAAATGAAAAATAGCTACAATAATTCATTTGGTTTTTCCTAAAATTATCATACAGGATGCCTGGTTTACTTTATTTCCTTTGATATAAACAAAGCAATTATTAATTAACAAACTACGTGTTCTTTAAATTACAATAATGAAGACGTAGGTACTTAGATGTAGGTAGATAGGTAAATGTAGGGAAATCTATTCTTCATCTTTTTGTGTCATTTCTATCAAACGATGGAAATTATTAAATTTCTGTATATATTTACAATTATAATAACTACACAGTTAAAAAAATATTTTGATATTATAATAGAACTTACATTATTCTCGACGTTTCGTTAGCGACATAGTCAACGTCTTCAGGAGACGAACTCTCTGCACAACGACTGAGGATGAACTGATTTGTAATAAAAAAAACTATCACAAATCACTGCATACCTTGGAGCCAAGGTATTAATTATGTTTAGGTCTGTCAGGATTATCAACATCTTAATGCAAGTTATCTTATAATGGTTTGTCTAATATCCGAATAATTTTTTAACTGCGAAGTTATTATAATTGTAAAATTTTCAAATGACCCTAATTCCATCTCTGTATATAGTCAAGAATTGCCTAGTTTCCATACTATATATTCAAGTCGTAAGGATAAATTAAAAAACGCAACAGAGTACTTCTTACTGTCTTTTCCCGAAAGGGTCATAAGTGGCATGTGGAGCCTATTTTTCACAAGTAAGGTGGCCAGCATTACATCAACCCCTTCATTTGTATTTTTTTAAAACAGATTTATGAAGAGGAATGCAATTCACCAACCTGCCTGTCCAGAAACAGGTACTAATGTCATCAATTAATAATTCATTAGGTATTGTTTATTTTCATTCATTAATAATTAATAATTACCCAATGACATCTATTGAACCAGTCAAATGACCCGGGGGGGGAGGGGGAGGATCGAACCAGCGTTATTCTATTCCAAATTTGCTAGAAAGATCAGCCACTTGAACTCCTCGGCCACACACGGACAAGTTATGTTATTTGTTTTTTGTAGGAGTATAAATGCTGTGCTATATATGTATTGTGACGTCAGCCCTGTATATTTTAATTAATTGATGAGGCATTTCCTTTGTAACTCTCCATTTTTAAATAAAAAATAAATAAAATATGTTTATAAGTAAGTAAGAAAATAATCACTTAAGAAATTCCACTTCATATGCAACTTAGATGAATATTATAATCACCATCATCATAGATGGAACCCGTTTTGTGACTCTTACCAAAGATGGCTTTAAATCTGAAAAGGTAAAATTAGATTAAGAAATATGTATGTCCTGATTTGAGTAGGAATACATAATTATCTGATGAATGAAATCTGATGTTATATAATGATAGAGTTGAGACTGTGTACATATAGAGATGCAAATAGAGTTGAATGAGTCGAGTGTCTACCATTACTGACTCCCACATAAAGCAAACCGAGATATCTCAACAACAAGATATCATTTGTTCGCCAACTATCTTGTTAACGGCAGAAAGAAACACCAGAGTGAGAAACAGATCCATAGGACGGTCAATGACATAGGATCAGGGAGTCCAAGGAAGATCACCTGATTGAAGGATTTTAAATACCATCTCTAAAAATATGCAGTTGATAGCTCAGTTGGTAGAATGTTTAATGCTAGAGAGCTAGGGTTCGTCGATCGCTACCAAGGGTGTCATTTTGGTGTTTAATTCAAACCCAAAATAAAATATCCCTCTCGGGAGTCTGGTTGATAGCTCAGTTGGTAGAGTGCTTGCATTCCATGCCGCGAGCCTGGGTTCGACTCCCGCCGAGGGTGTCAGAAATGATTTTCCGTTTTGGTGTTTCTTTTAAACCTTAAATTAAAAAACCGGCAAGGTTTACTCAACCTTCGCTAGAAGCTGAGAAACCCCCACTTCAAAGGAAGTGGTTGGCGTAAGGCCAGCCCCCTTACCTGTAAAAATAAATAGGTTCCACTCGCCACATGCGAAACCCTTCGGCGATAACGCGGCAAGAAGTTACTCTATATGTGTAGGTTAGTTGCGCTGGGAGCTAAGGAACCCGCACTTCAAGTAAAGTGGTTGGCGTAAGGCCGGCTCCCCTTCTCTGTGAAATAAAAACGTGCCACACAAGTGCACAGACCCACTGTTTTTTTTTGTCCCAAGAAGTTTCAAACAAATGATAAAAGGAAAAAAATGCCTCTTGTGGAGGTATTTCCTTGGTAACCCTTCATTTTTAAATAATTCAAAATTCTAAAGAAATTGTATTTGGTTATGGGCCGAGTAAAAATTATTTATGCACAAGCTTTTTAAATTCCTTTTTCCTTTATGTGTTGCAAGATTTTTTTACCTTAGATTTGAACTTGTCCCATGTGGAATTCTTGAAGCTTACAGTATGTAACGCTTGGTCTACATTTTACTAATAATTTTTGATGCAACTCTTATTGAGATTGGTAGTGGGTTGACAAATGATGAGCCAACATTGGTTTATGTAAATTCCTCATGTAATGGCTGGCTGTTCCTGCAGTGCATGCCTTTCCATCTTACCTTGGCCTCTGTGGAATTTATGCTAATCGCTCTTCTCTTATTTAAGTAATTGTTTTATGAATGAATAAAGCCTGATTTGTAGTATGAAAAGTATGTAAATCAAAATATTAAGTAAAAAATTAAATATTTTAATATAGAGACAAGTATGTATGGAAAAAGAGATTGATATGAATTAATTTATTGATAGAAATAAGTGAGTTTCGGAAAAAGTAGAGAGGTTTTGCAGATGTTTTGACCACATTAATGGCAGTTACCACAGAATTATAGAAAAGGTACAAATGGACTCTTACAATGTTAGTGGAAATTAAAGTTCTTTGTACTTTTTACACTGTATCAGTTGTCATTTTCTATATTGTAATCCACTGTATATTGTTGAAAACCATCAATATTGAAAAGTCTTATAATATTTAGTATTATTTCACTTTTCTTTAGAAAAATACTTTTTAAATTTTATCTATTCAGCTACATCACATTGAACTATCAAAAGTGACGTTTCATATGATGCCAACGTTACTTAAGATTTTCACCACATTCGGTTTAAGCCATGTCGATATGAGCATTTCAAACCAGTAACACTCCTGGCTGCGGAACCACAAATTCATGAATGGTGACAAATTTAAATTGGCTGCAGTTTGAAAAGAGAATTGTTGTATTTCGTTTGCGTGTTTATTTAGTCCTTAGACTACAAGTAAAACATAAAAATGCCTTATCTTTAAAAACCTCATTAAATTAAATATAGATAAATACCTACCTATGTCTTAAAAGCACTATATTTGGTGAAGTCAAGTTTGACTCCACCATGTGCATTAGGAGAGGAGATTGAGTGATATTTCTTATTAATTTAATTTAATTAGGCGTTTGAGCAAACTGATCACAGGCAAATCTGCCAAGGTCGCAGACCATCAGGGAATAAGGATAGCAGTCTTGGACTAATCAGAAAGAGCTCACTTTTTTCCCAAAAGATCTTATTTTATGTGATTCTCCCTATCAATCGCGTACGACTTGTGATGCAGTCGAAGAGACAAGATATTTCTTTCTTCACTTGAGCCAGGAGCGCTACTAGCTTGAGATGCTCGTGCATCAATCCGTAAATTCTTTACCCTCATGGTATAATAGTTTAAACAGAAGAGGTTATACAAGGGTTAGAATACAAAGAATATGATTTGGATGCCATGACTCACCCGTGTTTTAATACTGGACCATTCTGCGAAGGCTTTGAGTACAAGTTCAACAGGGATTTTGTGAAAAATCTACAGGGACGAAAATAAACAAAATAAATAGAAATAAATCAATAAAAGCAACAAATAATAAACACATACAAATCAAAGAGGGTTAGATTCTCATAACAATGTATAAAAAAAAAAAAAAAATGTAAATAAATAATGTAATCTATTTTTAAATAAAAAAAATACACAAATAAAAGTAAGTATGTGGAATTACAAAAAGTTGAACAAATATGATATGAAAATTGTGAAACCAGAATCAATAAATGGAATATGATGGGAAATTTGAAAAAATAAATGCTCGAATTTGGTGAGGCGAATCAGGATAACAAGGGTCTAACAATATTTTTATTTAAAACATTCTATCTCTGCATCAATTTGCCTGCCAAAACGTGTCTGCCATGCCTGCAAGCAGGCTCTTCGAGGCACCTTGAAAGTTCTCAAAGGGAAGGTCTTGCAGGAATGTTATAACATGCTTTGTGATGTTCCCCATGGTGTCCAATAGCTTTCCTTTCAGCTCTCTCTTCA
The DNA here is from genome assembly GCA_951799405.1 of Agapetus fuscipes. Lineage (NCBI taxonomy): Eukaryota > Metazoa > Arthropoda > Insecta > Trichoptera > Glossosomatidae > Agapetus > Agapetus fuscipes. The sequence continues at coordinate 10,500,765 of OX637340.1, read as the reverse complement.
GTCAGGGAAACAGATAAAAATTCCACAGAGCCAAGTCAGGACTATAAAGGAGCTGGGAGACCATCGAGGTGTTGCTTTACTATCCATATTTCCACCCATGGGCCAGAATCCATGCTTTAGTAGATTTGGGTTATTTTTGGTCGTGCAGAAATGGGGCTCATCTGCATTGGGCTTACTAAGTTGAAAATAAGCCCTCACGCGGACTCACGCTTTTCTGCCCACATTACTCAGAGCAAACTGGCAACCATTTGCGTTGGCAAAGTAGACTCGGCATCATATTTCTAGATTGGTATTACTGCGCTGCCATGGATATTCAAATTGCAATTTCGACCGGTCCGAAGTCTAGTGGTTAACACTTCTGACTCGTAAGTGGAAGGTTGTGGGTTCGAATCCCAGCGGAGCACAAAAAAATACCATTACCATTTATATTTTCAAATATGCTCTACGCTGGGTAAAAAATTAATATACCTTTACCAAAGAGCGGTCACTAAAAGTTCCATCCAGGTCCTACAGCACCTAAAGGTCCATCCCGCCTTACAGCAACTGGGTCTTGCTTGAGAATTGGCGCTTTCTACAGCGACATCTAAGCTTGCAGAGGGCTCTTGAGGTGTGATACACACAAAAACAGCACTCACCAAATAAATCATCCTAATATTATTATTACAATACTATCATGTGCATTACTTTCATAATGAAGTATGTATGTACCTGTTGTTGGGCTGAGAGTGTGCCTGGGTGTTGTTGAAGTCCCCTGTGGAGCTCCAGCGCTTGGTGAGGCTGCCGGAGCCAGGAGAGGCGGCTCCTCCTACTCCCACTCCACTCTGGTTGCTGGACGTTGAATTGTTGCGGGATCTAAACATCGTACAATACATACAACAGATGAGATATATTTTTTTGGTTAAGTTATTATAATATTAAACACATTTTTAATGGTTTAAAAAGTATGAAACTTTATTGCAAAAAATATAAATAATAAAATAAATATATGTCGCTGGCGGGAGACATCAAAGTTTTGTCTCAAAAAACGTTGACGACAGGGGGGAGGTAGAAACACCTTTCCAGAAAGAATTTTGTTTTCACATGTGACATTAATTATCAGATATGTATGTTTCATGGAAAAATATTTATCAATGAACTTTACAAATGAAACTTATAAATGAAAACTTTGGAGGTACAGAATATTTTTGAACACCCTGCTAGAAACCGTGCAACTCCCAATTAGGAAAGCATTGCACTAGACTACAGATCAGTCAATTAAGTAATGTGACTTTATATTCTTTATTCTCTTGTTGGATTACTTAGATTAAATTAGTTTAGGTTGTATCAGGTTAGGTTGTAGCTTTTAGGTCAGGTTTGGATTGAGGTTAGGTTAGTGTCAGTATTATAGATCAGCGTTTGGGTTTGTGCATACAGGATGTTCCTGCCTGTGCATTGAGGAGTGGGTTGAGGAGTTGCCCTTGCCTGTGGAGGAACTGCTGGGGCTCTCTTTATGTAATGTTAGATTTTGATAGGTTAGGTTTTAGGTTAGGTTAGTGTGTGTGTTATAGAACAGTGTTTGTGTGTTGTACATACAGGTTGTACCTGTGCGATGAAGCTGTTGGTTGTGGAGTTGCCCTGGGAGACGGAGAAGGCGCCGGGCTGAGGCTGGAGGAGCTGTTGGGGCTCTCTGACTGCAGGGAGCCAGTACTCTGGTAGTGGACTCCTCGCCTGAAACAGAAAAAAAACATTACATTAAAGTCGTTTCAAGGTGGTTTACAACAATTTCCTTGTTTTTTCTCTGGTGTGATGCACTCGGAACATTCAAATTATCCCTCAGCTAAGTGATGTCACTCATTGTAAACAATAAATGAATTCCCGATAATCAGTTTTTTTTTTTTACTTTATAGGCAACATGTTTAATGCTAGAGAGCTAGGGTTCGTCGATCGCTACCAAGGGTGTCATTTTGGTGTTTAATTCAATTCAGTGCTTTTGCGGTGGCCGGCCCTGCCACCTGGAATCATCTACCACCAGAAATCCGGAGGTCTAAGACGATTGAGGACCTAAAGAGGAGGATGAAGACATTTTTCTTCGCCCAGTAAATTACTAAGCGCCCTTGGAGTGACATTGAGTTACGAAACGGCGCTGATAAGGAAATCATCATAATCATCATCATGATCATCATCATCATCATTAATTCAAACCCAAAATTAGGTGTGATGCACTCGGAACATTCAAATTATCCCTCAGCTAAGTGATGTCACTCATTGTAAACAATAAATGAATTCCCGATAATCAGTTTTTTTTTTTTACTTTATAGGCAACACAAAAAGCGCAACTAAGCTACAAATATATGTGACTTCTTGCCATATTCTCCCCAAAGTGTGAGTGGAACGTATTTATTTTTATAGGCAAGGGGGCCAGCCTTACGCTAGCCCCCAAGTGGGGTTTCCCAGCTCCCTAGGGGTCTGGTCATTTCTTGTGAAGGCTGAGTAAGCCTTACCGGTATTTTATTTTGGTTCTAAAATAAACATTGAAAAGGAGATTCAAATCTGAGCTCTCCTCATAGAATGCATGCATACCAGTAAGCTATCGACTGTAATTCTTTAATTTTTTATTTGTTGATAATCAGGATTAAAAAGGCTATTTTTTCCACACAGCATTTGTACTCTATGCTATTTTAAGATAGTTGCTTTAATATTGAAACAGGAAATCATTTCTGATACCCTAGGTGAGAATCAAAACCTAGCCCTCGCCGTGAATTGCAAGCATTCTCCCAACTGAGCTAACGACCGCAGAGTATTCACAAGAAAGTTAAGGAGGTTTACCGAGATGGTGGTAGATTGTTGGGAGCCCCATGAACCGTAGTTCTTCGACTTGGATCTCTGCTGGGTTGACTGCTGCTGTCTGGCGACCTGTAGGAAGGCTGCCTTATCCTCAGATCCTTGCTCTGGGACGGTGTGGTTGCTGGAAACAGAAAACAACAAATTAGACTCGGCTAAACCAGTTTGTATTGTTCCACGGTGAACTTGAATGTTGTTTTATGATTCGGTAAAGGTCGCGGTATCCATTGATTTGTTTTATTATCTTGTTTGTGAGATACTTGATTATTTGGTTGGTTATTATATTCTAAACTAAATTCTACTTCGGGTTTTGATCAAGACAATCAATAAATTGATAAACAGTTGATTGTAAGTTGGCACAACTACCTGTGTATCTGTAAATCTTAATTGCATACTTCTATAATTGATGCCTGTATCATCTTAAAGTTTTCTGTGGGTGGTCTAATATATATCGACGGTTAAAAGGCAGTAGGGCATAAGCAACATTTTGGTCAAAAATGAGTAGGTAATGAATGCTATCCTATTGAAATTTTCCGCTCTTTCTAATGCGCTAACTTCCATAGCTCTACGATGATTTTTTCTTTGTTTATGCCCAAGCAAACAACTGCGTTTTAGAAGTATGGTTTTAGTGTAACCGACCAGATTTTGACCTTTTTTGTCCTAAAGGCGCTTGTGACATAAAAAGATCGTAGAACATCGTAAAACCACATTAATAGAAATGCCAATACATGCCTTTATTTTTTTAATTTTAGAGCACTTTTGATTTTAACGATATGATAAAAAATAAAAAAGTTATGCCATTTTTCCGCAATCTCAAACTTTAAACTGCTCTCCTGAACAATTTAGTTTATGTCGCTTATGCCCTACTGCTTTTTAACCGTCGATATGTTTTAAAATTTTATTACAATCTTTGTAAGCGTCCATCAATTCACCACTCAATAGGGGCCTAAAAAACTTACTTCCAATCCTGCTTGACTTCTCTCTTCTATTTTCCATTCATACAGAGAGACATGGGGGAGCTTAGAGTACACCATTGATGTATGATATTGTTACGAGCGTATGGTAGTATTAGTGCATACATAAATGTGAGCCGCAATTGTGTGCAGGCCAGGTCGATTGAAACATTGAACCGTGAAGTCGAAAAGCCAAGAGCTAGAAAAGTGATCAATACTTTGTAAACCGACATTGCGTAAAACAAATCGTGAAAAATAAATAAATTGCAGTTTGATTAAAAGAACCCAACTAAAATCATAACAATATAGTGGTCTGAATCCCTCTCTAAGAGTGCCGTGGTATATTCCATACATTTTTGATGTACGCCATCGAGGTGAGATTTACGCAATGTTTTATACTAGGGGCATAGGATGCTGGTTTAGTCATTAGACAGTCCTTACATCTGGTGGGCGTGTGCTGGGGCGTATGCTGGGGCGTGTGGTGGGTCCCGTTCCTGGGCGTCTCCAGCAGAGCCAGCCTGCGGAGGGCGTCAGCCAGGGAGGACCTGAGGCACAGCAGCTGCTCCCCCTGCTCCAGGGCGCGCCTCTCCAGGGCGCCCACTCGCAGCGCCAGCCCGCCGCCCTCCGCCTCTAGCATTTCATCTGGAAACAATAACCAGCAACATTAGATGACGTTTATCTTGTGGACAGAGACATAAATAAGCCTTAGAGAGAGGATTCCGAGCCAATAGTTCTGCAGACGCACTCTAGCATCTCATCTAGAAACAATGACCAGCAACATTAGATGACGTTCCTCTTGTTGACAGACACATCACATCAGCCTCAGGGGCAATGCTTCGAGCCTGGGAATCCACAGATCCACTCTGGAATCTCATCTGGAAACAATGACCAACAACATTAGATGACGTTCATCTTGTTGACAGACACATCGCATCAGCCGCAGAGACAGGATTCCGAGCCAGTTGTTCTGCAGACGCATTCTAGCATCTCATCTGGAAACAACATCATCAGATTAATACATCTTTTTGACAGACACATCGATCAGCCTCAGAGGCGATACTCCGAACCAGGAGATCCGCAGATACAGTGGTGTCACCGATGTCGTATAGCGCATGGCCTGTTTTAAGTGGCGCTGGGCAGGTCACGTCATAAGACAGGTTGAAAGGCTGAGGAAGAAGAATGAAGGAAGTTGACAATAGGAAGAAGAACAGCGAATAAAACGTCTTAATTTTTTATACAAAAAATGTAACAATAAACAGTGTAGCGAGCTAAAAGTAACTTGTTATTCCCTCCTACCTACTTATATATTTTTTAAATAAAACGATGCTGTGAGATAATGTTAGGTGGAATTAAAGTCGAGAGCGTACAATAATTAATTATTTAAGAATTAGTAAGTTCAGATGAACAATGATGCAGAAAAAATAACTTGAAAAGCGTGCAAGATATTTTTGTTTGCATTCATATTGAGACTGAATGGAACTCAAGAGAACTTTAGGATCTCTATGCATTACTTACGCCACGCTGCATAGACGTCTCCCATGGTATCCGGAGGACTGTTCTGGGACGGTGAGGGGTCACCACTGGTGCCTGAACCGGCTGAACTGCCGTTGTAACTCATTTTCAATCAAAAAGAAGCTTTATCACCAATCACTCATTTTTTAAATATTATTTCAAAGTCATTTTATGTTCATATTTCATTATTTTTTTATCTTCTGGTCAATGTGTATTTTGTGGACAGTATTATTTTCTTTAATTTTTAAATTTTGGTTTTTCACTTCACTTGTATTTTCGATGTATATATTTAAGGCGTCGTTTTGTGCGTTGAATACTCTAATGATGTTTTTATTTTATCTGAAAAACATTAATGTTTAAATGGTTGATTTAAATAAGGGACTGGACACAAACAATTTCTATTTCTATACCATTTGGTTGTGCATATATGCTAACGCAAGTCCGGCCCAAAGTCTTGAAAATGTTTTTTTGGTGGAGTCAAAAAAGGAAGTGAGTATCATAGTGATCATACTGACAAGGAGAACATGTATTCAGGAAGCCCGAAATTAACAGAGTTACTTTTTAAGCAGCTCACACGACGCCGTCGTCTCCGCCATACATTTCATCCATCCCAAAACCCAATTCGCAGTGTTTAAACCAGTTTTCCATACGTTCAAATATTTTTAGGATCGTAGGATCCAAGCATATAAATTCGCTTTAAATTTATAAAAAAACACATTATTTCTAAGTGTCTTATTTAATTCAATGATTCATATTTCATTAGAATATACAAAATAAGCTACATTCGACCCCCTCAATAATATTTCATATCTCTTATCCCCCTAAATAAAAAGGTTCCACTGGCTAATCGCATACAAGTTACACCTGAATAAGCAGACTATGTTATCTTGGAATACAATTTTCATAAAAAAGGGGAGTAAAAAACTACTAAATATCAAATGTACAGCTGCCTCTCTAACATTAACGCTCTCTAGAGGCGCTGTTTTAGTTTCGATACATTTACTGGTATAATTATGTCATGGTTAAGTTAAAACAAATACATGAGTGCACATTTAAAAAATGTGTTCAACTAAATAAAATAATATGATTTGAATTCAGAAACAGCCCGAACTTCATAAAGATAGATTAAACTTTTTTTTACGAATAAGGGATTGGCATCAGTGCATGAAAACGGAAGTTAGTTTACTACCTCGTGGCACGAAACATGTATAATGGTTAGTATAATATAGCTAACTGCTGATTAGTGTAGCAATATCCAAACTGACGTTGCATTTTGGGTACGGCCACCTTTTTTACATTCGTTAGATAAGAATCAGAGATATAAGATAGATTAATCCGTAGGAAATTACATAGTGGAAAGTTAATTTGAAAAATTAAAACAATGTGGTCTATAGCCCATTAGTACGCTATTAAACACACATATTTTAAGTAATGGTGAACGGCACAGACAAATGGCTAGCACAACAAGGCACTGCCTTTACAAGAGGATGGCGACTAGCAGAGACAAAATATGGCTAGCACAACAAGGCACTGCCTTTACAAGAGGATGGCGACTAGCAGAGACAAATGGCTAGAACAACAAGGCACTGCCTTAAAATATCATAAAGAGTCACTAGTGCAGTAACTTAGTCTTGTCTTGTATCCTGCCGCCATTCCTCTAGGGGTGGCCGGTACCTCCACACAAGTGCCTCCACTTGACTCTGTCCTTGCATACTTCTTTCATTTCATCTAATTTCATCACTCTTTTCATGCACGCTCTTCTCTTGTTTCCACTCTGTAGATTCCATTCATTCGCAATCTCACTTATCTGATCAATCCATTCTTTCCTAGGTCTTCCCCTTCCACGCTTACCTATTACATTCCCTTTATACACTATTTTTGTCAGTCGGCCTTCATTCATCCTTTCAATACGTCCAAACCATCGCAGTCGCAGTAGTGAAAACATTAAATTAAAAATATATTAAAATATTTCAAGAGAAGGAAATACTAAGGTTTCAATTATATGAGAGAAACAGAATATAAGGCACGCGCGATAGTCTATGCTTAAATTACAGTCGTTTTGAAAGAATGCAAAGATTGACAACCTGTCCCACTGTTCAATTGCGTTCAGACATTAGGACTCCAAGATATTGGTTAGCGTATGAATTGTATGAGACAAGAGTGGCAGTGCTTATGTTCATTACTTCTTTTATTTCGAAATACGTGTCTGCTTATGGGAATGCATTTAAAATGAATCTTAAATGTAATATATCTTTGCAACTCGGATTATAGATCTTGATTGAAAATTGTTTGACTGCATCTTTCACCTTAAACACGTAATACAGACAGTGTTAGTTGACCTTTTTAGTGAAACTTTGAACTGAGTGCGTGTTGGTAACAAATCAGTGAACTATAATATTGTGGTTTGCCAATTTCCCTAACTCAATTTCATGCCAAAAACTGGCGCGATAAACCGACAAAAAAGGAGTTTATAGAGTACCCCCTCGCTGTATGCAAATTACAGTTTTTAACATTGTTTATTGGGAGAAATATTTGGTAATGAAAAAAACAAAGAAATAAATTGTGTGCGCTTTCCAAGTTTTACAAATTCTCTTTTGTTGCGACTAGAACCTTTTGATTTTCCCAGGTAATGTGGCCAACTTTAAGCAATTTAGCTAGTGGTTTCGCGCATCCCAAAGAGGTAGGTTATAATTCCTTGTGAAGGCTAGGGAAACCTTGCCGTTCCTATGATTTGAGTAAAAAGAAACCACAGCAGGAAATAATTTCTAACGCTCACCGATTAAATCAAACCCAATACCTGAAAATTGAAAAAATCTTCCTCTATAATTCTTCAAAATTTGTAATTTCATTTAAGTAGAACAGCATTGTTAAGCTAATTTTAAAACTACTGGGCTTTTATCCAATAAAACTAAAATCTTAATAATATAAGTCTAGTGTGAAAATCATTCACACAAATGCTGTTTTTCCAGTCTAGTCGAAAGCGAGTCAGCTTACGTCGAACCCAATACTTTACGCTTCGCTTTACACTAATTGTGTTTGCATCATTTCACTACAGAGCCATGAGGGGATATGTTATCTTTCATCCCCTATAACTTGTAATGAATGCACAATTAGTAAATAGAAAGGAAAATTGGGGAGATGGAAAACATGAAAAAAGGTTTTAGTTTTTTTTTCAATTTTTCTTAATGAGAAATTGTTGGAGCACCCATACTGTAAAAAATATTTCACTTATGTCAGTAGCAAACCTGTTTCAGGAAAAGGCGACAAGAGTTGCACAGTTTATGTTCATTCGAAGTTTGGGTTTCCTTTAGTGAGTACACATGCAGCATGTGTAAGTGTAAACTTACACGTGTCTGCTAACATTGAATGAGTCGTATTAAATCAAATAGGACACGGGGCAGCTTCCGACCCAGGTGAATGCACTAACTTTAGACAATCTATTTTATTTAGAAAAATCGCTCCCCCAGTTCTTGTTTGCCGTATAGACCAATTTTGTTCAATATGACTTTTTAATGCAGTTATCTTAAAAATCAAATTCTACACAATCTGAGCTAAGAAAAAACGTAAAATTCGATAATGTGAAAGTTGTTTTAAATTTATTTTAAATCAATTTCCTGTTATCATAAGACACATTGGTCCAGTACACATGCAAACATTGTTTATGTAAAATTAGCTCAATGGTCTATACGGCAAACAAGAACTAAGGCAGCGAAATGCTATAAATTTATTCAACACAGAAAATTACATTTTCTGAGCTTCCATAAATTTATCACATTTCCGAAAGAAAAATTTGGATTGCCGCTTTTGGCTCAATATGACTTCATTGCGAATTTGAAATAAAATGAATGGGAAATTCAAGAAAGATTTTCTTGAGAAATTTACGACATTGGTTCATATGCAGCTCTCACTTATTGTTTTGACTGCATACAATATTGATTTCCAACCTCCAGTAAGAGGAGGAACTATGTGAAGAAGAATTTCATTGTTAACTTGATGGTACACTAACTGAGGTAATATTTAATCCAATTAAGACTACAACACCTACTAACATCATGATAAGAAATACATTTTATGTACAAACATGACCCTTATTTTATATTTAAAAAATGTAAAATTAGTTTGTTTTCCAATCACTTTAACACCATATTGTCTGTATAAATTTTGGCTTAAAAATCTGTGGAAGTTTTTAAAAAAAATATACATACTTCAGTTCAAAAACTGTATTTTCTTTAGCTGTCACGAAAAATGATTTTTTTTACCATTTCTGCAAAAAATATTTCCTTATTTTTATCACTAAGCCATTGTTGTTATTTGCTTGCGTATTTAAACTTCAATTTTTCCGTTTTTCTGCAAAATTCCTGCAAAATTACAATTCAAATCTTTGAGTCAATTTTCTTTACAAATCACTCACTAACTTACAAAATTCGTTTAATTTAATTTTTAAACCATTTCTACAGATATATTTAAGATTTTTTCATGTAAAATCACTGCTTATTGTTATGTTTATTTGATGGTTCAAATCGATTGTTGTTTTTTTCACATTTTTGACAGTTTTTCCGCGAGTTTTCGGTCAGCTGTTCGAAGCGGTTGTTTCATGACTGGAATATCAATCTAGAGCCTTTATTTCGCGCATGCGCAGAGATATAATATTACAACACCGGCCGGTATAAGGGTTGCCAAGGGAAAATGATGAATATTTTAAATGGCAACCCCTAAGGATGAAAAAAAAATAACTAAGTAAAAAACGCGTGTACGGTTCATTGAAACAAGGCACTAATTAACAAAATATTATATTTTAAACGACGTTTGCGGTGTGGACTTCCAAGGCAAATAAAATATTCATCATAAATGCAGTATTTTTTGTTCCTTGAGTAAAAGGCTGATATAAGGCGATCGCCATGCTGCAAAAACTTGGGTCACTGTTGCCAATGCCATTCCGGTTTTAGGGAAAGGCGGCAGGAGTTGCTAGTTTTATGTCCATCTGTGGTTTGGTTTATTTTGTTCTTAAAAACTGACATACCTACTTCTAACTTTCTGATGTACATCTTCTTGTTTTTTACAGTTTCGATCCGAATAGTAATCAAGTAAATTATAATTTTCCATACTTATGGTAAAAAAAAAACATTTATTTGAATAAATTTCCCACAATCTTTCAGCTGTTACAAGCCCCATTATAATCCGCACAACATTTGTAAACCCTCCCACACAAACAATGCAATCCATCATCTTGTTTTCCTTCTTTCTTAATATTTCCAACTCACTGAAAATTCCACCCTTAAAAGGAAAAGAAGTACCTATTCTCAGATGTTACGTTTAAGTTGAAATTACGGTTGTTTGACGTATTTGTAATTAAAATTGCTTCACAGTAAGGTAATTAAACTTTTCGGAGATTAGAGGCAAAATCGTTAGTTTTTTCAGTAAAAAAAACCTTATTTTTTAATAAATTTAGTGAAGTGGAATAATATTTACAACCCTATGTCAAATACTTATTTTAAACTTCTATTTACACGCCTGTTCAAAAACAGGTATACAAAGTATCAATTGATAATTTATCGTCTTTTATTTAAATTAAATTATTAATTGATAAATACTAACAGACATCTGTTGAACTAGGGTCTAAGTTATCGCCAAGGGACCCGACGGGTCTCGAACCAGCTTTGTTTTCATTTCCATCGTTTATGTATCGTCACAATGTAGTTTATAGATTGTGCAATTTAGGGTATATTGAAAAAAAACATTTTACGTGTAACTAAAGCTTACTTTTGGTACCGAAGCGGCTGATGATAGCACTTCATATTGCATGCATTCAGTATGCCAGTTTTTGACTTAACAGACCAGTCTTTGAATACTTTATGGCAATCTTTCCATAGACTGAATGGCGCCAAGCCAAAATGGGGTCGCCTTTCGCAGCGCAGCCTTAAACGGGCTGAAGACAGACGCATTCAATATATTTGTGCTAAACAACGAACCCATTACCTTCCGATTCTGAGTCTTAAATATTAACTTTTAGACTAAACCGTAAGGTTAGACAGTACTACAGTCTTCTAAGTATTACCTTTACGTATTTAAATCAATAATGATCATAATATCTTTAAATATTATATAATACATAAATGATAATAAATATGTAGATATATTTTATTTTCTCTTCGTGTTTCCTAGTATCCCGAGTATAAAACATTAAGTAAGCTCCTTTCCATTGCGTAAATCGATAAAATGGAAGAAAACAATATCACTCAGCAGAAGTGCCGTTGTAAATTATATACATTTTCGATTTACGCGATTGAGGGGAGTTAATATAAATGTTTTATACTCGAAAAAGACAAGTCGTGTAAGTGAGAGCTTGCTATTTGACCTCCATCTTAGTTACAATATTTGCAAACGAGACAAACTCATCACTTCTGCAAACAACAGATAAAACAAGTAAGTAGTTCATATTGTTATCTTACAATTCTTACACTTTGTCATGCTGTTTCAAATATGATTCTATATTTAAATAAAAGGTTTCATTTAAAAACCCGCGAAACGTTGAGAATAAAGTATCTTCTATATTTCAAGTGTAACCAGCAACTCTTGCCGCCGTTCCCTGAATATGAAACCAAGTCATTCAGGGAAGAATTGAGGGAAGGCAGAAGCTCCAGGTCGAAGGAGGACATCTTGGTCGAAGAACCTGAGACAGTGGTTTGACAGAAGCACACGATCTCTCTTTAGTGTAGCAGTATCAAAGTTGCCGAACTGCTATGACGATCGCCAATCTTCCCTGAAGAGGTAAAAGAAGCAGAAGAAGAAAACTTAATGTTAAATTCAGCCATAGCGCTTTTTGTAAATTTTATGTAAACTAAAACAACGCCTGAAGTAAGAGTTTTATACAGTTTCCATATTTTGTACTAGAGGTGTGATGACCTGATTGTGCTTTTTTCGATATCACGAGGATAAGGATGGATTAATTGAAAGTAAAGTAGTGTGAGGGAGAGAGACAACAAAACGAGGATTTTTTGTTTTTGTTTACTTGCGTGTACAGTGTGTAAAACACAAGAGCAGTGGAGCGACACTCTTGGCAGTGCTCTTCTAGTACGCTGGCATAAAAAATCCATCAGAGTGCTATTGCATAGTACTTCAGGTCATTTTGCGTCCTATATCAGTAAATTATCGTCAGTTAACGGTAGGTAAGGGCTATCATTAATTTTCCTTAGGGGTGAATGTGGCTCTAATGTATGAAGGGGGAACGAATTGACCGCTAGAAACTCACGTTAAGTGCTGTGAAATATTCAAAGAGTTGTAGGGGGATATTATATGACCCTACTGGGAAAAACTGCTTCAATATTAAAAGCATTTGGCGAGTTGAAACCGTGTTTTAAATTGTTGATTCAAATAACGCACTAAGTACCAATACAGTCAATTTAAAACCAAGAATAGGGTTCTATGTGACAAGGCAAATAACTTACGTTATCGAGCTCAAAAAATCTTTCGTTTATAATCTTTAATAATTATTAAAGAACATTTTCAGATGACATCTTAAATAAAATAACAACAATGAAATTTGTTGCTCCCGAGGGGGCTGGTTCTCATTTCTTGTGAAGGCTGAGTAAACCTTTTCGGTATTTTGGGCTTGAAATAAACACCGAAACGAGAAATCATTTCTGACACCCTCGGAGGGGATCGAACCCTTGCTCTCAGTATAGAATGCAAGCATTCTACCAACTGGGCTATTGACCGGTCGTTTCATGAACTTGACCGTTGCTACAAAGCGCCAATTCTCAAGCAAGTTCCAGTTGCTGTAAGGCTGGATGGACCTTTGGTGACCGGTCATTGGTAAAGGTTTATGAATTTTTCAACCCGGCGAAGAGCAAATTTGAAAATATAAATGGTATATTTTTTGTGCTCCACCGGGAGACGAACCCACAACCTTCCATTCAGAGTCCGAAGTGTTACCACTGGACTACGGACCGGTCTACGAACGGGACGTGAGCAGGACGGGAATCGAACACTGGTTCGATTCTCGTTCTGCCCCTCGACCAGAACTTCGACCCGGGTTCAATAGATGTTATTGGGTAATAACTAATAATTATCTCATTAGAATAAAAAGAAGATAATAAATTATTTAATCATAACTAATGTTAAATCATGTTTCTTACCAGCCAAAATAGGTCAACGGTTTTCTTTCCACATACCAACTCAATTGGAAAAAAACATAGCGCTCTATGAAAAAAGTGAAAAAGTATCACATATTTAAAAGTAATACTAATATTAGCTATTAGGATGATTTATTTGGTGAGCTTTTTTTAGAAGCTTGAGTAATTCACACCTCAAGAGCCCTCTGCGAGCTTGGTCGTCGCTTTAGAATTCTCAATCAAGAACCAGTTGCTGTAAGGCTGGATGGACTTTAAATTTAGTGAGTAGGTAAACATCTATTTGTCAGTACAATTATATATATTTTTAAAAATTAAAATATGTGAAACTGTATTTTGGTTATTTAAAAAACGCATCTTACGTAGAAATACACTTTCAATAGTTAAATTTAAAATGCGTACCGTGGATTCACTATTTTACTATCCAAGAGTAGTGTATCAAGGCTGTAGGTGTTTATTTCAATGATTTGAATACTCTGCGTGTATGACGAGTGTTGTTTTTGCCGCCACAAGGCAGATATCGAGTGACACAGCGCCATACATATGCTGATTACATACAATCATTTGCATTTTCTATTAACAACTGTAGATGGTAACCTGTGCCACGAGATTAAACTTGTCCATGACGTTATACATGCGTTATACCGAAAAATCTAGTAAATTTAAAACATAGAATTTACAATTGTTTACCTTTTTTTTCATTTCAAACAACTCTTTGTAGGAAAAATGTAAAATATTATCTAAAAAGATCCCGTGAAGTTTGATGTCGATCGGATTACAAACAAAAAAATCGGCCTGCCTTAGCTGAGGAAAAAATGACGTGTATTGCAACTCCCTACATGGACTCCTACACTGCTGGACCGATTTTAATCCAATTTTCAAGAAACATGTAAAATATACTCAAAAGGGTTTCTGTTTGATGTGGATCGGATTAAAATAAAAAAGTTTTCACCATTATTTTTATACATTGAAACCTGACGCGAGTCTGGAAACAGTTTATTTTAGTTAGCAGTAATATTCATATTTTTAACCTGTTTTTTTTACACATAAGGATATCAACTTTACGAACCGGAGGTTTTCCTGCTACCAAAGGAGTGAGAATGCAACTTTCCTAGTCTCCGTGGGATTTTCTCTTATTAATGATTCTCAAATTTTCACATCTTTTTTAAGCATATTCACTCCTCCACTTGTAACCTATTTATTTAGTGCAAGGTGACACATTGGGCGAGTGCAGTTTTTGGCACGAGGGCACTAATAATTATAATTCATAATCGTCAATTCACGCATAATCCAACATGGCCGTGATTTTATTTTATTTATTTAAATAAATATTAATAAGAATAATAAGCCCGGTTAAATAAACATGATGAATTTTCATTTTGTTAGTACACATGTGGCATGTTAAAGCGCTTACTTACACGTGCCTGCTTGTAGGCATGTATTAAATATGAATGTTAAATGATAACATATCTTTGCAACATGGTTTAAAGAATACAGATGGATGATTGTGAATGCTCGTAAAAATAACAACATTTGAAAATAATTGCAAGTAAAATAAGCTGCTTCTAAAAATAACTGCATGTAAAATTAACCGCATGTAAACGAAACTACATGTAAAATTAGCTGCATGTAAAAATAACAGCATGTAAAAATAACTGCTTATAAAAATAACTGCATCTAAAATAACTGCATGAAAAATAACTGCATGTAAAAAAAACTGCATATAAAAATAACTGCATGTACAAATAACTGCATCTAAAATAACTGCATGAAAAAAAAAACTGCATGTAAAAATAACTGCATGAAAAATAACTGCATGTATAAAATAACTGCATATAAAAATAACTGCATGTAAAAATAACCGCATATAACAATAGCTGCATATAAAAATAACTGCATGTAAAAATAATTACATGTTAAAATAGCTGTATGTAATGTTTTCACGAATGGATAATATAATTGTACAAGTTACCTTCTTTTCACTAATGTGAGCCTTGACTCGTCTTTAGACTGCAGCTAGTATGAAATTAAAAACTACTGCAGTATGCTAATATGCATTGTTATAATATTTCGTGCAACTTAGATACTAACCAACTTGAGTTTTACAGTTATTTTTACATGAAATATTTTCTGAAATGTTTTAGCGGAAACCTTTTAGAACTTCTTTTTATTTAATTGGCCAACAAACCCGTCAGACTCATTCAGTGTTATTCATTAGATTCCGCCCATACCTGTTTAGTGCGAGATTTTGAGAAACCAATTTAAATTTGTACCAGCCCGCTAAACCAAAATAAATAAAAAGGTGATTCATTAGCGAAATACGTGCATTATTTTTTTTGGTTTACCGAATCCTGCTTAAACAGACTTCCGGTAGCTTTTTCTGTATGAAAAAATACGAAATGCTCGACATTTATGTAGGTATTTAGGTGTCTATGAATTTTTTTTAAGTTTTTGTGGGTTTTTGCATGATTTTTGACAACTTTCGGAGACATTCGGAAGCATTCGGGTAAACGCCCCCTCCCGAACGTTTCTCGACACTCCAGCTGTCAAACTCATGTCGACTGCGAGTTCGAATGAACCAAAAATGGAAACAAGTATTTTTCAAAGCATGACTTCATTGTGACTTCAGGTTTTGGCTGTAGGCATCACGAAGAAAATCTCAAAGATGGGCCTTCATACTTTATCTACAAGAAAAGTGTCAGTTTTACAAAATTGGCGACTTGAAAAATAACACGACGCGGCATCTGTCACTTGTTTTCTTGTCACAGTTTTTATATTTGTTTCGTTGCTGCATACCGTAGATTTGTTGTTATAGTGTAAAATTATAATGTGTTAAAGTTACTGTAATTGCTGAAACTCTTATTTGATTCATAAATCTTTTATTCTGAAAGTTATCTCGTACATTACGATCAGCTGGGGAATGAGGAAGATCGCCATTTTGCGTATGTCGATCTAGTTTAGAACGAAATAAACCTACTCGTAGGTGGTTTACAAATCTGATCATGTTTTGAAACACGTTTAGTGTTAAACTGAATTATAAATCTTTTATGAATCACCTTTTTTGTAAATTGAGATTAAATCGAAAAATTAAACCAGATCTCTAAAGAAATCTGGTTTAAAAATTCTAATGAATAACACTGATTATTTGTTATGTCAACAAATAAAAAATATCATAAGAATAAAACAGTGTTTTGAGTTATTATGGATACATGCATTCCCATAATCAGACACATATAAGTTCGCGCTAACACATATCGCATGTGGACCTACAACATAAAAACCCGATCTCAAATTAACATAATCCCTGTATTTCTTGCCGACTTTCCCTGAAACAGCGGAGACATTGGCAAAGTGAACCTTTTTTGACAGTATGGATGGTCAGCCTCATACCAACCCGTAAGTCAAGGAACGACAATTGCAACGTGTTTATTAAAAAAAAATACTCAAATAAATTTTGTAGTGAATTTGTGTTTTCAATGAATTGATTGACTGTCGAGCCGTCAGAAGTCATACATTCAATATTAGATTTGCACATGTTTCAGTTATAGAGTTACAATGGCAAAACTTCGCCAGATAAGTGAGTATAAAGGTAGTGTCGTCTTTTTTGCTCTCATGTGAATTTGCGTAATGAAAGTGAGCTGCTCCATTGTCTGTTTGCATAAAGAGTAGCGACTTTCATACGTGTACTCGCATACGTGCCACTAAACCAAAAACTCATATCAATGGCTCGGCGGGCACTTTCACTGCGACTTTTGAGAAATCATTAGTGGATAATTATGAGAATATATAATGAAAGTATCATATCAGAAGCTATTCGGTGAAGTAACTCTGTACCTACTAAGACCCGGTATTTTCAAGTTCAGTTAACTATTACTCAAAATACTCCAATACGAGTCTACTAAGAACTCTTAATTCTTAAAAATTATTAAAATGTCATTCAAAAGATTGAAAACAAATAAATGGTCATAAAAAGCAAATGTCTAGCCTTCATTAAGCTGGAAATCGACAAAAAAATCTGTTTGCGGAAATTTTGATGTATCCTTACATTAAAAAAACATTTGCTGTCAGTGAAGATGGCGCCATCTTAATTTGCTGGCGAAATTCGGTGAGTTAAATATTAAGAAAATTTAACTAAAATGGCATTTGAGTTAACTTTACAAAAATTGAAAATTCTGAGCCTAAGTGTTTATAAATAACAAAGGCGGTTAAAAACTTGACGACGATTATAAAGGCTCACTACGTCCAACTACGACCAGACAGCTGAAAAGTCCCCTTCGGATGTCAATATGTCACAAACGGCACTTTTTTTAAAATATGCATCATCATCAACAGCAAAACGACTGACCCAAAGGGGCAATAAAACATTTACATAAGCTCCCGTCGACCGTGCAAATCGAAAATGTATTGAAAATACAACGGTCTTCCTAGTGAGTGAATTAGTTTTCATCCATTTTTTCGATTTACGGGATCGAGAGAAATGTAATGTTTTATAATTGGGGTATTGGATCTGCCCAGTACACTTGGGAATACTTAAATTAAAGTGGCTAGACGAAGTGGTAACAGATTGCCGACCGGTAGGAGTATGGGACTGGAGGAGGAAGGCATCGGAAAGGCAGAGGTGGCTGCGGTTGATCAAGGAGGCTAGACCCATCCCGGGTTCTTGTGCTATTGATGATGATGATAGCTAGAGACGGACTGAGATAGAAGAGGATGAGTATATTCTTTAAATACATGAAATATTATTGTTCATGATGAATGTGAAACTATTTGCATGTTCTATTGGCACGCTATTTCGCACGTACAATCCCCAGAGGCTCGTTAACTGACAAACACTAACTATGTACCTGTGTGTCCATGCATAATACAGAAAATGTCCGCCATTGCTGACAAGGTTACAGCAGATGAGCTCACGACTATTTCAAAATACTAAAATAATTCAACGTCACTCAAAACTAGGCGCAGTTCTATTATCTTACTTTACCATGCTTATTGCTTAAATGAATACCTACTCAAATTCTGTAAAAATCTTAAAATACCACTCCATGTTGGATATCTCACCTCCGGTCATGATTTCGAGGCGAAATATGTAGGTATATAATCACCAATACGAATTGCAATGATTTATTAAATTTTATGTTTAATACCTCATGCACGTCTAAGTCAAAGTGACATGCTTATTGCTTAGGCTAGACGTAATCTGAAAGGACTGGAGTGTGAGTAAAAGCACCAAGGTAAAGCTTGTCAGGCATTTGGTCCACTCTATTTTTCTCTAAGCTGCTGAAACATGGACAGCAGAAAGGATAAAAGTTGACGCGATTGAAATGTGGTGCTGGAAGCGCATGTTTCGAGTCCCATGGACAGCTAGACGTATCAACGAGTCCATTCGCCGGATTCGTTGGATGGCTTGACTCTGGTTCGTGTATGTATGTGCACGCCGTATTCTTCAGATCTTCGAACGCGTTGTCCGTGGCAAACGAACAAAACATGGAAAGACTGGTTGTGATCGGTGGCTTGGGAGAGAAGAGGAAGCTCCCTCCAACGATGGAACGATCAAGCAAACACAGCAGCAGGCACCAAGATGGCTGGAGCGCTTTGGGCAGCGCAATCAAGAGAGAACTAGAGAAGAGCGATTACAGAAGGGTAAAAAATAAGAAATAATATGAAGAAGAAGGCCTCATGTATGTAAGTTTCGTATCTCATGTAGCCCCTGTAATGTTACCAAGACTGCAAAATATGTAAAGATGCATATGGGCATGTGCAACTTAGATTATAAAATTACTGGTTTGTGTAAGAGCTTGTCACCCAAAATGATGACCAAATTTCATTTCTAAGAATCACATGCTTTTGTCCAGTTAATTGATTACAATTTTGCAATCAACTATTTCTGCATGATTAAACACTAATCAACTGCATTGATACGTTTGAGAATCATCAACTATTGATCAGCGCTATTGTCAACCTAATTGATCAATTTAACAATTCAATCATTGAACGTGTTATTCACACACAGCAAAACCATGGCTCATCTTGATATTTGTCTGAATTGGAACAAAATCTGTTGAGCGGTTTAGACAGACATACCGGGAATATCGATTTTAAAAGCTCCATTTATAAAAGTTAAGATAAAACAATACTTTTATTTTTTATTGCTAGATATTTTTTACAACGCTGGATTCTTTGTTTACAGCACCAATCTCATTAATCTAAGGGGCTGTCCATATATTACGTCATTCGCATAAAGGGGGGGGAGTCTGGTCTGCGGATGGTGGCAAATGATGTAAAAGTACCAAAAGTGACGTCGTTCTTGTAAATATCAAATTTCTACAAAATATACAAAATATTATGTAAGTAATATAACATTATTAATTATTAAGCTCATCCATTATTACAGCAAGAGGGGGAGGGGGGGTCATTAGATAATGACTATAGGATGATTGTAAGGGGGGGGGGGGGGTCGAAAATCGGCCAAAATCGATGACGTAATTTATGGACGGCCCCTAAGTTACAAAAAGGTATACACATTAAATACATGCACAAAAGCAAAACTTGCAAAGTGAGCTTGGAACTCGCAAGCTTGCGAAACACTTGCAACGAAAAATTATTTTTTTCCAAAAAATAATCCTGACTCTACCTATCTATAATCTATAATCTAAATTGCAAAGATAAATTGATTTTAAGGATCGATAATATTTAGTTACATGTCACATGTTAGTTTGCGCTAACACATGCTGCATGTGTATTTGCAAAATAAACCAAACTTCACATGAACACAACCTTTTCAACTCCTGCCGCCTTTCCATTAGACCACGGTGGTATTGGAAAAAGTGAACCTAGTTTTTACAGCATGGGGGTCACCAACCTATTAGTCGACAGGAACCATACTGAATATTTTTTACAATAAAAATATTAGGCATATTTGTGAGAATCACACCTCAAGGTCCTTTACCACCTTCTCAATTTTGCAAGTAATGCTATGAGTGACTTTAAATGAACCATTATGACCGGTTTTTGATAAACGTAGATGAATTCTTATTTCAAGCAAAGGGAATACATTTAAATAATAATTGAAAGGACATATTGTTTTATTCTGCTGTAAATAACTCAATGCGCTCGAAAGAAAATCCACCACCTTCCGGTCAAGAGCCTGTATCGTTAGCCACTGGATTGAGATCGGTTTTAAAATATTTATTCTGATCACTTCTTTAAATTATGTCATTTTAACATCTTCCACAAAAAAAAGAATTTGAACAATATTTATTTCAACATTTCTTCTTTACTCGTAACGCTGTTTATTTTCCCTTTTTTTTATAAAAAAATGCAAACGTTTTGCAGTCTTCAAATCATCAATAGGTATCAAATAATATGATTTTATGTAACATTTTTTAAACAACTTTTTATGGTTTTATGGCTTAATATTAATGTATTTTTTTCTACAGTTGCTAGCTGGTATTTATTTATGATTGTATTAATTTGAATGTGAGTGATTCGTTTAAAAATTTAATTCGAAAACGCCTTTTAGAAAATGGCAAGCTATTATCATTTTTAAAATGTAAATTGATGTTTACGAAAATAATTGGAAACTATGTAAATACAAACATTAAAAGTAATCAACTTTTATGTGTTTTTTATCTTGTTATTAATCAACTTTTTAAATGATTTGATTTTTTATTTGTGTTTATGAATTCAAATTTAAAAAATATATGAAAATAACATAAAATACTTTTTAAAGAAAGAAACCATCTATAATCCGTACATATGTATTTATAATCAAAGTTGTATAGATATGTACACATTTTACATTTATACTTAATGCACGCTCACCCGTATCACACGCAAGTTTTCGCTAACACAAGCTGTATCAATAAAAGAAAAACCCAAACCTTATACGAAATATACCCTGCAACTCTTACCGACCTTCTCTAAAATAGAAGTGACTTTGGCTAATGTGCACATTTTTTTACAGTATGGGGGGTAAGCCTCATACAAAACTATAAATTAAGGAACAAAAATACTAATGGTAAGCCTAATACCAGTGCCTTATTGAAATCAACCATTTAATTTATTTACAGTCAATTTACATTTTTGATTAGGTATTTCATAGTGGGCGTTGATTACAAAAAATGTAAGTATTATACTTTGATGTACAAGTATTTTTTTGTGTAATTGTAATGAATGGATCATCGGCGCCTACCTAACTAGCAAGACTTACATATCGTGTATGTTTACATGTTATGTATTTTTTCATATTATGTGAGTATTACATCACATATAATGCCCATATTGCACCAGGCATGTAAAACCAAAGCCGGTAGATTGGAAACCGGTTTCTCACAAAAAAAAACAACTTACTGGAAGGTATATTATATTATTACTTGCATGAATATACGATTATAATCTAAGTTGTGGATCCAGGATCATACACTCTTACGATAATAATAATAATAATTGGAAAATTTCATATAGCGCCGTTTAGTGGCACTAGCCACCCCAAGGGCGCTTTTATGTGTTGAAGTTTCTGTGAAACACATGTGAACTGCCAACACTGGTCTCCGTTCTCAACTCCAGGGGTAGACTGTTCCAGCAGGATGGA
Organism: Agapetus fuscipes; assembly: GCA_951799405.1. Taxonomy (NCBI): domain Eukaryota; kingdom Metazoa; phylum Arthropoda; class Insecta; order Trichoptera; family Glossosomatidae; genus Agapetus; species Agapetus fuscipes. The sequence continues at coordinate 10,478,761 of OX637340.1, read as the reverse complement.
CCAGATGAACTACCCTGTCCCCGAAACCCGTTCTGTTCCGTCGAAGCGGAAGTTGAAGCCTATTTACGACGTCACTCTTTGCAGAATGAAGATTTCGTCGTCTGCCATCTATTTGGTCGACTCTGCATAATTCAAACAAGCAGGATGGGGCAACTCCTATTGCATTAAAAACCGAAACACATAAAATTATACCATACTAAGGTCCTGTATTTTCAACGTTAGCTTATGTGACTTTAAACAGATTAAAACTACCCACACGATTGATATAAGAGCGTCTTTTTCCATCAGTATAAAGTCGCTATGCTAACGTTGAAAATTCCGGGACTAATATTAATAACATGAAACTGTAGTTTTCAAGTGCATAATTACAAAATTTGGCATTTTTTTCTCCTTTTGCTTCTATTGAGTTCTCGTCCCTAGTTCAAACAAAAAATTGAAATCGTTTTCAATACCTGCAGTGATCATCTAAATTAAAAAGAGATTAAATCTTTAGTTTCCTTTTTATTACCGTCATCAAATCATGAGTATAAAACATTGCGTCAACTCACATCAATAGCGTAAATAAAAAAGTGTATTGAATCTACGACGGAGCTCCTAGTGAGTGATTAAGTTTTACATATTTTTTTTCGATTTACGATATCGAAGTGAGTTTAGGCGATGTGGTATACTAGGGACACAGATGCCGATTCTAAGCCATAATGAAATGCCGGATCGGCTATTGTCTGTCGATACAATGTGTCTGTACTTTTTATGGTAGCATTGGCCTCGATTAGCTTAACCTGGAAACCAATTAGGATCTACTTACACCTACTGTGCTCTATTTTATTGCAAATTTAATTGCGAATCACGCCTTCTTTTTCTTCTGGTCAGATTTTCTCAGTCCACTCCTGAAAGTAGAACTCCCGAACAATCAGCTGCTGTTTTCAGTTTTTTTTTTAAAATATTTTTGACAGTTTCATCAATATCACGCTGAAGAAGCCCAACGCATATATGGACGAAATGTCCGGAAGCTTTAACTCTAATAGACCGCGGCAACAGATGCGCAACGCAGCTCTGTAGTGTTAACAGTTGACCTTGAAAGACTAAAGTTTGTATTTTGATGTTTGGTTGGAGCGAGTTGACAATAAGTCAACACGTTTGCCAGACAGGCTAGTGATAACCTGTTGGTTCGTGAGACTATTTTATGTCATCCCCACCCTCCAGGAAAACCTGGAGAGCATTCCCTATACGCCACCTTGAAGACGCGCTGTCTAGAATATACAGTTTCCCATTTTGTGTCAGTACGCTCAATCACTGTTTCTCATTGTCTTCCTCTGAACATGCAAATTTATCATTATTTAACATGTGCTTAGAACGCGTTGGAATCCATTATAGCGAACCCTCCAGTACATGCTATACACATGTCAGTAAACGCCAGAATCTTCTGGAACACGTGCAAGCACACTATGAAACAATGTAACAGTACATCCTACAAAAACTGTGAAAATCTGGTATGAAGCATCGGCGTCGATCAAGCTACGACTGGCGATCGTTCAATACAAACTGAGCTATCGATCGGCCTAGACCAAGTTCTTCCTACAAAGGTGTGGTACATTTAGCTTCATATAAAACCTCTGCAGGCTCATCTATTGTGTTGATAATTTAATTTCCTGTGGTGAAAAATGTTCAAGGTCAATCAGTATATTAAAAAATATCCAACACAAAGTTGTAAGCTATTATTTTCATACCGATATAGTTAACCCAGCCTTCAAGGTCACCTCTAAGGGTCACATTGCCAGTTATGATATCAAAAGTTCAATCTATACGAAACAAAATTTAGCTTAAATTTTTTGGTATGTGTTTTGTTCTATTTATTTCGTTCATTTAAGGTGATACGTCATTTTTTGCAACACAGGAATGTTTTGCTTTTTTATTTACTGCAATAGTTTTTAACGGTACGGAAGGATGGTTACAGTGCTATGGCTTCCCCAATTGCTTTGTACGGAATGGGGGGATGGACGCTCACACAGACACTGGAGAGCCGAATACAAGCGTTTGAAATGGGTGTTAATCGTTAAAGGCTACATATCTTTGGCCATCCGTCACTGTTGGTTGACATCCTCTTGAGCTGAAAATAGGAGGAAACATCAATGAAACACTCTCAATCCTGGAAGTATGAAGTTTTTGGACCACCTCTTGTTCGTCTTCCCACGATATTTTCTTCAAGGATTTTGCTAATAAAGGTGCTACGTCTAATTGAGTGCTCTATTATTTAGGTTTTTCTCTCAAAAATGTTACTTATATTATAAGCTCTGAGCTTCTTTCTTATATTACTGTAACACTTTTTCATTTGACTTCCTTTGAAATCACGGCGTCTTAGTCATATTGCTCCAAATCCACATCTCGAATATTTCTACACAGTTTTCTGGATGGTTCCGATTTTGCAACCGTGCAATAAAACGCTACAAACAAAAAACATTCATTAATCCCTCTCTCATTTCCGTTTTTAAATGTGTATTAGTTTATTACGGATTCTGTGGTGTTTGACTGCTCTGTGGGTGACAAGTCTGGTCGACAGGTGAGCCATGGAGTATGTGTCAACGCCGTAAGCTAGTTTATTCCCCATCAATATTATAGCTTTTAACTACAACTACTTAGGTACACTATAAGAAAAATAAAGACAAAACTATTAGCCCACGGTATCAGATCTTTACATAAGTAACGATAACCCATATAAGAAACGACATAAAATCTCAATTAATGTCTTCTGAAGCTTCAGTTTATTTAAAATTATTTAAGTATAGTGATAAAAAATGCAGTAGGTGTCAATTTGAATTCATACATTTAGTGGTAATGAATATACTTCAATGATCCACCCACTATTCGTAGTGAAGGAGATAATTTCAAACTAAATTTAAATGTAAATAAACCATCAAATCAATCAAAAGTTTAATAAGCAATTCAGTGATCGCTGGTAGTTTAGTAATTAACGCATCAGATTCATTATCGAAATGTTGTGGGTTCCAGTGCATAACAGAGATGAAAAAATAATCGTCAATTAGATAAAAATATTTTCAAATAAAAAATATGATAATGATTTATCCACATTATTTATAAAGGAAGATACGAAAACAATAAAAAAGAAACTGAAAATATATATAAAGGCAAACTTTCAACCTAAATTAATAAGTATGTTATAATGTTTTGTATTTTCATTCTTGTATTATTTACTCTTTTTTAGTTTTTATTAGTTTTAACTTTTATTATTTCCATATTTGTTACATTGTTGTTTTGTATTTTTTCTTGATCAAACTACAAAAATTAAACTAAATTCGACACTGCTGTTGCATACGGTTGCCTCTTGATCTGTGGTTGCCTCCCTTATCTACCTGTGAAAAAGTGATTCCAATGCCCAAATAGCGTAGCAAAACACTCGGGGTATTTCTAGTAAATAATATTTTACCAACCGTTGAGAATCAGCGGGTGTGTACACTAGTTATCGAGCAGATGGTAATCGATTTATAACCCAGATAATCTATGGCGTAATTTAGAAATTACTTGCCTTTTATTTTCATAGGTCAGATTACCAATATCGCTGAGTATGCAGTATTTTATGGGCAGTGCCCCGAGTATAAACTTCAACAAGCTAAATTTATCGTAACGTTCAACAAAAACTGTATCGAAACTTTAACAGGAGCTCTAGTGAGCGTTGTTGTTTCACACGTTTTTGTTAAAACGCCACGGTTAAGTTGTATACTTGAAGTACAGCCCATTTGCTTAATGAAAACCGACATTACACACCTATGCTCTTTGGACAGAACCGCATTAAGCCCATCGGGGGCCCTGGTGCGAAGGGAGACACACTAGGTCCACTCCAACTTGTTCACATAAAAAATCCAAAGCGAACCTGATACGGTACTAACTACAAGGTTTTAAATGAATTTAAACCATTTTATGTGATCTATTGATCGATAGCGAAAATTTAATTTAGTTTAGTTCATATGTTGAAACATATTACTAAAAGTACATAAAAATATTGTTGATGAATCGTCAGAGCCGATTAAAAAAATCATTGTTACTTATTAGAAAGGGTACTTTCAAAGACAAAAAGAATTAGGTTACAATGGATGTTTAGTTGTCACGAACATAAACAAAATGACCTTGTTATAAAATAATATACAAACCCCTGCACCTTCTAAATCTAAATCTAAGCTGCAAAGATATGTATCATTTGAGATTCATATTAAATGCATTCCCACAAGCAGACATGCATAATTTCGCGCTTACACATGCCGCATGTGGACCGACAATATAAAAAAACCCAATCTCAAATGAACATAAGCCCTGCAACTCTTGCCGACCTTCCGTGAAGCAGGGGTGACATTGGCAAAGTGAATCATATTTTACAGTATGGGTGGTCAGCCGCATACCAACCTATCAGTCACCTTCAATTACCTACACTAATTACCCCTTTCCTCATTTCGTCCCAGCTCCACCCCTTACAAATTTTTCCGGAATTTACTTTTGTAATGTTTAGATTTGTTAGTTGCTCTTTTGATAATGGAGTGATAACACTCAAACCTTCAACTTCTCAACTTTCAACTTTTATACATTTAAGTATTTTTACAAGTCTTTGAAGTGACCTGTACGGCACTTTGTGCCTTTTTTAAATTAACCTTTCAGATAATTTATACAAGACAAGAAAAAAATACATTTTATTTTAATTTCATATAAGAAGCTAAACACCACATTTCTCGCATTCTATGAATTAATTAGTGGAACAAGATCTGAAGATCCGATAAGTAAAATAAAAATATTTTTTTCTTATTATTTAAAAATCAGCGAAAATATTTCAATATTAATCTTTTTCTAGTGGCCGGATATCGGTGAACGAATTTCTGAAATAGTAAAACGAGTGAGATATCCAGAATCAAAATATGAGGAGATTTTGTATGAAAAAGTATTCATAATATACATTTGTATGTATACAATCTAAATCCAATTAGCAAAGACATATTGACATTTAATGCATGCCACAATCAGGCACATGCACACATGCTGCATCGGTAAAAACTAAAGCTCAAATGAACATAAAATTCGCAAGTCCTGCCGCCTTTTCCTAACTTTATTTCTTTATCTATGTATGACTGACATTGTATTTCATACATTGCAAAGATCAAAAAATGGTGTTTGATCTGCTATGTTGGCGGTTTAGGCTTTTAAACGTTCATTTGAATTGTTAATTTTCTTCATGTATTGTTTGTTTTATTTAAGTAGTTAAATACATATATACAATTATTTTGGTGCCTTGACTTGATACGTTGAAATGAGGCTGACCATTCTTACTGTAAATAATAGTTTTTGACGATGAAATAATGAATGAGCAACAGGAATCTGTGTTTCCACCCCAACTTAATCCTTGTCTATTCAAAACTAATATCAATCTCCACTTTCTTTCAGTGTCTCAAAATAGAGGCAACACAACACTACACAGCTAACAGCCCTGCTACAAAGAATCAGTGTGATCAAGTGTTATAGACCTCTAGATACTCTGAAATCTCGGGAGTCTCCCACACACAATTTCTTAAAAAATGAGGGGAAGACCTTGTGGACAAACGGTCGAGGATGACCAAGAGTTCCTACAGAATATAAATACAGATATGGCTTATTCTTTCTACGAAGAGCTTAAAAGGATTCTCCTGGATAAGGAGAAATGGAGAAAAAGGGGGATGAACATTAGAAGGACAGAAGAAGAACAACCCTGAAGATGTGGGATTTGGCAGAAGCACAAGATTCCTCATTCGCGCTGCAGCATCGACGTTGCTATACGCCATGATGATCGCTAAGTTTCGCTGAAGAGGCACAAGAAGAACAAGAATAAGTGGTTTACGTAAAAATATGAATAAATCACAAAGGCTTATTTTTGCAAATTTGGCAATAGGCCAAACCTACCATACAGCATTGCGACATTCCTATATTTCTTCTTTATATTTTTGCCAACTTAGCGAAAAATACGATTCTATTTCATAACTCAACATATTGTTGCTAAATTAGCATGAGTTGACACAACACAGCGCTGTAACTACGCTCTATTAATTAAACTGAATGCAAGAAATTCAGTTTTCAAATCCAAGTTATAGATCGTATCTAGAAAAGGTAAATTGCTTAGCTCTTCTTTAAGTTGCATATCACTGGCTCGCTCAACAAGATGCATAACTCACAAAAAAATCAGTTGATCGATGGAGTCGGCACAAATTCGAAAGACGAACGCAACTTTTTACTGCGATGCTCCCAATGAATAGCATGTGGTAAGTGGAACCTATTTATTTTCACAGGTAGGAGAGTCAACCTTACGCTAGCTAATTCCCCACAAGTAATGGCTTCCCAGATTCCGAAGAGGCTAGTTCTCATATCTTGCGAAGGGTGAGTAAACCTGTTGGTATTTATATTTTGGGTTTCAAAAAACACAAAAACAGGGAAAAAATTGACATCCTTCGTGGGGATCGAACCCTAGTCCTCTGGCATGGAATGCAAGAATGCTATTAACTTAGTTATTAACGGGATGAATAAATTAATTAAAAGTGCCAACTATTTTTTTTTGACACAAATTTGCATCTTTCTGAGATATGATTTATTCGATCTGTTGACCGAGTAGAAAAACATTCGTATGGTAGGCTGGGTTCTTATGCAATCAACAACGTCATTTTTTCCGTTTTCGTTTTCAACACAAGCAGTCCGTAAAATTAATAACAATTAATATGCCTCGCCTTATAAACAAAGAAGCAATCTTAGAAAAAATAAACGGTTGATACGTTTTAAATTAACCACAGTTTTAACAAGAAAATGGATGGAAACTAAAACGCGAACTGGAGGAGCTGTTTTATTTTCCGTAGGCTATGCATAAACTAGTCATTGATTTTTAACTTTAAGTATCATACTTGGAGTTCAACACTTTTGTTATCTTAGAAAATGATAAAACTATGCAATTGTAACTGACAGAACAAAGGTGTGTAGAAAGATTTATAATGAGCAAGAAAATAATTTATTTTTTGAGTTATGTCATTGTAATTAGGAATTTCCCATTTATTTTACAAATAAATTTAAAGGAAGAGGATGCAAACGAATTGTTTGCGAAACCGAATGTGGAACTTAATATACTCGCCTTAATAATAACAAAGATGTTTTTTTTTTATCTTTTAGGTACCTACATAAGATTAACAAGAAGTTACACTTTATTTATAGCTTAGTAACATAAGATGAATGATTACAAAGCGAACGAATTTTAAATCAAGAAAAAAATATATACTTGAAAATCTGTTTTATTTCTATGATTATTGTATGGAAAAATAAAATAAAATACAAATGTTTTCGGTCGTCAAACTATCATCAGCGGAACGAAACTACATAGTTTTGAATTACGTTCAGTTGCGTTGCGTTTACCTGATGATGGCCTGAGGACCGAAAACGTTCGTAATTTTATATCCATACAGGCCATACAGCAATCGTAGAAATAAAACCGTGTTTCTAATATATAATATATCTTATATTTTTTAAAGTCATTTGTAAAATTAATAATGAATTTTCTGTGTTAATACACAAACCATTAAAAATATTATCATTTCCAAAAAGTTAGAATCTAATCTATAATGCACTTACTTACGTAAGTAGGTGCGGCAACAACTATTTACCTTTATTGAGGTTTCGCCACTGGTTCAGGGTATTTACGAATATGTTAAGATCTTATAGTATAAAATCTATAGTATAAACTTACTTAAAGGTTATAATAAATAAATTATTATTTGTACTCACCCATTTCATCGGATTTGTAATGGACATGGTGTTTGATGATTTGATGCTCCGTGTGCTTCTCCGAGGATCCGTTCATCTTCATCATGATGCCAGCATTACTCTAAAACACTGGAGAAACTGACGGCGAACTCCAGTGTCAACACAATACACTCCAGTGGTATCACAAACAACACTAGTTCAATACAAATCTTTAGCATCAATATGCATTTCAGGCAAAACCCGAAAGTTTTAATGCAATGACTGCAGTTTCAATAACAAATATGCAGTGAGAATATAAAAACCTCAGTTTTTCTGCAAAAAAACTTAAATTTTAAGACAAAAACTTCACTCTAAGCACAAGAACTTTAGTTGTAACGCAAAACTTCAGTTTCGACTTGAACGCTCCAGTTTTATCGCAAAAACTCTAGTTCTACCACAAAAAACTTGACTCACAGCAAAAGATCTCACTAAATTCAATCTAAAAACTCTAGATTTTGGACCAAAACTTCAGTTTTAACACATACTCTCCAGTAAACTTTTTACCTAGAAAAAAAAAGATTACAACACTATTAAATATGAAATCATTTTGTTTACTTAAACACTGTTTTTTTTCAATGACACTGTTTTATTATTCCGTACACTTGAATACACTGATGTTTTTTTTCAACACACAATGTGTATTTCGTAATCGACACAAAAAATAACTGATAACAAGATCCGCTGATTATTTTATCAATGTCAACTCTTTTTTTATACAGCAATTATTGATTCACTCACTGATTTTATTACGACACAAAGTTTGCTGTTTCGCTGATGTTTTTTGGAATCATTTTATGGATGTTGATTTTAAAATATACGGTTGGGACGACCTTCCACAACGACGAGCGGTCGAAGACTAACTGTGAACAAGAGAAAAACAAGTATTAGCTGCATACGTTCATTAATTTGTAAGTAAAAAGTGAAGGTATCTGTAGATTTTGTCTTCATTCATTAAAGCAATTATATGATGAATGGGTAAAGTAAAAAAAAAGTGATGAGTTGAAAAGGGTGAGAATATTGTTACTGTAACTGTGGTAATTGAACTATGAGTGGTGAGAGCCTCTGCAGAGATGCCACCACTTTATCTCATCCTGACAAAATAATGATTCGGTGACAACGAAACAAGATTTTTTTTTTTAAAAGAAAGTATTTTTTGTTCCTCATACAAAGAACTTTTTGAATTTCCGATATATTACAGAGGGAAAAAAATTGTGAAAAAGAAAAGGAAGACCGAGACAGGTATGGCTGGATCAATTTGGAAGAATTGTGAAAGTACAAAAAACAAGGATGTGTATAAATTGGTGACGAATATGCAAGGATAGGAAGAAATGGAGGCTACTCAGCAGAGGCTTTGGCCATCCCTAGAGTTACGGTTACAGTTACATAAGAAGAGTTGATCTTATCAATAGTACAAAAGAACTTTTAAAGTTACTTTTGTTATCTTTACTTTTGAGTTTCACTGAAATGTCAGGCATGTCGAACTCAAATGATATGGCGGGCCAAATAACCAATTTTCTACTGATTTGGGGGCCGCAAAAAGAAAACGCACAAAATGGGGAAACGAACATGCGTATGAAAACACATTCAGATACTGGATGTATGGAAGAATCAATTTTACCGGATCGTAGCGAGGCTAATCCTTCAAGTCGTCAGGTAGTACAAGCAATTAGGAGCTGAAAGTGGCTAAAAGCTTCTAAAACCATGATATGCTTGCTGAGCTACTGAAATGTGGCAGAAAATTCTTGGAAAATGCACTATGACTATTTCATGACTCATTCCTTTGCCAAACTGCCCGTTTACGGAATGGTCTACCAGTGTTTGTGTTCCCTTCCCAATTTAACCCGGTTTTATTCAAAACCAACATCAATCACCACTTCCTTGCAGCGCCTCACGATAGAAGCAAGAACTCAAGCAACACCTCTGCGGCACCCTTCCAGAGTGACCCCCAAGACTTTTAAGAATTGAGCCTCCCGCACAGGATTCCTTTAAAAAAAAAATGCTGCTCTATCAGGACGTTTGGAAACACGACGTATTGGCTGACTCTCGCTTCTCCCAGCTGTACAAGACCCTCGGTGGGATTCGAACCAGAGCTCACGGCGTGGAATGCAAGCACTCTACCAACTGAGCTATCGACCGGACGAAGACGTGGTCAAATATCCCGTACAGATCTCGAATACCTCATATCAGGCCTCAAGCTGGGTGACGCTCTTCAACTTGACTTGGAAAGCGTTTTAGAAGAAACTGTGTTAGCATCTGGTGGAATTTTCTTTTATGAAAAAAGTGGGATTTTTTTTTTTTACAAAATTACAACGTTTTCGGTCCTCAGACGATCATAAGTACCTACTTATTATAAAGTACAATGTGTCGACTAAGGAAAAACTTATTATTTCTGTAAATAAATACTTTTGTATTATAAGTGTATTTGACCGGTCCGTAGCTCAGTGGTAACACTGCGGACTCTGAATGGGAAGGTTGTGGGTTCGAATCCCGGCGGAACACAAAAAATGTACCATTTATATTTTCAAATTTGCTCTTCGCTGGGTTGAAAAAATCATAAAAACCTTTACCAATGACCGGTCACCAAAGGTCCATCCAGCCTTACAGCAACTGGGTCTTGCTGGTGTATTGGCGCTTTGTAGCGACGACCAAGCTCGTACACCTCTGCGGCACTACAACAAGTGGCATAGACCCCTAGAGTCTCTAGAATCTAGGGAGTCTCCCGCACAGGATTTCTTAAAAAAAAGTATTTACATCATAAAAAGTTAATACACACTTTCAACGCCTCGGCGGGCCGCAAGCAACGCTTGGCGGGCCGCGTGTTTCACATGCCTGACTTAGGTACTTAGACCAACTTTTTGGCATAAGGCATTCATTACCTAAGTACAAAATATCACGTTAAAAATATAAATGGAAACTAAAGCAGCGCATCTACGGAGTATTTAAGTTTCATTAATTGTTTTGGTAATTTGGTAATGGTTGAGTTTTAGCGTAAAGTTTATACCTGGAGTATTAGTGTAGGTATAATTAATTTCTAAAGTTTTAAGTATTCGTAACTGGATTTGAAGTAGAGATTAGAGTAATTATGTAACTTGTTTGTTTAAAAGTTTCTGTACTTTAAATCGTGTTAGTCGAGTCTCTACTGTTATGATTAGGGATGGGACAGAGTATCAGCTACTTTATTTCGGGTTTAATAAAAATTTAATGATTGGTTCAAAAAAGGCACTAAGAGCCATATTGGTCAAGTAGAGAAAAATCTTTATAAAAAGTTTTGATAATAGCTATATTTTTCAAATTGGTATGACGCTGACATCTCATACTGTAAATAATGGTTCACTGTACCAATGTCACACCTGTTTCAGGGAAGGTCGGAAAGAGTTACAGAGTGCAGGGTCTATGCTCATTTGAGTTAAAAAAAAATTGTAAGTATTCTGGACACAACTTATACCTACGCGTCTGCTTGGGGGCATGCAGAAACTATCAATCTTGAACTATCGAAACTTGAATATCTATTTGCAACTTAGATTACAGATTATTGTTTCGAATTAAAACCATGTGGTTTCAGAATATCCAAAAAAAGTCAAAGTAAGAATCTAAAATTTTCGTAAAAAAAGTATTAGATACTAATTCGTATCAACTGATTTCTGATACGCAGTTGTTAATGATACCAACCTACAGACATATCTTGTAATCAAGAGAAAATTTCAAGTTCATGCAATCTCAGTAAACGATCGACCTTTACTTATATAGCAGATATCGATTCTCAGGTAGGTTTTATATGTACTTGCGTGTCCAACCTGCATTCATGAACAACACTGTGAGACTTCAAGATGCTATAAATTCAAATAAAAAATTTCAAAGGTAACTTCGTTCTTTTTTTTTTCATTTTGTTTAACTTCTATTTTTTGTTTAATTAAATATTAGTTGCGTGCGTTTAGGATGATTTATTTGTGTTTTTTTTGTATGAAGCACACCTCAAGAACCCTTTGCGAGCTTTGTCATAGATGGCGCCAATTACGCACACAATCAAGATCCAGTTGCTGTAGGCCAGTTTTTTTTTTATTGAACGCAAATGAATGTTTTAACACATAGAAGAGCATATTTGGAACATTGTAATGATTTTTTTGTGCTCCGAAGGGAATCAAACCCACTGCCTTCTGATTATAAATCTGTAGCCTTGTAAGCTAGACTATAGACATGTCCAGATGTTAATAATAATAATATTAGGATGATTTATTTGGTGAGCGCTGTTTTTGTGTGTATCACACCTCAAGAGCCCTCTGCGAGCTAGGTCGTCACTGTAGAAAGCGCTAATTCTCAAGCAAGACCCAGTTGTTGTAAGGTTGGATGGACCTTTCAGTGACCGGTCTTTGGTAAAGGTTTATGAGTTTTTCAACTCAGCGAAGAGCACATTCGAAATAACAATGGTATATTTTTTGTGCTCCGCCGGGATCCGAATCCATAACCTTCCATTTACGAGTCCGAAGTGTTACCACTGAACTACGGACCGGTCCAAGATGCCAACGACACGCGGTGTACCTGAGCGGTAACCCATCCAAGTGCTGTCCGCGCCCAATGTTGCTTAACTTCGGTGATCTATGGGAACCGGTGCTTTCAACATGGTAACGTCCGCGTCGTTGACAAATGAGTTAACATGATGAGTGGATCGAGAAACGGATGTACCTTTATCATAGGCTGGTCAACGGTTGGATGTACCAAAGATAAGGCATATCTAGCTACAGCAACTGGGGTTTGCTGGAGAATTGACACTTTCTATAGCGACGACCAAGCTTGCAGACGGCTCTTGAGGAACTTACACGTTATTCGCTGGCATACATTTAATATATGAGAATCGAACTATAAATACTAAAAGTTAGTATATCTTTGCAACATAGATAATAGTGTTCTCATAGCATTGTGCGCATCGTAGCATCGTTTGTGTATACTGGTGTTGGAGGATATCCGATGCCAAATTTATCATCGTGCGATAGGAATCTGTAATGACCGACGAGCATGCAAGTGAGAGAATGTGTGGAATGAATACTGAGCGTTCGCCAAAATATTTGGCAATGCCAAATATGTATGCAACTTAGATATCATTGCAAGTCTTACACGCTGAATGCTTTCTGGGTTCTCGAGTTGGACAAAAAAGTCTGCAATTTTATTAATTTATGTTTATGGACTGTCTGTAGTCTAGTAGTTAACGCTACAGACTCGCAAACGCAAGTTTGTGAGTTTGATTAACGTCGAAGACCAAAAATATATCAATTGCTCATCTCTGGGTTGAAAATATAATTTTCATTTAATAATTTATTTAATTTAAGGGTTTAAAACCAAACACTGTTCTATAGTTTCACTTTTATAATTTTTATTTTTAAATTCTACAAACGTTTTCGATCTTAGATCATCGTCAGGTATACAAAATTTTTAAAATAAAAGTCAATGGAACCAAAATTTTGATTGAAAAATTGATTTTAAATTTTGTGTATACCTGTGTATTTGTGTAAACCTGACGATTTTGTAAAATTTAAAAATAAAAATTATAAAAGTGAAAATATAGAACAGTGTTAGCTTTAAACCCTAAAACTAAATAAATTATTAAATATTAATTTTCACAGTGTTAATACACAAACCATACAAAATATAATTTTCATTTATCAAAACCGGTCACCGTAGGTACATTCTAGCTTTGCACCAACTGGATCTAACGCCAGGTATCGCCATTGCTAAAAGTGCCATGTCAAGCAAGACAAAAACTGAAAAGTCCGAAGTCCGGGGTGTGAGTAACAGCACCAAGATAAAGCTTGTCAGGAGTCTTATCCACTCTATTTTTCTCTATGCTGCTGAGACACGGACGATAAACGCAGCAGAGATGAGAAAAATTGACGCTTTTGAAATGTTGTGCCGGAGGCGCATGCTCCGAGTCCCATGGACAGCTAAACGTACCATCGAGTCCATTCGCCGGGAGCTACGTTTAGATGGCTTGACTCTGGCCAAGTACACGCCGTATTCTTCAGCATTAGGATACATTGTCCGTGGCAACTCCTGGAACGACTGGTTGTGATCGCTAACTTGGAGGAGAAGAGGAAGATCCACCACACGATGGATTAATGACAGCGAGTAAAGATAGCAGCAGGCACCTCGGTGGTTAGAGCGCTGCGGGCAGAGCAGTCAAGAGAGAACTGGAAAAGAGTTGTTGCTTACACAAGGGTCACAATCCTCCGCAATGAGGATAAATACGAAGAAGAAGATGAAGAATGAGTTATTGACTCTGTACTTAAATGTAGAAAGTTAATCGTATTCACGCCTGTCATTCACCTCACACGGAGAGAAGTGAAGTAAACACACATAATAATATAATATCATTTGACAGCCGATCGTCATTACTGTACCCCGAGTATAAATCATTTACATAAGCTTCCTTCGGTCATGTGAATAGTAAATCGAAAATGTATGGAATTTACGACGGCACTCCTAGTAAGTGATTTAGTTTTCATATTTTTTTTAGATTTACGTGACCAAGAGGAGTTTACGTAAAGCATTATACTCGGGGTACAGAGTTCCACGTACCAAAGTCATGAGTGTCGTTGGGTTAAAAAAGCATTAAGTCACGAATTTGGAAAGGCACGAAGACTCAAGTTCAAAAAAAATTAACAATAATAATACTAGGATGATTTATTTGGAAGTCGTTGTTTTTGTGTGAATCACACCTCAAGAGCCATGTGCGAGCTTTGTCGTGGCTATAGAAATCACCAATTCTTTAGCAAGCCCCAGTTGCTGTAAGGCTGGATGGACCGTAGTTGGTGTCAAGGTATATGATTTTTTCAACCCAGCGAAGAGCATATTTACATAAATAAATGATAGGTATATTTATTGTGCTCCTATGACCTTCCATTTATGAGTCCGAAGCGTTACCACTACACTATGGACCGGCCATAATACTCATAATGCCTTATTATTCACGAAATGCTCATGATGCTATTTTGTTTTGTACGTAAAAAAACATCGGCGCTATGACCAAGAGGTCAATACGCTAATTTCGGTAAAAATATTTGAAAGAAGACAACGCAGTTTCGATTCTTATCGGCCCCATCGATTATTATTTTGACCCTTGTTCAACATATGTCTTTGAGTAATTGCAAATGAATTATTCAGTAAATAAAAAGAAATAATGAATTATGAATTGACTTATAAGTTATAGTGTAAGGCCCTTTTTCAGGCCAGGAAATATACATTGGTGAATTGCATTCCACCTAAACGACGCAGATTATATCGTCAATGTTTAAACGTTTCAGTGCATTGTTTTTTAGATTATGATTGTAATTTGAACTTTGGTTCGGGTCACTTTTTTATGCCACATTTTTTTTTTCCTAAATTGCGTCGGTGGACTCGATTCTTGGCGATTGATTCCAATCCGGAACTAAAGTTAGATTCCGGCCTTTGTATGGCGCCAAACAGTTCACCGAACTTACAGATCTAGCGAAAGAATATAATGGGTCAATGTTCATTCAAGAATCACGCGAATAAAAAGTGTGTAGGTACCTATTCATACTAAGGTGAGAGAGTATTTTTTTATCCTAGTTGATTACTCTTCGTCATCGAAGAATATGGAGGTTAATCTGCAATACTTACGGCTAAAGCAGTAAATTTTCAATGTTCAATTTTCCTAGGTATTTGAGAGATTTTTTTCATTTAATGTTTGTTTTTCATTAAAAAAAAATGTATCTTACAATCTTTGTTCCTTCACTAATAGGTTGGTATGAGGCTGACCACCTATACTGAAATAAAATGTAGCACTTTGCTAATGTCATCTCTATTTCTGGGAAGGATACCAAGAGTTGCAGGTTGGTTTTCATTTGAGATACACATGCAGCATGTGTAAGCCCAAATTAAGACGATGTTGCTTTTGTCATCTTGAATATAAATGTACCTTTGCAACTTAAAGTATAGAATATAGATCACTAAATAGATTAGGCCTCTAGGGCTGCTCAAGTCATGAGAGACATTTCTAACGTCCAAGTATTTGAAAAATGTTTGCTTCTTATTTTATAAGAAAATCTTTAAAGAATTTCCCGTCATTTTATTTGTTCAGCTTAAAGTAGAAACAGCTAATTAAGACATTATATAAAATAAATAATTAACGAGAAATTTTTTGCTCCGTAGAAAAAAATACTCAATTGCAAAAAAGTAGAAAAATAAATACAACATACTTGTGCTATAAATAGGTGTGCTATTATAAACAGTGATTAAAATATAAGTATGCGAAATATTCTTCTTGATAAACATTGTAAATTTACGGATCTTCTTATCACCTATGTATTATCAATTCTTCTCTCACATGAGGCCTCTTCATTATTATTTGTGACGTCACTACGGTTAGGTGATTTTTATTGAATTACAATGTTTATATGAATTTGGTATTTGTATTTGGTTTGGACGCGTAGAAAGAATGAATGATGAAAGATTTACAAAGTGTATGCATGTTAATTAAAGAGTAAATGGAAAATCAGGAAAAAGAAAGGAAATCAGATTGGTGTAACGTATGATGGATAGGAATGAATAGTAAGAGGTATTCATGGATATTGAAAAATGGAGGCAACTCTGCAGAAGCTCTGGCCCCCTTAGTGAAATGGCAACAGAGTTACAGTTTTAGCTGCAGCATGAAAAATATATACAACAGAAATTACACATAATAAATTAATTATTACATTACATTGTAAATTAATTTGAATTTTGATGTTACCTGTAGCTTCATTTGCCGGTATGGAATGCTCGTTCCTGCTGTGGCAATAGAGTGAAATAATTTATTTAGGAGCTTTTTCCCACAGCTTTTTGAGGAGCAAATTAATTCATTGCTTTCATTGTGTTGTTTTATGGAAACGGAGTCTAACCAAAAAGAAATAGAAGACTCGCACTTTCTGAAACAGTAAGATTTTTAGGACAATCATCTAGGTTTACAGATCTTTGGTTCCAACATCGAGCTTGCCTACCCATGCCTCTGTTACGAATTTGGAGCACCTACGCGCGCCTGTTTAGGTAAAATAGTGTGTGTAGAACAGTCCAGTATGCTCCATGATGGAAGTAGTAAGGTACATGCACGGCGGTCTGGTATGAGCAAAAGATCAAATGATCTGGAATATGCAAGAAAGATCTCTTTTGTACCTATATAAAGGGACTGTAAGAGTATCGATTAAAACATTGAGCCGTGCAGTCGAAAGCTTGAGCTAAAAATCAATTGTTGTAAATTGTGTACCAAATCGTGTACAATAAATTATTTTAAAATAAATAATTACAGTTTTATTAAAAGAGAACCCACTAAAATCTTAACACCTTTATCATTCCTGATATTACTATTAAGTCTTCATTGAAAGAAGGTGATGTTTTTGTTAAGTTGTAAAAGATAATATTGTAATATTATTATTTGTTAAAGATTATGATAGTGAGAAGATAAATATTGTAAAGGAAGCTGTGGACTTAAACAGCTGATAAGATAGTCAAATGGGTACATACAAAAAGTATCCTAGGATTTTACTTGAGATGGCAAAAATGAAGCGTATAACGTAAGATGATATGAAATAAGTATGCGAAGACCAAAAAATGGCGGTTGATCTGCAATATTTGTGGCCCAGTTTTAAAAACCATGCAAGGCTAACTCAGCCTTCACGAGAAATAAGAATCAGCCGCTCCGGGAATTTGGAAACCCCATTTTAAATGAAGTCGTTGGCGTACAGCCTGCCACCTTACGCATAACAATAAATAGGTTCTACACGCCACATGCAACTCCTTTGGCATGAGCGAGATAACAAGTTGCACTATATGTGCAGCTTAGTTGAGTATTTTTAATACTAGTAGTACTGATTTAGACTTACAATATTATTGGATTTAGAATTTACATTCGAGTCGGATACATACATAGATCCAAATGCGGTAATCTAGGATATATTTCAAAAGTGAAATACATATATGCGTACACTAAAAATAATTTTATCACCATTTCCATATATTTATCTCATTGTCGAAAAAAAGACTTACATTCCTGCCTTTGTTTCTACACTATTCATTTAACTGTCCCTCGAGTATAAAACTAGCGTATTCTCCTCTAGATTGCGTAAGCCGAATGACAACTAAATTACTCACTAGGAGTGGCGACGTAATATTTCATACATTTTAGATTTACGCAGTCGGGTTTAGTTCATGTAAATGCTTTATACTCAGGGTACTGTTTTAGCATGCAGTTAAGGCCCCGTTGGCCGTATTAGAACAGATAAGGGCCAAAAGCGGTGCCCTATACGTACTGAGAGCTATTCCAATATGAAAGTAGCTATAAAATACAAGATTAGAACACCTGACGAATGCTGGGAACTAAAACTCTAATGAGAATTTATTTCAACTCTATGAAGTGTTTCTTGTTGAATACACAAAACATTTCGTCTATTTTAATAAGGAAAATAATTGATTCAAAACGGCATCTGCAACTTTTTCCGCGCTTCCTTGAACAGGGGTGACATTGGCAGAATGATTTTTTTTTTACAGTATGAGTGGTCGACCTCATAGCAACCTATAATAAAATGATGTAAATAAAACATGCGAAACAGATGTTATACAAATGAGTGGTTGATCCGAAAAAGGCACTAATTAGGTACCATAGTGGTCAAACTGAGAAAAAGAAGAAAACATACATGAGAAGGTTAGAAATATACACAATATTTTTGCAGCTCAACTGTTCCTTGAATAATGGATTGGTTTGAGGCTGACCACTCATACTATAAAATAGGTGTATTTTTCCAATTTCAGGACAGCTCGGCCAGAGCTGCAGGGTTTATGGTCATTTGAGGTTTGGGTTATATAAATTACAATGATTTATTTGTTGAGCGCTATTTTTGTGTGAATCACACCTAAATAACCATCGGCGAGGTTGTTCGTTGCTTGTCTATGATATCTTAAGCAAAACCCAGTTGCTGCAAGGGTAAATGGACCATTGGCAATATCCTGTAAGTACGAGTATACATGCGACATGTGTAAGTGCGAAATTACAAGTATTTGCTATTGTGATTATATTTTTTCCAATAAGTTTATTAATTTGATTGGGTTTTTCTTACGGCCTGGTTTATTTTCTCGGTGTAAACTGCCAGTTAGGATTTTTATATTTCAACACCACATTGAATGGCGTTAGTATCACATGCCTAACACGACTAATCAATCATACATTTCATGTAATTACTGATTATCAGTGAATATTTTAGCAAATATTAAATTGCGTATGGTTGATTGATAGTCCATACAAATTGTGACACGCAAATTCCGATATCACGAATTTTATACGGGCAAGAAATGTAGTACATTTGTGTATGCCAAATCTGTTCTCACGTATTCTTCCAAACCAAAGTGCTGACAAAGACGCTATCAAAATCTTTGAAAGAAAAAAGCTTCGCATGCGTCTTAGCCAGCGCACCCTTTCTACACGATGGTTGATGATGCACAGAAAAGGCATTGCCTCCTATCGACATCGGCTACGATGCCAGCGAAACAACTAGAATAATGTAAATTCTCCCATTAAGGTTCGTCGAATATCCTAAAAGTGTAATTCATTTTTAAATTTGATTACAATATTATGTTACTTATAGGTTGGTGTGCGGCTGACCACCCATGCTATAAAAATGGTTCACTTTGCCAATGTCACCCCTGTTTCAGGGAAGGACGGCAAGAGTTGCAGCCTGCAGGGTGTATTTTCATTTGGGATTTTGGTTTTTATGTTGTTTTTTCACATGCGGCATGTGCAAGCGCGAACTTGTACGTGTCTGCTTGTGAGAATGAATATAATGTGAATCCTCAATGTTACATATCTTCGCAACTTAGATTAGATTCAGTTTAACCTTTAAGGTGTCGATATGCAGCTGGGATATATTGTTTGAATTTGCTTGACAGTTGTTCGATATACAGCAGTACGCTGTGCAATTAATGCCCTTATAGGTAAACTTGGCCGCACGAACATGTCAGAAACGCTGTCGGGTCCTTGAGCCACTTGCCGTCCAGATGAAGTATTCCGACCACACTTGGTGCCTGGGAGACCATAAGCGTCCGCTCGATTCAGAGTGAAACCGAAATGTGGTGCAACTGGTCTGTCCAAAGGAGATAGCGCCCAATGCAGGGGCATACAATCTACTTCTTCAAGTAAAATTTAAACTGGAGTTACGGTCGTTTATTCACTGATAAATAAATTGTTAATTGTAAAGTGTTACGGTCGTTTCTTCAATGAATTACACTTTTCGGATATAAGACGAACGCCGTGGACTTACATTGTTCTCGATGTTTCTCTGGTGTGCTGGGGATTTTAATTGTAGAAAACATTTATTCTAGTGAAATTACTTAATGAAATCACTTGAAAAGCTGATTTTCTTGCATATTAAAATGTACGCGGGTCTTTATTCGGATACACACACGTCAAACTGAAATGGACGATTTGAATAATTATTGAAAAAGTTTTGTTTTTATTTAACCAAAGCAAGGTTCTATACTATTCAAATTATTTCGTATGTGAATTATTTTACTTTGCATTAAAACGACACGATTAGAAAATTAAATAAATATATTTTGTATTGTTTGTGTATTAAAACTGTGAAAATTCATATTCTTTAATTTATAATTTTAGTTTGTAATTTGTTTTAAAGATTTTAATCTTTTTAAATAAATTTTATTGTGAAAATAAACAGTGTTTTGTTTGAATTCATTAAAAAAATTATAAATTAAATTATTTATTTATTTATTTTATTTATAAATTCAATAAATGTTTGACAGATAAAAAAAGTTTGTATGTTTGAGAGACTAGCGCCTCTGTCGGTCTAATTTAGAAGCGATCCAGCTTGCATGAAGAAGGTTATGACTCTGGAGGAAATGAAAGAAGTATGTAAGGACAGAAAGAAATGGCGGTTGATCTGTAATGTTGGCGGCTAGGGTTTATTAAAATGAAATTTGTTTTATGTTTTAAGTTTTTGATGTCCATGTATATTATTATTTATTGATTTAAAAAATGTAATTTGTCGTGTATGTTCCTTGACTTATAGGTTGGTATGCGGCTGACCACCCATGCTGTAAAAAATGGTACACTTTACCAATGTCCCCCCTGTTACAGGGAAGGACGGCAAGAGTTGCAGGGTGTATGTCCGTTTGAGATTGGTTTTTATGTTGTAGGCTCACATGAGGCACGTGCAAGCGCGAACTTGTACGTGTCTTGGTTGTGGGAATGCATGTAATGTGAATCTCCAATGTAACATATCTTTGCAACTTAGATTAGATTAGATTAGATCCAGCCGAATGATGAGGTTTACTTTCGTGCCCTTTTCAGTGACCCGACCTCATTTGAACATCGAATTTAGAAATAAATCTTGAAACTAAATAAAATACTTGGGAGCTCCTGGATCAGATAATGCTTATGGTGCGCAGATTTTTTATACACGATCATTCTTGAGCAGTCGACACCGGTGCCTGGAGATATCTGCTGAGAGCAATGACTTGTTTTATTTTATATCGCATGCCAATCTATTACATTAACGAATATAACGTTGTCTGTAGCGTAGTGATTAACACTACGGACTCGTAAATAAAAAGTTGTTGGTTCGATTCCGGTCGAAGCACAAAACAAATCGAATATAATTCATCACTAGGTATATATCGCCTCTGTAAAGGTAAAACTGAATAAGTGCCGATTCACTGATTTGAGAAATCGTGGATAAATCATTTTACTAGGAGTAATTCCTCATAGTAAGTGAAATAGTTGTAAGGAAATGTTAATGAAATACTTTTAAACTACAGGATTTTCACTCTTCTTCAGTGTTTTCTCTCGTAGAAAATAGGAAAAAAGGTGCGTATCTGAGAACCCAATGTTAGTTTAATATGTCACTTATTCAGTTTTACCTTTAAGGCATCGATATATTCCCTGGAACAGGGGTGACATTCGCAGGGTGAATCATTTTTCAAGTACGCGTTTTCAGCCGCATACCAACCTATCAAGGAGCACTTATAAATAAATACATGAATAGAATAATTAAATAAATAAAAATACTAAAACATTAAAACAAACAAAGATTCACAATTTATTAATTAAAATAAATACAATAGCCTTATTGGCCAACATTACAGATCAACCGCCAATTTTTCTGTCCTTGCAAAGTCTTCCATTTCATTCAGAGTTGAAATCTTTTTCATTGAAGCTGTCCTTT
The DNA here is from genome assembly GCA_951799405.1 of Agapetus fuscipes. Taxonomy (NCBI): domain Eukaryota; kingdom Metazoa; phylum Arthropoda; class Insecta; order Trichoptera; family Glossosomatidae; genus Agapetus; species Agapetus fuscipes. Next base: position 10,456,742 of record OX637340.1, on the reverse strand, counting down.
GATTGTGACAATGGGTATCCCATTTATTCGCTTTACTAGGAATTTGGTCCATACATACTCTTCTCGGTTTTCCTCTACCACGACATCCATCTACTCTTGCTCAACAACATTTACAAAACGGACAAAATGCGGATAATCATATGATTTGATTACCACATCATCTGCGAAAAATCGAAATTTAACCAAAAACGAAAGTCATACTCAATAATGAATCAAAATTAAATAAAAACTAATAGTGGTATATTACAAACCATTACTGTTGAGTAATTTAATTTCACTTTTTAAAAAGTGAGATTTCTGTTGAAATAAAGAACAGTTGAGACATTTCTTATATGAATAATCAAAGGCGGCCATGTAGGTTTTTTTACGAGAATGTGGCAAATATATGGAAAAACTGGAAATCCCTCTGTCATCATTTCCATTTATTCATCTTATTTTAGAAAAAACCTTGATTGCTTCCTTTGGTTCTGTGCGATTCAATTGGTAGTTGTATTAAAAACGAGTTTGAATAACATATACACTTGACTGACAGGTCCTAGTGAAATGATTAACGCTTTTTAACCATGATCGGAAGGAAGTGGGTTTGATTCCCGCTCATCCAGCTCTTCGAGCAAGCATATGGACTATAGAGGTCTCTTGGTGTGTGATTTACACAAAAACAGCGCTCACCAAATGAATCAGTACTTATTTATTTTAAAAGTTGACTGTTATAATGTAGGTATTGCTTTATTGTGTGTGTGTGTGTTTTTTTTTATATACAAGTGGTTAAATTTCTGTAATTACTTTTGTTCCTTGACTTTAAGAGATTGGTATGAAGCTGACTACCCATACTGTAAAAATTGAATCTTATCTAATCTAATCTAAGTTGCAAAGATATGTTACATTGGAGATTCACATTACACGCATTCTCACAACCAGACACGTACAAGTTCGCGCTTGCACATGCCTCCTGTGAACCTACAACATAAAAAAACAAATCTAAAATGGGCATACACCCTGCAACTCTTGCCGTCCTTCCCTGTAACAGAGGTGACATTGGCAAAGTGAACCATTTTTACAGCATGGGTGGTCAGCCGCATATCAACCTATAAGCCAAGGAACACCTTACCTATGCCAACTCTGTTTCATTTTGGGGTTTTCATTTGTGAATACGAATGCAAAATATGTAAGCGCAAACTTACACGTCGTTTACGATATGCAAGCTATAAATAAAATGTTGATTTTATAAATGGAATCTTTTTATTCTAATATCTCTGAATTATTAAAAAAAACAATCAATAATTATAAAATGTAGAAATTATCACCGACCGGCTTCGAGTGAACTCTTTTTTGTAAAGTGCTGGGAAACCTTGACACAATTTCAGCCGGTCGTAAAAAGATAAAAGACTTGAAGAATGTTTAAGGTAATCTACAACTCCGTATATGGGCATTCCTTTTCAAGGGCGTGGTGAATACTTGATTCTTTTGTTTTGTACCTTGAAAAGTTAACTTCTTTATCCATAAAAAGTCTTGCGTTCACAACCAGAGAGCTAGGATTCGATTCCGGATATTGGTATTAAATATGATTTTCTATTTGATTGTTCGGACGGTAGGTCAGTTGGTATAACGATTGCATTCACTGTCAGAAGGCCATGGTTCGATCCACACGAAGAGTTTCCTGGTTATTTCAAGTCCAAAACACCACAAGGATTTAATGAACCTTCACAAGAATGTTTTTTTTTCATAAATATAGATAATAATAGATTTAATAATTTAAAAATAGAGTTCCTCTAACCGTGTTGATGGATGCGGGAGTGTCTTGTAGTTAATAAAACCTAAAGAGATTTATATTATTTCTGAGTCAGATTCCTGGCTTCACATCCGTACGACACAACTGTCCAAACAATGGAAAATGTATAGCTTGAATTTTGTGGGACGGGATAGCTATTTTGAACATAATCGCTATTTGTGGTGGAAAAAAGCATGGCTTTTGTACTTGAGGATTTAAACTGTTATTATTAAATAGACTAGTAAGTAAATGGTCAGGCTTTGAAAGTCGTGACGTCGGATTCAAGATGGCTGAACTTGCAGAAAGCGGCGACAAAGCAAGTACCTTTTTGCTTCGTGCGCTTACATTCCAGTAAAGCTTTACGTTTCAACTCTACCCAAGTGTTTTATTAAAGAATATATAGAAACTAAGACAGCGATTATAGAGAGAGTCTTAGTTTATACACATTTTTGGTAAAACGCTATGGTTGAGTTTACGTGTGAAGTATTATACTCGGGAAACATGGTAGATGATATCAGCTGGGTTTGGAAGAGTCTGCGAATAAGGTAACTGGAGGTAAGAATATAACAACATGGGATATAAGAAGGAATAACGAAGCTATACTTCCGTTGTTTCAAATCCAGCTAAGCGATCTTATACTGAATGAAAATGACAAACCTGTAAGAATCTTGAGGTAGATTTTATAACAATAAAGTCATTTATGTCAATTGGAGTTGAAAAAACATATTCTTATCTTCACACACAGTCTTGTCGCTGGCGCCAATGGCGACGCGCTGTATCTCGAGAGCTCCGCGCTTTTTATTATTATAAATAATTTTTGCAGTCGGACTATTATTAATTCTGTGTTCTTGTGTTTTTAAAATCATTGTAATGTTTTAATTTTTAAATGAATTATGTGTGAATCATGTTTTATTAAATAAAATAATAGAGTGACAAGTACCAAGTGAGCAATAGTTATCCAAATTAAACTACCCACTCGAACTTAAAACAATAATAAGTGTCATTTGATTTAAAATTGAATAAAGCAAATTTAACGATTCAAATCTACTCGACAAAAGAACTCTCTGCACTTAAAGACTCAAAATATTTAATAAGTGATTCAACATTTAAAACTATCCGTGAGAATAACTTGTGCAGAGGAGTTAAAAGAAGACCAAGAGGCAGACGAGGCGGCCGCAATGACCGCAGAAACCCGGGGACAGCTGCAGACAAGGAGGGGCCCGTGGAAGCTGACAATGTCCACCGCCCGGAATCGAAGGAAGTGTCAAATGGCCTCTGCGGAGGTGTTGAAGCTGACAATTCTGTCAGGAATGGAAGTGTGTGTAAAAGGAAGTATGTGAAACAGGAAGAATGGATATTTGCAACGTGGAATGTTAGAGAATGGAATGACTGTAAAGAGAATGAAATTACTGATATTATGGAAAAGAGAAGAATACAAGTGATGTGCGTGACTGAAATAAAAATGATCGGGGATGGAGAAAAGGTATTGAAGAATGAGGAGTATTTTATTTGGAGTGGAATTAAGGATGGATATAAGAGACAAGGCGTGGGAGTAATTTTGAGCGAACGGGCTAAAATGTGTGTAAGTAATTATGAAAGAATATGTCCTAGGATTCTGTTGGTAAGAATGAGATTAGGACGTGTGAAAATTCTAATGGTAGCGTGTTATGCTCCAGTAGAATCTGATAGCAGAGAAGAAAGAGATGAATTCTGGGAGAGTGTAAATAATGTACTAAGAATGAAAGATGAGAATGAACGAATTATCTTATTAGGAGATATGAACGGATGGATTGGTATGAAACGAGATGATTGCGGAATGGTTGTGGGTCCGAGTGGTAGAGGAAGGATGAATAATAATGGACGAAAGCTTGTCAATACATGTATAGAACACAGACTTTTTGCAACAAACACCTGGTTTAAACACCAAGACTTGCATCTCTATACATGGCAAAATAGGGCAGGCAATCGAACAATTATTGATTATATATGCGTAGATGAAAGAATGAGAGGATATGTGAGAGATGCAAGAGTGTACCGTGGAGCTGAACTCAGCACAGACCACTATTTGTTATGCGCGAGAATAATGGTAGGGGATTGTAAGAAAGGAAAGAAAAAAATATTGTTAAGAATGAAAAGAATAAAAGTGGAAAATTTGAACGATGACAATGTGCAAGATGAATATCAAAGTGAGATTGCCAAAAGATTAAATATGGATGAACTACAAAAAATGAAAGATGAAGGATGTGTGGAAAAAGTGTGGCAAATGATGAAGAAAGAACTGACCGAATCTGCTAGGATGACATGCGGAGAAACAAATGTTGGTAAGAAAAAAGGTGATGCCTGGTGGAATGATGGAGTGAAAGAAGCAGTAGAGCAAAAGAAGGAAGCGTATATGAGATGGTTGAAAGATAAAGGTAATTTAAATTTGGAAATGATGTATAAAAGGGCAAAAATGAATACTAAAAAGCTTGTGTATGAAAGTAAGATGGAATTAGAGAAGAAAAATAATGAAAAGGCACAGCAGGACTTCCACACCAACAAAAAAATGTTCTGGAGTTGGGTTCGGAATAACAACGAAAGTGTGGGAGCAACAACTCCGGGCATAAAGAATGCGCAGGGAGTCTTGCTGTGGGATGAAGATGATGTATGTAATAGATGGAAAGAATACTTTGAAGAAATATTAGGACAGGGTGAAAGAAATTTATATGAATGTGACCCTACAAATGAAAGTAATGAGGATATTTTGAAAGAGGAAATAAAAGCAAGCATAAAAGAGCTGAAGAATGGAAAGGCTGCAAGTATGGATGGATTGAATGCTGAGATGTTAAAGGCAGGAGGAGAATATGTGGTAGAGTGGATGTTTGAATTATGCAAGATGTGTATGAAAGACAGGGTAGTACCGATGGACTGGAGAAAGGCGGTCATTGTCCCTATTTACAAGGGTAAAGGGGACAAGAAAGACTGCCGTAACTTCAGGCCCATTAGTCTCCTTAGTATACCTGGGAAAGTCTTATGCAAAATTGTCATAAAAAAAGTGAGAATGGCCACCGATCACAGGGTCTCTGATATTCAATCTGGCTTTATGCCAGGACGAGGTTGTGTGGACCAAATCTTTACTCTCAGACAGATTGTTGAAAAACATCTGGCTGTGGGGAGGGTGGTCTACGCAGCATTCGTAGATCTTGAGAGGGCCTTTGACTCGGTGGACAGATGTATGCTGTGGAATGTTCTCAGGAAGTACGGTGTGAATGATAATCTTCTGAATGTGATACGTGCCATCTATGAAAATAGTTCGGCATGTGTAAGAGTGGATGGGAGATATAGTGACTGGTTTGATGTATATAAGGGAGTGAGGCAAGGCTGCGTGATGAGTCCATGGTTGTTTAATATAATCATGGACAGTTGCATAAAAGAAGCTGGAATATCAGAGAGCGGAGTGAAAGTGGGTGAAACAAGAGTTGGAGTACTTCTTTATGCTGATGATTCTATAGTTTTAGCTGACTCGGCGGAGGAACTCCAAACGATGTTAACCAAACTAAATGATGCATTTTGTAAGAATAGCTTGAAAGTAAATGCGAATAAGACAAAAGTATTAGTTTTTGACAGGAATGAAGTATGTGAGGAACTTACAATTAATTTGAATGGAATAAAAGTTGAAGTAGTGAATGAGTTTGACTATTTAGGAAGTAAGTTTGAGGCGAATGGTAAGATGACGAAAGAATTAGAGAAGCGTGCCAGCAAAGGAAGATGCGTGATAGGAGCGTTTGGTAGAATAGCGAAGAATAAAAGGATACCAAAGAAAATGAAAATGGCGGTACACAATTGTATTTTGTTGCCGACCCTGATGTATGGAAGCGAGTCATGGACGTTGAATGAAAGAGAAGTAAATAAGGTATGCACCGTAGAAATGGCCCATCTGAGAAGTATGACAGGAAAAACACTGAAAGATAGAGTGAGAAACGAATGGGTTCTAAATGAATGCGGAGTAAAAGAAAGCGTGAAAGTGAAAGTTCAAAGAAGTGTGATGCGATGGTTTGGACATATTGAAAGGATGAATGAAGACCGACTGACAAAAAGAGTGTATAAAGGGAATGTAACAGGTAAGCGTGGAAGGGGAAGACCTAGGAAACAATGGATTGATCAGATAAATGAGATTGCGAATGAATGGAATCTACAGAGTGGAAACAAGAGAAGAGCATGCATGAAAAGAGTGATGAAATTAGATGAGATGAAAGAAGTATGCAAGGACAGAGTCAAGTGGAGGCACTTGTGTGGAGGTACTGGCCACCCCTAGAGGAAAGGCGGCAGGATACAAGACAAGACAAGACATATAATTATGCGTGGGAACGAAGCTGACCACAAATACCTACTGTAAAAAATTGTATCAATTTGCCGATGTCACCCTTGTTTCAGTAGTAGCGTACGTAGTAGGTTTTTATGTTGTAAGTTCACATGCGGCATGTGTAAGTGTGAACTTGTGCGTGTCTGCTTGTGGGCATACATTTAATATGAATCTTTAATGTTAATTTATCTTCACAACTTCGTTATATATTATTAGGGTATAGAATAGATAGACCTTTTTCGTACCTCTAGTCCGGCCAAATGTCACAATTTTTTTCACAGTACGTTCCTACCTTATACGTACATTTGCATTTATGGGATGTTCGCTTCTGCCCAATAGGTACCTTATTTTATTACCTTATAACTTGACGGGTAATTTACTTGAACTATGTGAATACTTCCTTATTGCAGAAGTTTAGTACATAAACATATAATATTATCTTGTAAATAACAGTTCCTGCAACTGATATATACCGTTGAAAATTAAATAATACACATTTTTAAATATTTAGGATTATATTTTACTGCAATGTCAGCCGTATGCTTTTTTTTATAACAGTATCAATATTTTCTTTCTTATATTTAAATGTAATTTATTATTCATATTCCTTGACTTATAGGTTGGTATGAGGCTGACCACCCATACTGTAAAAAATGGTTCACTTTGCCAATGTCACCCCTGTTTCAGGGAAGGTCGGCAAAAGTTGTGGGGCTTATGTTCATTTGAGGTTTGGATTTTATTTGTAAGTACACATTCAGCATTTGTAAGCGCGAACTACACTTGTTGGTTTGTGGGCATACATCTGAGAGCTTTAAATGAATATATCCTTGCAACTTAGATTATAGATTATAGATTATTATAGATCAATAATGAATACATTTAATTCCTGACTTTCTGTACTTATATATTATGCAGTGCGTGAATGGAAAAATGTATGAAAACTACCTAAATCACTCACTGGACTCAAGGCCCGGTATTTTTAAGTTTAGTAATATTTTAGTTCACTATTATTCCTTGACTTATAGGTTGGTATGAGGCTGACCACTCATACTGTCCAAAATGGTTCACTTTGCCAATGTCACCCCTGTTTCAGGGGAGGTCGGCAAGAGTTGCAGGGCTTATGTCCATTTGAGAATTGGGTTTTTATATTGTAGGTCCAAACTCCACATGCGGCATGTGTGAGCGCGAAATTATGCGTGTCTGCTTGTGGGAATGCATTTAATATGAATCTCAAATGATACGTATCTTTGCAACTTACATTTAGATTTAGATTACTTTCGATTTACTCAAGATCCTTCAGTTCAATTAAAAAAAAACGACCCGAAGTGACTAGCACCGTCCCAAATCTTAGAAATGATTACAATGTTTTAAAACAAGTAACTGGTCATAAAAATTACATGTCTAGCCTCCATAAAGCTGTAAAACGACACACATAAATGTTCCGTTGGCTGCAATTTTGATGTATCCTTGCATAAAAAACAAACAGCTGCTGTCAGTGAATACGACGCCATATTGAAAACAGTTTATAAGTGTATAGTTACTAAATATTTATTGGCGAAATTCGGTCAGTTATATGTTACCGAAAATTTTGCTAAAATTGCATTTTAGTAAACTTTATATTTACCTACACTATCTAGGGGAATTTCGGAAAAGTTTTATACTTACTGTACCTACTGCTTGTAGCTAACAGTATAGTTTAATTTTTTTAACGTACAATGCACCACTCCCATGTAAAGCCAAATGACTGCATACAAAACAGAGTTTTCATTGTAATTTTGTTTCAATTAAACATCAATTTACATAAAAACCAAATGACCAATCCTCGTATACTGCATACCATATCCGGTCGATAGCTCAGTTGGTAGATCATCATCATCATCATGAGCTCGACAGCCTTGGGTGGACCTTGGCTGAATCTAGGATTCTCCTCCACTCTAGCCTGTTCATTGCCTTTGCTCTCCAGCTACGTATGTCTGCTTTGGCTGCATCTGCGTTCACACCATCCACCTACCGCATTTTTGGTTTTCCTGGAGTGGAAGTCTCAACGGCCGTCGGTAGATGAAACTGGGCTCTCTGTAGATGTTATAGAGCTCGGGATTACACTGACTACGCCAATTATTGCTATCTCTCAATGTTGGTAGCTCGCTTGCGTTCAAGCCCGTGTAGCACGGTCGATGTTCAGTCGGTAGACTGCTTACATTCCATGCCAGATAGCAAGGGTTCGATCCACGAGCCGGGAAACCCCCATTTCAACTGAAGTGGACAGCGTAAGGCCGGCCCTTACCTGTTAAAATAAATAGGTTCCACACGCCGTAGGCGACTCCTTCGGAGAACATGCTGTAAAAAGTTGTCCTATATTTTCAGCTTATTTGCGCTGCGAGTTGCGTTTTGCAACTGAGATGAAATGTATAGGTCAGTTCACGCAGCGTGGCGGAAGCGTGAGGTCGCTGACCGCTCTTTGGGTTCGAGCTCATACATGCAGTGCCGCGAGTATAAAGCATTGCGGAAACTCACTTCAAATGCGTAAATCGAAAAAATGTATGAAAACTAAATCACTCTCTAGGAGTGCCGTCCTACGTCCCATACATTTTTTTTTACGCAATCGGGGTGAGATGTACGCTATGTTTTATACAGGTAAGTCGGAGGTTCAACATGCTGTGTGTAACAGGTTAGGTAGCGCGCATAGAACTGCTGAATGCTGATGGGATTTTAATCTCAGGATGCAGGGCCGGTATTTGACCGGTCTACAGTCTAGTGGTTAACGCTTCAGAAAGGTAATTGGAAGGCAGTGGGTGCGATTTCCAGTGGTACTTGAAAAAAGGCATAGATACAAATATATTAATTTGCATTTTACCTTTGATAAGTAATTAGAACTAAAATTTTGTGGGAAAAAGCGGTTTGTGTTTTGAAACGTTCAATCCTGTTTCAGGAAGGTTGGCAAAAGTTGCAGGTTATATTTATCTCAGACTCGGGTTTTAATTTTGTGCACACGCTGCATTTTTGTAAGTGAATTTTAAAAGTTAAAAGATCATTAAAAATTAAAAAGAAAAATGCATTCAATCTTTGAAACACAAAGATTAATTTAACAAAAAGATAACAAATCACAAAAATTAAATTATCCAAAAAAATCTTACATCCACGAGTTTCCAAGAGGTTTTTCTCATTTTTTTCTTTTACATAAAAGCAGACACGCCAATTTTTTCCCAGCCATATTTTTTACTCCAAGTACAAAATTACCTTCAAACTCAACGCCAGCGTATTACCTACAGTTTATATAAGCTAAAACGCACATTAGAGGCGCTGTTTTAATATCCTTACATGATTTGTTAACGACATGGTTGAGTTTACATAAACTTAAAATCTTATACTTAGGGTAATGCCATTCCACATGAACCTCGTATTTTTTTGCTTCATCATCATCATCATCATGTATTTTTATCTTGTTTACTTTTTTCCCATGATTATGTATAGATTACATTCTTCTTACATCCATTCTTAGTTCACTTGGAAATCATTGACCTGAAAGCGTAAAAAACTCAAGAAACTTCTAGAGAGGCCAATGATATTTTTTACAACAGTACCCACACTGAGAATGGAATTCCCCTCCATAGCGTAAATGGAAAATACATTGAAGATACGACAGCATTCCTAGTGAGTGATTTGGTTTTGATACATTTTTCGATTTACGCAATCCAGGGGAGTTTACGCAATGATATATATACTCGGGGTACTGTTCCCCTAGTATAAAACATCCAATAAATTCCACACCGTCACGTAAATAGAGAAATATATAAAACTAATTCATTCACTAGGAGTGCTCTTACATATTTAAATATTTATGCGATAGATGTTTTGTACTAGAAATGCAGTTCGTGCTGAGAGTGATAGCTTTGTTTATAAATGTAAGAAATAATGGTGGTGATAATATACAAAAATAACTGTTATTCAGATTAAAAGCGGCCTCATTTACAGCCCTCACTCTGTTGGAGAGTTTACTTAAGTTATATCAATATTCACACAAAGTTATAAGTCACTCAATAAGTGCATTGTACTTTGGTTAGCATTATCTTTGGAGGAGGACTACTAGGAAAATGAGAGGCCGGAAAGAACATTATATTTTTAGGATTTAATGCTTTTCATGCATGTCTCCTCCTATTCGCAGCTCAAGAGGAGTTCAACCATCGAGACGGCTAGCACAACAAGGCACTGCCTTTACAAGAGGATGGCGACCTGCAGAGACAAATCGCTGCCTTAGTTCTTGTTTATCGTAAACGCCATTGAGAAAATTTTACATGAGCAATGTTTGCATGTGTACTGGACCAATGTGTCTTTTAAAAACAAGAAATTTATTTCAAAAATGTATAAAAGAACTCTCACATTATCGAGTTTTACGGTTTTTCTTAGCTCAGATTGGGTAGAATTTGATTCTTAAGACAAATGCATGGAAAAGTCATATTTGACAAGATTGGCGTATACGGTAAACAAGAACTGGGGGAGCGAAATGGCTAGCACAAAAAGGCACTGCCTTTACTAGAGGATGGCAACTAGCAGAGATAAATGGCTGGCAAAACAAGGCACTGCTTTTACAAGAGGATGGAGACTAGCAGATACAAATGGCTAAAGAAAATAACCAATGCCAATGGTAAAACAAAAGCTAGGTGTTTAGAGCTGCAGCATCTAAAGTATTTAAACATTTTGTGCAATTTTAACGATGGCATTTCTTTTACAATCGATTGCATTTTTCTCACGGTTAATTGACAGTTTCGTGCTGATATTTTTTTGCATTCTTTTCACGATTGAGTTGAATGAATTGCTTTGACATTCCATTTTTTCTTGATAAGTTTTTGTAAGCTTGTAAGTGCCGAAAAGAATGGAGTCCGCACCTTCAAAATATCCCTCGTAAATGTAAATCCCCCATTGTAAAAAACAGCATTTTAAAACATTGTGAAATATATGGAATAGATATCCTGTGGACCCTGTGGTATAGATACTACGTGCTAAATGCAGTACCTAGCACTTTACAATATTTTCAATTATCAACATATTATTTATTGCAACCCTCCAAATATCACCCATTGACCAACTCGCAACTCGTAATTGCAACTCGCATCAGTTAAAAATAACTCCTGTGAACTGTTCCTGTTTATAGTTTTTAACACGCGAGATTTGGCAATTCAATTTTATTGAAAGGGGATTTAGATTTACGACTTACAATTTTCAAAACTTCTCAGTTTTATTTTCACTGGGAATATTATCAATGGTATTATTAACTGGCAAAGTGATACTTTCAGATAAAGAAAAGCATACTCGCAACGCAACCAAACAAAAGTCACTCGCAATTTGCGAGCTAGCGAGTAGAATTTTGGAGGGTTGATTTATTGTATTGATATAAAACTATTATGTCCTGTCTCTAGGTGCAATATTTTGTTTTGTATGGATGACAGTGCCAGGACTGTGGTACTCAGATTCGGAAGTAGCCCGACCAAGTGATGTCATAATTTTTCTCCCACTTTAAATATACAGATTGCGTGTTTTTCTGAATTAAACGTGATTTTCACTTTCATTACAGAGGGAGTGAATCACGCCACGGTGGTTTGGCAACGACTGAATAAATCATCAGTCAAATGAATTCAATTCTTGATATAATGACGGGAATAAAAAAGTCTGTAGGCTGCAATTAATGTGTGAAAATAAATACACATCAATAATTGATGTTTTAATTATGAGTTTTTAAGTAGGTAGATAGTATTGTAAAAAAAGGACAAATAAAAATGCAGTGATGCACTGGAATGATCTTGTAGTAGTGTCCAGAGGCGCATCAAACGGACCTTTCTGGCAGAACAAATGAGCATGCAAGTATACACGAATGAAAATTAACATTACAAAATTAGTAAGCCTTAACATTCTTGCACTCATAATATGTAAAATTAGCTATACAAATCTTTATTACCTTTTTATCATTTTTTCGGAATACAAAACATATACATGATCAAGAGAGAAACATTAAAAAAATATCCTGCATTTCAAAGTAAAAATAGCGCTCTGATAAAAACGATATAAAAACACGAAGATAGCGAGTAATTGAGTCATTTCACACGACGTACCTTATTCTGCTCCACGCAAGAAATCATTGAAAATTCGTTCGCGTATTTCTTTCGTCGTTTCATACAAATTTCTTCGATTAAAATAGCCATGATTAGTTTTGCAGTCGGTAACCGAAGTTGTTCAAACGCTACAAGTAGTTTAGCATTGTGGGATAGTCGCCTAAAAATTAACCAATTTGTTTAAGCTTTTACTTCTATCCTGCTGCCATTTCGCTACAGGTGACCAGTACCTCTGCAGACATGATTTCACTATGTTCTGTTCTGTACTATGTCTCCACACAGCTTTCATCTCATCAACATTCATCATTTCCTTCACGCATGCTTTTCTTTTTAAGGCCTGTGTAATAAAAAAAAATCTAAACGCCACATGCGACACCTTGGGGGATAACACAGTGAGAAGTTGCACTATATGTGCAACTTAATGATAGTGAAATGAATAAGTTATGTACAGTGGAGATGAAAAATCTGAGAAGAATGGCAGGAAAATTATTCAAAGATTGGGTATGGAATGAATGAGTTAAAAAATAATGTAATCAAGAAGATGATGTGAGATGATTTGGGCATTTGGAAAGAATGAATGATGAAGACTTGACAAAGAGTATCGACAGAGGAATGTAAGAGGCAAGAGGGAGGGTGAAGATAGAAAAAGGAATGGTTTTATCAAATTAGTGAAATTGTGAAGGTATGGGATACACAGAGTGCACGAAAAAGAGGAACCTGTGTGATATGAATTAACTGAAAGTATGTCATTATAAGAATGAGTGGAAGAGACTCTGTAGAGGTTCAAGCCACGCCTAGTGGAACGGCAACAGCGTTACAGTTACACTAAATAGTAACTTGAACTGTTTGAACAAACTTCCTCCTATAGGTGACTTCGCGTCTCACAAAACCAAGCGTATATAATACTGGAGCATGCATGACCAATACAATTTATGTTGCTACATTTTTCCCACATATTTTGTCAGAGCAAAAAGTCTCCGCTGAATTATTCAGTATTTTCGAGACGAACAAAAACGATGTCTTGCAAATGAATGAGAGCAATCGGTAAATGTTTGAAATGTGTGACTAATTCAGTTTGCTAATGTCACATGTTGACATTGCAACTAGTGCGTGTGAATAGGTCTTGAAACAAAATATTTTTTCCATTTATTTGTAAATTTTCATTTCAGTAATCCAGTCGATAGTCCCGTGTAATTTATAATCTAAGTTGGAAATATATATTAGCATTTAAGATTGATATTAAATGCATTCCCACAAACAGACACATGGAAGTTCGCGCTTACACATGCTGCTCGTGTATTACAAAATAAACCAAACCTCACATGAACATAAACCTTGCAACTTCAGCCGCTTTTTCCTGAAAGCGGGTTGGCATTAGCAAAAGTGAACCATTTTGTACATCATGGGGGTCAGGGGTCAGCCTCATACCATAATAGTCGAGGAATGAATTAATTTCGGCACAAAACATTTTTAAAAAGAAGTACTTCAAAAAAATATTACAGAGTTCTTAGTAAGTACATTGATTTAATATCTAACCACATATGAATATTGGAACGATCCATTCCATGGACCACAATCGTGATTATCAGAAGCTATCGGCCCGTTTATACCTCCCACACTAGCGCCGCTTCATTGTGGTCCCAGCCTCGTGAAGCGTTATGGTTAAATAATAGAAACATCGAACCTAACCTCAGCTATCGCCATGTCTTATCTCAAGACATCTCATAAACACGACAGGTATTCAATCAATTTATTGATTCGTAGTGTTTTAGGCTAAACGCATTCCTCACTGAGACCTTGCTGGTTCAAATCGCTAGACTGTCATAAGGTATATCTATCTATAATCTAATCTATAATCTAAGCTGCAAGGATATGTAAGCATTTAAGGCTCATATGAAATGCATGCCTACAGACAGGCACATGTAGGTTCGCGCCTACACATTCTGCATGTGTGCATACAAATAAAGAAAACCTCACATGGACATAAACCTTGCAACTCCTGCCGCCGTTCCCTGAACCGGGGTGGCATTGGCAAAAGTGAACCAATTTTTACAGCACGGGTGGTCAGCCTCGTACCAACCTATCAGTCAAGGAGCTCCTTCACAAAAGCCAAAATGCATAAACACTTATGACAAGTTATGACTGTAAGACTTGGTACCTTTCTGAATGAGAAAAAAAAGGAAACTGACTGCTTTCAAAATGTGGTCCAATAAAAACACATAATAAAAGTAGAAGTTCTCCAAAAAATCTGAGAAGAAAAGCACCTGCTCAAAACCCTGTCCTAAAGGCGCGAAAGACGGATAGGACACTGAGGAGGTCTCTGGCATGAACTAGGGAACAAATGCCCGAGAACGACCACTCCGAAAGTTCCTACAGGATATATTGGCAGGCATGCGCCATTTTTCTCACGAGGAGCTCAAAAGAATTGCCATAGATATGGAATAATGGCGACAAAGTTTGAAGAACATTGCTGCAAGCTCTTTTAAGGATTGAGACAGAGACGATTGTCTTATATTGGGACATTCCTTCATACGAGTGTTGAGGTAATGGTGCTATGGTTACAAATAACAATAATACCAAATTGTATAATTGGTTTTGCATTGAACGCATTTCGCCCACTAGCAAATGCTCGAACACAATCGATTGGCCAGGAGTACGAGTAAAGCGGCGATTGTATCTTAAACGTTTCGCTAACTAACAATTGATCGATTACATCATGGAAGGAAAAAAGATACACATACTGTGGTACCGCGATGAGACTGTTTTATATTTGAAAACAATTACAAACTACCTACTCTTCTTATTTATTTCCGGATTACAATTTAATCTCACTTTATGTTTTAAGGTAAAAAAAACATAGAAGACTTTAAAAGGATTGGAATATTCGTACGATAGTCTTTTAAATTTTATATTTTTTATGGTTTGTGCATTAACACTGTGAAAATTCATGTTAATTGATTTGTTTTTTAAAAAAACACTATTCTTTATACATAAACACTGTTGTTATTTTCACATACAATATATTTAAATTACAATATAACGAACGTTTTCGACTTAGATAGTCATCATCAGGTAGGAATTATAATAAAAGTTTTTAATAAATTTGTCAGTTAGGTAAGAATGTCACAATCAATGTTATTTTAAATCCTTTATCAACAATGAAAAAGTCAACATTAATAAGTGTAAGATTTTTTTTTAATTCACGCCTATATAAAACTATAAATTATCGATAACAATTAAATATATTTCGACTTTCCGATAATTTTTAATGAAATATTGAAAATCGACAAAGCCCCGATGTATTGCGCAGTTCAGATGACACCATTTTTTGACCAAAAAGCATAGTGTTCTACCTACGCATGCACATAAAATTTTAACAAATATTTGCTAACTAATGTGTAGAAATAAACAAGTTATGTAATGTTTCTTGACCGTTTGGCATTCCTTCAGTGGGAAGTGAGATATTCAACATTTGAAACAATGTGTTTCATCGCAAATAAATAATTACTAAATGTTGTTTTTTTGGCGAACCTCAAGGATTTTCAGAGACCTCAGATTTCGTTTTGTTGCATGAGTTTATCAATGTTGCACGAAAATTGAAGCATTTCTAGAAAAAATGGAATGATTTGGATGTGTCGAAAGAATGGCTTACGAAAGACGAAATTTAATATACAAAGAAAATGTGAATGGTATAAGTGAGAAAGAAAGATCGATTAAAGTGTGAATTGATCAGATTGTTAAAATTGTGAAATAATGTGACTCACAGAGAAAATAAACAAGGTAGTTATAGTCTCAGAATTTCTTATCTTTAGAATGGAAAAACATGAATATGGGAATCGACCATCGACCATCGACAGAAAAATAGGAGTAAATAAAGCATGTATTACATGTACTTCGGTGTAGAAACTAGAAAAAACACATGAAGGACCAAAGGAATAATCAGAACATTCGAAATGAAAGTTTTTGGAATGTCCACAGGCATTGGCATTGCGAGATCGCATCCGCAATGGCCACATACGAAGAGCCTGTGTAATAGAAGGCATCGTGAAATGGAGCAGAACCAAGAGGAGATTTTTGGGAGATCATGTCGCCAGAATGAGCCATGAAAGACTTGCACACACAGCTGAAAGACCTCGTTAATGCAGGAGCCGATATGATGTCTTATTTTATGAATCACACATCGAAAGATCCAAATTAAAAAAAAAAACATACCAATAAAATCATATGCGAAAATCAAGGTACTCCTGAAAATATTTGCTTTGAAAACCGTACTCATATTTCCGCGTGGGATTGAGTCTTTAAATCCCATTAAACAATGATTCATGCGCCACCGTGTATGGATGCCATAATCGGATTTGAGTACAGCCGTGTTGCTAAATCACCTTCAACAGATCGCATCAAGTAATCTGAAATTTGTAAAAGTTTTGCTACGCTGATGTTGGAAATACAACAAGATGTGCCTTTTAGGTCGTATCTATTTATTTTTTTGTGTGTAAATAATCTGAACTTTGCCTTTACGTATAAAAAAAGTATATAAAATATATGTGACTTGGCACACATTCAATATACATACAACAAAATTACGTAAATAAATATTAGGGTTATAGGGTTAATTTTATTTTCAGGGAAAGGTTTTTATGTGAATCAAACCTTAAGAACCCACTGCGAGCTTGTTGTTGTCAATACCGAGATTCTGCGATTTGGCAAATGATTTTTTCAACCTAGCGCAGAATATATTTCATAGTTATTTTTAAGTTCGCAGGGAATTGATCCCACGATATTCGGACTATGAGTGCGCAGCGTTTACCACTAAGCTACATATTGGTCAAATAGCTCGAAATTCATCACTGGTTGTCGTACCAATACTGATTGAAGAACATTGTGGAATTCCATTTTATATTAGAAACTGAAGATGGAGAAGTATCTACGAAAACATTTTTTAGAAAATAAATAGATACGTCATCAGTGGAATAAAACAAAGTTTTTCATTTAAGTTTTCTTAATTTATAAGGCCCGGTATATTGAACTGTAGTATTATTTTAGTTAACTATTACTTGAACTTTTATTCAAAATACTCAATCTCGAGTTAACTAAAACCGAACAGTACCGAAGTATGAAGCCACGCCCTCAAATCTTGGAAATAATTAAAATGCCATTCAAAAGCTTTAAAACAAACAACTATTCATAAAAATCATATTCCTAACCTTCATTAAGCTAGAAAACGATACAAAAAATGTTCAGTTTGCTACAATTTTGATGTATCCTTACATTAAAAAAGAACAGCAGCTGCTGTCAGTGAAGCGCCGCCATTTTGAAAATCGAAAGTTAAAGTTACTAAATATTTACTGCAGAAATTCGGTGAGTGAAATATTATGATGATTTAACTAAAATTGCATTTAAGTTAACTTTACGATACTTCAAAATACCGGGCCTTAATCAAATATTTATGTATTGATTGAAGGTTTTAGATCAGACGGTTTATCTAGGTAACATTACTACATCAGTGTATTACAACCTAACAATATTGTAGCTTAAAATTATGGCCAACAATAATAATAATTGTTAGTATTGTAATTAGCATAAATAATGAGGAACTGTGGGTGTAGGCAGTTTTTTTGTTTCTACTTCACATGAAGTTAGTTGATGAGTAAAAATATGAATAAATTGCTTGTACACACTTATGTATATCCAGCTGCCATTCTGCTAGGGTTGGTAAGTACCTCCGCAGATGTGTCTCCACTTTGCTCTGTCCTTGCACATTTATTTAATCTTCCCAACATTCATGCTCTTCTCCTTTTCTCACTTTGCAGATTTCAGTCACTTGCAAACTCGCTTATTTGATCGATTCATCATTTCCTTAGTTCTTTCCTTCCACGCTTAGCTTGACCTTAACTTGGTACACATATTTTTCCAGCCTTTAGTCGTCCATTCGTTCTAGATTCCTGAATCATCTCATTTTCCTATTTTGCAGTTTCACTTTATATATTGTTATGATTATTAATTGTAAAGAAGAAATACTAATGCACCGAATATGCTAGAGTGTAAACGTTGTTTCTACCAATGTCTAGAAGCACGCTAGTTAGACCTTTCTGGTAATACAATTAAGACTTTAAATAGGAATTTTGATAATATTTTTTTGATAATTAATAGGAAGCTTGAGCGGGCAGAGTCGTGCAAACAAGTCAGATGAGATTTTCAAGAGTTGACCATACGAACGCAACTAAACCACACATATAGTGTAACTTCTTGCTGCGTTATACCCGAAGGGTTTCGCATGTGGCGATTGGAACTTATTTACTTTAACAGGTAAGGGGGCCGGACTTACGCCAACCATTTCAGCTGAAGTGGAGGTTTCCTAGCTCTCAGAGGCTGGTACTCTTTTCTTGTGAAAGCTGAGTAAACCTTGTCGGTTTTTTTTTTTTTTTTAAATATGGGGTTTGAAATAAACACAGAAACGGGAAATCATTTCTGACATCCTCGGTGGGATTTGAACCCGGGCTCTCGGCATGGAATGCAAGCACTCTACCAACTGAGCTATCAACCAGACAGACCATAAGTTGGTAAAATAAATTTCGTGTAAAAATAAATGTGAAACTTCAACATACATCCAACGTATTTTTTTACTATTGGACCCTGAAAATACAAGTATTAAAATATCTCGCTTAAATTGCACTCATTCATAACTCAGTCATTTCGAACTTATCGTCCAGAGTCAATTATTAAAGATATGTATGAAATGATTTGATAAATTTAATACTATTTTTCAGTAAGGCCATACTATTGACACAAATTGTGTGAATGAATCATATGGTAGTGAAATATTTCAAATACATAATCTGATATGACACGAATATTTTAGATTTACAACATACCCGTACCGCTTTGTACAGTGTTATGTATCAACTGTGCAAACTTTAATTTTTTTAATTCCAAATAATTCGTCATCGCACAGGAAGTTAGATATGATCGAATCCCAGGTCTACGGTATCAAAAAGTGACAAATTGAGAATAATATAAGTCTCAAATTTCATATAATTTGAATAAAATAGGTTGTCACGTGTGTAATATGTAACTTTCATTTTATTATTAAAAGCATTTTCGGTGTTATTCTCAAACAGCAAAACCATGGCTCATCTGCAGCCTACACGGAATTTTCCATGTAAAAAAACGATGATCCGGAGATCAGCCATGGATCAAATATTTTGTGAATAGCACTGTTTAAGTTTATCAACACGTACCTATCAAGTAGAAACAAAAAATATAATTTCGCAACGCAACTCAGCTTCAACTATAAAGCGACTTCGAAGGGTTCTAATTTGGCATGTAGAACCTATTTATTTTCACCTAGGTAAGAAGACCGATCTTATGTCAACCACTCCATTTGAAGTGCGGGTTTCCCAGCTCCCGAGTGGTTGGATCTCATTTCTTGTCAATGCTGAGTACCTACACTTTCAGGGTATTTTATTTTGGTTGAAATACATATTGAAACGCAAATGATCCCTGACACCCTTGCTGGGGATCGAATTCTGGTATGAAACGCAAGCATTCTACCAAGTACCAACTAAGCTATGTAGCTTTGAGTTTATATGAGATACGTATCTACCGGTCAAATCTTTCAAACATGCTCTTTGCTGGTTTGACAAATTCATCTGCCAAACTAGTAACGAACAAGCATGCAGAGGGCTTGAGGTGTGATTTGTGTGTGATTCACACATAAACAGCACTCCACAAATAAATCATCTTAAAGTAAAGTTTTCATTTTTTTATGTGTTGATTAAATGCCACAGTGGATTGATTGAAAATCTGTCACTTAATGATCTGGACCTTCAACTCTATAGACGATTCAATCATTAATTAAAAGATGAAAATGTACTTGGTGAATAAATCACGACTTAATTGAAATATTTTCTAATGGCTTTTGATTGATGAACACGATTTATTAGTTTGACGTATGAATCGTTTTTAAATATGAATATTTATTTTTGGTTGTTATTACGATGGTCTAAAAAATATAATTTAAGTAATATTCAAAATTTACTCTTCGCCGGGCTGGAAAATTCATGTTTTATAAAATACCGTTCACCAAAGGTCTACCCAGTCTAACAACAACCGGGTTTTGCTGTGTAGAGGGGCTTTTTATGTGTTATTCAATGCCATCAAACAATTTATTCTTTATGTATATAGATGTAGGTACGGTCATTTAATCCACGACAACAAAATCTACACTTCACATATACTGCATACACAAATTCAACGTTCCCGAAGAGCTCACATATTTCGAGTAGAACGTATTTATTTTCACAGGTTAAGCTGGTCAGCCTTACGCTAATCTTACTTAGAAGTGGGAGTTTCTCTGCTCGTGAAAGATTAGATTCTTGTTACTTGGGAAGGCTGAGTTAACTTTAACGGTAATATAATTTTGGGTTGCAAGAAAATACCGAAACTGGAAATCATGTCTTACACCCTTGGTGGCAATCGAACCATAACCTTCTGGTTGAGAATACAAGCATTTTATCAACTAAGCCATCGACTGACCTTAAAAGAATAAACAACAGATGGCAGGACAGATGTTTCACAAAAAGGCTACAAACAAAAAAAACACATTCTTTTTTTTAGTGGCAGGTTGCAGGAAATATAATATCATGTGTTTTGTGGAAAAGAATGATATCAGATGGCTTGGTGGTGAATAAAGAATAGAAGAATGAAGGTACAGAGAATGGAATGAAGGTAAGACAGGATGTGTGGTTGATCGTGTGAAGCTGGTGGAGTGATTAAAAAAGAAACAGCAAAACAATGTTACAAAAACGAATAGATTACATACGCTATGGTAGAAGGTTTATGCTAGGTAAATACTAAGTGTAAACCGGTCGATGGCTCAGATGTCAGAATACTTGCGTTCCTTGCCGAAGAGCTAGAACTCGATTCCCACTAAGGGTGTTAGAAATTATTTTCGGTTTTGATGTTTATTTCAAATCAAAATACTGGCATGGTTTACTTAAAACTTCAAGTAAAGTGATTCGCGTAAGGCCGTCTCTTTAACTATGAGCATAAATAGGTTCCGTACAACTTTTTCGAAGACAACATCCTGGCAGAGAAATCTAAACCAACGGTTTAGCAACACCAAATCTCTATTAAGATCTGCAGTATTTGTAGTGTAAAGCGCTAGAATAGAAGTGGTACAAAAATCAGAAGAATAACAGTAAAAAAAACTGCGCAAAATGAATCAAGTCGTCTCTCAAAACGCACCATCAATAAATAGCTGTCATTCTGTTGAATGGAACACAGCCTGAATGCAAATTTGAAAGCAGAGGAAAGCGGCTGTCAAACTAGTGAAGTGAATTTATTTAGTATTCTAGTTGTGAACGTGAACTAGAGGAGAAATTCGCAAACAAGGAAAGCGGCAATTGCTCCATGGTGAATTTAGTACTATATCCTATAATCTCAGTTGCAAAGAAATATTGACATTTCGGCTTGTATTTCATGCACGCACAAAAGCAGACACATTATTTAAGTTCGCGCTTACACATGCCACATGTGGACTTAAAACATAAAAAAAGCAATTTAAAATTAATATAATCCCTGCAACTCTTGCCGACCTTCCCTGAAACAGTAGTGACATTAGTAAAGTGAATATTTTTTTACAATAATGGTGGTCAGCCTCATACCAAACTATTAGTGAAGGAACTACTTACGAAATAAACCAAAACTCACATGGACATAAAATTGCAACTCCTGCCGACTTCCAAAGTGGCATTGGCAAAAGTAAAACAAGTTTAACAATCTACATGATCGCAATTTTCTTCTAAGAATGCGTATCTTTTTACCTTTTACAATATAATGTCAAATACTCTTTGTATGAAACTCGTGGGAACGTTTCTACAATATAATAAAAATATTTCCAAGTCTAAGTGCATGGGAAGATGGCTGACAATTAAGTTATTATAAGTTATAATTATACTCGGAGTATAAAACTTTACGTTTAAACTCAACCATAGCGTGAAAATCAAGCATCACATGAGCCAATCTTGAAATGTGCTGTACCTACCCTTAGTACGAGTTGTAAAACTTGAGAAAAGTAAAGTTTACGGAAAATATTAAAGAGTGATTTCCCCCAAAATCTGCCGTTTTTGTTTGTTTGAACTTGATTTTCTTTATCACTGTAACTCTTTTGCTAAGACCATAAAGTGTAAGAAACAACAACGGCAGATTTTGGGAGAAATCACTCTTTAATATTTTCCGTATACTTTACTTTTCTCAAGTTTTGCAACTCGTCCTAAAGGTACTGATCCTCCTACGAAGCGGTTAAATGCATTGCCTTGGAAAGGAAGTAATGGCAATAAAAGGTAGATGAATATTTCTGTACACCAATCCTACGATTGAATGATGATGAGTTCATGACTTCTTTAGAGCGCTGTTTCTTGATGTAGTCACTCCAAGGGCGCTAATGCAAATGATTCCAGAAATTTGCTTGTCTACGGTGCATTTCAGAACTTCCCATGGTCCTCTCTCTCGAGGCAGGTAATTCCAGGCCAAATGACCAGCAATTGGAAATGCATGCTCTCCCAACACGGTTTTTGCTCTTTTTATCGGTTCTTCAATCCGCCTTTTGGCTCGCGTTTCTGCCGAGCGTAGTGTAAGGTTCTTTTTGTGAAGAACGACGGGCGTGATTAGATCTGTATCTGCGACTACACGACGCTTTGATTAAGTTTTTCATTTATTAAAAAAAAATATAACTTTCTAACTAATACACACTTTAAAAATTAAACAAGGAAGAGTTGAATGAATGCTTTTGTTTGAAGCATTTTGTTGTATGGTTGTGAAACCTAGAACATCCAGAAATAAGAAAAAGACCGCCTAGAGCTGGCCTGTCCAACATACGGCCCGCGACGACATCAATAGTTATTGCGCAATAAGTTCAATCATTTAAAAAAAAATCTGTCTGTTGTGGGTTTGGAGTAAAATGACCAAGACATTATGTGTCGTAAGCATAAGAGAGTCCAACGAAAAAATGTTTCAGTACTTATTAGTCACGCTTTGAAGAGGAAGACTAAACTAACAGTCCTGACACCTTTCATAGCAATATCTCTGAAAGGAAAATCTTGGGCGGTCGAATAAGAGGTCGTCCAAGAACTTCATCTGTAACTGTAACTGTAACTCTGTCGCCATTCTTCCTGGCCAGGGTGGCCAGAGCCTCTGCAGAGCTGCCTCCATTTCTTCCTATCCTTACATACCTCTTTCAATTCATTTATATCCATCACCTTTTTATGATTATCTTCTTTTACGCTCGCTTTGTACATCCCATTCTAGGATTTGAAGCGGCTCATGGATGTCTCCTCCTATTCGCAATTCAAGAGGATAGCAATCAACAACCAACAGGGACAAATGGCACAAAAAGGCACTGCCTTTGGAAGATGATACAATTTAGTTAAAACGAAATGTTATATACATGAGGTACTGGTTGCAATAGTATTATTATAGCTAATTATAAGCGAGGTAAAAGGCGAAAGTATTGTAAGGCATTCATTAATAATAATTGTAAGAAATTCTGAAAGTAAAAATGGCATCTCCCATTCACACTTTTTTGTGTGTGAACGTAAACTCAGTCGGTTATTTTTTCGATATAATAATTACAATAATAATGTTAGGATGATTTTATTTGGTAAGCGCTGCTTTTGTGTGAATCACACCTAAAAAGCCCTCTGCGAGCTTGGTCATCGCTATAGAAAGCGCCAATTCTCAAGGAAGACTCAGTTGCTGTAATGCTGGATGGATATAAAATGTGAAATATCCGTGCGATAAACGATCCGGCTCCGGATTTGTGTTCATATCACTTTGATTTTCTTCAAAAAAATAATTATTTGTACACTTGTATTTTTTAGCTAAAATCTTTATTTGGTATTTCCATTTTTGACATTCTTGCGGGGGCGTTCACACTGACAAATTGAAGTGCCGGAATTTTTTAATTTAAAAACTTAAATTAAAGATATGACAGTTTATCAGAATTTTTTAATTGATATTGTGTGTTCCCATGAAAGAAAAAAAATTAAAATGTTGTGGGCTTGAAAATAATACATTTTGCCCTCGCCACATTATCGTCCAACTATTCGGCACTCGCAACGCAACTAAGATGCACATGTAGTGCATCATCTGGCCACGCTGTCTCCGAAAAGGTCGCATTGGCATTCGGAACTTATTTAACTTCACAGGTAAGAATTAGCCTTACGCAAACCATTTCACCTGCAGTAGTGGTTTCCCAGCTCTCGAGGGCGAGCGCAATCATTTCTCGTGAGGGTTGAGTAAACCTTGCCAGTATTTTTATTTCGGATTTGAAGTAAACACTGAAACGGGAAATTATTTACGTCGCCCGAGAAGGCTGGTTGTCATTACTTGTGAAGGCTGAGTAAACCTTGCCTGTATTTTTATTTTGGGTTTAAAGTAAACACCGACACGGGAAATAATTTACGTCGCCTATGGTAAGGATCGAACTCTAGGCCTGGCATTGAACGCAAGCGCTCTACCATCCGTGCTATTAACCGGACTTGTTGCATTTTAGTCCTATACACGGAGCATGTTTGAGCGAAAACTAACCCGGCTTTTTTGAGGGCATGCATTAAACATGAATCTTAAATATTCACTTTTTAACGTTTGCTTAAATATTAACATTTACCACTAAGATTGTAGATTGACAATCTTCACTGAACAGGCACAAGAAGAAGAACTGTCAATTCGTCGACACATTTTCCGAGAACGATGTGAGTTGAAGGCAATTTGAAAGAAGATGCCAGGAATTTGTTTCCTGGTGGTCTATGGCATCATGCGAAGTGACGTCATATTGCCATTTAAAACACAAAACGAATATGTCAATATTAAAGTTTGCAAACATTTAAAATTGCTGATAGCTTTAGTAAATACAAATGGAATATGGTTATGTCATCTATTGACTCTTAAGTACTCTTCAAATTGGATTTAAAAATGGAAGAAAACTCGTAGAAATCACGATGGCAATATTTGTATGATTTTCTGCGTATCCCACGATCATAGTTCGCCACACCAAAACCGCTAGCAGCGCCTGAGAAAAAGAGGAAACGGCTGATCTTTCGTATCATGGGGTGGACCACTGAGCATGCATCATTTTACGGCAGCCAATTAAAGTAAGTAGAGTATATTTTCGTAAAGCTCACACGACGCCCACATCTCCATACATTTTGGTACAAACTGTCGTTTATTGTGCGAGGTATTTAGAGCGTTTGACAATATTGTCTATGCCAACGCACGTGCGGACCTCATTGCACTTAATTGGTCAAGCCATTACATTTTTTGTCTTGCTTATTGCCATTCTTCTCTTGCTTTTCTTTCCTCGTGTCAATCCATTTGTTAATGAATGGATGAAAGTATAAAATAATATAAATGAATGGGATAATTCTACCTAAATAGGTTTTGTCTACTTCTGTAGGACTCTGGAATGCATGACTCATTCCCAAGGAATAAAAAGAATGCCTTTATCATTATTCCTCCGCCGCTCTCTTCCCTCCCCCATTCCTCTTTTCCTCGCTCCTCCAGAGTATTCTTCCTGTTCTGCAGGCTTTGAACCTCAATGACCCTCCAACGGAACGACTGGTTCAAAGTAGAAATATTGCCAACTGCATACGGGGCATTCAAATTTAATCATGTACCTTTTCGCAACTTTTAGTTTTTTTGCGAAGTAACACGTGTAAGTACGCGCTTACATTTTGCAAATTAATTCAGTCACCATTCCTCTAGGTATGGCCAGAGCCTCTGTTAACTTGCGAACCTTTCTCCCTATCTATGCATACCTCTTTCAATTCATTCTTATCCACGACTTTTTTTTATAAATTTCCATCTTTTACATTCACTCTGACAAAACAAATTGTAGATAAATCTACGGAGGTGCAGGCCTATCAGAATGACGCCTCGGTACAAGTTCAAAATTCTTCAGAAATGAAAACAACTTATACGGAAATAATGGTTGGCGAAAAACTGATAACCTTCGCTGTGAAAATAAATCAACTTCAGTTTCCAAATCACAAGACTCAAAGGTAGGTACCTACCTACCAACCTTTATAATTCGATACTCCCATTTTAAAAAATAAAGGTTAATTTAGAAAAAAATGTCAACAGACACAAAACATGAATACATACATTTGAGAATTGATGCTTCTATAGCAATGACTAAGTTCGCAGATGGCTCTTGATCTGTGATTCACACAAATATAGTGCTCCCCAAATAATAAATCCTTATGTTAATTTTAGATTAGTAGGTATATTTTTCTATGTGAGATATTCTAATTTCGATCAAATATTATTTAAAACATGTCTTAGGTCAATACACTTTATTCTGACTAGAAAAGTTAGATGCTATCAGTTGCCTTTTTGTGTAACTGTTTCCGTCACGACTAGCCTTTGGCCTCGGGCGTCTAGAAATAAATTTTGATTGTGGCACTCTGGCCCGGTCTACCCCTTTCTCTTCTTTCTTTTGTTATGCATTCGTAAAGTAAGTTCAGTATTTCGAGTGTAAACACATCTCATCTCGATCGCGTAAAGCGAAAAAATATAAGAAAACAAGATTTCTCTCCAGGAGTGCCGACGTATATTTTATATTTTTTTGTTTTACGCAATCGAGGTGAGTTTAGGTAATGTTTTATACTATGGAGCAATGTCATTTATGACAGAATAAAAGAGAAATGTAACTCTTACAAATTACGATGGAAAGTGCATTCCATTTGGGGTGGTAATTGAATTGATTAACAATGGAGTCTTGTCAAAAAAGACGTCAAATCGTAGTAGTCTTATTTATTTTTACGCATTTAAGCCACCAGTCTTACAGCCATTTCACTCTAAGCGTATTCTGCACCGTTTGTCTGTTATTATTTCTATCCAGAAGCGCTATTCTGCTAAATTCCTTACACTTCGGATATCAATCCAAGTTGGAGCTTGCTATCGCTTGCAAAAGAGCTCCAATGCTCCATAGATAAAAAAAAAAAAACACACAGTATACCTACACCTTATTTTTGGGCACAAATCGCTATCTCGTCGCCTTAAAATTGTAAGGAATTTGGCAGAATAGCGCTTCAGCGCTACGTTCGAAATCAGCAGTGTATAGAAGTTTGTCAGTCAAGAAAAAGTCCAAAAAAAATTACGTATTCATTTTGTACCTGATGACGTGAAGATTTTGCAGGAAACTATGGTTGTAGATTTAGATTTTACTCGCCCCGTAACCAAATACAAATTTACTTTGAGCTTTTGAATATTTATAATTACCTACTTATAGGGTTACAAAGTTATCAATTGATGATGATGTATGAAAGTATTCATTCAGTTTTTCCAGTACTCCATAGACGATCCGGGCAGAATGTGTTGGGTCTGAAAATGGCGGCTAACCCACTTCAACTGAAGTGGTATGCGTACGACCGCCCCCCTTACCTGTAAAAATAAATAGGTTCCACTCGCCACATGCGAAACGCTTCAGAGATAGTGCGGCAAGAAGTTACACGATATGTGTAGCTTAGTTGCGTTGCGTAATTTTTTTTTACAATAATTTGGAATATCAACAGTCTTCAATGGGACCACCGTGCTTAGCAACCAATACCAAAGTATTTTTTGCGCTTTCCCTAGCAACCCAGCCGGGTGACGACACAAAATTGTGTCTATGTCAATTCACGTGCAGATTTCATTGTAATAAAAATACTGTACTTTACGAGCGCCGAAATACATTTTAAATTCATATGTAGGTAAGTACTTAAATACTTATAACCATGAATAACTATACCTAATATGTAATTTTTTGTAAAGCGAGCATTTTGTTTGAAAAAACAGTAAACAGTCTCAAACTATGCTAAAAGGTCCCTAAAGTTTTGTATTTTTAAATAATAAACTAGGGCAATAAAAAAATAAAATTATGTAATTAACAAATGGATAAATTAAAATCGATTATAGGGGGCCTCCAATGACAGTATTTTTCAAAGTTAATAAGTATGTTTAAATTTAATAAGCAGGTACCTATCTGCATTAAGTGTAAAATAAATAGGTATTACAAACGTGAATATATTTTCTAAGTCATAAAAATTAAGATACCTATATGTTTCAAGCTAGTAATACAATTCACATTATAGATAAGTGATTTATTGTTATAGATTTGTCACGTAAAAAAGGAGATTTGTGACATAATATCCGAGTTCACAATCATCTCTCACCTGTTTGAAACTCGTCGTGGGCGTGGGAACACAAACAAAACTTGGCTTGCACTCACAAAATCTACAAAACTTCATAAAAACGTCACAAAAACACTGTGAAACTTCCACGCTAACTTGCCAAGGCACTTACACTGTCAGTTTTACTGATAACAACACAAAACTATCAGTATTTATCACGAAATGACCGTGATCAGAATTGCGCTGACCATTCTTCGTGTAAAAACGAACTAAAATTTGCTGCAGCGAACTTCGTACAGAAATTGTTTTGCGTTGTGGGTTGGAGAGAAGATTGAGGAGAGGGGGGGGATGGGAATACCTGCCAAGTTTGGTATGTATTATTATTTTTATATTACTTCCTTTTACAGGTAAAAATATCATTGGCTTGAATGTTTTGTATACTGCCATCTAGCGGATATTTTGAAATACATTTTCAAATCTGTTGTCAAAACAGAAAAATCAATTTATTTAAATTATTTTACGATTGAATATTTTTTACACAAATCTAGTAATATTTCTTTCATTACGTTATATAGAATAATTCGAATTCAAATTCGTGGGATATTTGTTGTTTTATACTGACATCTAGCGGATATTCTAAAAAATATTTGTAATCAATGATAATGATAATAATATGATTAATCATATTATCATCGAATATTGTTATTTTGATATTATACTTCTTCTTTATTTATTATTATAATTTATTGTCATTATAATTAAGTAATTGTAAGAAAAGAATGTGGTGCAAAAGAAAGTGTGAAAGTGAAGATTAAAAGAAGTTTGTTAAGATGGTTTGGGCATATGGAGAGAATGAATGAGGAAAGACTGACGAAGAAAGTATATGTTGGTAGAATAGATGGATGTCGTGGTAGAGGAAGACCGAGAAAGGTATGGATGGACCAAATATCCGAAATTGCGAATGAATGGAATATCCAGAGTCATAATAAAAGAAGAGCTTGTATGAAGAAGGTTATGACTCTGGAGGAAATGAAAGAAGTATGCAAGGATAGAAAGAAATGGCGGTTGATCTGTGATGTTGGCGGCTAGGGTTTGTTAAAGTGAATTTGGTTTTATGATTTAGTTTTTTATGTCCATGTATATATTGTTATTTTTATTCTTTGATTTTAAAAAATGTAATTTGTCATGTATGTTCCTTGACTTATAGGTTGTTATGCGGCTGACCACCCATAATATAAAAATTGGTTCACTTTGCCAATGTCACCCCTGTTTCAGGGAAGGACGGCAAGAGTTGCAAGGCTTATGTTCATTTGAGATTGGGTTTTTATATTGTAGGTCCACATGCGGCATGTGTTAGCGCGAAATTATACATATCTGCTTGTGGGAATGCATTTAGTATAAATCTTAAATGATATATATCTTTGCAGCTTAGATTAGATTAGATTAGATTAGAATGTGTTCGCACTCAGTTTGCACTGAAATACTCAATTTTAGTGCAAGCACACATAAATATTGTGTAATCTGATAAAACTTGTTTGATTTATTGAGAAATTGTTTTTATTTAATTATAATTTTATGCATAGATAAGTATATTAATTAATTTTATTAACCATTTGTAGTAAGCTATCTTGTTCGCAAAAATAAACCGTTTTTTTAAAAAAAAAAAACGACTTTTTTGTAATTGAATTTCGCACAATTACGATTTCTTCGGCTGTATTTTTCTTTATAGCGTACCTACCTATAAAGAATAAGCAAATGGGCTCATCTCCATGTTTTTTAATTTATTTTTGAATTTAAAGAATAAAAGAATAGCATAATTCTTACGTATTCATTATTGTATGGACTTATAATAAATTGTTTTTTTTTCTTGGGGGAAAACGTCCTAGATCTATGTGATATTACCTTGCATTTACCCTAGCAACCTGCTTGTGTGACGTCACGATTTTTGTATCATTGGAAATTGTGTCGAATCCATTTCAGGAAATAAAAAAAGGGATAAGAAATAAATGTGTAAATTTTTTTATTTTTTTTGTCCCTGCTTTCAAAAAAAATTGATAATATGGTTTTCACTTTTTAAAGCAGCTAAGTTACTTACCAAATTTGTATAAATTATAAAGCACTGCAAAAAATGTTTTTTAAAAAAAAAAAAACTAAAATTTCTTTAAATTTCAGTTCCAAAGATATGGTAATGCACGCCCATATAAGCAAATAAGTGTAAGTTTACGCTTACACATGTTGCATACGTAGAACTTCTAAAATATCAAATCAAAATTCAAATTAACACAACCCGTCTAGCAACTCTTGTTGGAAAAGTGAAACAATTTTAGGTACAGGATGGATAACTACTCTCACACCAACCTTTTTATAGAATTCTAGGAGGACAAATATTAAATTCACTAGCCTGCCTCCTCGTGCTACGCGCGATTTCAGCATTATAGTTTTAAGTCCGGCTTCGCTAACACGCTCTTTTCTTGCTCTGATTGACCTTTGAATTTTCATGACAGGTGATAAATAAGTAAGATCATACAATTTACATAAAAAATAAAAAATGTTTTGAGGAAAAATCAAATGCAGAAATCAACCAGATATTTTGAGTATTTAAATGACCTTTTGCATACGAGTATTTTTGTGTTTTCCTTTTCAGAATAATTAATTATTAAAGCGTGATTTGAATTCCTGGTTTCATTTTCACACTATATACATAAATATATATCGTATCGTCTGATTGAGTAGGTACCTACCTATATAATGTGACCATTTTTTTCAGTCAGGGCAGGAAGGCACATTTTAATTGGCTAAACAGGGTGTGCATTTGATGTGAAAACGAGACATTTTTTCCAAAAGCTCGACATTTTTGCGAAAGCGGAACATTTTTCGGGGTTTTGGGAAAGTAGAAATAGAAGCATGGTTCTATATTTTGAAATCGTGAGGAAAAGGGACGGATGTATTGCTAGTAAAAAAGTGTGAGGGAGACAGACAACAAACGAGAAGCGTTCACAAAAGGTTTGTTTTTTGCGTGCGTACACAGTTAGATCTATAATCTATAATCTATAATCTAAGTTGCAAGGATATATTTATTTAAAGCTCTCAGATGTAAGCCCACAAACCAACAAGTGTAGATCACTGAGCTATTATTCAACGGAAGTTGTCCGCTTGAGAATTAAAGCACCACGTATTTCTCCATTCTTCTTTAGCGGTCTTCCTTGCAGGCGATGTCCTACAGGTAGATACAGAGATACTGTGGGCACCAGGCAGAAACACACAACTGTCCATTATATCGACGTGGCTGCTCCACTCTCAGGAGTGTGCGCCTTTCTGAAAATGTGTAGGAACGTATTTTTTAAATTCTACTCTATTCCGCCAGACTGCTATCGAAAAAGTATTCAAGATTGCTTGAAAACGCGACTGTCCCTCCGAAAGCAGGAGCTATGGTAACGTTAGGTGTGTAGTTGATTTATTTTGTTTACAAAAGAGTTGGAGTTCATGTCCCAATAATGGCGTTATCAAATGTCCGACTGTAAGTGTCAACACGATGCTAGCAATGTCAGGCGATACCCCGTGTCACCAGTCACCAGTCAATACACTGTCCGGGTACACACAAGTAGTGGAGGACTTACCGTAAATAAGACCCTAAACACAATCTCCGGGATAATGAGCTTGTGTAGATAGTAGATGAAGCACTCTAAGCTGTGTATCTAACTCTATCAACTCTATCTAGTTATAGATTTTTACGTATGTATACTCACTACTTGTATCTCAAGCAGTGGCGTGCCTACGGTTTCTGCCATGCGCATGCTGGATAATTAAAGTTGCACCAAATCACAAATAATAAATCATATCCCTTTGTTTCTTTCCTCAGTGTTTCTTAATCTCTTCAGACTTCGATTTTGGATTAATTAATAGATCTTTACATACTTAAGATCCTTACTGAGTACAACTATATTTTCACAGGAATTCATTGTTTACTATAAAAACCGGATTCTCGATCGCAAACAAGCAATAAGTTATTTATTATGATATTTGAACCTGACGCGACAGTGTTTTCAAAACACAATACATAAGTCATTCATAAATCTGTAAACAGCTTCAGTCTGGAATCGTAAAATTTAATGTACCAAAAGCTTAGCTTATCTGAATATTATTATCATGCGTACTCCAAGCCACAACTCCAAGCAATATCTGTGAATGTGTGTTTTCATTTAGTATTAAAAGGGCTTAAGCAACTATCTTCATACAAACTTACAGAGGTCAAGCTTTTTCATACGTTAAACAAAGACAGGCATACAATTCTCAATCACGTTTGAAGAACAGAGTTTCGTTCGGCAATGACTAATATTAATATCCCACTTTACCTCACAGATGGCAGTAGCAGGAATATTGATGTATATCTTTAATCTACTCAAAAATATTCATTATTTTCATTTCTTAGGGTACGCATGCTTAGCTTTTTAGCTTGTAAGGTAGTCACGCCACTGATCTCAAGCCTAACTCATTTGCAAACACCTTTAAAAAGCTCACCCGTCACCCAAGAACAGAGGCGTCTGAGGTTGTAGAAGGGTGGTAGTGTTGGATGGCACCAACCGAGACTCTCACCATACAATAGCCGAAGAGCCTTCAACAGACTTAGGACTGGGGTGACAAGGTGCAACAAACCTTCAAAAGTAAGGCCTGCTTAACCGTGGCCAGGATCCCAGCTTGACTGCGGGGATTTTCAGGAATCGGCACATAGGTCAGTGTGCCACTTAATTGGAGAAAAATATACCTGTTTCAAGGAAAAGTCAGTGCAGTGGCTGCCGCTAGTTATTGGAGATACCTCGTATATGTGGTTCTGGACATGCAAAGTACCTAAATAGCCTACACGGTTTATACTGAATGTCGGTGGCAGTTGTTGTCATTGAACCTACTACTAACTGAATCAATGTCTAATATTTTGTTTTTGTGTTACAATGTACTTCTTTATAAACTTTGAAAAGAAAGCCGATTTCACGTAGAACAGCTATTAATAGTGTCGATTTTCACCACTTCAATATGATCCGTTTAGCAAAATAATCCTAAAGTCTGTGTCCCTTTTATTGTGAGTCCCCCAGTCTCATTTTATTCTGCTGTCAGATAAATCCGCCTTTTGCATAATTATATTATTAATATATAATTTGATTAGTCCAACAAGAAGTAGTATTCCTTTCAACTCCAAACTAAAAGGATTGTCTTGGCGATATTTTATTTGTATTTGTAAAATAATTGCGCAGAAAAATCCTTATAAAATGAACAAATTGTGCATTTTTTTTGTTAGTTTTCTCATTGTGGGATCTCTAGGAGAAGTGGTTCAGCAATTGTCTTGTGAAGCTGGAGAAGGTATATTTTTCTATAATCTAATTTGTACAAATATATTAACATTTAAGGTACTACATATAAAATTTAATTCCCGCTTAATAAGTGCATGTTTACTTCCTAAATAAATTCCGAATCTCAAATGAACTTACGCATCAACTTTTGCCGCTCTTCCCTGAAACAAGGGTGACGTTGGCAAAGTGAATCATTTTACAACCTCATAGGCACAAACATATAAATCAAATAACAAAAAAAAATGGGATCAAAAAAGAGGCAAAAGTGATTTTTATTTAACACTAGGAGCAGGTGCATTTCACTACGGCATTTTTTGGTCATGTGGAATCTTTTTCTTCCATTATAATAATAATATTAGAATGATTTATTTGGTGAGCGCTGTTTTTGTGTGAATCACACATCAAGAGCCCTCTACAAGCTTGGTCGTCGCTGTAGAAAGCGCCAACTCTCAAGCAAGACCCAGTTGCTGTAAGACTGGATGGACCTTTAGTGACCGGTCTTATCGGTAAAAGTAATAAATTTTTCATCCAGCAAATAGCATATTAAAACATAAATGGTAAATTTATTGTGCTCCGCCGGGATTCGAACCCACAACCATCCATTTACGAGTCAGACCACTAGACTACGGACCGGTCAAATATAGGTAGGTAAGTCATAGGTAAAGAGAGCAGTTTTACGCAACAGGGACGATTTTTATCGTTTGTTTTTGTAGTCTGATCGACGTCAAATTGTACACGATCCATTTGGAGGGTAAGCTACACTTTTCCTATAAATTTCTGATGAGCGGCTTAGCCAGCCATGTGGAAAAACTCTTCGATACATTTTATATGAAAACAATCCGGTGTAATCCAATCGAAATAAAACATCACAGGAATCATTCCGAGAATATTTTACATGTTTCCAGAAAATTGATGTGCTATTTTACATAATTATAGATAAATCTACATTTTTAATCTAGAAAAACGTAGAAAGACGTAGACATTCATTTACTTGCAGTTGCTATTCACAATATATTTAATCCAGAGATGATCCCGAGAGGATTTTTTTTGGTACCTTAGATTTTTTTAGGCGGCTGATGAGACGTGGTTTTTTGTGTGTTATTATAAGAATAGTTATTATAAGAAGCTCTTGATTGTAAGAGCTACTACAAGTCATAAATCTCAATTCGATATTTTTTGATGTACTATCTAAAAAAAGAAAATATTTAAAAAGTGTTCATATTGAATCAAAAGCGGAAATCTAGGATTTTTTAGAAAATGGGATAAACAAATAGAAGCACGAAATTCCATCCACATATTTATCTGATTTTTGAAAAAAATTCTAGATCTGTGATCACCGTCTTTGATCATCCCTTCCACATATTTATCTGATTTTGAGAAAAAAATCTAGATCACAGCCTTTTATTCCATACGACTCAAACATACATTGATATTATCCAATACCCAACGGATAAAAAAATGATAAAGTGCCATTTTTTGAAAACCTGAAGAACTCATCTTGCATTTAAAAAATAAAGATGGCAGCACTGACATGACGCCATCTTTGAAACCTGAGAAAACTTTATTTAGTTTTCTCAAGTATTTTCTTTTCACCCTCTAGCGAAAATTTATTTTTTAAAAAAGACTTACTCTGTGATAAAGACATTCAATAAAGATCAACTGTCAAATGCAATTGTCAATCGGAAATTTTCAAATCAAGTTTTAAAATGTCTAATTTTATGGAATTTATTGTTCGAAATGATTTTCATACGTGTTGATACCAATAGTACTTATTATAATGTGGCCTTCACCTGAATTGACGAAGACAAAATCGTGTCGTCACCCGGCCGGTTGCTAGCAAAAATGCATGAAAACAAATATTTTTTATTGTTGCTAAGGACGGCAGTCCTATACAAGACTGACGTTTTCCCGCCGAGAAAAAAGATCCAAATAAATAAATAAATGTTTCGGCCATATCTGTAATAAATCCAGAAAGTTTTCATTTCGAAGACAAGATGCAATTTTTTTTAAATTTTCTCAAAGAAGACAGCAAGGAATAGCTACTTACAAGATCAAATGGACAAAATGGTCTTTAGTTTATTTATTCATCTTCCTCATGTGTCATGTATGGCCCTCTGTTGTACAACAATTCCCTCGTTGACGGGACCTCTTGGAAGTAAGTCTCTTTCTCGGGCAGCGCGGAACAGCTCCTCTACAGAAGTTTTAGACTCTCACAGCCAGGGGTTGACAGTAGAAAGTTGCGTTCCTGGATCTGTTGCCATGGTCTATCGGAGTTGGAGCTTCCGGACGTTTTGGCTATTTCCACAATGGGTTTCTTCAAGGTACTTATTTGGTGAAACTGTTATGAAAATTAAAAAAAGAAGAAACCGACTACTCCATCTATTTCTTTAATTTTGATTGCTGTTTCCCATATAAACAATAAGTTTTTAGGTAGGTATTAATTATTGTCAAGTGATTGGACCCGGAACATTCAAAATATTCCTCGACTATGTGATATCACCCATAGGCCATAGTAAATCATAAATGGATTCTGATAACCAGGATTTTTTCTAATTTGCAGGATTGTGAGCCCACACAGTTGGCAGTAATTCTAAATGCAGAGCGATGCACTTAACTGTGTTTTAAAACTACCTACATAATCTTGTTCTGAAATTATGACGCTCTGTCTTGTCGTTAGCCCAGCCACGTGACATATTTCAAATACTGTGGGTACATTGAATGTAATTGTTACATTTTACTTCCAGCAAATGACTGTGATATCCACGAGGTGAGGATAGACCCGTGCAAGGAAGCCGCCAACAACAAGCCATGCAAGGTCAAGCAGGGAAAGACCTCCTCCATGTCTTTTGACTTCACACCCAGTAAGTCCACCCATCTTTTCACAATTCTTCTTTATCTTACTAAATTTAATATGCTTACAGATTAAGATACATATGTTTAAATACCTGAGATCAGCTGTTCATGGGAGGCCATGTTTATTGCTTTATATGTACCTGTTTGTAGAATTAGTGTATTGGCACATGTATGTGACACACTTACATTGACAGCTCAATCAGATGAAGCACTTGAAATATTAGAGAGGAAAGTGCTTTGTCAAATATGTGGTTCAGTAAAGGAGAGAGAAGAGTGGCGCATAAGGCGGAATGATGCACCATCCAGCATTTCAATTTCTTTAATACCGTACAGGTGAGGGTGGGCTGGACATGTTTACATAATAGGGAAGTTGCAGTGGTAGGGAAAACGGTTGAAAATAATATGGTTGTGTAGAGTACATTTCAAGGATCACAACCATATATTTTTTAAGTAGTAAAAATAAAGATATCATTGATAATTTTGAAAAATAAAATGCGGAGAATTTACATCCCGCCAAAAAAGCAATGTAAACGGTTAGGGACGTGTGTCGTCATTTTGACGACAAACGTCGCTGTCAAACCGACTACCTGGGCCATTTGACACCTAAACTCCGAAGATCTGACGTCATATCCGCCCGAATAAAGCAATGACCTGTTTTAGCGGAAATGGAAAATACGCGAATTTTAAAGAGCTATAATTTAAAAACTAAGGCACATATAATTTTTTAAAAAACGCAAATGCATTTAAAAAAATATAGCCTACCATTTTATGAAATAAAATAAAAAAGTGCAAATACCCTATTCAAGGCACACATGTTTCCAAAAAAATGATGAAAAATGTTGACTATATTTCTGCCTCTCAGATCTTAGAAAACCTCACATATCGCATCCACATTTATTTTTCAGAGTTCTCCACTTCTGCGGCTCAAGTCCAGGCGTATTGGACAGGCATCGTGGCAGATCTTCCCTTCCCTGGCATGGATACAGACGCCTGCAAGTACATGACCTGCCCGGTGGCAGCTGATCAGAAGACCACCTTAACCTACACCCTGCAAGTCGGAAGAAATGACCCAGCGGTAATGATGGATTTCCCCTTGTATCCACATTCTTAATGAACTCACCACAGATTCCTTTTAGAGAAACATTGTGTGGTCAAACGGCTGGCCTGCTAGGGAAAAGGCAAACTAACATTAATGTTCTTTAGGGCTTGGTGTTCCTTGACTAATGGGTTGGTATGAGGCTGACTTCCACACTGTAAACACTTGGTTCATTTTTGCCAAAACTACCCCAGGGAACGGCCGCAGGAGAGGTTTATGTTCATGTGAGGTTTGGTATATTTTGTATGCAAGCACCTGCTGCATGTGGACATGCATTATATATGAACCATAAATGTTAATATATCTTTACAACTTACTTATACAAATTTAGAATCCAGGATTATCCTCCACTCTCGCCTGTCCATCACCTTTACTGTCCAGCCACATACACCCGCCTTTGCTGCATCTGCGTTGACACCGTTAACCCATTGCATATTTGGCCTTCCTGGTCTCTTTCAGCTTTATAGTGCTTAATGGAGTTTGCATCGTCCATTCTAATTATGTGACCAGCCCACTGCAGGTGCCCTACTTTGACAAAACTAATCACATGGGGCTCTTTGTACATATCATAGAGCTCCCTGTTGTATCAACGATGCCAACCATTGTTATCTCTCACTATCTATTAGTCCAGCTGTAACCAGTAACAGCATTAATAAATTTGTTGTGTTGGTTTTTTCAGGGTATTTATGATGTCAAATGGAAGTTGTGGAATGAAGATAACACCAAACAGTGCTGCTTCATCACTAAGATCAAGCTAACTAAGTAAACATAACCTGATTGAGATCAATAGTTGATTTAAATAAGGCACGAAATACCAAAACATTTAGTTTTAAACAAAGTATGCAGTTTGGTTCTGTATACAACGCAGATAGCTTAAACACGGCCCTAAGTCCCTAAAAACTCTTTTACACAGCGAATTTGTAATTTAAAAAAGGCTCTGTATACCACGCGCGGTAAATGCCAGGTTGTACCAAAATGCATGGTGTGGAAAGGGCATTGTGTGCGCTGCATGAAAAAGATTCTCTGTGGATTTTTGCACTAAAATGTGATAATATTTGAAATAAGTTTTGTTTTGCAGATTTTTTATTGTGGTACTTAGTGCATTTTTTTAATCAACTTTTCAGATGCCTACCTTAGAGACCTTAGACCTAAAAGCCATGTAGTCATCTTGCCTAGACTTTTAATTCTAAGGTTCAGAAATATATTTTTTGATTATTTATATTACATATCAAGTCCAAATAGTCAAGTCATATTATGAGCAGCCTGCTTAAAAGAACAACTATTTGTAAATGGATTTATTAGGTCAATTATTAGAAAATATTTCTTACAAAAATGAATAAAAATATTTTGGTTTGATATTTTGTTTATTTCCATTTTTAAGTTTGTTCTACAATGTTGAATTTTTAGCATGGATACTTAACTTTATTCATTTACCCAGAAAGCCCCACTTTCAGGTTATTTTGTAGACATGACTGGAATTATATCATTGATAATTTTGAAAAATAAAATGCGGAGAATTTGAATTTTGCCAAAAATGCAATGTGAATGGCTAGGGATGTGTGTCGTCATTTTGACGACAAACGTCGCTGTCAAACTGACTACCCTGTCTACCTGGGCTATTTGACACCTAAACTCCGAAGATCTGACGTCATATCCGCCCGAATAAAAAAATGACATGTTTTAGCGGAAATGGAAAATACGTGAATTTCAAAGAGCTATAATTTAAAAACTAAGCCACATATAATTTTTTATAATCCCAAATGCTTTGAAAAAAATATAGCCTACCATTTTATGAAATAAAATAAAAAAGTGAAATTTCCCTATTAAAACATCAATTTTACAATGCAAATTTATTTATTTATTTATCTGTAGCACATAAAATAAATTACAAAAATAGTAAGTACAAAAAATATTTAAGTTGATTATTGTTCTTATAAATAAAATAAGGAAATTAAATACCTACAGGAGTAGAGGATTTTTGTAATAATAAAATAAAAAAGTGATTTAAAAATACCTACCACTTTCCAATGTGATTTCATTTTCAAATACTGAGAATGATTCGTCCATTGCATTGACAAAAACTTAAGAATTTGAAAGTACAGAAAAAACATTTTCCCTAAAAATATTGAATACCTACTTACAATAAATCTAAATAATATTTAATTTTATTGTATTGCTGGTATCTTTGGCAACAGTATTTTAATTGAATTAATTTAATATAAAAAATATTTCATTGAAAAAATTAATGATTAAGTATAATACATTACAATGTACTAATTATTTATTGAACAAAAAAAAAAACACAATGAACATGGAACGGAAAAATAAATATTAAGATGACTGATTTAGTGAGTGCTATTTTTATGCAAATCACACCACAAGAGCCGCTGCAAGCTCGGTCATTGCTATAGAAAGCGCCAACGAGATCTGCACATTTCAAAATGTCAAAAAAAGTTGAGACCTCACGCGGATGGATTGCTAGATCCAAGGCTTACTATAAAAAACATAGTTACATAGACCTGTGACAATTTCTCATCAAGAAAAAATTGTTCAGCTTTGCAACGTCCATTCGTAGTCCATTGCCCATTGATTAATATGTACATATTCTTTGTACATTTTTGATTTTAAAATTACACTGATTTCCGACCTGTTTGTTTTAAAATTATTATACAATAATATAAAATAACATAAAACTAGCTTTATTACATATTTTTTACATAACATAAAATTGAAAAACAATTGTCATGGTGTGGTGCCAAAATATAAGGGGCATGCAAAGATGTTCACTCGAAACAACTACATTTCACTTAGCCGTGACTGATACATTCAGCTTAACGCAAGAGTGTCAAGCACATAATGTTAGACATACATGATCATGTGAAGGTTCAGGACCTTTAAAGTTTAACAACTACGTAAATAAATAAAAAAAGGTATGGAAACAATATAATATATCACTCTCTAGGAGTACCGTATATTCTATACATTTTCAATTTACGCAATCGAGTTGAGATTTACACAATGTTTTATAATTGGGGTATTGTATTGAATTATTCATTCCGATTTGATTTCTTTTCAATATTTAAGTACCTACTTAATAATAATTCTAAGAAGTTTGACACAAAGAAAAGGCACCAATATCATAGGAAGTTACTCTTATAATAAAAGTAAGTATAAAAAGCATAAAAATAAATAAGTACTTATCTACATACTTTATTAGGAAAAAGTATTGGGTACTTAAGTACATTTTTGTGTATTAATTTACCTATTGCATTTATTTAAAATACTTATTATATTTTATAATCTTAACTAATAAGAGATCATGCAATCTTCATTGTTTTTAGACAAATGAAAATAGTGACGGATTTGAATGAGATGAATGATAGGGTCCTTAATGATTGAGTTATGAACGAATGTACTCTTTTGTACTTTTGCTCTTGTATTCTTGTTAATATTACACTCATTCATAATCATAACCCAGTCATTACTCATTATGGACTCTATTATTCAGATT
Organism: Agapetus fuscipes; assembly: GCA_951799405.1. Taxonomy (NCBI): domain Eukaryota; kingdom Metazoa; phylum Arthropoda; class Insecta; order Trichoptera; family Glossosomatidae; genus Agapetus; species Agapetus fuscipes. Next base: position 10,415,557 of record OX637340.1, on the reverse strand, counting down.
CTTACTAGTTATTCCTCTGAAGTTGTTTCTACGGTACATACCTACTTAACCCTTAAATGGGCCGTCATACATCTACTGTAATTTTTTGCTTTCTTACTACATATTTATATTGATTTGGGATATAGTAACAAGAATTTGAAAAAAAATTCAATAAAAATTGTGAATAATCGTTTTTTCAGAACGTCCGCTGTAACGGACATTTCCTGAAATAGCTTATTGTTAGTTCTAATTCACCATGTCACTTAAAACGGACATAACCAAGTTGAGCTAATGATAAAAGTTAGTAATAATAATCCTATAAAAACGGCTGATGCAACTTGGAATGAAGCACATTGGTTTATCATATATCCAGCTTGTCCTTCAAACTTAAATCCCCATTTATTTGGTTTCTTGGGGATGTATTGTCTTATATTGCTAGCCTTTTTCCCTTTATACAAGATCATCATTTTGTCAATGGAATATGAGCCTCCTTCTTCTATTTGTAAACATTTTGGTCGGATGTGTTCTATAACAGGGCAGATTTAAAGCGTAACTATCATTCTTAGGTATGTTTGAATCATCACAAAAATGGAGATAACGTTTTAAAGTTTGATACCTTTTCAGGGGCATCTAATCTAATCTAATCTAATCTAAGCTGCAAAGATATATATCATTTAAGATTTATACTAAATGCATTCCCACAAGCAGATATGTATAATTTCGCGCTAACACATGCCGCATGTGGACCTACAATATAAAAACCCAATCTCAAATGAACATAAGCCTTGCAACTCTTGCCGTCCTTCCCTGAAACAGGGGTGACATTGGCAAAGTGAACCAATTTTTATATTATGGGTGGTCAGCCGCATAACAACCTATAAGTCAAGGAACATACATGACAAATTACATTTTTTAAAATCAAAGAATAAAAATAACAATATATACATGGACATCGCTTTAGCAATACATTCATATCGGAGATCATTCAACCAAAAGTCTTCAATAGCTGGCATGCCTCTTAGTATTTTGATTCCTAATTTCATCCTAATAACATTCTAATTCTTTTCTACTGATTTTTATTGTTTTTCCCGTCTTTTATGAAGAATATAAATTGGTCACTGTTACTATAAAATCCATAAAGTTATTATCGAAAAAATGTGAAAGTATTGAAGAGACGTCTTTACCTCATCAAAGGTATTTCTATTTATATATATTTTTCGTGTGCCACAACATTTCTGTAAAAAAATGTATTTTTTACAATTTAAATAATAATAAAAGCTATTGTTCTGGTCAAAGTAAGGTAATACGTACTAGAAATAATAGCAACACAAACATAGAAATACACCCAGACGCAAACAAATATGTCTGAGGCGTACGTACAGATATTTCGTCCAATCCAGGAATCGACGCTAGAATTGAAGAAATATCATGTGATTGATTTGGCAACGTCCGTCACAAGGGACATGTGCTACAGCCACTACTTGTAGGGAGAACTAGGCAATGTCCGTTTTAAGAGACATCACTTAATTTTATAAATAAATACTACAAAAATGCAAAATACTAACTATAATTCTACAAAACATCAATACATATGTATTTTATTACATAAATAAATTGATTTTAGTCCAAAAAATCTTTGACATAGATATAAAATATGAATATTCACCTGGCGAGTAAATTTAGATGTTCGTTGATAAGTTCAAATGCTCATAAATCACGCGACATCGTGCTTTGTCGCTCCGCGCGCTCAGTAAATAAAAGAAAGATAGTTCCACGTGGTAAAATCAACAACGAAAACTTCATACGTTTGTTTTGAAAGCCATGAATGTGTGTTTATGTAGACGTCATTTTAAACGGACAAAATCAATTTAAGGGTTAACTTAGTTTGCATTCATTCTCGGTCTGTATCTCACTTCTATACATCAGCGATCTAGGAGGATCTCAAAAAATAGTCTGATTGCGTCAAAATGAAACCAGAGGTTAAATTTAGGAGACTGATTGTTAATAGGTTAATAATCAAATAATTGTTATAACAAATAGTCAAATACGGATTATACAACATTCTCTGTAGCGAATATGAAATATCTCATTGTTATTATTGAACATAAAAAGGAAAATGATTTTGTTTTCAAAAAATAATATCACGCTTCTCTTGTTACTTGTTGCTAGTCTTGAGCGTACCTAAAGGTAGGGTTCCACCAAAATCGTGTGCAGCACAATTTGTTATGCACAATTTGTACAGAACTTGGAGAGTGCGCGCACTGCGCCATTTGAATGGAAGCGTCTGTGTCCACCAACAAAGCTGTGCGGAACTTGGGTTCGCGCACAGTGCAGCACATTTTGTTCGCAGCTCGCACAACGCACACGGCGGACTCGTACCAAAAATTGACAGATGTTTTTCAGGTTATGTCTCTCATAATTATGGTCGAAGTAAAAGTAAAATTTGAAAAATAAACACGCTTTTTCACATATTTTTCGTTTTATTTGCTGCTTAATATTATGGCAATATATTTTATCCTTTTAATTATAGAATGATACAATGTCTACAAAACGTACATTAATTAATTTCGTTGATGTGTTTGAACAGTTTTCGACATATCTAAAAAAACCTTCTATATTTTTGTAAACTTATAATTTAGGTAATAAATAATTAAAATCAATAAACATGCGTGATTATGTATTTTCATTAATGTCACACTTTTACAAAGAAAATAAATACCAGGATTCATTTCCATTGCTTAAAAAATCGATAGTTTTATCATGACTTCAATCCATTGTGCGCGCACAAATCAATGTTTTCGATCGAGAAGCGGAAGCAAAAAGTGAGTTCGCGAACACGAGTGCGGCACGTCGAGACAAGTCCACCGCTGGAGCAGTGCGCGTACACAAGTTCGCAGCTGTGCGCGAACTTTGCTAGAATGTTCACGCACAATTTGTTGCTGTTCGCTTGCGTGAGTCGACCGGAACAAACATTTGTTTTGCACGCTGTGCCGCACTGTGCAGCACAGTGCGGCACACTGGTGGAATTTCACCTTTACAATAATTGTTACTGTAATCTAAGAAAACCTTTAAGATTATGAGAAAAGACAACAATGAAGCCAAGGAAATGTATAATTGTTGTGTTCATTAACAATTTATTAAAATAAAAAAAATAGATAAAGAAAACTGTGCGTCAAATGTTTTATAACAGTAGGTATTATTCGGAGTTCAATGAATAACACAAAAAATGTCAAGTAAGTAATGCCAAATAACAATAATATCGAGTATTGGTGGCTTCTCTAGTCCAGGCTGTGGTGGGAGGATGGGGTGAAGAGAGATACAACATAGCTTCTCCAGGTGGCAAGTTGGAGGGCGGCTGCAGCGGACATGAGGAGTTGAGTTATAGCATTGGAGAGAAAGTGAGGTTACACGATGCACAGAGTTGTGTGAGAAGTTGTGTTCATCGGGAGCGCCAGTCTTGCCTCGTGCATGATCCTCAGTCGTGGCCCCAGGGGCACCCCCAGGGCACGTAGCCTCTCCTCCCCGAGGAAGGGGAGCTCGGCTGCCCCCACGCGCTCATTCTCTAGAAGTGGTGCGTATTTCTGTAAAGAGAGATAATGTGTTGTTAACATGTATGTGTAGCATTGACATACTAATAAATATACTGCGTGTTTGGTACAAAAGAAACATGAAAATATGGACCCATCTCAACGAAAGTAAAATGACGATAGTAAAATATTTATCACAAAAGGTCGTTCACTTGATATACACAAAATAATATTGTTTTGCATTCTCACCCGGGCGCTTTTGTGTTTGATTCTTTATTGTTCATCTAAGATCTGTGTTACACATTAGAAGCGAGGAAAAAATAATTTTGTCTCGCTCTGCAGACACGTCCAACTAATGGAAGCTTTAAAAGACATATTTTTTTTATAATGTAAAGAACCATGCATACAGATTTTTTGGCGTAATTGTTTTGAAGTAATAATATTACATCGTTTAGAAAACATATGTGTATGTACAGACCTTTAACTAGAATAACGGTAACTTATCGCTCTAGCAAAAAATGGTTACCAGAGCCGCTTCAGGGTAAGAATAAGTAATTTAAACAAGAAAGATTTTAAAATTTAATTATTAAAAATCAAAATATATGTTGTATATGTTTACGGGACGAGTACAATTTATTAATGTACTACTGGTTTCGAAAACACGATTTCATTTTTATATTTAAAAAACAAATTTCTTTGACTTATAGGGTATGAGGCTGACCATCCAAACTGTAAAAAATGGATCACTTTGCCAATGTCACCCCTGTTTCAGGAAAGGTCGGCAAAAGTTTTAGGGTGTATGTTCTTTTGAGGCTTGGATTTTATTTATAAGCATTCAGAATTTGTAAGCGTGAACTACACGTGTTTGTTTGTGGGCATGCATTTGATATGAGCTTTAAATGTTAATACATCTTTGCAACTTAGAATGTTGATTGTAGAAAGGTTACAAAGCGAATGCCTCATCAATTAAAGATTTTATTATTTCAATTTTTAAAATAATACGTCTCATAGAATGAAAAAAACCAATTTTACTGACCGTGCAAAAGAGAAGAACGATTTTCTCTTTGTTTCGTCGGAGTGATATCCGACGTCCTCAGGAGACGTGCCTCTTCTACAAAGAAGAACCACGAACTGTTGAATTATTCTTGTTTGATCGTGGCCGAAGGTCAAACAACAATAATTCAACAGTTCGTGGTTCTTCTTTGTAGAAGAGACACGTCTTCTGAGGACGTCGGATATGACTCCGACGAAACGTAGAGAAAATCGTTCTGCTCTTTTGCACGGTCAGTAAAATCCGTTTTTTGTATTCCCTGTTGTCCCTGTCTTTCACACGCAGGAACACTATCTTTAAAATAGACGCGCTGTTCTAGCACGCGCCTGTTTATAATTCGTACAAAATATAAATAAAACGTTAATTAGCGTATTAAAAACATAAAATTACATGTGAAATGTGATTTCATCCATTCTTTTATTTTTTTCGGACCTATTTTTGCACCTTTTCACACAGCAAACCACTTTTAACGAGACGTTTACGATCCGAGCGCTGACGAAATAATGAGACCAAAACCGAGCATTACAATTGCACGCGGATCGAGGTTCAGCGCTTCAGTCCAAAAAATAGGGGACATTATTTTGGTCTGGACTTCATCTCTATACCTTATGTGTAGTGGTTGCCCCTTTGGTTTATTACATAGTTACGCCTCTGTTCTTAGCAAGAAAACTCATCCCTTTATGTGCACATTACTAAATAAGGGAAGGAATGTGGAGCAGACTTTATAACTTATCTTGTTGCTTACTTGGGTTGACAATGAATCCCACAATGATCATTCCCTTACCGGATTTGTAAGAGTGCACTTGTGTCTAAATTTATTCTCGTTCTTATTCACTTAGGGTAGGGTGGGGCAAAGATCCGCAATGGGAAATGATCCGCACTCCCAATTTAAAATGACCGCCAAATATTGTCGTGGTTTGAGACACATTTTTATGTTGGCAACATTGATAGCAGACGACTCACAAAAGTTACTTGGCGCGCGACCGGCACAACAATAATAATGAGGTGAGAATGCTTTTTACTTGTTTTGATGTAATAATCCCTGGGTCATCCTCAGTTGAAAATGTATATTCTGTACCCTTTGCTGACTTCTATACTGGTTCAATTCCATAATTCAGGTTTTGAAAGGGGATCTAAGGACAATATTTTGGCCAAATGCGAATCTCTTGTTTTTAGGCTAGTTTTGTGTTGACAATAACAAAATGGGGCAAAGGTCCGCACTTTGCTTGGGGCAAATGTCCGCGCGCGGATGTTTGCCCCAAGCATAGTGTATTTATATTCACTGTTCTAATTTTTGAAAAACTGTTTCCAGGAGTTATTACTGGCGTTTCAAAAACCCATGCCACTGTATCGTCAATGGTGAAAGCTGGAAAATTATGGAAATGGCCCGACCGGCCTGACATTCTCGATTATGAATGGGGATCAGTCGTTTCTAGTACAAAGGAGCCAAAAAAAACCAGCACAACCCGAAATGTTTATTCAGTCAGTGAACTGGAATGGTTTTACTCATAACTGTCAGTAAATAAACGGATTAAAGTAAATTTTTCTATTTATTTCTATTGCCCCACATCTGCGGACGTTTACCCCAAACAGTGGGGCAAAGGTCCGCAAAGGCAAGGTTGTCTACCTTTCCTTTTTTTTTCTAAATGGTGCTTATTTCGCTACTAATAAAATGGTACATTGTAGCACATAAATTAAGCTTTCCAGTGAAGCCAAAACATGTGGGACCTTTTACTTATTGGGTGAGAAAAAAAATTAAAACCTAAAATTGCGGATCTTTGCCCCACCCTACCCTACATCCTATCTATCTTTTTCCGGCAATAAGGGATCCAAGGAAAGAACACCAACAAAGGTACTTACCTCATATCCCAGCTTCTTGAGAAACATCCTCAGCAGTGGAGGCTCGTCACCAAAAAACTTGGTGAGCTTCTTGACGCGGTTAGGATTAGCAAGACTTGATGAATCCAAGCCGGTAAATCCGTTGTTTCCTGAACAAAACGTGTTGTCCATCCTTGGCATGGACTGAGACCTGCAAAGATAAAATTCTTTTACAATAAGATACAATCATCAATCAAAATATAAGAAATATGTGGAGCATCAGAGCCATTTGGTATGCTAAATTGCTTATGCCTTAGAGCTTGAGTGAGGGCACACTCTAATCGGTTTCCAGAGAACATCAACGAGAACTGTCAAACAAAAATCATTGGTTTTTGTTCCTATATTATTGCCTCTTTTTTGACATAAGTATGACGCTGATATCTTGTATCTCTTTTATCATTGTATACTTGTTATATTCCATAGTTATGGGAAGAAATTGTTATAAGCAAATGCAACTAAACGCAACTAACGCAACTAAGCTATACATATAGTGTAATTTCTTGCAGCGTTGTATGGTTAGTCTCCAGTATTTTATTTTGTATGGATGATAGCACCAAGATATATTATATGTTTGTCCATCTTTTGTTCTTACCTCTGTTAGCTGCTTGAGGCGATGTTCACTATCTCTTGCATAGTAAGGTGCTAGGAATCTGAACAAAGCTCCTTAGCAACCATTCAACAAGTGCTTAGCAACTCAGCAAGTAAAAAGCCTCCAGCATTAATAAATACAAAAAGAGGCATGACATTTTTTTTCAATTTAAATGTGCAGAATTTGTCCTCACCTCTGTTGGTTCCTCAGGGCGGTGATTTCCCCCCGGATGTTCTCCATCTCCTGGATCATGAGGTGCTGGGTCCGCATCTCGCTGGAGAGATGCGCCACCGAGCGCGCCAAGGTCACAACGTGAGACTCCAGTCTCTGGAACCTCTTGTTGATGCCCTGGAAGCAATAGTTAACATGTCAATGAATTTACTGTAATGCCCACTTTCCACTGCGAGCGGGAAATAGCTGAGCGGGAGCGGGAAATAGCTGAGCGGATCGTAGTGAAATAGTTTTGGCCTTCCATTGCGAAAGAGTTTTAAAAAATAATGGTATTTGCCTTCCACAGCCAACGAGCTCGACGGAGTGAGCCAGGCGGGAAATGAGAGAGTCATATGAAAGAGTTGTTTGCCTTCCATCTACAGCGGGCTTAGCGGAGCCCACAGATTAGCCAACTAGGCGACATGACAGTGTGTGACAGCTCGTTGCAGCCTAAGCCCAGATCAAATGTTTTATTTATTAATAAAAGAGTTTTTTTTTGTTTCGAAAAATAAAAAGTAATGCATTATTTTGCTTTAATACATAAAAAGTAGATGTTTGAAATAAAACATACATTTTAATATTTTCAAATTTATAAAATAATGTATGATGTGTTTTTGTAAATCATGTATGATGTGTTATAACGCTGTCATGCAACTGCGCGGGTTGGCGCGGGGGGCACGGGTGAGCGGAGTCAGTTGAAAACTAGCGGCCGAGACCATGACACAGCGGACTCATTTTTACTCGCTCAGTCCGCTCCGCTCACTCCGCTGTCGGTGAAAGCACTTCTATGAAATTTACTGTTGCTAGTCGAGCGGAGTCCGTACAGAGTCCGCTGGAAACTCGCTCAACTCTGCGACCACTTTTGTAACTCTTTGTACTCGCCCAGTCCGCTCCGACCACTAGCTGTCGGTGGAAGCACTTCTATGAAATTTACTGTTGCTAGTCGAGTGGAGTCCGTACGGAGTCCGCTCCGCTCGCAGTGGAAAGCGGGCATAAGACTCTTAACAAGCATGAACGGTAAAATTTACACTAGAGTTACACATACTTAGGTACATATTATAATGAACAATAATTAAAAATAACTTTCAGAAGAACCATTATGTGAACAATTTCATACTTTTCAACGCTGCATTGACAACCTAGTCAATGTCTTCAGAAGACATTTTTTCTGCATGAACTGATTCTAATATATCACAAATTTGAAATGTTATGTACCTACCCTCAAACAAAGATTGTAAATATGTAGGAAATGCAGCAATTATTATCATTTTTATTTTGATAATACAAAGCCACAATTTGTCCACTATAATGAGTCAAGTTCTCACATCGCGCTCCTACCAGTAATCAACTCATGGGACAAAAAAAAACCATACAATTAGTAGTTTTTGCACTAATAGAGCATCCACGACATCTGTTGATGAATCACCAAAGGCCACCATGTCTCTACAACTTTTAATCACTATATAGTAACACCAATTATCTCTGGTAATAGGTTTGTGTCTCTTCGTTTTTCTGATAATGTCAGATACAAGTAACATTGAGACACCTGGGCTGAAAGTCTCATCACCACGGTATTTCTTACCTACCAAATATTGGTTATATTTGCATGAAGACTAATCAGCTGTTCATTTGCAGCCATCTTGGATTGACAAGTCTTCATACAAATATTTCCGATATTCGGTAGGTATAAGAATTACCGTGGTGATGAGACTTCCAGCCCTGTTCTTCTCTACAACACAGTTTGTACAATCCATTTTTTAACTCTATACAAAACATAGATGACAGATAAAGGCCGACTCACCTTAATATCATTGACCTTCTTCCTCTGATCACTCGCATTCCGTCTCTTATCTCTAACAGGCCTGCTGCTTACAGAACTGGATGGAAGTGAAGACACACTCCCATACCTCCTGGACTTCACCATCCTAGCTTCGGAAGACGGCTGATACTTTCCAAGGCCGTTGTTTGGTGGTTTCCTCACTCCCAGGAGCTTCAAGACTTCGCAGTACATGTTCTCCAGACCCTGCAGCTGTCTACGGATTGCTCTAGCATCCTGGGTGGACTCTTCACTGTCTGATTGTCCATCTAGCATAGAAGAGAGGTCGAGGCTTCTCGTGGTGGTGGATGTTATGTCTGTGTTGTCGAGGCCAAACACTAGAAAAAGAGGAAATAACGTAACTAAGCTGAACATGTAGAGCTGTAGTGAACTGAACTGAACATCTTACTGCTTTATCCACAAAGGGGTCGCATGTGGGGAAGGGGGTCGGCCTACACTAACCACTTCAGTTGAAGGGGGGGTTTTCCAGCTGTTGAGAGGTTGATTCTCAATGCTCAATGCAAAGATTTTGTTTTTGTATTCAACTCTCTCAGAGGAGCGGCCCCGTCTTATTTGACTGAATTATGTGAGGTTGAGGAGATTGTTGGTAAGCAGTGCACCCTTGTGAGGTGATGCTATCAACAGGCTGAAAATTCAAGGATCAAACCATATGGCCAAGCCACTCAAAGCCATATGGCATGTATAAAGAATGACCACAATAAAAATCACCAAGGCTGACATAAAAATCACAAGGGTTTTTCAAACTTGAATAATATATTAAGGAAAAAATGAGCGAGATGTGAAGGCAAACAAAAGAGACTGATTGCTTTTCTCACTGTGTTTCTTGTACTGCGAGTGCTCCTGCTTCTTGGAGGAGGAGCTCCTGTGCTTGTGGGCCCCGGTGTGCTGCCAGCCCGCACGCTGGTTGGGCAGAACTGTTCTGCTCTCAGCTCCATACTCCTGCTTACTGCCATAGGGGAGACTGGAACACATCAGAAACAAATCCATTTATATTGTCTGCAAATCTTTTGTTCAATTGATTTTGGGAGGCAGTAGAACTGACCATGTCACTCCTCTATTGCAGAATCTTCACTGGCTGCGTGTCCCGGAGAGAGTGGAATACAAAATGTGCCTGTTGGTATTTAAATCACTCAGGGGAACGGCCCCTTCTTACTTAGCCGAATTATGTAAGCTTGACGAGATTTTTGATAAGCGGTGCACTCTTCACTCGGCGCAGAGTGATGCTATCAACAAGCTGAAAATGCCATCTCGACGGAGCAGAACGGGCTTTGGGGATAGGGCGTTCAGTTCGGCGGGACCGTTGTGCTGGAACCGGCTGCCTTTGAAGCTGAGGACGGAAACCAGCGAGGAGCGCTTCAGGAAGGAGCTGAAGACCACCATCTTCACAAGAAGAGAGTGAGCGGTGGGCGCCCTTGGGGTGGCTGGAGCCACTAAACGGCGCCCAAAAGAAGAAAAGTCATCCAAATATATTATATATATAATTGAGTTTTTTTTGTATACAATAGTGCCTTAAATTATTCTCATTGCAGGCACTCTTTCTGCAAGATGATTGAGGATAAATTGATTCTCAATAGCACATTTTTTTATTTTGAATTTTATTACGTGTAGCCTAATAACAATTGTTACATTTTTGTTTCTATGTATCTGGAGTCAATCTCAAAAGATGGCAATATGTTACCCAGATATACAAAGCTGATTGTACAATAAATATTTTTGTTTTTGAAGCAAAAATTAGGTACTCCTGGTTTCCAAATACTGAACAATTTAAACCTGTCACCCTGTTAAAATGAAAGTGTCTGTGGGTTTCAATGGCCTTTCTTTCCAATCATGGAATCATGGCTTTGAAGGCATGATCACAGATCGTCGATCTATTGAGGTTGCTAAGTAGATCTCAAGGTTTCAACAAGTTTCACCCATAAAAGATTTTGCTCGGTTAATTGAGTGCTCTATAATTTTCTTTTCTTTCTTTCACTGAATGATTAAAATGGACCTAATATTGGGGGTTTCACCACAACAAATACAAGGGAGACTTAGTTACCTCTGGTGCTTGAACCTTGCGGAGTTCCTGGGAGTTGCTTCAGGAGTGGATGGAGTGGGTGACAATGGAGGCAGGGGGGGAGTCACACTGGACACACTCTCACTGCCTCCCCCACCAGCTCCTGCGCTGCCTCCCTCCGGTCCGCGCAGCTTGGGGTCCAAGATCTGACGCAGCTCCGACTCTACAATGTCCACCCATTCTGATTCTCCTACTGGGGAAGAAGAAGAACAAGAAGTGTGTGAGCCTTTGACTTAGGTTGAAAATTTAAAGAAGGTTCTCTGCGCCTGACAATAAAAAGAAAATGCTGGGTATTCTTCTCAAGATTTTGACCAGTGATTCATCATTTTTTCTGTATAGCCCTACATTTTGTTATTGATCTGTGTGAAACACCTTTAAGTCAAGATCTGGACAAGAATACCCAGAATTTTTTAGATTTTGGGCGCAGGTTCTATAATCTAAGTTGCAAAGTTTGTTAATATGTAAGATTAATATTAAATGTATGCAAATGTATACAAGTAGACATGACATGTAGAAATCACATTTGGATTTTTATTTTTAGGTGTACATGCAGAATTCTTTAGCATGAACTAGAATTCTGCATGTACACCTAAAAATAAATACCCAAATTCAAATGAACATAAACCCTTCAACTGTCACTGACCTTCCTCAGGGATGATATTTGTAAAGTGAACCATTTTTTATGTTGGTCAAAACCAACTTAAATGTTTTGGAATAGAAACATACAAAACAGTATATATCTAGGTTTTTAGCAGTAACTTCGTGAAAGTTCATCTTTACAATTTAAAAAAAAAATGTATAGAATAATAATAATAATAACAGGCTGATTTATTTTAAATTACACATGATAAGAGAGCGCCGTTTTTGTGTGTGTCACACCTCAAGGGCCCTCTCCGATCATGGATAAGACTTTCTAAACAAGTGTGCCTTGAGTGCTCCTCGAAATACACCCACAGATTTGGAGTTCTTCACTCCGGGTGGCAGTCTGTTCCACTCCACCGGCCCCGCAACACGGAAAGCGCGGTCTCCGAAGTTTGTACGAATCTGACGGCGCGGCTGAACCAAATTGACTACTCCATCACCCGCAGATCTGAGTGTCTGCCTCCTAACACCCATTTCAACAGGTGAAATCATATCAGCCAGATAAGGTGGGGCCAAGCCATTGATGGCTTTATATACCATTAAACAAACACGGAAGACCACCCTCTCCGGGAAACGAAGCCAATGAAGTTTTTTTAACAGCGAGGTGATGTGAGCGAATTTGGGAATCCCGAATATGAGTCTTGCTGCCGAATTCAACACAGATTGAAAGCGATTAAACTGTTTCTTCGGCTGACCACTATAAAGCGTCGAGCAATAGTCAATCCGAGACATCACAAACGCACTCACCAGGGTCTTAACCGCATCTGACGGCAGACATTTTCTTATTGCCTTTATTTGGCGAAGCGAAAAAAAAGAAGAAGCTATTGTGGCATCTATTTGCCTATCCAGTGTCAGGTTACGATCCAGTAAGACTCCTAGAAGTCTTACCGAATCAGAAGGCTGGATTAGCTTACCTCCTATGGAGAGTGGTACTCTATTCACCAGAAGGTGGTCACGCCTCGATGTGGCTGCCCAGAGTATCTCCGTCTTATCCATGTTTAAGATTAGGCCATTGTTCCTCATCCACCCACCGACCTCCGCGATACACCCAGAGACCCTGCAACTGAGGTCCTCAGCCATGTCTGGCCGAGAATGAGAGTATATTTGCCAGTCATCTGCATATGAGTGTGCGATGAGGCCCCATTTTTCAACAATACTCTCAATCTCAGCAGTATACAATATGAAAAGGATCGGACCCAGCACAGAGCCCTGTGGGACCCCGGAAGACAGCGAGTAGGTAGGTGAAACACTATCACAAATACGCACCGCCTGTCTGCGCTCCACCAGATAGGAAGAAAACCACGCCAAAGCCCCTCCGGTCAAACCAAATGACACCTCCAATCTCTCAATAAGAATTGGGTGACTTACTGTGTCAAGGCCGCACTCATATCAAGAAGCGCCAGTAAGGCTAGATTACCACACTCCACAGCTGATATCATATCCGATACAAGCATGAGCATACCGGTTTCTGTTGAGTGATATTTCCGGTATGCAGACTGCCTCTTAGGCATTAAGCCGCTTGCATCCAGATAGGATACCAACCGCCGCGAGACAATCCGCTCCAGCACCTTCGACAAGAATGGCAGATTTGACACAGGTCTATAATTTGAGGGATCACCGGGATCCAACTGTGGCTTTTTAAGGATTGGCGTGATGTGTGCTACCTTCAAAGACGGAGGAACAGTGGCATCCATTAGGCATCGAAAATAGAAAACAGTGATCACAAAGTAGATCATCTTAATGTTGTTTCTACTAATAATTACCGTGGCCATTCTTCTCATGGTACAGCTTATTGCCTGCCCCGGCTTGCTCTGACGCTGCAACTCCTGACCTGCTCCCAGGTAGGGGATCAGACTCTGTGCTGGTGTCATGGCCCATGAGTCTCCCACTGGAGTACGCTGCACTGCCTCGACCAGAGTCCACGTTGGACGATGGACCTCCATTCTTGTCATAATCTGGAAATAGAGTAAACACATTACGTTCAATGGGCTCCGAACATTGAAAATATCTCTTGGCCATGTGACGTCACCCTTTAATCGAGTTTCTATAATCTTAGTTGCAAAGATATATTGACATTTACTCACACATGCTGCATGTGCACAAAAAAAACAAGTCTCACATGAACATAAACCTTGCAATTCCTGCTGGCCTTCCCTGAAATAAGATTGGCATTGGCAAAAGTGAACCAAGTCTGTACAGCTTGGGGGCCGTCCATAAATTACGTCATCGATTTTGGCCGATTTTCGACCACCCCCCCCCCCCTCTTACAATCATCCTATAGTCATTATCTAATGACCCCCCTCCCCCTCTTGCTGTAATAATGGATGAGCTTAATAATTAATAATGTTAAATTACTTACATAATATTTTGTATATTTTGTAGAAATTGGTATTTACAAGAACGACGTCACTTTTGGTACTCGTACATCATTTGCCATCATCCGCAGACCAGACTCCCCCCCCCACCCTTCATACGAATGACGTAATATTATATGGACAGCCCCTTGGGAGTCAGCCTCTTACCAAACTGTTAGTCAAGGAAAAGCCATAGTCAATTTAAAATGGATTCCCAATAATCAGGGATTTTTTCTAGTTCACAGCACTTTGAGCCCATACTCGCACAATTACCTCGTAATGCTAAATGCAGTACGGTGCACTTACGTGTCTTTTACAACTATCAACTTAATATTGTCTTTCTCTTTATTCGCTTGCCATACTAGGTTCGCAATCCCTGATATAATACATAGGTACCTAGAAAATATATTGATGAATATATAAATCTCACATACCTGAACTAGCCGTTGATCCAGGATTCATCTTTTTAGAAATCATGACAGAAGTCGCCTCCTCTGCATTTTCTATCTGCCTCAATGACTTCTGGCTGATCCCATTATATCCCTGACTCTTAATCCCCCCATACATTCCTTCACTCTTTCCTCCATCAACTTGTTCAGATCTAACATCTTGTCTTCCGTTGTGCGGAGTTGAATTATTGCTTATCCTATCTTTACTGTCAAAACTCCTTCCTGGTCCGTTTAATCTGTTCCGGAAACCACCGTCGTCTGAGTCTTTTTCTTGTTCACTTGGATTTGGATTTGATTCAATCAGATTCCCATTGGATCCTCTTCGTATTGGTGTTGCTTTCACAACGGCTGTGGGTGTGGATGGACTAATTCTTTCGTTTCTCTGATCGCTGTGCTCTTCGTCCAATTGTGGCTGGGAGGGAGGCCGACGATTGTCTGCCAAGCCTCTTTGTCTCAGAATTTCCCTTTCTAATTGTTGAGGACTTCTGGCGTCAATCGCTCTGTCGTTTTCCATCTAAAATTGAAAAAAGGATTTGAAATAGAAGAAAATATTGATATATGCTTGTGAGATAGTAATTAAACTAGATTTAAGTCAAAGAGTAATTTAACTTGAGAGTTTCTTCCAAAGTGTTGATGGTTGAGTTGGTGCACTGTAATTAGGGAAACTTGTTGTGCACAAAATAAAAAATTCAAAGACGTGCAAAGATTTGTTGATCAAAATGTGTCATTCAATTTGTCATACTATCATAGAGCCTCTGTAGAGTTATATCCACGTACTTCTTTTTCTAGAGACCACTCTCACTTCATTCATATTCATTGTCTTTATCACATATTTTCTTCTTTTATATTACCTCTGTATATCACATTATTTTTCTTTCAAGCTATACTTTACTCATTCTTTGTTTTCTTTCACATTTTCTCAGAAAAAGCATTTTATCAGTCGTTCATCCATTCTTTCTACATACCCAAACCATCTTGTTACATTCTTTTGCACCTTCACTTTCACATCCTTTCTTTTTATATACCCATAAGCATGGAGGAAGTATTAAATGGAGGGGTCGTACATGTCAATTAGTACCAATCAACTTGATGCACCATCTTTGACACCATACATTGTTTATAATGCTGTCTCTCTCACGAAATATAAAATGCTTTTCTCATTTTCTATGTAAGCAACGTGTCTCTACTCCGTCTTCAATCTATTTACAAATCACCAAGGAAACACATGAAATCACTATGGTAACGGATTTGTTAGTAGTGTTGTTGCAAGTATGAAGATATCTGATAAATTCCGAATTCAAAAATGTTCCCACCTCATTGTGTACGGGATGATTTCAATAAGTATCTATTACCGCGAGCATAGAAGTTACATACTTGAAGCAGCAAGTACCTATATATTTGAACATCACTTGTTCTAGAACTGGCTGTCACTTTCGCGAACAAAATATTTCGACAAACAAAAAATAAATTTTATCAACGTAATCATATGGAATAGTGTTTGAAGTGAAATATTATTCCATGTTCTACAACACATTTACTCTATTTTGTTGGCACGTTTAGAAAATACTCAGTTTGACATTTATATGGATTTTTTCCCAATTAGGTAACACACCTGTTGACAGTTGGAAGGTTACCGATAGGCGATAGACTGAATTTGGATTTTTGTGTGATGGGTGGGGTAGCGTATTTCTAATTCTCAAAGGATTGATTTCTTAGCCCATCCAGTTCTATATATCCATGCCCATAAGTATATTTATCACATTTATTCTTCCCTCAGGGTTTTTCCTGTAATAAAACGCAACAAAGCCTCACATATAGTGTAACTTCTTGCCGAGTTGTCACATGCGGCGAGTGAAACTAATTTATTTTCACAGGTAAGAGGACCGGCCTTACGCCAACCACTTCCTTTGAATTAGCAGTTTCCCTGCTCACGAGGGGGCAGATGCTGAGTAAATTTTTGTCAGAATTTTGATTTTGAGTTTGAAATAAACATCGAAATGGGAAATCATTTCTGACAATCTTGGTGGGGTTTGAACCCTAGCCCGCTGTTATTGAACGCAAGCGCTCTACCAACTGCACTATCGACGGGACAATACTTCTCAACATACGTTACTTCTCATAATCTAACTATAAAGCTCTTTTCCAACTAAATGAATTCTGCCCGGTTTTTCTACCGGTTGCAAAATGTATCGACAAATACAAAACCATAGACAACCTGGGCAGATTTTTTAAGTGTAAAAAGGGCAAAGGGGAAAAAAGGGTAAAAAGGGACTTCTCTAGTATACCATACTCATTTCACTGTCACTCGCCATCCAAGCTTCAGTTCTGTGCATCAGTGTGGGTAACAATATGACATTGACATTGTGATTTATTTTTATTTTTAGTGCACCAAAATGATGTGTCAAAGCGTGCTAGTGTGCAAAGATCTTGTGAAAATAAATGTGTGTGTGTGAGTTTAGATATGATGAAACATTACAGTTCTGTTAATGTTGACTCCGTTTTGGTTTTTCGTGTAAAAGTTGGGATGACAGAACCTGACCTGTAAATCAACAACATGTCAAACTATGTAGGGTAGTTGAAAAAATGGTGGTTTATCTGCAATGTTGGCGGCTAAGGCTTTTGAATTTGAAAAGTTTTTTGTAAATTGATACATTGTATTCTATGCTTTTTTTTATTTATTGCTCGTTTTATAAAGTCACATGTAAATGATTATTTTTGCTCTTTGATTTATAGGTTGGTATGAGGATGACCTCGTCTGAAAAAATCACAATTGTTTGTTTTTGTCACCCATAGAAATAAAAAAATGGATTCCCGATAATCAGTGAATTTTCTGATTTGACTTCCTGTAAAAATTAGTAAACTTTGCCAATGTCACTTCTATTTCAGAAAAGATCAGAAAAAGTTGGAGGGTGTATGCTCATTTGAGATTTGGGTTTTTATTTTGTAAGTTCACATGCGGCATGTATAAGCGCCAAATGTGTCTACTTTAAAGCATACACTTAATACGAAGACTAAATCTTCACATGTATTTGCAACTTAGATTAAATATTATTAAATCATATTTTAAAGTACATGCTGTACTGAAGACTTTGATAGTTATCTTTATATATTAATGTGATCAAAACACACCATTAAAAATGATAAAAGAAAACAGTGTTATCTTTAGGTGCTAAATCGTGTGCCTCAAGTTGCTTCATGTATTGTTCTTGAGAAATAAAAGTGCTTCATGAATGTACCAGCACATTGTTGCTTCAAAAACTGTTATTGATGTAGTTTACTTCTTATGTGTGCCACACCATGTAGGAACAAAGATTGATTAATATTCAAAGTTGGTGGGAATCTAACAATAATGAACATTTACACTGTTATTCACAAAATATTTAATCCATACATGATCCAGAGATTATTGTTTTTTTTTTTGGAGACCTGTACCCTTAGTACGAGTTGCAAAACTTGAGAAAAGTAAAGTTTACGGAAAATATTAAAGCGTGATTTCTCCCAAAATCTGCCGTTTTTGTTTCTTACACTTTGTGGTCTTAGCAAAAAGTTACAATGATGAAGAAAATCAAGTTCAAACAAATAAAAACGGCAGATTTTAGGGGAAATCACTCTTTAAAAATTGCCGTAAACTTTACATTACTCAAGTTTTGCAACTCGTACTAAGGGTACTGCTCCGCTTAAACTGAACGTAGATGACAGTTGATTAATAGCGCCATTTTGATGTTACGGCCTAAAAACTTGAATAAAATAAAATATTTATATATTTATAATCTAAGTTGCAGATTATTTTAATGCACAGGCTAAAGCAGATACGTGTATATGTATATAATCAAAGGCATTATTTTATTTTCATGAAAAAAATCATTATTAAACTTGAAAAACGTAGCTAATTTCACTTTGAACTATAAAAAGTGACGTTTCACAAGACGGTGGTGTTAGTTCTGATCTTCACCACATTCTGTTGTCTGTATAGATAACTCACTTTAGGCTGTGGATTAGTCATGGATTTGCTATGTGTGAATAACACCGTTTGATAATACAAGTTTTTTAACGCTTCACTTGAAAACAAGAGCAAAATTAATGAGAATTTGTTAAAAATTTTATCAAAATATGAACACAAAAAAGGTTTTAATTATTAATCTGATTTAATGTCAGTTTTCCATATTATGAGAAAAAAAAGATTCCCAAATCTATAATGAATAAGGCCATTATGTATGATGTGTGGATTTTAAGCAATTTTTTAAAAAGTGAAGAGGAATGTAATTCATCAAATTATTCCATCCCGGACAGAAGCATGACGTCTGTAATTGCATATTGAAATTATCAATATTATTTAATAAATTACAATTAATAATCATCCACTGACAAATATATAAAAATTAAATCACTCACTAGGGGTGCTGTTGTATCTTACATATTTTTATTTATTTACTTGATCGATTAGAATTTACACAATCTTTTATACTTGAAATACTGTTCATCAGGGCTAAAGCTATCATCAAAAGGGCCTGACAGGATTCAAATTAGTACTGTTTTATTTCAAACAAACACCAGTGAAATTACTACTTAATTGAATTAAGTATTTAATTAGATTACCTGGCTGTTGATTGCTTGTTTGATCCCAAAACCTGAATTAGGTTGCTGTAAATCTCCAGGGTAATTTGCAGGTCTCGTTCTCTGCTGTGAAGTTCCAGCAACTCCATACTGCGGCTGATAGTAAATGCTATCCGTAGCCCCCAACTGTTGCACAATTTGGGAATGAGGTCTCGGCAAGACTTCCGGAGCCATACTCTGCCTAACAAGGAGCTCTTGAGATCTCGCTTGAACCAACCCATGTTGAGGTGTGGAACTTGCATTCGGACCATGTCCCAAATAGTGTTGTTGGTTCATCATCATTTGCTGTTGCAAGAACTGCTGTTGGTTCATCATTGGACTGGAAGATGGACCTCCAATTTGATTAAACTGTTGCATCTGTCCTTGATACTGTGCCGGCATTTGATGGTTTTGCATCATCTGTCGACCACCGTACTGTAGGTCAATTGGCGTAACCCTCTGTTGTGGAACAGGCCGACCATATATTCCTTGTTCTCCAGCTGTTTTCCTTCCCACATCTCTTGATGCGTTCAAAGCAGCTTCTTGCTCTGCTCTATCCCTTATTGATTTCCTTAGTTCTTCTGTTACATTGTTGAGACCTGCTTCTACTTCCACACTTTTTGTTTCAGTCTCGCTGTTGTCTTTGCCTTTGAACCTGCTTGATATCATATCCTTTAGGGTGTGGTAGGTTTTTGTCATCGTTTTGGAAGTGCTTTTGGATTCTTTTGTTCCGTCTTTGCTTGTGTCCACAGATATTGACACTGAACTTCCATTTGGTGGGTCTTCATATTTGCTATCGGCCCTTGTGCCATAGATGAAGGTTTGTTTGAGGGGAACTGGAGGGTTGGATGCATTGTTAGGGTCTTGGAGAGTTCTATTGATACCTCCTTGACGGAAACCCTCTCCTGATGTCCCAGCCTGCCCTTGTTGATTCTGAAACAAGAAAATTAGAACCTTTAGGCATCAAGCAATGATTTGATGAATTTTGCATCAGAAGCATTTTAATGGGCTTGGACCCGTTGGGAAAACCCTCGGCTATGAGAAGTCACAAAAAATTCACCTTCCCATATGTGCCTCCACTTTGTTCTGTCCTTGCACACTTCTTTCATATCCTAGACATTTATCATTCTCTCCATGCATGCTCTTCTATTTTTCTCTCCCTGTATCTGAATGGTAAGTGAAAGGTGAGGTGAGTCTTGTCTTGTCTTGTATCCTGCCGCCTTTCCTCTAGGGGTGGCCAGTACCTCCACACAAGTGCCTCCACTTGACTCTGTCCTTGCATACTTCTTTCATCTCATCTAATTTCATCACTCTTTTCATGCATGCTCTTCTCTTGTTTCCACTCTGTAGATTCCATTCATTCGCAATCTCATTTATCTGATCAATCCATTGTTTCCTAGGTCTTCCCCTTCCACGCTTACCTATTACATTCCCTTTATACACTCTTGAGTGAGTTCTTTTTTTTACGGGTAAAAGGGCCAGCCTTACGTCAATCACTTCAGTTGAATGGGGGGGGGGGGGTTCCCAGCTTCCTGAGGTAGCTGGTTACATCACTCATCTATCTATAATCTAAGTTGCACAGATATATTAACATTTAGAACTCATTTAGACTCACGCCCACAAACAGACACATACAAGTTCACGCTTACAAATTAAAATCCAAGCCTCCAATGAACATAAGCCCTGCAACTTTTGTCGACCTTCCCTGAAACAGGCGTGACATTGGCAAAGCGAACCATTGTTTTACAGTATGTGTGGTCAGCCTCATACCAACCTAAAAGCCGACTTATTTACTATGGTTGACGTCAGACGAGGAATATTTTGAATGCTCAGAGTCCATTTGTCCCGAATCCACAATTTAAAGTTCAATTCAATACCAGTTAAATGCGTCAAGTAATTTAGTACAGTAATCAAGTAAATTACTAACACTTTCGAGCGCGAATTCAACCATGTCTCACAGGCGTTGAATTTCAAGCAGCCAAACTCAAATCCATTGGATCAGCTCGGTGAAGACAATTCGGTACATCCACAACAGGAAGGCAGGTGCACGAGCGTTTCGTTCATTTCCACTCAACAGCCATTAGATGCACTGGATTTTAAACATTTCTTTCACCAAGCTTTCTACAATCGCAAATCACTATTTTCAACACAAAATTGTCATTGTAGATTAAAAACACTATAAAGTAGTTAAGGTAAGAAGACTTTCTGATTTCAGTAAAAAAATATATTGACTACATTGACGATATTATAAGCGTTTAAGTTCCCATTGAATACACACGTCTTCAATTTTTTTTGGTTACATTGGATGAGTTTTTTAAACTTTGTTTTAGATATACTTAGCACAATTTAATTTATATTTATTTCTGCTAAGAATTATTATGTGTGAATCTATTATCAGAATTAATTTGTAAGCAAATTCCTGAATATTTCACAAAATATTTTAAATTCACTTTACGTGATTGGTCAGATAAGATGACTTTTTATAGCACAATCTGATTTGACTTCATGTCTGCTATGAATGATGTATCAACATAATTTTCTAAGCCCATAAGTTCCGGAATGTTTTCAGTAAATTATTAGATATATTTTCAGGTTTTTTGTTTAAATTAGATGAGTTTTTGACTTTGTTATAAAGCGTTTTTTTAATTTTAAATCTATCTCTACGAGACTCATGCAGAGTCAATAAAACTTCTTCACTCCTTTATTAATTTCTTAATGTATATTTTTTAATTAGATTAGTTTAATTATTACTTTCTTTGTTCCTTTTTTTATAATAACATCTATCCGTACTTCTGCTATGATTCATTCGTTTTTATGAAGACATAATTATAATCCTTTATAGTTTATACAAACTAGATTATTCCCTTCTATTTTTTTTTTTTGTCAAATTAGTTAAGATTTTATTGCGAAACACAACTTCTTCCTCTACTATGATTCAATCGCTTTAGACAGGATGTTGTAAAATAATGTAAATTACCCATAATATTTTTTTACAAATCACAAGATTTTTTTTAGTGACGTTTAATAATATGTCACTTAAAATTTATTATACAACACAACTTAATTTTATTTTATCTACCACTTGTACGACTCACTTAATTTTTTCATTTTAAATTCATATAATATGTAAGTAGTCACTGAATTACTATTTTCTTCACAGATTTTTTTTTCATTTTGTTAGTCACATTGAATGAATTTTTATTTCATTCCTACTCCAATATGATTCACTCCCTTCACACCCTTTTTAGGCTAAACACAATATTTCATATACTTATTCACTCTTTTTTTAATCAGATTAGATAAAGTCTATATTCACTATCTTTCCTAATTATTCCAGTGTGATTCACTCACTGAACCTTCTTCAGCTTAACTTAATACTTCACCTTCTTAATCACTCGTATTCACAGTTTATTTTTATTTTTTGGTCACATTAGATAAGAGTCTACTTATACTTTCTCTCTTACTCCACTGTGATTCACTATGATTAAATATAAATAAACTTTTCACTATTTTTCTCACTCTTTTTTTTATTTTTTGGTCACATTAGACGACACGATATTCCGGCCGCGTGACTCTGAGCACGCTCGTCATACCTGCGCGCCCGCGTACCGACTGAGGCATAGCGTTGGGAACAGGAGTTGAATGGTTGATGGAGAACGATGGTTAGTTGAGGAAGTGAGGCAATTAGCCGCGGTTGCTACCAAGAGTGGAGTGGAGTTCACAGACTAAGAAAAAGAGTAGATGGAGCTCAAAGAGTGACGTGAAGGATGTTACCGTACGGAATGAAGTGGAATAGAGTTAATAGACTAAGAATGAAATGAAGTTCAGAATATAAGAGCGGAATAGAGTTCATAGATTAAGAGTGGAGCGGAGTTCATAGACTAATAGTGGAGTTCAAAGAGTAGATGAAACTAAAACAGTGCAGTGAAGGATTTTAAAGTACGCAACAAAGTGGAATGGAGTTCATAGACCGAGAATGAGGTGGAGTTCAGATTATGAGAGCGGACTGGAATTTCCAAGTGGAATGGAAAGCACAGAGTAAATGTGGAGTTCAACGAGTGGATAGAGCTCAAAAAGTGGAGTGATGATGAGTGTATGTTTCAGTACAGAGTGAAGTGGAGTGGAAACCACAGATTAAGTTTACAAGGGAGTGGAGTTTACTTATCATAAGAGTGGAGAGGAGTGGAGGTTAAAATCCGGAGTGGAATGGAGTTCAGACTGAGAGTGGAGTGGAGTAAAGTTAACAGACAATACGAGTGGTTCGGGGTGAAGGTTACAATCATAAAGTACAGAGGTGGAGCTAAGACTGAGAGTTGATTGATGTGGAAGCTACAGAACGGAGTGGAGTGGAGTGGAAGTCACAGTCAAGATGGAGTTGGCTCGTGGTAGTGTGTTACCAGAATACTAAAGAGCGTAGGTAACAGGGAGGGGCGGTGCGTCACAATGGGCGTGCAAGTCAATCTAAGTTGCACATTAGCTTTGTAAGAGTATTTTCATAATTATTTATATCATAATCTTAATAAGAAAATATAAAAAAATACCAACAACAGCGTCGATGAGATAATCTTTTTAAATTAAATCAAATTCCGGCGGATTCATAAATCAAAGCTACAACTTCCTTCATTAATAGCAGATAATATGTATACAGCAGACAGCATACATACTTCATACATACATACTCGTACATATAGCAAGACAGAAATATGAATGGAATCGTTTTTCTTAATTAATGGTGGTATTGTCTTAGATTAAGCCAAGCCTGTATCATGCTTTAAGAATATCAAGAACATATTCATTGTAGGTACCTAACTACTTACATAATATAGTTCAACCATGAAGTTCTTTTGAACATTAATAGTTATATTCCTTGACTTATATGTTGGTACGAGGCTGACCACCCAAACTGTACAAAATGGTTAACGTGTAAGTTCCCTCTTACACATGCCGAATGTGTTCTTGAAAAATAAAACCCAAGTCTCAAATGAAACTTAAGCCTTGCAACTCTTGCCTTTGGCATAGTGAACCAATTTTATACAGCACGAGTTCTAAGCCTCATACCAGTCTATAAGCTGAGAAACACAAGTAATAAATTAAATTTAACTTAATAAATAAATTTTACTATAAAAAATTGTACACGAGGTCATCTTTTCCCGAAATGCTTAGTAGTGGTGTTGTCAAAAGTGTAACATTTTTTTACTTTATAAGTGGTCTACCTCACACCAACCTACGTATAACATGCTATAGAATAACAGAAAAATAGCACAACATTGAAATTATAGTAACACATTGTAAAAAAAAACAATGAGAAAAACAGTGCAACACCATTATTTATTGAATCGATTGTTTTTCTTTCTTAAATACGTGGAAATGTTGAGTTTAAAATTGCGGACATGTTGCGTTTTGACATGCTCAGAGGCGTGTGTATTTTTTTCTCATAACTTTAATGTATTAATATTGTTTCATTCTCTCGCGGTTATCATTGTTGGGTTATCTGATATAATTTGCTCGCGTCTTTCCCACATTTAAATGTCTAATCGCGCTTGTGAATGTTAGGGTTAAATAAAAATAATGTCTTTAAGATAAAAAAAATATATCTGAGATTTTTTCAAATTATAATGTTCCTTGATTTGTAGGTTGATATGAGGCTGATCAACTATGCTGTTAAAATTGTTTCACTTTGCCAATGCCATCACTGTTTCGTATGTCATCTTTATCGGTAAAATTCGAATTGGAGTTACGTTGCACTTCGGATATAAGACGAACTAAACTAGTTATAACGGACCCTATTACTCGGAATCCTATCTTTTTATACAAGAGTCAGAGTCTAATTCAATGACTCAAAATGTGACGTCAAACGGCCGGGTTGCTAGGCTACAATTTAAATAATATTTAGTTATTGTTTGTTTAGCACTCTAGTAACCAAAATGTGTGACGTTCGCCTATCGAGAATAAAATCATTTCCAAGCTCTTCTAGCTCCGCTCAAGCGAAATTCTGCGATCTATACCTAATCAATAATCTAATGCCTACAAGCAGGCATGTGTAGGTTCGCGCTTACATATGCTGCGTGTGTACTTAGAGAATAAAACAAGCCTCAAGCTCCTGCCGCCTTTCCCTAAAATTGTGGTGTGGTGCATTGGCAAAAATGAGTTTTTTTTGAGAAAAACAAAGTTTTTTTAAATAGATTTGTGAAGAGGAATGCAATTCACCAAACAATTTTGCCTGGCTGGATGTCTTCATGCGTAAGCAGAAGCTTGTGTGCATGCAATGCCATCTGTTGAACCAGGGTCGAAGTTATGGTCAAAGGGCTTAGCGTGATTCGAACCAGCGTTATTCTGTTCCAAATACGCTAGTCAAGAATAGCGACTTAATCTCCTCGGCCATAACACCGACAATTTTAAAGATGTTATTTTTAAAAAATGAACTTGATAAGGTATTCCGATTTTCTGCCAAGTTGAAAAGACAGGTGTTTCTAGTTGAATATTCTGCCAGGTGTTAGTGAAGCATTGAAAATATATAATCTGGAAATAAACGAAAGACGGGCGTTCTGAGCCAACGCACCATCACACTAAGGTACTCTTTTCCAAGTATAAAATCACGTTTAAACGTTACCATAGCGTTTTACTAGAAAATCAACTGAGAGACTGACCCGATGAGTGATTTAGTTGCCATACATTTTTGTAAAACGCTGTGGTCGAGTTTACACGTGAAGTGTTATACTAAGGTACCTGCTGACCATTGTCAGTTACGAGATTTGAATATTTTATTTGTGGTATGATACCGAAAAGTGAGGTAGCATTGGCGTTGGTGAATAAGGAAAAGGTAATAAGAGAACCTTATAAAGTCTACTGCAACGTTATTGACATACAGGTAACTGTGGTATTTTTTTGAGGTGTGATCTGTTTTGTCTAGTACTATTTTATCGTATGATTTTTTGTCATGTGATGTTTTGCACTGTGATGTTTGTCGTGTGATGTTTTAACATGGGATGTTTTACTGGGTGATGTTTTGTGATGTGATGTTTTGTCACGTGATGTTGATAGAAATGATAGATTTGCATTCTACAATATTTGCATTCTACAAAACATCTGCGTAGTCCAGTAAGATTTTTTTGTTTTTTTAAAGAATAAAAAAGCAAAAAGTGTGATTTTTGCAAAAAACTTATGTTAATTTGAGATAGGGTTTTTAAATCACAAGTCCACATGCGGCATGTATAAGCACTTACTTATACGTGTCTGCTTATGGAAATGCATGTAATATGAATCTTAATGTATTATGTTTTTGCAACTTAGATTATAGATTTTTAAAGACAATTTTATTATATTTCATACAGCACTTCATAAATTCATGAGCATAACAACTTGGCACGATAAATATGATTATTTGCACTCCCCAAGACTTGCGGGTTTGAGAAATTGATGCGGAATTGGATCCCCAACTAAGGACTCTAGAGACATAAACCTGTGATGTCATGCTTTCGAGAGAGCCTCGGAATGCTTACGTTTCCCTTAAAAGAATATCAATTAATAAAAAACGTCATTAAACGTTGAAAGAATTTCAAATGCGAATGATTTTTAATACGAAATTAACAGCTGACGACTAAAATATGATATTTTTCGCTTCTCGGAACCTGTACCGTGAGTATAAAACATTGTAAGCTCATCTCGATTGCTTGAATAACAAAAAAAGTATGAACACTTAATTACTCTCTAGGAGTGGCATCGTATATTTCATACACTTTCGGTTTACGCGAGCGAGGGGAGTTCATGTAAATATTTTACTGGTCAGCGATCCACCGTCCACGATAAGTGTGAATAAAAATTTATTACTTGCAACGATGACAATGGGAGCTGAATTAATTGTGATTCAAGTTTACCTTTACGTGTAAACTCAACCATAGCGTTTTAGCAAAAATGTATGTTAACTTAAACACTACACTATACGCGTTGTTTTAGAATACATACATTTTTTGCAAACGCTATGATTGAGTTTACAGTTATTATTTTATACTTGGAGTAAAGGACAAAGAAATGTATTGACGAGTTCACACGAGGATTGTTGGCAAGCATTAACAAATTACAATGAAATCTAAAATTCATTACAGTTTTCGGATATTACACAAACCGTAGTGGCAGAACTTACATTATTCTCAGTTCCATCAAAGCAGTGGTCTGGTCACATAATTAGAATGGACGACACGAAGCCGCTATGGCCTAGGAGTCAAGTCGCTAATCACGACAAGCGTATTTGAAATAAAATAACGCCGGTTCTATTCTCGTCTCTCTTGACCATAACTTGGATCTGGGTCAACAGATGTCATAGGTGTGCAAAATAGGTTAATGAATTACATTACGCTACACACTTAAAATACACTTTCAGCCCCACAAGGCCGAAGGAAACCACTAAGGTTGAAAAATTTATGAGTTGACGGGACGGTGGACAAGGCATAAGACATACGTAGCTGGAGAGCAAAGGTGATGGACAGGCGGGAGTGGAGGAGAATTCTGGATTCAGCCAAGGCCCAGCCAGGGCTGTCGATCTCATGATGATAAAAAAGCAAGACTTGCGATAACCACATCTCTTTAAGTGAAGGCTTTGTTTGCTGTCGGAGAAACAAGCTCTTATTTAAGCTTGAGGTTGAGTAAACCTTGTTGGCAGTAGCAAGGGCAATACTGTCTTGGTCTGTTTCTGCCTCGTGAGTAAATACAGAGTGTGAAAGAATTAATATTCAAGCTCAGTCCTTAATACGAGGTATGGTCACTAAAGTACAAAGACAATGATGAATATTGACTCACTGCGTGTAGTCTCTTCAATATATTAAAAATAAAATTGTAAATTTAACCAAAAAAATGTTTAAATCTCTACCCCAAGTATAAAACATGCTGGTTTACGCTTACATGTCGTGGAGAGTAAAAAATGTATGGAGGTTTGCGTTGCTATTTACGCTCACTGGAGGCGCTGTTAAATCTTCCATACAGAGATTCAACAGAGCCTCTTTGAATTTTGAATGTTTTTTTTTGCTTTTTTAGCTCCACATAAAAAAAACTTGACACTTTTTACATTTCACACCTACAGCGTTGTTGGAAGATGATTAGAATTTTGATCGTTTTTTTTTTAATAGACAAATAGATCTGGAAGAAAGAGTAGAAGATGTGGATAAAATAATTGAAGAGAAAATAAAACGGCTACGCTACTAAGCTACACATATAGTGTAACTTTTTGCTGCGTTTTCCCTGATGGGGTCTAGCATGTGGTGAGTGAAACCTTTTTTTTTTACAGATAAGGGGGCCTGCCTGAAGCCAACCACTTCACTTGAAGTGGGAGTTTCCTAGCTCCCGAGTTTGCTGGTACTCATTTCTTGTGAAGGCTGAGTAAATTTTTTTTATCGATAAATCTTCCCTTTCCTTTCTTCGTTTTCATATTTCTTCTGTACATTCACTTTGTATCTTCATCATCACTTTCATCATCCATTATTTCTACATGTCCAAACAATCTCATCACATTCTTAGCTTACCTACTTAACTTTCACATCCTCTTTCAGCTTACATATTTGGTTTTTGCCCATTTATTCTTTATCTCTTATAGTTTTTCTTGTCATATTCCTCAAGTATTTCATTTCCATCGTAGGTAGGTACAAATATACCTAACTCATTTCGCCAACATCCCTTTCATCAATGTCGGTAACAATATGCCATAGTGTACCGATATTCTCAAATTCATCGTCAACCGCTTGCTTTTTGCAATTCTTCCTATCGCACCTACCACTTGCTTAACCTTACACCCTATTCTCAATTTCTATCGTCATTTTTCCATTCTTCTCTAAAATACTTCCTAAATATTTAAATTAATGTACTATTTTAACTTTACATAATCAAAGCGCATAAAGATTTCAGGATTGTTTTTTTCAAACGAACGTTGGATAAAACTGAAGAGCTCAATTAATTTCTGCTTCAATACACAGATGGCTCTACTCCCGCCATTTTCTGGAGCGGTCGTAAACTAGTGAGAAAAACCTAACCATTTATTTTGTAAACTTATTTTATTTTATTTTACATCACGTGATTTTAGATTTTGCCATAAAACGACATGAAAACAACCACATACAATTCTAACCTCCAAAAGATTTGTCAAATTAAAAACTTTTAAATGGTTGTATGGATGAGCGACTAGCGCCTCTGGTGGTCTGATTTGGAACTAACCCGGACAAATGACAGCCTTTTTCAGCCCGCTTTCTTAAATAATCGGATCGTTCTATTCTATAGAAAAATAATTCTAGAATGATAAAAAAAAACACTAGAACTCTTAAATAGCCCTAAAACATAATCGTAAAGATAAATAGGTTCCCAGCTGACCTGCATATCGACAGTCCAAGCAGCCTGGGTCCTCCTGGGAGTGTCTGGAGCCACTGCTGCTCCCTTGTTCTGCTGGCGCCTCCTGTACTCCTGCAGAAGAGGGATCTTGGAGTTCTTGTCCAAGGTGGAGAGGACAACCTCGCGCTCAATCTGAAGAAGAAGAAGAATCATTGAAGAATGAAAACTTTTATAGTTATTATTATTCCTTGACTTATAGGTTGATATGAGGCTGACCACCCATACTGTAAAAAGATGGTTCACTTTGCCAATGTCACCCGTGCTTCAGGGAAGGTCAGCAAGAGTTGTAGGGCTTATGTTCATTTGAGATTGGTTTGTTATCCTTATCTTGTAGGTTCACATGCGGCATGTGTTAGCGCGAACTTATGCATGTCTGCTTGTGGGAATGCTTTTAATATGAATCTCAAATTGATATAATATATATCTTTGCAACTTTGATTTAGATTTAGATTAGATTACCTGCGGAGCACAAAAACATATTTATAATTTCAAAAATGCTCTTCGCTGAGTTGGAAAATTCGTCTTTACCAAAAACCGGTTGGAAAAAATTTATCCAGTCTTGCAGGAGTTGGAACTTGCTTGAGAAAACTTGTCGCTTTTAGTGACTACTCTTTTTTAGCGATATACTCAGCCTTCTCAAGGGACAACGCGGTAAGAAGTTGCGTTATATGTGCAGCTTAGTTGTGTTTAAGTTTTTGTTGCGTTCTATACAACACATGTAAAAGAAATTAAGGTAAGTAAATCTAGTACAACGAAAATATGACATTGGAACATTAATCTTAAAATGAAAGTGAAAAATTAAGCATGCACAACATTTGCCATTCTTATAAAGAAAGGCGGCAAAAAATGCGAAAGTGTTTGCCATTATCCACAAAAAATTATAGAATGGTACATTTGAACCTTTTGTTTTAATTATATGTTTCATGTTTTAACCATTAGTGAATTTTTTTGTTTTTTTATTTCTGCTCCATGCAATTTTGGAGTTTCACAATAAATATCATAACCTCTTCTTCTTCTTGTGGTTTTTCTGTAAAGATAAGCGATCGCCACAGCGATTCGCACCTGAGTTACTTCTGCACTTAATAGGGATCCTGTGCTTCTGCCAAACCACGTCTCAGCTTTTTAAACAAGGTGTTCTCTTTCGATGTGGAGCCAGTCATCCCACAATTCTTCCATTGCGCTCTCCATGGCAACGACCAAGCCTGCAAAAGGCTCTTGAACTGTGATTCATTCAAAGCAGCGATTACCACATAAAATATCACCCGTATACTTTTTTTTCAGGAATGCTATGTTTTTGGATTTTATGTACTAGAAACTGCCTTACAGCAATGAAATATTGTAAGAGGCACAACTGTCAGCCAGTTCTGTCACATACAAACTGGTCAAACACAACAGTAGTGTATGTACATGCATTATGCTTTCATTGTAAAGTTCTTGATAATTAATATTATTTCTGCTATATTTGATCAACAAATCGCTGCCTTAGTTCTTGTTTGCCGTATAGACCATTCAGCTAATTTTACATGAGCAATGTTTGCATGTGTACTGGACCAACGTGTCTGATGAAAACACGAAATTGATTTAAAAAATATTTTTAAAAACTCTCAAATTATCGAATTTTACGTTTTTTCTTAGCTTAGATTGTGTAGAATTTGATTCATAAGACAACTGCATTCAAAAGTCACGTTTGACAGAATTGGTCTATACGGCAAACAAGAACTGGGGGAGCGAAATATCCTTGATAGGTTTGTTTTCAACGAAAATCATTTGATTAAAAACAGGTTAAACAGAAAACCTACAGGACACTGGGAAAATCTTTGTTATCTTCTAACCAAGGACAATTGGCGGTAATGAAAGTTGAAACGGATATAATATTTACCTATAAATCCATAAGCCTTAAACTAAACGAGGTGAAAATCGGAACTAACGTCGCCATTTTGTAAAACGTCAATTTTGATAGTTCGATGTGATGTTAGCCAAATTGATAAAATTTAAAGAGTATTTTTTTTAAGAATAATCAAATAATGCTCATTGATTTTAGGAATTTGAGAGCCGCAAAGTCATAATAGCACCCTGAATCGCTATTCTGCTAAATTACTTACGACCTTAACGCGACGAGATAGCGATTCGTATCCAAAAATAAGGTGTACTGTGATTTTTCATCTAAGGAATTCTTTCACAAGCGCTAGCAAGCTATACAAAGTGCAAGGGCAGAAAAGCGGTCATCTACATTCACTAGTATCCGTATAGCAACGTATTTGTGTATAGCCCACTGTATCATTCGTCAATGCTAAGAAATATGGATGTTGGCATTTTTTACGTTGGCGTTTAAATTTCCCTGCTTGTGAAAAAATAATTGCACTGTACGTTGTCATAACCGCGTGTAATTAAGATTTCGTGGCGAAGACAGATTACAGATGTGCTGCAAGAGTATTATCATAGTTCAACATTAAAACGCTTCTTTTGTAAGGCGACAGTACAACTAACAATTAAAATGATATGCAATGATTCCAAGTGTCTTGGGATAGTGCATACGCAAGGACTTGCAAGCGACTACTCGGCAACTGAGCTTTTGAGATATCAAATAAAAAAAAACGCGATTAAGCTGTAGCTGTAGCGTAAGGGGTATATTTATTTTGAAAGATGTGCGGGCCGGTTTTAGGCCAACCACTTATTTTCCCAGTTCTCGAGGGGGCTGGTTTTCATTCCTTGTGCAGGTTGAGTACCCCTTGCCGATATTTTATTTAGAATGTTAATTAAGCACCGAAACGGATAATAATTTCCGATAATCTCACTGGTGATCGATCGAACCCTAGCTCTCGTTATGGACATACTATTAGCACCAGTCGGATTTGAACCTAAGAAAATCTACGTACCTATCTAAATATCACATTTTTGAAAAAATGAAAATATAAATACTGAACATTGTGCAACCGGAATGCAAAGCATTCAGATTCATATATCAGATCAATGCTCAAACCCTCCTTATACCTGTCCTGTATGTATGTGTCAAAAGGACCCACAGCACATGGACGCTCATACAAAGCTATATACCTATTTACTCAAGTGGCGGAAGGCCTTCCCGTGGAGTAAAAGCAACGGCTCGACAAAACATGACCCTCTAGGTCAGAGGCGTGCCCATGACTCTACAATACATTTTTAAATAGAGTCTGACAAGAGTAGACACTTCAAGAATCAAAAACCTACTCAAAACATCTGAGATAAAAATACTGCGCGGCATGCTGCAAAAACACTGAGAGACCGATTAAGGAACTCAGAAACCAGAAGCATGTGACACTGAGGACATCGTCAGATGGAGTAGGAAGAAGAGAAGGTACTGGAGGGACCATGCAGCGCGCATCCAGACTGCGAAATACTAGGCCGACGACACAAGAGATGTAAGAACAGCTGGTCTTCTGTATCGCACGTGATTTACAAATACCGCAATAAACAAGATCTATTATAAGAAAAGAAAAAATAGTAAGCTTTTCGCAGTCACAATCCAGTTGCCTTCCAACTTGAATCACATTCCAGTCACTCCGCAAGCGCAGCGCTTCCCTTGAAAGACATCTGTATGGCATAAAAGCAGTGTAAAGTAAAACATAAAATTCAACGCGTTACCACTAGGAGTACTCGCAGCGGTAGATTGAGTGCTGACAATGGAAGCATGGGAATGTTCCCATAGGCAGGAATTAGTAAGAAAGAACCAGCTCAGTACACACTCACTTGTGTTGTTCTGGAGGAAGCTAGAATAGAAAACATTCGAGTTGATCAGAGAAGTGAAATGTTCTTGTACTGAGAAGATTTATTGTCTATTGTTGAAGCGATTGGCCGATATATGGTCAGAATTTATCTGTAAAAAAACTGTTTTGTTTGAAGTGTGTTGAACCTATTTATTTCCACAAATAAGGGGGTCAGCCTTGCTTGAAACAATTGATCGAGAAATAAGAAGTACGTTCCTTGATTTATAGGTTGGTATGTGGCTGACAACTTATCTATAATCTAAGTCGCAGAGGTATATCAACAATTTAGTTTCTTATTTATTCATGCCCCAAGCAGACACGTGTAAGTTCGCGTATGTATACCCATCTCAAATGAACAAACGCCCTGCAACTCTTGCCGCCTTTTCCTGAAACAGGGGTAGCATTGGCAAAGTGAACCAATTTTACAGTATTGGTTTCACCATAGATACTTCTTTTTTTGATCTGTGGGTTTCACAGTCAGATTCATAGTCCAGGAACACTCACACTGTTTTAAAAATCTCTATTATGCTTATGCCACCCCTGTTTCGGGAAAATTTGGCAAGAGTTGCTGGGTCTATGTTCATTTGAAATTTGTTTTATTTTTTTAGTGCGCACGCGGCATGTAAAAGCGCGAATTTATACGTCTCTGCTTGTCGGCTATGGCCGCGGGGTCAAGACAGGTTATTTGGAACCGGATAACGCTGGTTCGAATCCCGCGACGATAACTTCGACCCTGGTTCAACAGATGCCGTTGCATGCACACAAGCTTCTGCTTTCGCATGAAGACAACTGGCCAGGCAAAATAGGTTGGTGGATTGCATTCCTTTCCACAAACCTATTTAAAAAAAAAGAAAAAAAAGGTATCCTTGCAACATAGATTAATTATAGATGAAAATAATGATTTCCTGTGTTCCCATGTATTTATCTCGTATTAAAAAAATCCGAGATTGCTGTTTTTGCTTTTGATTTCATACGACTCATATATATAAGATGTTTTTTTTTCTTACATTATCAAGTACATCTGATGTACTTAATAATGTAAGAAAAAAAACATATTTTGGCCTTTCTCAGAACCTTTAAACTTTTCAAATACATTCTTTACAAAACATAAATAAGTTATGTAATAGCATTTGATAGATAGTTTAAAACGGCAATATTCCATACAAAATGTAGTCATTATGTAAGAAGAGGCAATCTGTCAGGACCGCTTTATTATGGTTTTTTGTTCGTTTGCGTTAACCGAATGCCATATGCTGTTCTTTCTTTTAAACGGGCAAAACCATTAGAGAATGTAGTAATTTAGATATGTGCAAATAAAAAGCAAATATTGTATGTGAGATGTATTCAAAATTTACTCTTAAATTGTGCGAAATGAGAGGTTAAAATTTTGAAAATATAGTGGTGCTTTTTAAAGCGAAATGAAAAATGTGTGTTTTCTTCGTGTTAAGTGTTTTGCGTATAAAAAGTGATAAATTATCTCGATCGTTGAAAGAGCATGCATTTTTATGTTGTTCCGATTTATTTGAAGCGCTTCCTTTCGTTTTACATGAATTATTTGATTTGGTTAACCTTCGATCATACATTTTTTGAAGATGTACTCTAATCTAATCTAAGTTGCAAAGATATGTTACATTGGAGATTCACATTACATGCATTCTCACAACCAGACATGTACAAGTTCGCGCTTGCACATGCCTCATGTGAGCCTACAACATAAAAACCAAATCTCAAATGGGCACACACCCTGCAACTCTTGCCGTCCTTCCCTGTAACAGGGGTGACATTGGCAAAGTGAACCATTTTTACAGCATGGGTGGTCAGCCGCATCAAAATGATTAAAAACACAAAGCTATATTTTAACACGGCTAATCGTTAAATTTATAACTTTTTTTTTTAAAAGTTATATTTTTAAAAACTATTTTGCCTGGCTAGTTGTCTTCATGCGAAAGCAAAAGCTTGTGTGCATGCAATAGCATCTGTTGAACCAGGGTCGAAGTTATGATGACCGCTCGGCCATAACACCGACATAATTGAAACGACAATATTTTTTTTCTCAAAGTCAACAATCGTTTTGAACGTTTCTACTTCCTTAGAACCGATCGGAAATTTTACAGGAGTTCATATTTTATGGATAAAGTAAGACGGGATATTTTTTTCGTTAACTGAATGATTCACAAAAAAATAATGTCACACATTTAAAAATTTTAACCCACCTGAAAATTAAAACAAACAAATGAAATAAAGTTAAAACACAACGTTGTATTTTTTTAATAATCATTAATAATACACTCTCTTGTTCATTAATGTAAGAATTAAATATGAAATGTATTAATTGTAGGCAATTACTGAGGATGAAAAGTGTGGTGAAAATTACCGAACAGCGTGTTTGTACTGAAATGAAATATTGCATCGTAACATGCGACTTTTTATCGCACACTTTTTATTTCGTGTTATGTGAACTTTTCTACAAGATCCTGGGAAAAAATTGGCTTTAATGACTTCCTTATTTTAAAAATGTTTTTTTTTTTGGAAATGAAAGAAAAACAAGCATTGAATGTGTCCAGATAATGTAGCTCAGTTGGTTGAGCGCTTGCGTTCAATGCCAAGGGCTAGGGTTCAAATGTTCGATTCGCACTATTTCAAAGTCAAAATCAAAATACCGTGAAGGCTTACTGAGCCTTAAAAAAATCAGAGGCTTCCTCTTGTGCAGCTGGGAAACCCCCCTTTCAACTGAAGTAGTTGGCGTAAGAGCAGCCCCGTTACCTGTGAAAATAAACAGGTTCCATTCGTTCCACTATGTATGCAGCTAAGGTGCATGTTTTGCATTTCTGTTAATCTACCTGAACACAGTTCGCAGCAGAGTATGGCAAAAATGATTATATTTTTGCAATATGTGTAAAAAGTCCCATACCAACCTTTAAAAGATTTAATTAAGTGAGATGGAATAGCATAAAAGTTGATTGCAGTCAAGAAAAAACATGCATTTTCTTGCTATCCACAGTTTATTCATGTTTTACAAGCCTGGCTTACAAAAAAGGGCAAAAAACGTTAGTTGCCTTCATCAGATGCTTGTATAAGGCATGTTGACTCCTTAGAAGTTCTGCTAATACAAGAAAAGCAATAGAATCTTTCTTCTACAGGGTGCCCCAGAAGTACGCAGGATTTCAATTGAAAATAAAACATTGTTTTTCCGTTTTTTGTTATTTTTCTATTAATTTTTTTGACTGCTTCTTTCACACGGTTAATAATATATGAGATTTAAACAGCGCCTTTTTGTGAGTTGAACCACTTCAAAGGCGTTTTGTGAGAGTCTTTAAACAAGTAAGTTTTAAGTCCTATGCTGAAGAGTGTCAGCTTTCTGAAGGTCACAGGCAGCGAATCAAATTAAATTAAGTTTTGTTTTGTTCTTTGACTTATAGGTTGGTATGAGGCTGAACACCCAATGTCGCTACACTTTCATGCCACTCCTGTTCCAGGAAAATTTACAGAGTTTATATTATCTTTTGAAATTTGGGTTTTTATTTTGTAGGTGCAAATGTGCGTAGTATGTGCAAGCGCAAACTTACATGCGTCTACGTGTGAGCATACTGTAGTGTTCTTAGGGTTCTAATGTTTAAAAATTTAGAATGATGGTCTTCTTAATTGAAACAGCCAGAGATTTATTTAAAATTTATTTATTTTAGTTCACAATTTATTTTACACTCGTTCACTTGTATGGTTGACTTTCACTGTCTGTCCTGTAATGGCTAAGTATCTTGAGACTGAACTGCTTGCAGGCAATTCACGCCTTATATAGCTCCTACAATCAGAACATTCTGGGCTTAATTCGTCTGGAAACATCATATTCCACAATGTTCCAATACTTATACTACTTATATAATATTTGCTTACTCTAGGTAGGTACTTAATAAAAATTTATCCCACATCTAGAGTCTATATACACCTACCCTATTTATTTTGTTTATAACTAAGTACTATTTACATAACAATACATTGAATATGAGAATTGACATTGGCATAGCCAGGTGGCATCACAATTATTCCCCACATTCCGAGTCCATTAAATCTTGCGGTGTTTTTGGAGCACCGTATACAAGTCCTTATATATAAAAACACCATTTTATGATAGAAGAGTGGTGGTTAATTCTCTACCCACGTCTCTCCAGGGAATAGAACCTGTCTTTGCAACTTAGATTATAGATGTAGACTTCCTCGCAGACTTCCGATACAGATTAAATATCAGCATTGATTAATATCTTCTGCTGTTACTTGGACGGGACATTCTAATTTATGGAATGCAAAACCTAACATTTTTCGTTCGAGTAACGGTTGAGATTTTCCTGATAAAAATCCAAAATATCTACACACAACTCGTGCACTAGCTAATAATTTAATTAATTTCGAGTGCAAATGGACAGCTTGAAAAATTATAAACCTTTTCGTTTCTTACAGAACGGTAATACTACTATGTCTCTCAGTTAATAATCTATAATGACAGTTGCCAAGATATAGAAACATTAAAGAGGTATTCAGGTATATTTAATGCACGTCCTCAAGCACACAGTGTAAGTTCGCGTTTACACATGCTTCATTTGTGCTTCCAAAATAAAACACCTTCAAATGACCATAAACCTTTCAACTCTTGTCGCCCTTTCCTAAAACAGGGGTGATATTAGCAATATGAACCAACTTTAACAGTTTGTGTAGTCAGTATCATACTAATCTATAAACC